>CM060732.1:70349128-71043705 GCA_030704615.1 Takakia lepidozioides
GTGCAGTATGCGTTACTATATCAAAGGGGTCATCTACAGCTACCTGTTACTGCATTGCGTTGAAAGCACACAAATACACAAATTAACCAGACAGCCCACAAACAGAGAGATCATATTCCAGAGTGTGCAGTGCGGGCTGACCGAGAGAGAGAATGGTCTTCTGTGGCAAGACGCTCAAATGAGTAGCCCCAGTAACATCGACGCCGCTGCAGTGCTTCATCATGCTGAGGGCGCTCAGGCAACTTGTGAACATCCAAATACACTGTGCCTCTCCTCTTGTGTACACCCATCTCCCAGGCATCCTGTCTGTTATAAGCTGTACCCAAAATTTTGTTGAGATTGTTCCGAAAAGTAACAAAATGAATGTTGTCTAGTGGGATCTTCTTGCTGCGAATACAGGTCAATAGGTCACCAAATCCACTTGCAGCTCCATCCTCCCTCTTCTCTACATAAGAATCAAACCCTTCATTCAAATCCCCGCCTGACTCTGATAGGATTCCCCGGCGAAACCGTCGAAGACATCGCTCATCAAAATGGACACTTCCATCAGCTATCCGACTAAAGCAAGCGATTTGGGAGGGTTCTTGGAATGGAGGACACTTCACCCGTAACATGTCATTTTTGTGGCCTATTGCACCCAGCTTCATTTCCGCCACCAGTGAATCCCCTCCTGACAAAAAAGACCAAACATACAAACTGCCAAGTTTTATCAAATCTCTAATAAAGGTCTGCTCTCTCCCATATTGTATCCAGCAAAAATGCGGGGAGCAATTATTGAACGTCAGGTCGAGGGCACTTGATCCAAGACTGAAGACCTAATCACTGTGAACATTATAAAGCAATTGAACAGCCAAGGTATTAGTATTAACTAAGAACTGAACCAGCTGAATGAATGCCTCACTGTTGGTGATAGCAAAGAGTCTCCAACTGTTAGGTCTATTTAAGGAGATCATTTAGACTGTCCACCAGCCAGGCTTCAATCAAGGGTCCCAGGAGCGTTAGGTTGACACAGCATGCTTTAAGGAGGTGTAACTGCAAGTCATGAGATAGTGGTTGAGCTAGTGATCCAGGCAAAGTGACTTGCAGCAAAGGGGAGCCATGGTAATTGCAATGTCCTGCCTAGGTCTTACCAGCTCGTCCTCCCCAACCCAAAGATGTCGGTCCTGCTGTGCCAGAACTATGGCTCCAGGCAGGAAGAGATCCAACTGGGGGCGAACCCCGAGGCCTTTGGCCAAGACCCCCTCTCTCTAGTGCATTTCTTCGCCCTGATGCTTCCCGGAAATCCTGCTTGCGAGGAAAATGCGAAGGGGCCGGCAATTGTGGAGGCCGAAGCTGGCTGATCGCTGTGGTCTGAAGGTAGTCCTCATTCTGGCTTCCAAACAAATCCTCTTCTCCCTCTTCTTTTTCTTCTTCCATACTTGTCGTCAGTCTTGCCATTCAATCTCCACACAAATTTCTACAATGTAGGAATTGGATTATTTGATCCTAGCTGCTGCTGTTAATTTTCTCTGCGCCTCAGCTGGCAACTTTCAGCTGCTAGGGAAGGCTTACAATACCAATAAAAATACTGAAAATGGTAAATCGCAGCAGTATATTCACTTATTTGAAGGTAAGACGGTGCCCTCAATCCTTTCTCACTAAGGGAGTTGACCCGCTCCTGCACCTTTTGGTCTCTAGCGGAGTTCTAATCGATCATAGCACCATGTACTCTTAATTCAAATAACTGCATCAAGGCAGGAGAAAAAGAAAGGAAATATTTCAGTTCCAGACTTGAATTCATCTATTCTGAGCAGGTGAAATTACGTGCACCTGGACGAACGGGCAGCAAGCACCGTCAATTCTTGCTTTGTTTACTCCGATCTGGTAGTAAGCGGATGTTATCTTAGACGCACATCTCATGGAACTGATTATGAAGGCGGAGAGTCTGTGAAGAATGGCACCCACACGGACCTCATTCCACAGGGGAAAGACCGAGATTGGCTCGCTATCAAAGTTTGAAGCATAGGGCCATATAAATTCATGCAATGCCTCATGAATACGAGGCATTCAGCATCCACGATCACAAGAGTGGTGCAATGACCTAATGCATTCTTTACGAAAAAATTGAGAACCAAAATACTTTCCCCGCATATCTTTGATTGACCGTTGCACGCTTCAACTACTTCAGGAAGAATTATAATGAAACTCTACGTTTCTAGTTTCTACCCCTGCTTTCCTTCTTCCTCCCGCTCATACCACAAAATAAAAAGTTGCCAGGCATCAAAGAACGCCTGCCATTTCAAGCTTCCACTTCAACCACCATGGCCACCGCTCCTACTTCTTTGTATCGCCTTTTCTGTACAGTAACCAGGAAATCTCTGCGGCAATGCTCAACAAACATCGCAAGTCCACAAGGAACTAAAATCCTCGGTTTAGGGTTTCGCAAGAATATCTTCGAAAGATTTTCAAAAACCTGTAAGACTTCAAACTACCTTTCTAGTTCGGAATATGCATTACGTGGCACTCTACTCTACGCTGACCTTAATTTCTATGATGCTCCTAACCTAGAGGGGACCAGCCTCGGTGATCCGGACCTGTAGACCCGGCCCGAGGCTAAACACAAAGGAAGGAGCGAGAGAGAGAGAGGAGTGTTAGGGTTTTACTGATCTTTGGAGAAGGTGCGGAGGAGAAAGGAGCGATGGCTGTGGCGGAGGAGGTGGGGGAGTTTTATGTGCGCTACTACGTGGGGCACAAGGGGAAGTTCGGGCATGAGTTTTTGGAGTTCGAGTTCCGGCCTGATGGGAAGTTGCGATACGCAAACAATTCCAACTACAAAAACGACACCATGATCAGGAAGGAAGTCTTCCTGACCCAGGCTGCCCTCCGCGAGTGCCGCAGGATTATCACTGATAGTGAGGTATGCCTCTTTCTGCGTGCGTGTCCGTGTGTGGATATGTAGGGTAGATGTTTACACGTTTGGCGCCATGGGGACTTGTAGCGGCGTAGGGTATAGAAGTGGCTGCAAAGCGTTGGAACGAGGGAGGGGATGTGTATTTTTCCAAGCAGACATCTGTTGGGGGGTTTTGCTGGGGAGCTGAGAGAAGTGGAAGTGGAAGTAGAGAGTTATTAGGGTAGTCGCCAACGAAAATTAGGGGCTCCTTTCTCCAACCCTAGCATGTGAGGCCTTCCCCTCTTCGAATCTTCGAGATTTCTATTTGGTAAGGATTCTTAAGCTCGAAGTTGCACCAAATTTATTCCAGTGCAGAGGATGACTCGTTAGTCAGAGCGCCAGCATGAAGCAGTTGTGCCCACTTGTCCACAACGCCCTGTCCTCTTTACTACAGGGAAATTTGCTGGTCGATTTTTGTTCGTCAATTGTTGCCCTAGAGATTTGAAAGTCCCAATTACCTCTACATCAAAGGCGATTTGTGGAGCCATAAGCAGGAATGAAGTTGGACACATTTTTACCAGTGCAATCATCTTTCAGTTGTTATCGATGGTGAAACTATGTTGATGATTGTTCATCTGTCTTCTCTGGATTGATTTGTCTTAGAAAATGTGTTGGCACTGTGTAGATTTTAAAAGAAGATGACAACAATTGGCCAGAACCAGATAGAATAGGCCGACAAGAGCTGGAGATTGTGATGGGAAATGAGCACATCTCCTTCACAACGTCCAAGATTGGCTCTTTGCTTGATGTCCAGAGCAGCAAAGATCCAGAGGGGCTCCGCATATTTTACTACCTTGTCCAGGTATGGCATTAGTATCCTGTATTTATGGATGATGTGACGGTGTGGTATTGCTCCAAGTTGGTCTTTTGGTGTGTAGGTCTGAAATGTCTTACAAAAAGTTCTTTATAATTATTGTTTTTGAGACATTTTCATGAAAGTTAATGGATATGACTCCCTTAGTAGTAGTAATTTAATGAGTGACATAGTGATTTCGTAAGTTAGTACTATGTATCCTTTGTTGATGATTTACTTGAATGGGAGCTTGCTGAACCCTGAAGTACCACTCCTATGTTGAAGGATATATAGCTACGGACATGGGGGTAATGGGCTGTGGACTAGTTACTGCAGGTTGTGTTTGTTTGCTCTGCTTGTAGGCTTTGCCTTCCAATATGGAGATTGTAGTGCATAGCAATATTTGATGTCACAGTTCTCGGATTTTAGGTGAGTAAACGCCTGGATTTGTTTTCTATCTCTCTTTTTCCTCTATTGGACACTAATGCTTTACTGACTTTTTATTTTTAATTGCAGGACTTGAAGTGTTTTGTGTTTTCACTAATTGGCCTTCACTTCAAGATCAAGCCTATCTAGAAGCTGGACTCAAGATTGTGCAAGGATGAGAGTCCCAAAAGGACAACCTGTTTGCATGTTTGTAACCTTCACCCATCAGTCAATTGCTTGTTCCAGGACAAACTCAGGCTTAGTATCAGGTGTGCATTGCACAAGGTGCTTCATCCTTGGCTCCTCATTGTAGTCTGCCAAGTTGGGTGTCACTGACTGATATTTTTCGACCTGATCAAACCCCCTCACCATGTATGGTCACGATCGTAAAATTTCAAACTTTTGTAGCATGCAGTATGTTCCAAAATGGAGCAAGGTGTCTGTCTGCCTGTGCTAAAAATCATGCAAGGAATATTGGATGCCATTGTGCACAATAGGTCTTCCTTGAGTCACTGCCTTACGGGGATGCACTTGGTTTGTGATCTATGTGCAGTGGGCACTACTGTGCTTCGTGACAAAGAACTTGTCAGTGTCGTTATGTCCGTGACTTCATCTGCCTCACCGAAATTGTTACCTTATATTATTAGCACTAGACCATGAACATCTCACACACATGCAGACCTACATGTTTGGTCAGCAGTAAATTTTGATTGACTGCTGATACCGCATTGGCATTGTGCACCACAATCCCCCGTAGTCAAGGTGTCTATGTGATGTACATCACACAATCAGAACTGCCCACAATGGCTTTGCTTCCTAGATCTCCCTACAATGCTTGGCTTGCTAACTGAGAATGCACACTGAAGTCACAACGTTAGACAGTTTTGCGGTGAGGTGGAATAAAACTTGAATGCAAGCAACATTATAAGGCAGACTTGAAGTTGTTCCCCTGCAATCACAGCACATGTATCCAGTGCTACAAGCAATCACTCTCAATGAGTACACGATGGTAATATCACAGCAATTTCCCTAGACCAACAATGCTTGAGTACCTACACAGATTTGACCTTCACATTTGCCATTGTTATGGGCAAGCGCCTCTCATTTTACAATATTAGCGTTGTTATGGCGCATGCGCGAGCTGAGCGGTGGGCCCCGCACCCGGCTTCCCCCGCGGTCGCCCAGCCACGGTTGTGGCAGCTCCCTGCGCCCCCAGTCCGCCGCGGCCAGTCCGCTGAGCCAGTCCCCTCACGTCACTCTGCCAGTCTGCCCGCCAATCCCCGCCAGTCCACTGCCCATGAGTCCGCTTCCCTCCAGTCTGCCCGTCCACCAGTCTGGCCGGCCAGTACACTGGTGGGCGTTCCCTCAGCCAGTCCCCTGCCATCCAGTCTGACGACGACGCCCGATCTGGGCCATCCATTTCAAAACCCATCCGAGCCCTCCCTTTTTAGGGCCTAAACCCTGCGACCAAATCCAACCTGTCTCTACTGAGGGCTCGTTGTTGTCCGATGTTGCGGTAGGCGTTTCCACGCACGCCCGTCTTCATCTTGTGTACCAGCGACGTTCATGATGATGAGGGGTGTGCCTGAAATGGCAGGACTGGCGGGGCGGGCTCTACAGCCACCATCGTGCATATGCTTCCACTATTTTTGCCTTTTGTTGTGCTTTAGGGAATCTTGGGCTTTCTCGTATGGTTGTATGTCAGAAATATGCTACTGCCTTATCTGTCCTCCATTTCGTCATCTGCTTCTGATCCCTCATGATACGCTTAACGCCCTCGTTTTGCATCCGTTCTGAGAGGCTTCACCCCTTCGTACTGCAACCGAACCCATGAGGGCGGAAATCGCGGAAGCATATGCACATGGGGGCGTGTATACATTGCAGATTTTGTATCGGACGGCGGGACTGTTTAGGGGACCAAGTAAACAAGTTTGCAAGGAACGTGCAGAAGTTGTCAATAATGGAGAACCCCAAGAAATAATGCTTTGTGAAGGATCCACATCATATGATAGAGGGCTTGGCAGCAGATTCCAGCATTCCTGCTCATCGTGTCAACGGACGTGATCCAGTCTTAAGGTCCTCAATCATCCACAAGGTCTTGTTGAATGCACAGGTCTCAGCCATGACCTTCTCCTCGCTGAAGCGGGAGCATAATCTGTACATTGCCCAATTTTGAAGGAGGAGAGGTGGCTGAGACATGTGCAGACTGCCAGATCGCGTGGATGTTTGTGGCGCTTCGGAGTAGATCTTGTCCGTTGACACTTGAGGACAATTCAGATATCAGTCTGATGTTCTGCCACTTCATCAGTTCATTGTACCGCAAGTCTGCGTGCATTGGGTCTGCTGGCCCGTCAGTGCCTGGGATATCCCTCTTCGGGCCTAAATAGCATGTTGTCAACCTGTTGAACCGTAGGTGTGCTGGAAGTCCGTCTGTTGGGATATCAATTTGTTGCATTTCAACTGTTGGGATATGTGCCAGTTCTGCCGGGAGTCTGTTTAGGGTTGGGTCTGTTCGACTTTTCAGTTTTCCCCTTGGTCTCTTTTCCCGTCAGTCTGCTGGCTTCTTTTCCTATCAGATTCTCATCAGTCTGTTGCACCCTCCTCTGCTACATACTCTTCTATGGATATCAGTCTGTTGTGCCGCCAATCCCTTGGAAGTGGGACTGTTCGACTTTCCTGTTTACTATAAGTCTCGTCTACCGTCAATCTGTTGAACCGTCGGTCGGGTGGAAGTCCGTCTCTTGGGATATAAGTCCGTTGCACTGGTACTTTACCACTGAGTTGTTCCGCGAGTCTGTTCGCAGTGGGTCTTCGGCAGTCCTGTTATCTTCTTTCCGCTGGACCGCACTTTTATTCGCATTGCTTTTCCAGTGAGTCTGCTGAGCCGTCGGTCTGGTGGTCACTGGGTCTCTTCTGATATTAGTCAGCTACGGCAGGAGGAGACTGTTATAGCGGAAGACTATTTGCAGTGGGTCTATTGAGCCGTCATTGTCATCACGTTTGCCTAGTGAACAGTTTGTCTGTTGGGATATCATTATGTTTGAAATGAGTCTGTTGTCGTGCAAGTCTGTTTTCAGTGGGTCTGTTCGGCCGTAATTGGAGTATGGTGTAAGTCTGCTAGACGTAATAAATGCAGCGACGGCGCCAAGGATGCCTAGTCATGTCGGGCCACATCATTAGTTTCATCAGTTTGTTTAACCTTCCGTCCAGATTGTGGACTGTCCTTGCAGTGGCATAAGAATCTGTTGTGGCACCCGTTTGTTTGTGGTGGGTCTGTTAGGCCGTCTTTGTTTTCATGTGTAAGTCTGCTCGACATAATAAATGCAGCGACGGCGGCAAGGACGCCCAATCATCCCGCACCACGTTCTCAGTCTCCTGTCTGTCTGGCCTCAGTGTGCTTCAGTCAGTCTCCTGTCAGTCTCTTCTTAGTCTACCCCGGTCTGCTCTTCGTCAGTCTGTTGAACCGCCAGTCTGCTCCTCATCAGTCTGTCCAACCGCCAGTCTGCTCTTCGCTAGTCTGTTGAATCGCCAGTCTGCTGGACTGTTCGTGCAGTGGCATACGAGTCTGTCCGTTCATACTCACACGTGTGGAGTGCAATGGCACACGTGTGATTGTTGCGGACCTATTCAAAGCGAGTGGCAAAAAGGCGGCGCCAGTAAATCGTTGCCACGTCACTCCGCGGCATGCAACGGCTTCCTTCTGGCATACATGTTCTCCTCTTTTCTCTAGACTTCTTTCGCACTGTTTTGTTTTGGGGCTGTCTAACTCCCCTGCGTGCCCGCGTTCGTTTGTGCGTGCTAGCTTTTCTAGGCGCGGAGAGTCACGTGAGCCGCAAATCGTCGCCAACAACGTCGTCTCCGCCTCCGCAACACGTCCTTGGCCCGGTGAGCTGTCTGCTTTGTGCTTTGCTATCTTCCCATTGTCTTCTTCTGATGTACTATGTTTTCTTATTCTAAGCATTGTGTCTGCATCCATTCTCTGATTCTGCAGCCATGGAGGATGCTTGTGAAAATGATGGAACGGACTGGTTGCATTTCGTGCACAAGTCCAGGTTAAAGGAGCGAAGGTACTGGTACTCACCAGAGGAGTACGATGCGAAACTAGTGGAAACATTCTTAGACCTCCGCGCAGTCAAACCTGCGGCTCCAACTGGTAGAAAGATAGGCTCCACTGTCCCTTCTGCAAGGAAACTATCAAGGACAAAGTGCAGCTAAACCGCCATTGTGTTGATACGAGTTGTAAAAACAAGTGCCACATCCTGTTTCAGGCCGTGGCCGGTACAAAGCTCTATGAGGGTGGTGAATGCAGCCACCGCTAGACTCCGCGACGTAAAACCAAAGGCCCGCACTTTGGGAGAAGTGCGCGCATGGTTTCCAATGCATCCTTTTCAATGGAAGACATGCAGGACCTCTCATCACCAGTGGCTCCCAGAAAAAGGAAACTCAGTGATGGGGCTCAGAGAAGGAAAGAGAAAAGGCCTTAAGGTCTGCTCGGGAGGCCAGGGGAAATTCTTTGCAGCAGACTCATCCCCAACACGAACGGTCACGGGCTGTGCCAGGGAAACGGTCTACTCAGTAGACCCACACCATCAGTAGTTTGAGCGAGAGTGAGTCCAATGAGCCCAGTCAGTCTGGTGAGCCCTCCCAAGAGATCATCCGGAATGATGACTTTGGAGGGGTATCATCTCCCGTTGACATTCTCTTGCCGGACCAGTCTCAGGCCCATGTGGAGGAAGTCCAGTCGAAACAGACTAGTGAGGTAGTTTGTCCTAGCACATTGCGCCTCATTCTTTTTGGGTTTTTGCCATCGGTGTGCCCAACAGTGGACAATCCAGACTTTTTCCGTTTTTTTTTTCAGTTTCGTCAAGTCCGGACAGCTGCACAAAACTGCCCGAGCAGCGGAACAAAATTGGTTGAGCTCTCTCAAAGATGAGGAGGAGGAGTCTGCCGACGAAGACGAGGAGGTAATGCCCAGTCTGTCCTCGCAGTCTACTCGGTCTGCCCAATCTGCTCGGTCTGCTGCATCAGTCTGCTGGTCAGTCCGTTTGTCAGTCCGATGGCATCAGTCCACAGGTTGAGTCTGCTCGTCTTCCTTCGTAACTTCAGTAGTACAGTCCAGCAATACAGTCCATTGTGGGTACGTGAGTCCTGTCATTCACACGGGCCCGTTGAGGCTCCAACCGACTCTGTTCAACGAACCATGAACTAGACTGGTGGACATGAAGTGTTGATGGGTCAGTGTGGGTACGTGAGTCCTGTCATTCAACGGGCCCGTGTGTCTGAATTTATCCAAAGTTCTATGAGGCAATTGACGGAGCCTACTTTTGCCCCAGGGCCATCTATATACTTTGGCGCATCGATTGAAGATATAAACCAGTCACCGGTAAATCAATCCTCGCCAGTAGCCCATGGCCTACCATCTATTTCCATTCAATTGAGCCCGGTTTTGGTTCGTTCACTGGCGAAAGTCTTAGATGATTCTTACGTGAGCGAGCGTAATTTCGGAACTCAAACCCGTATCATTGACCTTACTAAAAAACCAGAGGACGTACTTGCGGTTGATGTCCAAATGCCGGAACAACAGACTGTCCAGATGTCGGGGCAGCAGACTGTCCAGACAGCAGACTGCAGACTGCCTAGATGCCGGAACAGCAGACTGTCCAGATGTCGGGGCAGCAGACTGTCCAAACAGCAGACAGCCACTAGAAGCATTTGTGTCTTTTCCGAATCGACTGGGTGTCCGCCAACCACTCCAGGAACCACTTGGCAGTAAGCGGGACTACTGAAGAGTCGAAACGGACAATGTGGGCCCACGGGGGCATTTCTGACGGCGGGCAGAAGTGGGGTCAACGACTCCAAAGTCGTAGCAAAAATCCGGGCTATTTAATTAATTGCGTAAATACATAAAATTTGAAAAAAACGAAAATTACAAGTGGTTCTAATTACTGCACATGCGACTAGAAATTTTCATTCATAATTTGATTAATGGAACAAGCCTCAAACAGCAATGAGCTCTCTTCTTTTGGCAAAACATAGAGGGGAGGTGAGAGTAAGGGGCATGACTCAGCACAACACCCCAATCGGAGCCTTTGACATGGTGTAAGGTCCTTTGACCACATTTTCTCCATTGACTTCAACATGATGCATAGTCTCTCTTCTGCATAAGAGAGCCAATAAAGATATTTATTCATTAAAGTGAATATGTAGTCAACTCAACTACTCCATGAACCACTGCGTATTGATTGCACCCGTGATTCGGGGCCACATTTGCTGGAACGTTAGCTGGAAGCGGCAGCTGTAGCGGCACAGTTGATAAAATCAGGCACCTCAACCATGACCACAGCTTCTGGAAGAAGATCAAGAGGTCCACAATGCCTCTTCTGGCACTTATCCTAAGTGCATCAAGATGAAAGGCCTAGAAGTTGGAAAGCAAGTGCACACTCACATTGTCCAAAGTGGATTCACGCCGAACATTTTTCTACTAACAACCTTGTCAACATGTATGCTAGGGGAGCATCTTGGATGATCACCAAGTGTTCAACACAGAATGCCTCAACGATCTTTGATCACATGGAATATAATGTTGGCAAGATTACCAAGCATGGGCGTGGTACGAATGCTTTGGAGACCTGTGAGCAAATGATGCGCGAAGGGGTGAAGCCCAACCACATCGCGTTTGTATGTGTTTGCAATGTGTGTGCAAGCCTGGAAAATGGGAACGAGGTCCATGGTGACATCGGTCAAAGCTGGAATTGCACCAGATGTCATTCTGAACACTACCCTGACCTGGACATGTATGCCAAATGTGGATGCATTGAGGATGCAAAGGGAGTTTTCGACTCTATGGCTGAACGAGATGTGGTGTTGTGGAGTGCGATGCTTGCAGGGTATGCACAACAGGGACATGCAATGGAGGTTTTGGAGACCTATGATCAAATGATGGGGGAGGGGGTGAAGCCCGGCCACTTTGTGTGCATTTGCAATGCTTGTGCAAGCCTAGTAGCCCTAGACAAGGGCAAAGAGGTGCATGGGGATATCATCAAAGCTAGAATTGTACCAAATGTCATTCTGAACACTGCCCTGGCAGCTCTGGAAAAGGGGAAAGAGGTCCTTGGCGACATCTTCAGAGCTGGAATTGTACCAAATGTCATTCTAAACCATACCCTGGTGGACATGTATGCGAAATGTGGGTGCATCGAGCCTGGACAAGGGCAAAGAGGTGCATGGGGTATCATCAAAGCTGGAATTGTACCAAATGTCATTCTGAACCATATCCTGGTGGACATGTATGCAAAATGTGGGTGCATTGAACCCTAGACAAGGGCAAAGAGGTGCATGGGGTATCATCAAAGCTGGAATTGTACCAAATGTCATTATGAACACTGCCCTGGCAGCTCTGGAAAAGGGGAAAGAGGTCCATGGCGACATCTTCAGAGCTGGAATTGTACCAAATGTCATTTTGAACCATATCCTGGTGGACATGTATGCAAAATGTGGGTGCATTGAACCCTAGACAAGGGCAAAGAGGTGCATGGGGTATCATCAAAGCTGGAATTGTACCCAATGTCATTATGAACACTGCCCTGGTAGCTCTGGAAAAGGGGAAAGAGGTCCATGGCGACATCTTCAGAGCTGGAATTGTACCAGATGTCATTCTGAACCATACCCTGGTGGACATGTATGCAAAATGTGGGTGCATCTAGGATGCAAAGGGAGTGTTCTATGGCTGAACGAGATGTGGTGTCGTGGAGTGCGATGCTTGCAGGGTATGCACGGCAGGGACGTGGGATGGAGGCTTTGGAGAGCTATGAGCAAAGGATGGGGGAAGCACATCATGTTTGTGTGCATTTGCAATGCTTGTGCAAGCCTGGCAGCCCTGGAGAAGGGCAGTGCATGGGGACATCAAAGCTGGAATTGTGCCAAACACTGCCCTGGCAGCTTTGGAAAAGAGGAAAGAGGTCCATGGTGACATCTTCAGAGCTGGAATTGTACCAGATGTCATTCTGAACAATACCCTGGTGAACATGTTTGCAAAATGTGGGTGCATCTAGGATGCAAAGGGAGTGTTCAAAACTATGGTTGAACGAGATGTGGTGTAGATGTAGATGGTGAACTAAAGGCAACAGCTGCAGCGGCACAGTTGATAAAATCAGGCACGTCCTCAACCATGACCGCAGCTTCTGAAAGAGGATCAAGAGAGGGAGTCCACAATGCCTTTTCTACGGGGCATGTGAAGATGCTTTGTGAGGCAGGCAGACTGACAAAGGCTCTAGGTCTGGAAGCTGGAATCAGGTGCACACTCACATTATCCAAAGTGGATTCATGCCAAATGTTTTTTCTACTCAACACCCTTGTCAACATGTATGTTAAGTGTGGGAGCATCATGGATGCTCGCCAAGATTTCTACAGAATGCCTCAGCGATCTTTGATCATGTGGAATATAATGTTGGCAGGATTTACCAAGCATGGGTGTGGTAGGAATGCTTTGGCGACCTATGAGCAAATGCTACGCAAAGGGGTGAAGCCCAACCACATCATACTTGCGCATGTTGCAATGCGTGTGCAAGCCTGGGATCTCTGGAAAAGGGGAAAGAGGTCCATGGTGACATCGTCAAAGCTGGAATTGTACCAGATGTCATCTTGAACACTCCCCTGGTGGACGTCTATGCCAAATGTGGGTGCATTAAGGATGCGAAGGGAGTTCTCAACACTATGGCTGAACCAAATGTGGTGCCATAGAACGCGATGTTTGCAGGGTATGCACAGCAGGGACATGGTATAGAGGCTTTGGAGACCTATGATCAAATGATGAGGGAAGGGGGGGGCACCTTCTTCAATAGCACAACAGCTACAAGTGGGTAGATGGTCAACTAGAAACAGCAATGGCAGCAGCACAATTGATAGAACAATGCCCACTGCTAATGAAGGTACCTTCTTCAACATCATGAAATGGGAATCAAAGTTGAAAGATGCATGGGCATTACCAGGGTGAGGAAAGAGCAGAGGTGGTCCCATGCATGAGATTTGACCCCTGTGAATGTGGACTTCCTGGACTCCATCATACGCAGGAAGCTGACGTTTGCCGTTTTCCGCTGGAACTGCGGACCCACTACTCTGGAGACACAAAGTCGGGCTTCGTAAGGTCGTTTCCCTGCCCTGTGGTTAGTCCTTTCATCAGCTGTCATGGAAATCTGCTGGATCTCTGTACACACAATGCGATGATCTGCCTGTGGGCAATCAAGAACTGCCCCACCAGTCCCTGCAGGCCCTGACCCAGAATCAACGGCAGCCGTAGCACCGGCAGACCCACCTGCCTCCGCAGTCTGTTTCCCTTTGTTTTTCTTCTTCCCACCCGCGGGGGTGGACGTCTTTGCTAGCTCCTTCTTACTCAGCTGCGCAAGGAACCTAGCCTGCAACTCCTCATCTGTCAGGGGTGCCAAGGCATTTGCATTCTCATTCTGATTTCTCAAGACGTTCTCCTCCCACGGAGTGGACTGCCGAGGGCAGTCGAGGTACCACCCGTAGTCGTTGTAATGTGCCCGACCCCAATCCTTCACAATTCCCGCAGTGAACATAGTGGTGTCGTCGTCTGGGTTCGCCCATCCACGAATAAAGTCCAGATCATCATTGAGAGCCTTATCTGGAATAAGAACAAAGTGAAAGTACCTGCATCCACACCAGTGTTCCTACTCAGAGCATATATCCCCACAGACCACAAGAACTCACCTGTTCACTGCATATTTGCAGACTACACCTTAAGATGTCGTTGACGACATCTTAAAATCCAGGAACTTGAAGAGAATTTGAAGAGATACAGAACAACAGAAAACAGACATGCTCAACTGAACTATTTCCGAGAGCCCAAAGAACAGCCATTTAAGATGTCGTCAACGCCATCTTAAATCAACCCCTACGCACATGGTATTTTTTCGTTGTCTGACGAAAAATGACTTGCTAGACTACAAAAGAATGCCTGTTACGACATCTTAAATTGCAGGAAGCACAACAAAACAATGACGACCTGCAGATGAACAAGAAACAGATGTGTGCAACTGTACAGTTTTGAAGAGCCCAAAGAGCAACGATTTAAGGTGTCGTCAACACCACCTTAAATCGACCCAGTTCATACATCAAATTCTTTGTGTAGTACCGAAAAATTGCTATTTGCACTACAGACAATGCCTGTTTTAAGATGTCGTCAACGATATCTTAATGTAGTGCCATCAACATAAAAGGCGGTACCTGTACAGAACTTGTTTCATTGCCTGCTCCCTGTTATACTGATGGTCAAAGTCCTGCGAGCGCAGTATTCCCCCTTCCTTCTCGAACTCACGGAAAAATGCATACTTCCACAGCTCTCTTCTCCATTTCCGAACGTATGACTGGAACTTGATGCTCGGAGTGGTCATTGTGATCTTGTAGTCCAACAGTGATTTCTCAAAAGTATCTATAGCCCACTTCTCCAGCTGCACAACCATCCGCCACATTTTGAGTTAATCAACATAAGAAACCATGTACTCATTGCTGGAACAGTCGCAATGTTTTTATAGTCTCACCTGGCTCCAGAAGGTCGCTTTGTGCAACCAAGTGTCGAATGTGCGGTCGCTGACAGGTGTCACCACCCCAGTCTCAGGGTCCTTCATTGGTTTTGGGAAATTGTTTGTATCTCGGATGATCGGATCCGAGTTCCAGATTTCCAGCCACCTCACTTTCTGAGCAGGGTCAAACATGGAAATTGAAAGGCGGTGGAGCTTTTCCTGTGTCATCTCTGGCTTAGTGGGCTTGTTCCAATGGATGCGAACCTGCTCCAGAAACCCCTTTCCCAATCCGGGGTCAGCGATTCGAATGTGTTTGTCGAACGCGCTCTTGAGGTTCTTCCTGCACGTATCCATGTTCGCCTTCATTTTTGCCTCCACCCCGTTTGCCGTTCTCTCATCCTCATCTGTAGTGGCGTAATACTCCAGCTTGGCTCGTTCTCCCGCTTCTGCTATTTTTTGCTGTGACACACCCATGTAACCCTCGTGTCAACAAAACCAAAGCAAAAACATGGCATATCCATAATTCAAGAAGAATGGCAGTCCGCACATAAACTCACCACGTACAAGTAGTCGAGAAACACCTCCCTTGTCAGGTTGTACCAAGTCTCATTCTTCTTGATTGTTTGGCACTTTTTCAGTGTGTCCGGGGACAAGACACTCGCAAATGTTTCCAACGGCATCACTCCTCTGCTTTGCATACAAAACAAGAAATGGACTATGTTGGTGGTGACATGGGATGTCTCCGTCCCCCTGCAAATGCGAACAGGTCAGTTGACAAAGTTTAAAGATTGACAGAACAATGAAATTGGAGACAAGAAGTGGGCAAGACTCTTACTTGTTGATATCGTGCATTGCAGTTAGAAGCTGCGTGAACTTCCCCTCCGGATCGAGGACCATTGTCTAAACCCGATAGTGCCACTCTTTGTTCTCCGCATACATCTTGCTGATGTACTCCATCCAGGGCACCAAACGGTGGTTGCCATCCCAGACAAAGAACATTTTGTTCATGTACTGGATGTGTGTTGGGTTCTGTGAAAGCTCAATCTCAAACTCCGTATTCACTTCTTTCCAAGCGGGTCCCAATTGTCCATTACATCGAGGTCAACCAATTTCTCAGATCCCTGGAGATCAGTCAGTGACACGTAAAACACAGCCGAACCCTTCAAGTACCCATGGATAAAATCCCCCTGTAGCTTCTTGATGTCGTGGTGAAGGGCAGGGCGAACTGCTGGCATAGAAATCATCCGGCACAGAGGAATGAAAAGAGTGCCGTCTTTCACTTCCATGGAGTTGATGACTTTCCTCGAGTTTACCTTGGTGGTGTACATAAGAGAGTGCACCTTGGCTTCATAGTTGGCGTCCACAACAACGTCCCTGTCTTCAAGAACAACCGTTTCCTCTGTAGGCTGGCTTCCCCCGGCTTTCTTTCTCTTTTTCTGCAAAATGTAATGTGTTATGACACACAAATCATGGCACGATTAAGATGTCGTCAACGACATCTTAATTTGTTGTTATTCCAGGGTGATTTCCCAATGTTTGAGGGTCAATGCAGTTGTAGATTAAGGTGTCGTTGACGACATCTCAATCTGTTGTATTTCTAGAGTGTTTCAGATTGCTTCAGTGTTTCAGAGTGATTTTCTCATGTTTTGGGTTCAATTCATTGGAGATGAAGATGTCGTCAACGACATCTTAATCTGCTACAGTTGTAGGGTGATTTTCTCATGTTTTGAACTGAATGCAGGAGCAGATTAAGATGTCGTCAACGCCACCTTAATCTGATGTAGTTGTAGGGTGTTTTTTGGATGTTTTATGTTGAATTCATTGGCATATTAAGATGTCGTCAACGACAGCTTAATCGGCTGTTTTTCAATGGTGATTTCCCCATGTTTGAGGTTCAATGCAGTGGCAGATTAAGGTCTCGTTGACGACGTCTTAATCTGCTATAGTTCTAGTGTGCTCCAGATTGATTTTTTGATGTTTTCGGTTCACATCATTGGAGATTAAGATGTCGTCAACGACATCTTAATGTGCTACAGTTGTAGGATGTTTTTATCATATGTTGGACTGAATGTAGAAGCAGATTAAGATGTTGTCAGCGCCACCTTAATCTGTTGTAGTTGTAGGGTGAGTTTTGGATGTTTGAAGTTCAATTCATTGGCAGATTAAGATGTCGTCAACAACAGCTTAATCGGCTGTTTTCCTAGAGTGATTTCCCCATATTTGAGGTTGACTGCAGTGGCAGATTAAGCTGTCGTTGACGACAGCTTAATCTGCTGTAGTTGTAGACTGTTTCTCCCATGTTTGTTTTGATTGCAGAGGCAGATTAAGGTGTCGTCAACGACACCTTAATCTGTTGTAGTACTAGACTGTTTTGTCCATGTTTTGGGTTCAATTCATTGGTAGATTAAGACGTCGTCAACGACACCTTAATCTGCTATAGTTCTAGGGTGTTTTGCCCATATTTGGGTTCAATGGGGAGGCAGATTAAGATGTCGTCAACGACATCTTAATCTGCTGTTTTTCAAGGTGATTTCCCCATTTTCGAAGTTGAATGCAGTGGCAGATTAAGCTGTTGTCAACGACAGCTTAATCTGTTGTAGTTCTTGGGTGTTTTCTCCATGTTTTTGGTAGAACGTAGTGGCAGATTAAGATGTCGTCAACGACACCTTAGTCTTTCTTCATTTTAACCTTCCTAAGTAAACCTTTACCCGCAAAGGTAACCTTTTAGGTAGCGTTATCGACACCTCAATCTAACTTTTTTGTGTTGCAAAGACCATGGATTCGAATGTATGAACTAACCTTCTCTGGCTTCGTTCCTCCGCTGGAAGACCCGCCCCCCACTGCACGCCTTCTGCCTTGCACCTGGCCCTTCTCCTTCACGGATTTCGGAGGCACTTGTGTGTTTTTCTCCTGCTCCTCAGTGCCTGTGACCTGTCGTGGACACTATGGGCAACAGGTGTCGAGTTCTCTGCGAGACAGCCCGCAAGCATCCCACCGAAAAACGAAAACCCCAATTATGAGCCGTTACGTTTTTGGATGATTAGTCATTCCTTGATAGGGAGGGATGAAAACCTAACTGCCATCGACTTTTGTCATTTGCCCGAGGGATGTCTTCGGAGGTTACATTCTGGCGTTCATCATTTCAGACTCGCCACACTGGAGCATCCCAAGAACGAGAGCGTTTCCAGAAAGAAGAGAGCGAGAAGGCAGTCTATGTACTTCACGTCTGCTAGGCAGAGGTTGAGAGCAAGAGAGAGGATGAAGAAAGCTAGGAAGGCTTTGAATTTGTCAGAGGGAGGGAGCGATCGTGAGGGGGAGGGTTTCGTGGGCGAAGGGATGGAGAGTCTGGCAGGGAAGGAGCCCATTTTGGAAAAGCAGCTCGAGGATCTGTTGGAGCTGCCTCTATTGCAACCGATATAGGAGGAGGAAGTTTAAAGGGAGAGCAGTGCTCCTGCGGAGGAGGAGGCAACGCAGCAAAGTCCACAGAGGGGCCTGCCAACAAGGGGGCGGCCCTCCTCCATGCAGCTGTCTTTGCGCCCGTTGAAGAAGAAGGCTCAAGCGGAAAGCAGCGTCGGGCTGGGAGAGGAGGACACTTCCAGCGGTGGATAGAGTTTGATCCAGGTGAGTTCAGTAGCACATTGGCTTTACATGACCTTGTTCCCTGACTCGAAGCGATAAGAAGAGCAATTGACACTTAAATATAGGCATGTCACGTATCCATGTTAGACATAAGGGGTTCGACCCACACCGCAATCACTGAGGATGTGGCATCTGCAAAGTCGGCCGCAATTCTTGCCTGTCAGAATCATGTGTCCGGCGGTCTGTGATCTGATATTCATGGGATAAAATTCACCAGTATCTGTCAGAGTCAAAGCCGGCTACTAAACAGCATGCAAAGAAATAATTTGCCTCAACACCTTCACTCGGTGGATCCACTGAGACATTGTCAGGAAGTGGTTCCACGAATTCGCCTGCTCTCCACTGCCCACACTCCCGTGCTCGTTCCTACAATGTCTCTCAACTCCGACGTCGCTGTTTTCCACTCCAACGCGCAAGCGGAGTACCTGAGTGTAGTAGCCGACGTGAATGGGCTCGCCGTAGTTCAAGAAGACTTGCTTTGTGTGACCTTCCGCTTTGAGGCAGGGACTATACATGTAGTGAGAGAGGTGTATGACAAAGTTGGTAAGGTCGAGGGCACATGCATTCAGAAACCACATTTGTCTGGCAGTCGGCGAGAGTGGAGAGTTCCACCAGCAAAGTATCGCGTTCATGGGGATCAAAGACGTCTGTCGGGAGGTTCCATAGTCACGCCCGGAACAGCAGCTTCGGTGGCTCAGGTGCCCAAAACTCTGCCCATCAAAAGAGAAGAGACAACCTCCACCACATTTGTTGATATCTCCGATAGCTCAGAAGAGGACGTGTCGGAGCTCCCACCTCCTCCGAATCAACGTCTGCTGGGGGACCCTGATGTGCAAGAAGTTGCAATTGTCATACCGAAGTTGCAGTCCTTGAGGGGGTTGCCAGGATGCAAGAGTGATGTGAGAGGCATTGACTGGGATACACAGCGAATCGTTAGAGCAAAATATCTACCCAATGAATTTAATGGTGATATCATTTTTGAGCTGCCACCAGTGACATCCTCTGGGGGATTGGCAGGACGAATGGCGGGCATGGACAAGAAGCACGATGGACATCCATGGTGCCGGACGAAAACTTCCAATATATGCAACCCGCATGGCTTGAAGTTCCGTAGATCGATTTGCGTTGGACACCTTCGTTGTCCAAATGCATCTTGCCAGCACTTCCAAATGGGCGGTTTGGCAAATGAGACGGAATGGGAAGGTGTCAACGACAACCCTTTCAAAGTAGGTTGTGCTCCTGCAAGCAGTACTACTCTTGTTTGCAAGTTCTGTAAATTGGTCCCACAGTGCATCGCAGATTGCAATGCACGTATGTACTGCGTGCTTCACAATTGCAGTTACCTCACAAGGGCATGTATTTATATCGGCATTCATGCACATCCGGTGTCCCGAGGACAGTGCAGAGAGACAATTGATACAGTCCGTTCACTGCTTCAACACGAAATTCATAGTGCTCCTGGTGCATCGCCATCAGCCATTGCTCTGGCAGCAAGCAAAGGATTCCTACAAAAGTATTTGTTTGGGGAATCGCCGGAGTCCACCACTAAATTTTACACTGACTCCCTTGACGATGTTCTGGACCATTTCTCAACATTGAGTTCTCCGAATGTGCGAAATCAAATCAACGTCCTAAGGGGGGGTGCTGCCAACACAGGCTTTATGGATAGCATCCTGGAGTTAAAGCGTATAAGCCGATATGACTTCATTCAGGACAGTGTTTTCTCGGGGCAAGGTGCCAGGAAAGTGTACTTATTCAAGATGTCCACAATTGGTGAGGGATTGGGAGTTAGTCTGGTGCGAAGAATGCAGCCTGGTGGTGATCTTCAGAAATCATGCGTTATGTTTGATCACGTGAAACGTGTGAAGGAATGGACGACCATGGCCTGTCATGTATACGATCCTACATACCAGAGAGTGATGACTGTTGTTGTTTGTGACATGTAGTCGGAGGACACAAAGTCACAAATTCTTATGTGGAAGTCCCTTGTTAACGTCGTGATAGCTCATGGTGTCCCAGATCCAAACTTCACTGGGTTCATGGCTGACAGCGCTCAAGCGAATTGGAATGTTGTCTGTACAGTTTTCGGTTCAAGCGACCCCAAAGTACCAATGGAAGGCCGGGAACGAACTTGCCTCTTTCATTGGAGCTAGTCCCTACAACGCCTCACAAAAGAGTTCCATAAAACTGGAGTTGCGGGAGGAGCATATGAGACTATGCCGTCTGTATAAAGATGCCACCTCCAAACAGGCAGCCAACTCTATGTTCCAGACTATTCGAGCATGGTGGTACTCATCTGAGGCAGCCAGTCTGGATGGAATCAAAGAACTGGAAGACTGGTTGGGGTTCTGGCATTTCAGATATAGACAGTGGGGTGCCTTCATGACAACTGTAAGTTATTAGCGGATTAGCATGATTTTCCTTTATTCCTTCTCGTCGGGAGATATATCATGGAACATACAGGCCCTCCAATCCAGTTCTTATGTTGCTGTACGTAATCATGCTTGTGTTGAATTGCATGCAAAACATGTCACTGGAGGACATTGCCGATATGCCCTCCTGCAATCTAGCGGAGACTGTGCATAGTCAGTGGATGGCACAATCCGGCAAAAACGGGAGGAACCTCTACGTTGCGACTGCAGATGACATGGTCCGGGCTGTTTCGCAACAAACAAGGTACCGAGACTTCCTGAGGGGATGGGGAGCTGATAAAGGTCCAGACAGGGAAGAGTTGCTACTTAGGGCTGCAAATAGAGCGAAGCATCCCGCTAAAATGGCGCGTGCTGTGAATGAGTTCACAAATGGAACACCTTTGCAGTCCAGGCTCCCACATCTGGAAGGGGAGGAAGGATTCGGTTCATGCAAGCGCAAACATGACACCCCACCAGGATCCGCTGGTGACTCCCATCGGCATGACAGGGATAATTACTCAATCCCTTGTGTGCCTGTGCGGCCTCCGACATTCGAATCTGGCAGTCCCTCTGTCGGTGCCTGTTCTTCTGTTGTATATATATCCCTCTGCTCCAGTGCGGGGAGAGGGAGGGATGATGCTGGCGGTGGAAGAGTCCGATTGTGTGGATGCAATATGGCACATTGAACAGACATCCCAAAGATCAAAAGTTGGGTGTTCTGCTGTTAAGGCATTGTCCTTTGTGAAGTGCACTAGCAAGATTTCTAGGGGCGGAGGCGGGACTCCTGCCCCGTCTTTCACTGGTTTATTCAAACATTACGGTGCGCGAGAGTCCAGGCCTCACAAGTTCTGGTTTTGCCCTGATGACATTCAGCGTTGTGTGATGGGGACTTGTCAGGATTCAGTCCTCAGCAAGACTCAAATTCCAGCCGTGTGGCCAGTGAAGTTGGGAACATGTCTGTCGAAGCAAGAAATTGAGATGCTGGAGGATGCCAAATTTCGTCTTCCAAGAGGCCCAGTAGTCATAACACCAGTTTCATGTCGGGGTTCGCAATCCGCATTCCCCCCACGTCCACCACATGGGAACGACTGGCCTACGAAACGAAATGGAAAATAGGTCCGTCATGTTGAGGCAGGTCCCGAAAACGATTGCAAAATTGAGTCAGCAAGAAACCTGCAGTGTCGGGTGACCCAAGTTGTCAATGTCCCCCCTCCAGGCTATGGGCAGGTGTACAGTTTGGTGACATCGGGTTCTGTTGTTCACGACAGGACTTATGAGGTAACTGTTGGCAATTTTCCAAATTGCACATGCCCGGACTTCCAGAACACTTTATCAAGCTCTATTGGAAAGAAACCCAAATTTGTCCCGTGCAAACACCTATACTACATCTACATTCACATGATGTTTTGTGATCCTCACCGAGACACGTGCATTCACCAGTGTACAATGGGTCCCACTGACATTCATACACTTCTGCAGCGTGATATGATTACTGAAATGTGAGGTGTTCAGAAGGAGCTGGATTCTTTGACAATGACTCCACTTTGTTCAATGTAATGTTTTTAACATGTTCTATTTATGTTTTGGCTGAATCTGTTTTCGGTTTGTTTGTTTTGGGGTTAGTGGTTTTTCCAATTAAGATGTCGTTGACGACACCTTAATCCACCCACCTGCACACGCACTGCCTTCGTACCTTTGTTGGATTCATATTTTTTGGGTTATTTGGGTTTTTGGATGAATTGAAATGTCGCAAAGGTGATGGGAAATAAGATGTCGTTGACGACACCTTAATTCCTGCAACCTGCACATGCACCGCTGTGGAAGTTTTGTTCAGGTGGTCGGAATTAAGATGTCGTTGACGACATCTTAATCCCCCCGACCTGCACATGCACTGCCTTCAAAATTCTGTTGAGGTTGTTGGAATTAAGATGTCGTTGACGACACCTTAATCCCCCCTGCACACGCACCGCCTGCAAAGCTTTCCTGGGTTCATTTTTTCTGGTTTTTTGGGTTTTTCCATGAATTGTCATATCGCAACATGTTGTGGGAATTAAGATGTCGTTGACGACACCTTAATCGCCGCGACCTGCACACGCACCGCCTTCAAAGTTTTGTTGGATTTCTGTTTTTTTCCTTTTTTGGGCCATACTCTGAAAAGACATGTGGCAGCAGCTGGTGGGATTTAAGATGTCGTTGACGACACCTTAATTGCCACGACCTGCACAGGTGTAGACTTCGTAGTTTTGTTGGATTCAAATTTTCTGGTTTTTTGGGATTTTCCATGAAATGTTTGTGGCAACAGGAGGTGGGAATTAAGATGTCGTTGACGACACCTTACCCTCCCCCACCACCTGGACACACACCGCCTTCAATGTTTTTTTGGACTCAATTTTTTGCGTTCATTGTTTTTGGAGAAATGTTTCTGCGATTTGGTTTTGTCCTCCACTTCTCATGTTCTATCCTCCTCCCTCCTCTGCAGCCCCACCCCCATCAGAAGAGTCCATAGGTAACTCAAATTTACTCCTGTATGTAATTGCCTTCTAACTTCAGCAGTTTCCTTCAAGTTCCCTCAAAGTAAGTACTGCCAGGATCAGCCGACAAATCTGAAATTCAAGACACACTCGAGATGCAATTGCTCCACGTGAAACAAAAACGAGGTCATGGTTCATCCATTTCGCTCATTTCTCATCCACCATTCATCATTTCCACTTTTCATTCACCCTGAAACCATTCATCCGTCGGCTTTTTCATCGCACATTCGTACCATACGGTCGTCATGGAGCTTGGATTGTCCCATCGGATGGGGTGTGCATGCGTCCGTGCATTGTAGTTTTTTTCCACGGCAATAGGCCCTCTTCTTCCCTCGGTTGTAGGCTCCCATTCACTAATCTGCTCACGCCTTGAATCTGCTCACGCTTTAGGGATTTTGCTCACGTTTTCCACTTTAAGCGTGAGCGTGCTCACGTGAGCTGCTCACACGATAGTTGCTCTCGTTTTCCACGCCTCCACGAAATCCCGTTTCCTTTTCAAGGGCATGTTGTTATTGTCATTCACAGGACGGAAAGCCTTTGCTGCCACATTGTCCCTTTCTCCTTTCTTATAAATCAATTTGACAAGGCCCTCTGAAATCTGCGAGGGCATCGCTTGTTTGAGGAGGATGTCATTGGCCATGGCAAGAAAGTCATCCCCTATGGTTTGCCATAAAGCTTTAAACAATTCAACAGGCAGCCCATCTAGACCTGGACTTTTGAAAGATGCCAGGGCGTCCGCCGCCTTTCCAAGCTCTTCCATAGTGACAGGTTCTGCCATACTTATCTTGTCAGTAGCAGAGAGAGAGCATGGAATGTTTCTGAGGAGAACATTTCTTGCCTCTTCCACCAAGGGAGTATGGTCTCTCTTTTGGAAGAGTTGTCTAAAAAAGTCAGCAGCAATGCTGGACATCTTTTTTGAGACAGCAGTTGAAGTACCCGATGCATCACGCAGGGAGGGGATCAGAGTAGAAGCACGGCGTTGGGCTGCTTTAGCAAAGAAGTATTTTGTCATTTTTTCTCCCTTTAGTGACCAGTTGACGCCAGCCTTTATCCTAATGAACTGCTCTCTTGAGTTTAACAATAGCGAGAGGTTTCTCTTTGCAGTTTTGTAAGAGATGAGGGTTTGGGGGTCATCCCTTCCCTCTTGCAGTTGAGATTGGCAAACAAGAAGACATTTAGTCAGGGCTTTCTCTCTTCTGGCAATTCCTCAGCTTTCTTCTGAGACAGTTCCTGGCAAGTGCTTCTCAAAATCTAAAGCTTAGAGAGAAAAAAGAGGGTAGGGGAGGAGAAGGGGAGGTCAGCAGAGGACCAAACCCTTTGGAGCGAGAGAATAACCTCTGGGTCTTTAAGTAGTGTGGGGTTTAGTTTGAAAAAACCCCTAGCCTTGACTCTGGACCCAGGGGTGTGGAGATCTAGCTGGATATTAGAGTGGTCAAACCCTGGAGGAATTGGATTAATAGCTTTTTTCACAAACCAATTCTACAGATGAGCAGAGCAGTAAAAGCTATCAAGCCGATCAAGAGAGAGGTTGGGAGGCTCTCTATTGTTAGCCCATGTGAATCTTAGCTCACCTTCTGCAGGGTGAGAAGCATCCAATAGACCGATTGCTAGACAAAGAGAGTCCTAGGCGTCTCTTTTGGCAGTAGATAGGCCATGGACATTAGAGCCAGATCTGTCAATGTCTAATTCAACCATATTGGAGTCACCTCCTACAATCTAGTGCTGGATATCCATATGCTGCAGCACCTTTAACCTTACAAGAGACCACAAGTCAATGTGCTCTTCTTCAGCGTTGGGAGCATACATATTTACCATGCCAACCTTCCCTACGGACTGACCCATATTCATGATGATAAGCTGAACATGACCCTGGACACATATCTCATTAGCAAGAATACTAGGGCCCAACGAAGGAGAAACCAGGATCGTTGTCCCCCCTCTTGAGTCCACTACGGTGGGGTTCCAGAAGCAGAGTTAACAGGCCACGGAGATGCACCCAGGGAAGCAATTTTAGCTGGGTCCAGCTTGTGTTCTTGCAAAAAAATTACAGAGGATCGATTGATAAGATGAGAGACTCATAGTCTAATTCTCGCCCTTTTTGGAGCTGAGTGATCAGATCCAATGCCTCTTATGTTCTAGCTGGTTAGGGAGCAATTCATGGTACATGTGGTAGCAGGCCCGCGGCAATCCTACGATTTGATGGCCAGGCATGAAGGAACCTGAATTTGGTTCTTTTATCAAGGGGCTGAAGCGTGTAGATCCACTTAAAGCCAACAGGGGGGGGGGGTATAAGCGGGATATTCCACAAATACGCTTGCCTAGACCTCTTCCTTTTGTTTACGCAATGTAATTCCATGAATTGGTTCCTGGTATCTTTGAACATTGACAAATCTGCCAAGGTAAGATTCCAGGATAGAATTGAAGAGAGAAGGCCAACAGAGGTATCAAAAAGAAGAGAAAAAGAGGCATCGTTCCATCCTAGCAGGACCTTGTTTTCCATGGGTTGGTGTTCCATGACCAGCATCCAGCCTCTTTTTAGATTGGTATTGTCTGGAACAAAGAAAACAAGAGGAGCGTAAGCATGAGGAACATGCTTACCGCAAGGTGGCGAGTTTACAATCTCCTCCGACTGCATCGCCTCGGTGATGTCCTTGTGTGCCCCATTGGAGGAGAGCACCATGTCTGTGTTGTTGTATATCACCAACTCATTGTTGTTGATGGACTCCACACTCCTGCCTTCCTGCACTGCCTGCATTGCCAAGCCTTTGAGCTTCTGCAAACTTGCCAGTTCTGCTACCATTCGAATACCTTCTTCCATGATTAGGGAGCTGCGTGCCCAGGCATTGGGGTCGTTGACCCTACAAGACAAGCCAAATTTGTCCACCCATACCCCATTGATAGGCTTGTTCGAGGCCTGCCCCAAGTCGGTAGCATGGAAGATTGGGAGCACATGTATAACCGCCAAATTGACAAGGGCAGCGTTGTTCTCTACCATGATACCTATGTCATGAATGTGAGATAGAGATAGAGAAATATGGGGGAAGAACTCCTTGAGGATCTGGCTGGTTAGGAAGAGAGTGATATCCTTCACACTTCCGACCCCCAAATCCTTGGCCAAGGGCTCAGAAACCCATGCAGAGCAGAAACCCTCCTCGTCCTCTGGCAAGCAAAAATTTGTGTAATCATCAGAAAGGGTGTAAACCAAAGGAGTTACACAAATAGCTGCCCTGTCTCGCGCATATGCTGATCCGGGGGCCCATCCATTGAGAGGCTTTTTGGTGAAAGTGTGCAGTTCCAGGAAAGCAATTGCCAGACTTGTGCTATCCAAAAACTGCAGCTCCTCCTCAGAGAAAGGAAAAGATGCCCAAGCGTCCTTCACTCTGATAGGATGTAGATCATACGGGCGGTTTGGGTGTATCCATGACCCGGACTTCTCTCCGTTTCTCTTCCCTTTTTTAGAAGTTTGACCTTGATGAGGGACCTCCACGTCTAATTCCATGGTGACTGGAGCGTGAGTGGCCTGAGCAGCAGTCTTGTATGATGAGCCAACTACTTCTGTCTGTGGAAAGGGGTGCTTGGCATCGTCGGAGGCGTTTTGTCTGTTGATTTTGGAATAGTTGGATCGCACATGACCTTCACCGTTGCAACCAAAGCAAATCGTGGAGATGAGCTCCTCGTGGATAGCTACCATGATATATGAATCATCTAACGTTGGCAACTTGACGGACGAGCCTATTGGCTTAGTTTCCGGCATCAGAACAACCAACTTGGGCATGCCATTGTCTCTGGTGAAGTCAATGTAAGCAGCTTTTGTGTCCACGCTTTTGATGGTATCTTGAATAGGCTCGAACACGTTCAGAGAGCCGATGAAAGTGCCGAAGCTGGCCCCTATTTCAGGGAGAGAAGAGAGATATATGGCAGGCAGGAAAGGGATTGCAATAACCCTCGGTTTCCAGAGCACTCCCTGTTTGTGACCCCAGTCATGGGTCTAGGGGAAAATGAAAACCTTTGCTGCTGACATTTGTGTCTTGAACTTGAGAGCCGATTCTGCTTCGGCTGAGTTGCAGAATAGAACCAGGTAGAAACCTCTGCCCATGGAAAGGCAAAAGTGTTGGTCGAGTCCTCCCTCCGCTCCAATGTGTTTCACGATCCACGTGTGGATCCACTTCCTAGCTCTAAGCTTCCCAGGGAAGTAGAGGAGAATTCCTCTCTGAGTGAGTTTTTCTGCTTGCACCTTGAGCTTTTCTTTGTCAAGTGCTAACACTGGCTGCTCATTGGTTTCTTGTGGAATGGAGTCCTCCCATACCCCCTCATCTTCCGTGGAAAGTGGTCAATGATCGGTGGGGTTGGGCCTTTGCCCAAGATTGAATCGCCCGTACCATTGGAGGTAGAGTAGTTCTTAGTGATCCATTTTGACTTCCCCTTGTTCATCGCAAGTGCAGATCCTGGGCGAATCGATGATCCCCCCCCTATTCCTCGCTTGTTGGCTGTACCTGGCACTCATGGCTTCAGATTTTGAGGAGAGGAGCAGACTGCACCTGTAGTATGCAACAGACGGTCACTCACCTCACCCCACACCCCCCAATTTCACAGTAAGAAGACACTTGTGTAGGGTATGGAAGAGACAGCTTAGAACAAGCAACAGAGTGGAGGCTAGAGGTAGAAACGTGTGATTGAGATGCAAGACTACACAATCTGTCACCTTTCGAGAAGCGGCAGGGAAGATGATTAAGAGTAACAGCAGTAAAGGGAGAAGGGGGAGCGCTCTTAGAAATATGAGGCCACTTGCAGCTTGGAATCCTGAGCGGGAAAAGGAATCGTGTCAAAGCCGCGTTTGCAGTCAAGAAATTAAAGCTGAGCAGATGGAGGGCATTCTGGAGTAAACCGCGCAGGCATTGCAAACATGAACACAGCCAACAAAAAGATATATTTCTTGTAGACTTTTAGCTGGAGATAGCAGGGACTTAATGAAATTATAGAACAGTCAGAGGAGGCAGGTTTAGCATGGTTGTCAATGTTGTTTGCACGGGGAATCGCGCTGCAGCTTAGTGAAGACGGCCCATAATTGGAGAATTGGGAAGAGCTCCCAGATGATAGATGGAAAAGAAAGGTTGTCCGGAGTAGAGAGAGAAGTGGAGGAGCTGGGGGGATGAGAAGAGTTCCATTAGTTCGTCAGTTAGATTAGGGATTGGGGCATGGCCCTAGAGACGTCGTATCTGTCTCGACGATGGTACTGAGAGCTTGCCTGTAGCTTCAATACACATCAAAATATATGTGGAGGTGCGAGGAGGCCGAACGGGGGAGAGCTTGAGAAAAACTAAGTCTCCCGGCTCTCTCACCGCAACCTGCGGAGCCATCCTCCCCCCTAGATTGATTCGCCAGATTTCGACCTCTAATCTCTCACATATGTAAAGCAGTTTCATTAAGGCCCGGTTATTATTATTATTATTTTTGGTTAGAATTTGTTAATTCTAGAGTGGTCCAGGAATTAGCGTGGTCCACGAAGTAAAAGAGGGCCAATGTAATAAGGCCACTTGTATTAATTAACGAAATGAAGGGTCCGAAAATTAAGGATCCCAAGGTGTTAATTTAGGGTTTAGGGTTTAGTGAGGGGAGCACCCCCCTTATATAGGCCTGGGAGGAGGTGGTGGGCCCTCCCAGAAGACCCTAGAGACACCCCATGTGTCCTAACCCTACCCCACCCTTTGACGCGTTTCCACTAATTCTAACCCTACAAAACCTCTAATCCTAACCCACCATTGGCATACAACGGCAATCGGGCCGAGTATACTTCAAATCATGGAATCCGTTTGAACAGTGGTAAAATGGCTCCAATCCAATGGTGGGCCTATTGCCTTACCTTCTATAAACGAAACATTCCCCGGTAGACCTTTCCAGGAAGCAAGTGTCCTGCCAGAGATTGAGAAGGTGGAAGGCTATGCAACCGAGGACAACGTTGTTACAGAAGCTATTCCAAGGTTCAGTGACCTCCCCTGATGTATCCCTGCATCGAATAGACAGAGGTCAAGTGACAACTTGAATGAAGGGCGCCTGTCTCATACAAGTGCTTCAACGTCAATTCATGAAAATGCACGCTACCCTGAACCCCTGGTGGCTATTCCAAGGTTGGCCGCTGATATGTCATCCCCTGATTTACCACCTGCTTCGAGTCGACAGAGGTCAAGTGACAACTGGAATGAAGGTGGCCTGTCTCATACAACTGCTTCAATGTCAAAACATGAAAATGTACGCTACCCTGAACCCCTGGTGGTGATGCTTGAATTTTCTGTTCTCTTTTCTGCAAGGCATACCTGCACTTGTCTCTGTTTTGTATGTCTTGCAGAAGAGTGAGTTTCATTTCTAATTGTCTCCTTTCCCCTCACTCTTATTTCAAAGTCAGTGGATTTTGTAAAAAGGTGACTAGAATCATGTTAAGTCTCAGTTTCATAATCCTGCAGGATGAAGTGCCAGCTCCTACATGCCAGCAAAGATTTGGTCTAATAGATGTAGGGACAATCCATCCCCCAAGCAGCAATTGGCCAATGAAGAAGACGAACATGGTTTCCAGCATATGGCGGAAGAAGCTGAGCACATTCTCAAGCAAATATCACAGCAGAAGGCTGGTCAAAGCACTGCCCGGAAAGTGATGCAACGGTTCCTTCAACGAAAGGACCAGGAGCCCATGAAATTAAACTTTTCAGCTGACTGTACTGATGACTACACACCAAGGAGAAGAAGTTTGATTTCTCAAAGTCAAGCACAGGAAAAAGACTCCTGAGAATGTAAAAGGACATGAAATACTGGTGGGGTTGTCAAGGGACGTAAAGGGGTCCCAGTGTCAAGGACAACTTTTCCTGCAATCAGAAGCCCAGCTCCTTGGCCCAAAGGCTAAGGAAGAGGCATGTTTAAACGCCAAGGCAGAGGACGCCAGGATTCAATTTGAGGTGATCCCTCTCTATAGGCTTCTCCTTCCTAACGTTTCTAACATTGTGTTATGCCTTCCAAGTTTACAGGGCAACAATTCCAGGAAGCCTTGCAAGCTGTGGTTGACTTCTGAAAGCAGTCAAATTAGCTGAATCTCAGGGGTATCTGGTTACCCCTTGTGAAGGGCTTCACCATCTTAACGGTTTTAGTACATTCTATCCCCTCCACCTCTCGTATTAACATGCTCTGTGGTCTACCAGGAAGCCCGGGACAAGGTTGCCAGGCTGAAAAGATGGCTGGCAGAACTAGATTCCACTGCCCAAGAACTCTGCCACTCTCTTGTTGAAAATGCCAAGGTAGAAGCATGACGATGGAGGAGAGTGTTGCTGTCCAACCAGAGACTCTTGTCAACCAGCTTCGGAACCGGTTTTTCTTTCTACAGTGTATGCAGGTAGGTAACAATACTCCTGTAGTCTTCAGAAGGTCTGCACTATAAGTTATTGCGTGTGATGGATAAAAATTAGTGTGATAATAGTGGTAGACCTGAAGTTGCATACTCCTGCTAGACTTGGGAACAGTTTTAGACAAGACCATTCTGGTTGTGGCAGGATTGGCAGCTTGGGAGAAAATACAGTGAGGGAGATGAGTGTATCCTGGAGTTCAACTATTACTCATTGGTCACCCACAGGTGGTTGCCTTTGTTACCTCAACTAACACCCTGATAGGTCCTTGTGTTTTTGTATGAATTGCTAGAGATAGCCGGAACATCTTCCTTCCGTGTAGCAATTTCTTGATGAATAAATTAGGTTAGCATTCATGGTTAGACTTGCAAGTTTCCATCTATGTAATAATCTATATGTTGTCTTGCTCACTCATGCATGCAGAGTTGATGTGAAGATGGGCCAGCCAGAGAATGCCTCCCTCTGAAGCACATTTGACATCAGTGTGAAGGCCATAGATAAGGTACACTTCCTCTGCCCCCTAGTGGACTTGAAGTGTTTTGTGTTTTCACTAATTGGCGTTCACTTCAAGATCAAGCCTATCTAGAAGCCGGACTCAAGATTATGCAAGGATGAGACTCCCAAAAGGACAACCTGTTTGCATGTTTGACCATCAATCAATTGCTCGTTCTAGGACAAACTCAGGCTTAGCATTAGTTGTGCATTGCACAAGGTGCTTCATCCTTGGCCCCTCATTGTAGTCTGCCAATTTGGTGTCACTGACTGATATTCTTGGACCTGATCATACCCCTTCACCATGTATGGTCACGATAATAAAATTTCAAACTTCTGTAGCATGCAGTGTGTTCCAAAACGGAGCAAGGTGTCTGTCTGCCTATGCTAAAAATGATATTGGACACCATTGTGCACAATAGGTCTTCCTTGACTCACTGCCTTGCGGGGATGCACTTGGGTTGTGATCTATGTGCATTGGGCACTACGGTGCTTTGTGACAATGAACTTGTCAGTGTCACTATGTATGTGACTTGACCTGTGCCTCTGCTATGACTGAAATTGTTACCTTTATTAGCACTAGACCATGAACACCTCTCCAGCTCTCCCTGAAAAGAAAGGTAGTCACACACATGCAGATGGTTGGTCCGTAGCAGAGTGGATCGTTGTCAGCAGTATGTAGAGTTGGCAGATGTACCCAAGCTTGTTCGCACTCGCCCGCATTGCTTCAAAGATCAAAAACTCTTGTTAGAAGCTTTATCACCCTCTTTGTCGCCTCCCTATACTCATCACATGAGAGAATTTGGTACAGGATAAGTAAATTTTGTAGTTCATTGTGCCAATGGCATTGTGCACCACCTCTCCAAAAGTCAAGGTGTCCAGGCAATGTACATCACACACAAATGCAACTGCCCACAATGGCATTGCTTCCTAGATCTCCCTACAACGCTTGGCTTGCTAACCGAGAACGCATACTGAACTCACAATGTCAGACAGTTCCGCAGTGAGGCGGAGTAAACTTGAATGCAAGCAACATTACAAGGCAGACTTCAAGTTGTTCCCCTGCAATCCCAGCATGTGCATCCAGTGCTACAAGCAATCACCCTCAGTACAAGTTGATAACATCACACCAATTTCACTAGACCAACAACGCTCGAGTACCTACGCAGATTTGACCTTCACATTTGCAGTTGCTATGGGCACTGCAGCTCTCTTCTTTAGTCTGTCGAAGCCATTACTCCGGGGTGGACTGTAGCCGAGCTGGTCCTTTGTTATGCTGATCATCATTCTTGCAGGCAAAGCTTGAAAGACTACCCGGCAGCCCTTACTCTTTGGGGTGCAGGTCTGTTAATGTCGACGGTTACATAGCAGCTTTGTAGGCGCTGTACAGGAGTCGGCGGGAACGAAGCAAGCTGCGGTGGTATCCATGTTCAATAAGGGTTCTGTTTCTTCTCTTCAGATGGTCCGGATAGAAGTGGCGTGAGGATGGAGAATGGTTGGAAGTGTTGATCGATTGATCCAACTCGGTTACCGATGCCTCTTGAGATGGAAGTGCACCTAGTGATGACGTCTGATTTGTAATTGGAGGTGAGGAGTTAGCTCAAGAGGGTGTGAGGCCAGTGGGTGTTCACGGGATGCAGCCATGGCATCGTGAGGGTTGAGATTTGAGCAAGAAAGATTGAAACCTTGTATGTGTGATTGATCTCTGAAGTGACATCGGCCATGGGACGTAATTGCAAAAGCTGGCGCACGTTTGACTGGCTGCCTGCTGAGCTGAGCAGGTGCTTGAAATGTTGGTTTGTTGACAAGAATTGAACATATGGTGGCTGAGGAATTCGAAGGTCTACAAGAAGAAAACATCCATTATGCCGAACATCGATGCTTGCGAAGCATGGCCACCTGTGCTAGTGATAGGACACGGAGATAGGACTGATAAGAGTGATGTCCCAGCACGGTGCCTTGAGAACCTTAAGTTGAACTTGAAGAACTTGGATATGGAATTTTATCGGGAACGATTGATAGTAGCTCAAAGATATCCTGGGAGATGCTGCATATATGTTTTCTCACCTTCGGGTAGTGCCTATGTTGACGCAAAGAACTTGCAACGGAGGTGGATACGTTCTCGCGATGGGGCACAGCCCCAAACTTGCAAGGCGACTACGATACAGTGTTGGTATGCAACGGTATCAGACATGACTATGATCGACCCAGACAGACAGCTTGTGAAGGAATGGGCACCCCGTGAAGTGCACATCGATCCCGAGGAGGTGTGAATAACTCTCTCACACAAGTGCAGTCATGGTCATGGGCCCTAATGTGATATTGCAAACATTTTCTTTCTTGAACATTCTTTCATTCTCTTTCTATGGTTAAAGTGTCAATTTGCAGGATGATGGAAATGATCAAGAATCTGGAGAGGAAATCGAATTCCCATCTGATCGCCGAATGACAGACCTGATCAAGAGAATGGTGGCCACCGATGACTCGGTGCTGGAGCGTAGAGCGGCCACCGATGACTACAATGAGCTTCGCGTGAGCAGCGTGAGTAATAACCCTCCATCGTATTCCCAACCGTTTGATTCCCGGGCATTATGATGTCTACGCATGTTTGTGATGACGAACCTTACCAACGCGAATCTAGTAGTGTACGAACTGGAGAACTGGAGACTGACTACTGCCATTTTGTGATCTTGTGTGCTGTTGGATCAATGTTGGAATGCACGGACACTGTTGACTGTAGGTGTAAGTTTGGAATGCACGGACACTGTTGACTGTAGGTGAAGCGTCTTCAGTCAGATTGGAATAAGGCATTGTGGTCTTTCCTGAAGGACGACAAGATGCGAGCGATGTGGCTGCAACAACTATGGACCCCCCATGGTGATCTCCTTGCAGGTGCGTGTGAAGATCGTACTCAAAATTTGCTGCGTAAGTCGACTGTTCTCGAAGGAGACTTGCTCTCAAAAATGTAGGTGAAATGTGTGCCTGCCCCTGTACTCTTCCCCCTTCTTTATACCCGCATTTCTGTATTCATAGCCAGAGCAGATGGATGTCATCAGTCATGGTAAAGGGCTTCTTTGAGAAAGAAATGCTAGAATGCACCAGGGGTAAATTTCATTCTTGGGATTCGCTTCCCTTTCCACTATGGTAGTGAGCCTCTTTGTTTCTGCTGCTGTCCCATCTTTGTCTTTTCTGCTCTTTCAAAAATGGGTGCAGGCATTAACTTGGCTCGAAGACTACTGGGGCAACCCATGTCTAAATATCATTTTCTTTCTCTATCCCTGGATATAATAAGTGCCTTCCTTGTTCTTTTACTGAGTTCATTTCACTCAGTCTTAACCCGGGTGCTCTCACAATGAAACCCCACAAGCTCCAAGACCAAAAGTAGTGCATTTGCATGATGTTGCACATGTTTCTTTTGGGAGACCTGGTTACTTGTGAGAAACAGGGAGAGATCTGGCCACATGGGAAGTTCAAGATGATATATGACAGATTTTATAATGGTATCTCACAGGACAAGATTGGCTGTAGAGAAAGAGATGGACACATTGGAGATGAATGTACAGGAGAATGAATTTGCTATAGCTGAGCAAGAGGAAATACACAAATGTCAAGAAGAATTCTGGTTATTGCTAGAGTCATCACTGCGGCAGCATCACAAGGATACAATGGAGGTTAGTTGTTTTCCTCTATCTTGCACAGATTCTATGTTTCATGCTATCTGTGTTCTTTTCCTCCCAAGGGACATGATCTTCATGTGGATTAGTGTTTGGCTCCTGTTGCCGAAAAGGACTTGCACGGTATCATACTGAATTGGCGACAAAAACGAGAGTCCATCTTGGAGCGAAGGGTGAGTGAAAGGATGCAGTTGGTGGACCGCACCATAGTCACCAAGAAAGAAACACTCACGCTTCAAAGTATGCTGTCCGTTGAAGCTACTGTCGAGGTGATGAAAAAGGTGAATCTCTATTTGTGCTATTTAGCACCAGCCATCACCTTTCTGTTAACCTGTCACTCTGACTCAACGGTCCATTGCAGTGGCAGCCACGCAAGCTTCAGTGTGGAGATCTCAGTAATCATTAGAACACTCTTTGCCTCAGAAGTGAGTAGTCTGACTTGGGTGGCCTCTAACTAAATGCTTTTAATGGAAGTTCCTGAAGGCATTTTACCACCTCTGGCTGTTGGACAAGGTTCTATCATATATATAACATTGTATCTACAATTATGAAGTCATAAATCTCGCATGCATGATAGATCTTAGGTCATGTTTATTCAGTTTTATGTTGTGAAATTAAGATTGTTCATTTCCTTTAATGTCATCAAAGTTTTCATGGTCATTTGGTTTTTAAGGATTTCTATACGTGTGTAGGTCGAGAATGTCACCAGATGGAGAAAGAGGACATGAAGAAGAAGCACAAAACGGAAGAGGTCAGGTTGTTGAGAGAGAAAGAGGACATGGAGAAACAGGGCAAAACGAAGGAGGAGACATTGCAAAGAGAGCTTCAAGAGGCAAGGCAAGCATTGCAGGAGCTTGAGCAAATTGTAGAGCAAGAATCTGAGTGTGCGGTTTGTTCTCGAGAAATGGAAGGCATCAAGGGAACTCGGAAGAGGCGGTTGAGTAGCTCTGGGGTTGAGTCAGCTCGGAAGAGAGTGTGTCTCAAACCATGCAACCATGCCGGGGTGTGTGATGAGTGTGCCATCAAGATCTGGACACAGACTCGGAAATGTCCCTTGTGCAACACCCAACTCACCGAGCGGCCAACTGCCATTTTCTTGTGACTATCAGCATATGCCCGATGCACCAGCAAGATACATTTGAATCCGTTGGATGACACACTAGTCGGTTCCAAGTTCTAAGTTTTTGAAGAAAGAGAGGGATCAGCTTTACTTATTTTGCGACTAAGTTCTTTGCAGGTTCCAGCATTCCCAACCTTATGAGAGGTATGGAACACTCGTGGGCTCAGTAACCAGCTCATCAGGCTCAATGAAAACAAAAACTTCAGGATTTTTGTGACTGTGACTGCCATCAAAAGTAGGTAAAATTACCTGATCATCTCCAGAGGTCAGTTGCATCGCATTTTGACGGAAGTTCTGGCCAATGTGGCTTGAATTAACAAAATTGGTTTCCTCTAATATTTGATTATGGAGTAAAACTGACTATATAATGGTCACATCAAAGAGAACCGGTATCATACATTACATCAATGGAGAGGTAGAGTGCCCTAGGAGATGTCAAGTGGGTGTCATATGCATTTCCTGCACATCTGTGATAGAATTGAATTCAAATGGAGGTCCATGGAGATTAGAAGTAACCGTTTGTAAAATGCCCCTAGCTTTGGTTTGTTGACCATATGAGTATGGAAATTAAGTGAACGCGTGAAGACAGTATAACCTTCTGGAACTGGGTACTCATGGTCAACACTTTTACGTACTAGAATAGCATGCTTCTGAGTACTAGATGATGAATCCAAGAAGGCGGGGGGAGAGAGAGGCACTCAGTGTGCCTGCAGTGGCATTGTGGTCGTGGTCCCACCCAGTTTGCAGGAAGAAGAGAAAAGACTCACCATGGTAGATGCTCTGCTCTGATTGGTGCTGGTGGGAGAGAAGTGCTTGACTGACAGTGATCGGGCTCCCCATTTTCATCATGTCCTGCTAAAGATTGGTTAAGCAGGAATCGCACTTGATTTAGAGGTTAGAGGCACATGTCAGGTATTGAAGAGTCGAATTTGAACCTCGATGTGACCTTAACCCTGTGGCTTCTGTACCTGAAAGTAGATACCCATGGATCCATGTGAAAGGACAGGTGAGAGACCAACTGTTGTATTTGCAGCTGTTGCCTCCTTGCCTCTTTCCCCCCTCTCAAACTGATCTGATTTCCTCCTCTTACAGTGTGGGATTTCATGGGATTAGTTTTTTAGCATTCTCATAGTGAACATTGGTGGTGAGATGCATGACAAGGATTCTCAGCCAGAAATACAGGGTATTGTTGAGTTAAGATTCTCTTGCTGCTGGAGTTTGTTGGTAATTCTATCTTTGTGCTGCCTTCCTGGACAATGTCATTCATGTTTGATCAGGGCGTGCTTCAAAACATATGTATAAAAGAGAGGAAATTACAGGGTTAACAGGATGAAGAGAGGTAGGTCCACCTTGTTGAGCAGGGGCCGAACACTAGACACTCTGGGGACATTGAACTGATTTTTCTTCAATCCAAGCAGTGAATTGACACCTGGAAAACATAGAGTAATGAGGTGTGCTGTTTTGTGTATGTGAGGACTGGACTTGCCAATTTCTTGTGCCATGGTCTCCAAATACGATGATGCTACTGTCGCGGCTTGAAAGATTAAAGGTTTTCTATGCACTTGGGCAGGCAGTGGCCAGGTGTTTCTGCCTAACCAGGCAGTTGTGTAGTAAAATGCTACAACTATCCATTGCCCCCATAATAGCTGTACATGGAGCTGCTCTCGATCATTTGATGTTGAGAAAATACGTTTAACACACTGGGGAGGAAGGTCGATCTGTGAAGAGACTTGCCACAGCAGTAGAACTAGAAATCAGTTAGGAACCATGCCGTGGAGAAACAAATGCATGGAATACATGCGAGCCCTGCCCTGTTACGATTATGAATAGGTTGTGAATATATGAATAGGCTGTCAAAACCTGTCATTGCCAGCTTCAGAAGCTTTAGAATCAACATGCTAATTGTGTCGATGCTGAGTGTCCTCACAAAGTGTGCTCACAATGATTGAAGACCGTGCAAATCATTGTACAATTCATCTATAATTAAATACATCTATATCTGTCTTCAGCTAACTTGTTCTCCGAAACTAATCCTGCCTAGGAGCATCGCCAACAAACCTAGTCACAGACACATGAGCTTATCATGGGTTTCTCACGAATTTGTGGAACCAGGACTAAAATATAGGAAACAGAAAAAAATAAAGGAAAGGGAGGTATGGTAAGGTTACCCCTTGCTGCGGTGTAGTGAATTCACTGGAAGGAAAGGAATGGATGGACATAGTTGTAGTGGCCAGTGGTTTTGCATCTGTGCTGATCTGTTACCTGCAGGTAAGAGGATGAATCCCACGATGGTTCATCGTGCAACAGCCTCATGCCTGGAAGGGGCTATTTTCTACCCTTCCTCCAGTAGGGCCTGAATTGTGAAGGAAAACAAAAGGAAAACTGTATGAACTTAATGCAGAAGTGCCAAGCTGCCGCTTTTCCAATTGTGAATCATTGCCCCCAGGTTTCCCTTTTCAGAAAAAAGAGAAAGGAAAATATAAATAAGTGTAGATTCACTACAGATATAGTTGGGCCCTCTTCGGCATTCCTTTATTGGTTCACCTAACACCAAGTCAAGAGATTCAGCAGTTTGTTTGGCTATAAGAAGCTTCTATGGCAATTTGTCTTTCAGACAGGCATCAGAAGCCCATCCCACACCTAAAAATACAAACGCTGGCACTTGTCACTCTCTGACATACTCTATAACTCCTCTCATAAACAGGTATGCCACTCCAGTCTCACAGGGTGAGTCCAGAGAGTTATCCCCAACAAGTGAGGAGAACATCACCTGAAGGTCTCGCCATACTCAAATGGTCTTGGTCAACATTCAGTGACTTCTAACCTACAACTGTTGCATGTAAGTTCTACAACCGTACCTGGTGAAGGAAGTTGAACAAAAATTTGAGGCACCAACACTTGCAATGGTGGTAAACAATAAAGGTCAATACACTACAGGATGTCTCAGTTCCTCCTAGTGCAGTACAGGCACCGTCTTGAATCCAGTTTCTAGATAGGCTTGATCTTGAAGTGAAGGCCGATTAGTGAAAAAACAAAGCACTTCAAATCCTGCCATTGAAAAGAATTTATCAGTACCAAATTTCTGCCCAACAGGAACCCCCCCAACATTTCTAATCTAAGAGTCCTAGTGGAAGGCAACAAACCCTACAAACTGATGAAACAAAAAGAACCTAGGCCGTGGAAGTGTGCATGTGGAAGCTGTAACTGTGCACTGGGCAGTCAGAGAAACTTTATGGGACAGACCCACTTTGAGAAAGTCATCCATTGACTGCTGACAAACCTTCGCAAAGTCCTTCGAACAGCCAATCAGAAGACCAACATGCCAGCATACTAGACTAACACAGCTCTGTACATTTAAGGTACTCATGCCGCACCTGGACGAGGTAGTAAAATATGCGCAGTCCCTCCGGGTCTTTGCTACTCTGGACATCAAGCAAAGAACCAATCTTCGAGGTAGTGAAGGAGATGTGCTCATTGCCCATCACAATCTCCAGCTCTTGTCGGCCAATTCTGTCTGGTTCTGGCCAATTGTTATCATCTTCTTTTAGAATCTACACATTGCAACCCACAGATAGAGAAAGCAAATCTTCATCAAGTCAATCCGAAGATAGACAATCAAACAGAGCTGCGTAACTGCCAGTGCCTTGACCTCTTAGATTGGACAGCTCCCGAACTATCTATATCCATGAAGAATTAGTTTAAACACCAATCACAACTGAAAGATATTGCATTTGTCTATAAAGTGTCACACTTCAGTCTGGCACCATACACAGCTGCATTTATGTCTTGAGACACACTTCAGTGGTAGTCTAGGAAGCAATCAAGTCGCCCTGCTTCTCAGCTCAGTCTCTGTTCCTGGTGAGACCAGAAAACTTGAAAGTACACTTTCCGTGACCCTGGATAAAATGAGGTTAACACAACATGCTGTTCCAGCTGATGGCTGACAAATTGCCTTTGCTGTACAGTTACCTGGGGCTTCAATTAGACCATGCCCTGGTTGTATGGACGAAATGCCGCCCTTCCTGGCAGGACGAACTAGCTTGATGGGAGAAGTAGGCACAATGGTACGCTGGCTGTGACAGCGAGTCATTTTCTACAAGCAAGAAAATGAACATCCCAAACCTGTTCATACTAATTTGTGCTTATCCTTAATCCGAGCAGGAGGTGCAATTAAGAGCGGGAAAAGTCCTTCCCAGAAATACGATAAGAGGCGGAAGAGGGTTTCAGATGCTAGGTTGGTAAGTCTAAGCTCATCATTTTCGTTGGAAGCTAACCTAATTACGGAATGTAGTCAAAGTTCTCTCTGCTTCCATTCTATCTCTATCCAGACCTCTGAAAGAACTCCCAACGCATTCTTCCATGATAAACAAAAGAGCTCCTCTCTCGCCCTTTCCAGTTTATTCCGTTCCACCACTACAAGTCTCCATGGTCCAATACATTCAATCATACCACCTACGTCCACAAATTACTGAAGCGAAAAATTACAAATGGCACCCACCTCGCTATCGTTGATAATCCTGCGGCACTCGCGGAGGGCAGCCTGGGTAAGAAAGACTTCCTTCCTTATCATTGTGTCGTTTTTGTAGTTCGAGTTGTTAGCATACCTGAGCTTCCCGTCAGGCCGGAACTCAAACTCCAGAAACTCATGCCCGAACTTTCCCTTGTGCCCCACGTAGTAGCGCACATAAAACTCTCCCACCTCCTCCGCCATCTCGCTCTCTCTCTCTCTCGATCTCTCTCGATCTCGATTTTTCCTCTCTCGTCAGCCTCGGGCCAAGGCTGTAATAGGTTCGTCGGTCCGAGTCTGAGGCTGGGAAAGGTTCGGGATTGATGATGGATGGATTATGGATGAAGATTCACTTGAACGGATGTCGCCTGCGAGGCACTGTCGCTAAAGACTCACTCGAAAAGAGTTCCCATTTTGAAGACCTCGCTATATTTTACGTTCCTTTATTTTTTATTTTTTTATTTTTTGTTTACCCTTTCTCTTTTTTTTTCTTTTTTTTTCCCTTTATTTTTTGTTTCTTTACTCGTCCAGTTTAAATTACAGTTCCCTTTCTTTAAGGAAACAAATTAAAAAAAAACGAATTACATCAGTAAAAACCCTCGTTTACGTGCGCGGTAACAATTACTTACATTTGCGCGGGAATCCACTGGCTCGCTCTCGCTCTCTCTGTCTCTCTCTCAGTTTCTCTCGTTCGATGTTGCTCGGTTGTGAATTCTGTCTCTCACAAGGTGGCATGGGAGAGTAGGGAGGGCAGGAAGATGGATCGCGCGGAAGCTTTGGGTAGTCCTGAATACAAGGGGGCAGACGATACCGTTATTCTGGACGTGTTTGATGAAGGCAGTGCAGTGCAACACAGGAAATTACGGCGGTCTTCTTTACGCCGTGTGAGCTTTGCTGAACAGGCCTCCATCCATGTCTTTGCGAGGGACGAGGAATACGAGACTCCTCCCGAGGGCACTGAGACGCTGTCTACCTACCATTCCACCCAAACTTTCACTGCGAAGTCAAAGAGTCCACAGAGAAGGTCTCCGAGGCTTGCTTTCAAAAGGATGGAAATGGAGATGGATAAAGAGAATGCGGGAATCTTCGATGGTGGCACTGTGCGGGTTGACGGCCAGCCGAGAGGACAAAAGCGGCCTCTCGCTGTCAGAGATCGAACAGATGGTTGGATTGATGATGGAGATGTCTCGGCCCATGGAAGGTAAGAATCTAGTTTTCCACTTTGTTTCTGTCTGCGCTCAGACACGTGCCTTGTCCCTTTCCTTGTCTGATTCGCTCCTTCCTTCTTTGCCAGCTTCTGATTTGCTTCAATCCGAGTTGGTACAAAGAATTGACTACTGTGCTAAATCAATCAATCGCCCAAACTTTGCCACTACTGGTTTGTGCTTGCGTATGTGTTGAGCGTTCTGAAAGGAAAATGGTTGTGCCATATCCAGTTGCGATGATAATACCGGGCCTGTTGACCTTCGGCACTTGTCGTTTGGAGAAAGTAAAACGCCGCTCGAAGATGATGACAACATCACCATGGACAGCAACACATTCCATACTAGGCTCTCACAGCTCAAGGCAGGAGGGATGTCCTTCTCACAGCAAGGAGCAGATGGAAGTTTGGATCACGTCCAGTCCCTGCAGTCTACTATGAACTTCACCCTACTCATGCCCTCTGTTGAAGGGAATTCCGATTCCTCAACCTACGGGGGAGAGACGTCCAGTAACATGTGCCTCACACCAACTCCCCGGAATGCCTCTGCTGATGATACTGCGACAGCTTCCTGTGCAGCGACTAAACATATTCTTGCAGAGAGAACAAGGGATGTTGACATGAGCCCCATACCAAATTTCCCTCTAACGACCTCTGCAACAAGTTCCTGTGAAGGAGCGAAACAGATTCTCACAGAGGAAACAAGGGATGTTTTGGAACAGAACGGAGGGAAGGCTTTAGTGGAGGTTGAAGAGGAGCTGACTTCGCAAGCGAAATGTGGGAGATTGGAAGTGGAAGTTGTCCCCAGCAGACTACCGCTTGAAGGTTCTTCCATGGCAGTCTATCGGGTAGCAATGGACAACGAAAACGGTAGCCCTCACCCTGCAGAGACAAGGAGTCCCTTACCAGACGAGACTGTTTCTATGGACATATCACTTGTCTTACAGGTCAACGAAGAGGCATTGCTTCTCAGGCCTGAGAGCTCAACGCCTCCTGCTACTCACACAGAGACCCTGCATATAACATCATTGACCATGGCAAAGGGCGCTGGTAGACCTTTTCAGGAAGCAAGTGTCTTGCCAGCGATTGAGAAGGTGGAAGGCTATGCAACCGAGGACTTGGACAACGTTGTTACAGAAGCTATTCCAAGGTTCAGTGACCTTTTGGCCGCCGATATGTCATCCCCTGATGTACCACCTGCATCGAAGAGACAGAGGTCAAGTGACAACTTGAATGAAGGGGGCCTGTCTCATACAAGTGCTTCCACGTCAATTCATGAAAATGCACGCTACCCTGAACCCCTGGTGGCTATTCCAAGGTTGGCCGCTGATATGTCATCCCCTGATTTACCACCTGCTTCGAGTCGACAGAGGTCAAGTGACAATTGGAATGAAGGTGGCCTGTCTCATACAACTGCTTCAATGTCAAAACATGAAAATGTACGCCACCCTGAACCCCTGGTGGCTATTCCTAGGTTGGCTGCTGGTACGTCATCCCCTGATTTACCACCTGCTTTGAATCCACAGAGGTTAAGTGACAACTCGAATGAATGGGGCCTGTCTCATACAACTGCTTCAATGTCAAAACATGATGTACGTCACCCTGAACCCCTGGTGGCTATTTCTGCTGATACAACATCCCCTGATTTACCACCTTCTAACCTGTCTCATACAACTGCTTCAATGTCAAAACATGACAATGTGCGCCACCTTGCACCCCTGGTGGCTATTCCAAGGTTGGCCGCTGATATGTTATCCCCTGATTTATCACCTGTTTCAAATAGACAGAGGTTAAGTGACAACTGGAATGAAGGGGACTTGTCTCATACAACTGCTCCAACGTCAAAACATGAAAATGTACGCAACCCTGAACCCCTGGTGGCTGTTCCGAGGTTCAGTGACCTCTTGGCCGCTGATATGTCCTCCCCTGATTTACCACCTGTTTCTCATAAACAGAGGTTAAGTGACAACTGGAATGAAGGGGACTTGTCTCACACAATTGCTTCGACTTTAACACATGAAAATGTACGCGACCCTGAACCCCTGGTGGCTGTTCCAAGGTCTAGTGACCTCTTGGCCGCTGATATGTCATCCCCTGATTTACCACCTGCTTCGGATAGACAGAGGTTAAGTGACAACTGGAATGAAGGGGGCCTGTCTCATGCAACTGCTTCATCGTCAAAACATGAGAATGTACGCGACCCTGAACCCTTGGTGGCTGTTCCAAGGTTTAGTGACCTCTTGGCCGCTGATATGTCATCCCCTGATTCACCACCTGCATCTCATAGACAGAGGTTAAGTCACAACTGGAAGGAAGGGGGCCTGTCTCATACAACTGCGTCAAAACATGAAAATGTACGCTACCCCGAACCCCTGGTGGCTATGCTTGAATTTTCTGTTCTCTTTTCTACAGGGCATACCTACACTTGTCTCTGTTTTGTATGTCTTGCAGAAGATTGAGTTTCGTTTCGAATTGACTCCTTTCCTCTCACTCTTATTTCAAAGACAGTGGAGCTTACAACGTGATTTTTTAAAAAGGTGACTAAGAAGTGCTTTGCTCATGTTAAGTCTCAGTTTCATAATCCTGCAGAATGAAGTGCCAGCTCCTACATGCCAAGGCCTGGAGACCCCCAAGCAGCAATTGGCCAATGAAGAAGACGAACATGGTTTCCAGCATATGGCGGAAGAAGCTGAGCACACTCTCAAACAAATATCACAGCAGAAGGCTGGTCAAAGCACTGCACGGATAGTGATGCAACGGTTCCTTCGACGAAGGGACCAGGAGCCCATGAAATTAAACTTTTTCACTGACTGTACTGATGACTATGCTCCAAGGAGAAAAAGTTTCATTTTTCAAAGTCAAGCACAGGAAAAGACTCCTGAGAATGTAAAAGCACATGAAATACTGGTGGGGTTGTCAAGGGACGTAAAGGGGTCCCAGTGTCAAGGACAACTTTTCCTGCAATCAGAAGCCCAGCTCCTTGGCCCAAAGGCAAAGGAAGAGGCACGTTTAAACGCCAAGGCAGAGGAGGCCAGGATTCAATTTGAGGTGATCCCTCTCTATAGGCTTCTCCTTCCTACCGTTTCTAACATTGTGTTCTGCCTTTAAGTTTACAGGGCAACAATTCCAGGAAGCCTTGCAAGCTGTGGTTGACTTCTGAAAGCAGTCAAATAAGTTGAATCTCAGGGGTATCTGGTTACTCGTTGTGAAGGGCTTCACCATCTTAACATTTTTAGTAAATTCTATCCCCTCCACCTCTCGTATTAACATGCTCTGTGGTGTACCAGGAAGCCCAGGACAAGGTTGCCAGGCTGAAAAGACGGTTGGCAGAACTAGATTCCACTGCCCAAGAACTCCGCCACTCTCTTGTTGAGAAATGCCAAGGTAGAAGCATGACGATGGAGGAGAGTGTTGCTGTCAAACCAGAGACTCTTGTCAACCAGCTTCGGAACCGGTTTTTCTTTCTACAGTGTATGCAGGTAGGTGACAATACTCCTGTAGTCTTCAGAGGCCTGCATTGTAAGTTATTGCGTGTGACGGATAAGAATTAGTGTGATAATAGTGGTGGAGCTGAAGTTGCATACTCCTGCTAGTCTTGGGAACAGTTTTAGACAAGACCATTCTGGTTGTGGCAGGATTGGCAGCCTGGGAGAAAATACAGTGAGGGAGACGAGTGTATCCAGGAGTTCAACTATTTCTCATTGGTCACCCACAGGTGGTTGCCTTTGTTACCCCAACTAAACCTTGATAGATCCTAAAATTACCATGTGTTTTTTCATGAATTGCTAGAGATAGCGAGAACAACATCTTCCCTCCGTGCAGCAATTTCTTGATGAATAAATTAGGTTAGCATTCATGGTTAGACTTGCAAGTTTCCACCAATGTAATAATCTGTATTTTGTCTTGCTCACTCATGCATGCTGTGGGTGAGCAGAGTTCATGTGAAGATGGGCCAGCCAGAGAATGCCTCCCTCCGAAGCACATTTGACATCAACGCGAAGGCCATAGATAAGGTACATTTCCTCGGCCCCTTTACAGGTAGTACTGCTCCTTGAAGTAATGGTAGAGGACTAAGGCTCGTGTTTGTGGTATGTTTTTCGGATGCAGACATTTCCTCATGTCAATGCCTCACAAGTCTTCCAAGTGCTTCTCTGTGGGCACTGTAACCCAGCACAGCCATCCAGTGTGCGTGCTGTCATTCAGGTTCCTTTCCACACCTTGGGGCATTTTGCGCTCTTTCTGACCTTGCTGACATTACTTTTAGCAAAGCATGTGATGTTGCTGTAAAGTACAATTGATTGAAGGATGGTCCTGCACCGTTGTTGTTCAGGACACAAACTTCAAGGTGTCATCATTGATTAATCTCATGGAAGAGATTTACAACTGTCGCCATACTTTCATGATTTCCCCCCATTTCCATCTCTTAACTGGTAAGCATTTCCAATCATCACTTTCGCATGTTTTTAGTATGTCAGCTGCAGAAATAGTCTTGCACTGTGATGGAAGCTTTCCATTCCATAAAGTTGGCGAGTTGAACTCTGGACTAAGAACTCTGTGAGTTAAATCTCTCTCTGGGAGTTGCTCAGGGCTTTATATGAAATTTGTATGAAATTTGCCAGTGCATGTATTATAAGTCAGCTATATGGTTCACTCAAGTAATAAAGTATATGTATTCCTCAGGCGGAGGTTATTGTACCAGTGCATGATAGCCTGCCTTCATGAGACACCTTGTCTTCGAGAGTCGCTTGATGGTTAATAAAGTGGTTTCTTGTCGTTCTACTTTATTCCATGGGCCTTCTGGCCCTTAGTGGATGTCCTAAAGTTTTCTTCCTGTCTATGGTAAACCTTCTGACTAGGACGATTGCTTCAGATGGGGGTCTTCAATTGCGCATTGGGTTTACCGATAGGCAACTTTTGTTCAAGTTCACAGTGTTGCTGGACTTTCAGTCGCTAATAAGGTACGTCTGAAACTAGCAAGGTCCTTACATCTGTGGCTAAGTTCAGAGTGTGCATCATAATGCCTCTACACCAATGCATGTATTTTCTGGTCTATAAGGACAGCTTGGCAAACATGCAGGACGGAGTATCCTTTTGGAGGTATTCCATGTGAAGTGGAGATGGAATGTTTGGGGTGGAGAAATGGCAAGCGGGTGACAGCCGATGCCATCAAGGACTCTATAGCTACAGTAAAACCTGGATACCAGAGAGTGAGACGCATTTGCATGTCTGTGTACTCTCTTCTTGAAAGGATCAGGGCACATCCAGCTGACAATCCTCTCATGTAAGTAAGGTTGCCACGTTGCCACCCAAGTAATGATAAAGAAGCTCAATTGTTGCTGTGTGCTATCTGATTCGCTGTGCTGTGCACGGCTCTCTCCCCTCTGGTTGACATCTAGTGCTGCATCTGCTCAAAGGTGCAAGCTGACATGCTTCTTGTGGTTTTGAGCAGTATCTAGGGTTTCTAGGCTTATGAGAGATTGAATACTTTCAATAGGGATTTGTGTTGTCCCTGTAAGCTGAGCATTAGCTGCACAATTAACAGTTTTCTATCACCAAAATTGTTGCTCTTTCATTCTGAATGACAGATTTGCAGTTTTATTGTTGGACTTCAAAGCTCACAATAATGAATTACAACCCAAGGTAGACCACATACTTGGTGTCTCATCTCCTATAGACTGGAGCTCACAGGTTAGTATCCATCCTGGACTTTGGGGTCAACCCAAAGTTGTCAAGGCCGTTGGACGTGGGCATGACTTTGGTAGCGCCTGTTATTATTCCTGATCTCCAAAGGTTTGAAGGATGAGAGTTTCACATGGCCCTTGGGATTGAATGGCCAACTTTTCTTTGTTGAAAAATCATTGCCATTGTACCAAATTATCACCTACAAGCAATCTTTAAAAATGCAGGATAATTTGCAGCAGCAGGAGGATGACTAATAAGAGTTTAATGAGTTCTAAGTGAATGTTTGAGTTCTGGTCCTGAAGCCTGGTAAGATGAGGCCTTACTCAGTCAAGACATCTTGGCAGAACATTCAGCAGAATCCTTTTCACTATGCATCTTGGCTAGACCATAGTAGAGGCAAAGTGGTATATATCTATGTAGCCCTTTCAACCAATCAAAACCCTGTTTTGTTCAATCAATGTAGCACTAGATTTGCTTTAGATGGGTACAGCAGGTTAGATTGACTTGGGCAGACTTCCCACCTATACTGGGTAGAGCCCACTACCATTTCCTGTGGATATGCTACAGGAAATAGGAAATTACCTCGGTGGTACATAACGGTCTATATTATCAGGAAATGGTGGATGAACTGAGGAGGTACACAGATCAATGAGTGAAACAAGACACTCCCACCTTTCTAGAAAAACATCTGCAGAGGCAGGGACAGCTGAAGGAGCCGGGATAGCGTGTGGATCCAGATTCATCACAAAGATGTGTGATCACGGGGAATATAATGATGGGAGGATTTACCAAGCATGGGCGTGGTAGGAATGCTTTGGAGACATGAGCAAATGTTGTCGGAAGGGGTGAAGCCTGACCACATCAGTTGTGTTTGCATTTGCAATGCATGTGCGAGCCAGGCAGCCCTGGAAAAGGGCAAAGAGCTCCATGGTGACATCATCAAAGCAGGAATTGTACCCGATGTCATTCTGAATACTGCCCTGGTGGACATGTATGCCAAATGCAGAAGCATCGAAGATGCAAAGGGAGTGTTCAACAATATGGCTGAATGAGATGTGCTGTCATGGAGTGCAATGATCGCAAGATATGCCCAGCATGGTTGTCATATGGAGGCTCTGCAACTATTTGAAGGAATGCAAAAGGAAGGCTTAAGCCAGACAGTGTCACGATTCTCTATGCATGCAGCCATGCTGGCCTACTGGATGAAGGAAGACGCTACTTTGATTCCTTCAGTGAAGATCATGGTGTCACCCCAGCAGTAATGCACTTCGGCTGCAAGGTGGACCACCTTGGTCGGGGCATGCAATTGGATGAGGAAAAGGACCTCATTAATAGAATGCCAATCAAACCAGATGCTGTCGTGTGGAAGGCCTTGCTTGGTGCCTGCAAAATCCATGGCAATGTGGAGATGGCTGAACATGCAGGACATCTATTCTCAAGTGGGATTAACAGGATGTCATGACTTATGTGTTGTGACATCTATGCTGCAGCTGGCAGGTGGGAGGATAGTGCAAAGGTGAGAAAAATGATGAAGGTCAGAGGGGTTAGAAAGGAGCCAGGTCGCTGCTGCATTGAGGTTGGCAATAGGATGCACACATTTGTTGTAGATGACAAATCGCATTCCAAACTTAAGGAAATCCATGCTGAGCTGAGAAAATTGTCTGGGCAGAAGCAGGGTATGTGCGTGACACATGCTTTGTATTGTTTGATGTGGGGGAGGAGCAAAAGGAATTCTCTCTCTGCCACCACAATGAGAAGCTGGCCATTGTTTTTGGGCTGATCATCACAGCCCCTAAGGACAACTCTTCGTCTCATCAAGAATCTTGGGGTGTGTGGTGACTGCCACACCAAGTTCATCTCAAAGATTGTTGGCCGAGCAATTGTTGTACGGCATGCTAACCGCTTTCACCACTTGTGAAGATGGGGTTTGTTCTTGTGGGGATTACTGCATCATGTGCATACATTGTCGCCTTGCAAACACCCCAACCCTACCTATCACACTAGTTCCTCTGCTGAATTGCGTCTGCTTCTCTCTGGAATCTACCAGCCACTCATCTTTTTGCCCCGATTGTGCCACAATTGACTGGGATCGGAAAAATATTCATTCCAAAGCTTCTCTTCGTCTCTGTTATCTGTTTTTTGGATCTTTCCTGTTGCCACATTGGCAACTGGTAACATGTCAAAATCACCATAGACCCACCCAACGAGCTTATTCGCAGGGTTCAACACGAAAATCAGGGATGACTTTGATAAGAGGGCAAAACAGGCTAAATAGGTTGAACCGACCATCAACCCAGAAGGATTCAACTGACCATCAACCCAGAAGGACCTCTTGTGTGTATTGCATGTGCCTGTAGTCAGGTGATCTCAGATTGGCCTATGAGAACCACCACGGTGCAGCTGAGCAGCCATAGATTGAAACCCGGCCTCCTAAGACCCAGCTGACCCTCCCAAGTACCTTGTAAATACCAGGAAGAGCGGATGGACGTTCTTCACATCTTAACATTAAAGCCAGACCTTGGGATTGCAACTGTCCCACCATCGTGAAGGATCTTTAAAACCTCATGCCTATGCCAGGTCTGCTCCGTGCTCCACGGTACGCCTTTGTGCCCGAAAATCTGACAGCATGAGCTCTTGTACGGAGGGATGCTAGCGAGCTGTCAACATTCATGCACTTGCCACTTTGGGCTCCATTGCACTCTAGTCAATGATGAACATACGAACATGTAGATGCTAAACCAGCTTATTTCTCTAGTCTGGAGATCTTGGAGTGGTCTGTGCAAACGACAAGGGAGGAGCTGGGCAGCCACAAGAGTCTTGACTCAAGACCTTCCGTCCTGCTTTGATGCCCTCAGGAAGAACAACCCACGATACGGACAGTAAAACCAGTTTTTGGGTTGCAGATAAAGCGAGCTTCGAAACTTCACACATAAGTTACCATCACAGTTACTCCATCACAATACCACAGTTCAGTCCCCAGATTGCCAGGCATGGTGTTTGTAACCCGGGGTTGGATGAACAGGCAGGCACTATCTCATCCCTGCTCTGAATGTTCATGCTCATAAAATCACTGAACCCTACACTGGAGAGGCTATTAGAAGGTTATAGAAGAGTGGAAATTAGGGTAAAAGAAGACAAGCTTGAGAGTGTGCACAATCTACAGCCGTTCACGAATGTGGCCATACATCACACACACAGTCACAAATATCAGAAAAGGACATTAAGTTCTCTGCATGAGTGAGAGGAAAGGAGTTAACTTGAAGTCAAACTAAATCTTACCTGCTACTTGGTACCCCCCTGGTGAGGTAAAGAGTAAAGACCGTGATTGGGAATGCATACAACCTGGCCTAAATCAGCACCCATCGCCTTCGCAGCTGGTATTTTTATCAAAAACGGCCCCAAAAACAAGGAGAATGGGAATTCAAGTGACCCAAGAAGGCGACCCTCTTCATTTCACCACAGTTCGAGACCACTTGTTAGGGTAGGGTTGGCATGACACATTGTGCGAAAGGAATTCTATCTTGAATCAAGGCAATGATTTTTCCATATTATCCCAAGCTTTAGCTAAGTTGGCAATCAGATCTCCTGTTGAAAGACAGACCACACAATCCATAGATCACTTTTCAAGTAGCCAACACAAGAGTAAACATACATGAGAGAAATCTAAAGCAGCAAGGTGAGCAATTCACTTGCCCTTTCATGAAATCATTATACCAGGCCTAGTAAACAGAATGTAGGGTTACCAGCAATTTGCTGGATATCTCAATATTATCTGTAAGAGGGGCCAATTAGTACACTCAGTGAACATGTCTCTTCCTGATTTAGATAGTCATGTCCTGCACATTTACTGCTCATCACATGCCTAGAGCCGCCAAGTCTACACTGCCAACACTAGGCTAGAGTGCTGGATAGTCTCTCTCAGATCAAAAGATGATGACAACCGGTAACTAGATTTATGAGAAAGATAGAAGAGAACACGTAATCAAGATAAGACGGCAAGGATATCAGACACCCTCAGAACGACAAACTGAACGCCATCCTTGTTCTTGAATTCGTTGCCTGCATACTTTGAGTACAGTACCGTGTTGCCTGGGGTCACTTCCAAAGGCTTTATCTCCCCATCTTCTCCGTATGTCCCAGGCCCTGAGGCAATCACTGTTCCAATCACAGGCTTCTCCTTTGAGCTGTCCGTCAATAGAACGCCACCAGCTGTCTTTGACTCAGACTCAGTCACCTGAATGAGCACCCGGTCATTCAATGGTTGCAAATCCTTGATGTCATCTGTCGATAGCAGCCCCACAATATCATCTTCCTTCAGTAACAAGTGCCCCTCACCATTAAATTCCACCTCGGTGCCCGCATACTTGGAGTAAACAATCTGGGACCCAGTTTGCACAGAAAGCTCGAGTTTCTTCTCGCCAATGGTTTTGCCTTCACCTACAGCCACCACTTCGCCACCTGCGGAACACCTCAAAGAAAGGTGCAGCCACCGCTTGTGTTAAAAGCAACACTACCTCAGAGTACTCGACCAACACAACCATACACGTAGGAACCTTCATTTCCCCAATGTAGGGCGCTACTTTGCACATACACAAACTCCAGTACAGAATTCTAGAATAGAATAATCCATCACCCCCAGAATCAAACCTTGTGGCTTAGTCTGAGCAGTGCTGGGGAGAAGAATGCCACCGATGCTCTTCTCCTCAACTGTCTGGATCTTGACAAGAACACGATCACCCAGGGGCTTCAGAGTTGTGAACTTCGTGGCAACGGATGTTGCAGCCCTTACGCCAACGCACCTCCTTGGCAAAGAAGGGACGAATGCCTGCAAACGTCCGACTTGCACCCGGGCAGATGTGCCCCTCAGTCCCTCGAAAGACGCCATCCCAATCTGCGAGCTCACCGCTGATCCAAGCTGTGCAGCAGAGCCCATGGCTGCCATTTCTTCCCCGAATCTGAATCTAGTGGCAACAACAACAGCGATCGAGAGAGAAAGAATGCGAAGATGGATAGGGCAGCTCCAGGCAGGCACACTCTCGGTTACGCGTGCTCCTCTCCAGATGCTTCTATCTCGCTAAAACATCATTCATCTCCACCACATTCATCCTTTTAGTTCGATGACGTGGCTACGATGACGTGAGCAGAAAGAGAGAGAGAATGGAAAGCTTTCCTCAATAATAAGACAGACAATAGAGGCTAAAGATCTGTGTTTCAGAGGTTTTCCCCGCAGCTCAAGGGATGGGCCAGGAACGGCTGTGGCAGGAGTTCTTCTCAGATCCTTCACAATGGTGGGACAACAGGTTAGGTGAGGTGAGGCAATTAGGACATGATAGAGTATGTCAATGAAGGGATGATGGTGTTGTGTGGACTTGGTTGATCTGCCGAGATTAGATTAATGACAATTTTGCTCATGGTTCAGAGAGTAGCAAAGTTTGGTTCTTACTGTTTCTACTTACAAGTTGGTTGTTCTCCCCTGTTATCAGACCATGAGAAAGGCTGCTTGAGGGTGATGGCTGTTAGGCTTGGAGCTTTGATCATTGTAGCCTGGTCTATATGAGACTGTCCTTGTGGCTATAACTTCTTGCTTAGCTGCTTATGTATGGATGATTCTGACAGAAAAGTCCAAGATCGCCAGACTTCCGACATAAACAGACAAAGGAAGGTCTGTGGGTTGAGGATTGGTTGAACCCCTCCTGGGTGAAAGAAAAACTACTTGGGATGAGTCATGGGCAAGCAGAATGGAGTGATGTAAGGAATCTGTGTTTGGCAGGACGGTTGAAAGAGGCCCTTCACATTTTGAACCAACGAGGGATTTTGCCAGACTCGTATGGTTATGTTTGTCTCCTGCAGGAGTGCATCAACAAGCAAGGCCTAGCCGAGGGAAAGCAAGTGCATGTCCACATTATTCAAAGTGGATTCAAGCCAAACATCTTCCTACTGAAGACTCTTCTCAACATGTATGCCAGTGTGGAAGCGTGGTGGATGCGCGCCTAGTGTTTGACGAAATGCGTGAACGAGATGTGCATACATGGACTATAATGATGGCAGGATATGCGAAGCATGGGTGTGGTAAGGAGACTTTGACGATCTATCAGCAAATGATACTGGAAGAGGTAAAGCCCAACAAAGTCACGTACACTTGCATTCTTAAGGCATGTGCCAACCTGGGGGTCCTGGCAAGGGGCAAGGAGGTTCATGCTGACATCATCAAAGCTGGCATTATGCAAGATATCAATCTGGAGACTGCCCTTTCTGCCATGCATGCCAAATGCGGGAGCATGAAGGATGCACACCAAGTGTTTGACAAAATGACTGAACAAGATGTGGTCTCATGGAGTACAATGATCGCTGGGTGCTGAGCATGGGTGTGGTATAGAGGCTTTCTAGATTTATGAGCAAATGATATGGGAAGGGCTGACACCTAACAAGGTCACCTTCGTATATATTCAATGCTTGTGCTAGCCTGGTAGCCGTGCAAAAGGGCAAAGAGGTTCATGCTGACATCATCAAAGCTGGATCCCCGGATATCATTCTGGAGACTGCCCTTGTGAGTATGTATGCCAAATGTGGGAGCATGAGCAACGCGCTTAAAGTGTTTGACAGCATGGCACAACGAAATGTGGTCTCATGGAGTGCAATAATCGCAGGCTATTCTCAGCATGGGTGTGGCAGGGAGGCTTTCGAGATGTATGAGCGAATGATGCGGGAAGAAATGACACCCAACAAAGTCACGTTCATTTCGGTTCTCAATGCATGTGCCAGTCTGGCAGCCCTGGAAAAGGGCCAGGAGGTCCATTCTGACATCATTGAAGCTGGAATTCGACCAGATATCATTCTGGAGACTGCCCTTGTGGACATGTATGCCAAATGCGGGAACATGAAAGATGCTCGTCGACTGTTTGACAATATGGCTGAACGAGATGTGGTCTCCTGGAGTGCGATAATAGCAGGATATGCTCGGCATGATTGTGGTATGGAGGCTTTAGATATCTACGAGCAAATGATACAGGAAGGGTTGACGCCAGACAAAGGCACATTTCTTTCTGTTCTCAATGCATGTGGCAGCCTTGCAGCCCTGGAAAAATGCAAAGAGGTGCATGCTGACATCATCAAAGCTGGAATTGCGCCAGATATCATTCTGGAGACGGCCCGTGTAGACATGTATGCCAAGTGCGGGTATATGAAGGATGCACATCAAGTGTTTGACAATATGTTTCAACAAAATGTCGTCTCATGGAGTGCGATGATTGCAGGATATGCCCAGCTAGGAAATGGTATGGAGTCTTTGGAGATGTTCGAGCAAATGATAAAGAAAGGGGTGACACCCAACAACATCACCTTCACTTCAGTTCTGAAGGCTTGTTCCAGCTTAGGAGCCCTGGAAGAGGGCAAACAGGTCCATGCTGAGATCATGGAAGCTTGAATTGAACCAGATATCTATCTGGAGAATACCCTTGTTAACATGTATGCCAAATGTGGGAGTATGAAGGACGCACGTGAAGTGTTTGACAAGATGACTGAACAAGATGTGGTTTCATGGAACTCCGTAATCGCAGGATATGCTCAGCATGGGTGTGTTGTGGAGGCTTTTGAAATGTATGAGGGGTGAACCCCAACAAAGTCACATTCATCTGCATTCTCAATGCCTGTGCCAGCCAGGCAGCCTTGGAGAAGGGCAAAGAGGTCCATTCTAACATCATCAAGGCTGGAATTGAGTCATATATTATTTAGAGAATACTCTTGTTAACATGTATGCTAAATGTGGGAGCATGAACGTCAAGTGTTTGAGAATATGGCTCAACGAAATGTGGTCTCATGGAGTGCAATGATTGCAGGATTAGCTCACCAAATATGTGGTATGGAGGCTTTGGAGATGTATGAGCAAATGCTACCAGAAGGGGTAACCCCAAACAAAGTCACATTCATTTGTGTTCTTAATGCACGTGCCATCGTAGCAGCCCTGGAAAAGGACAAAGAGGTTCATGTTGACATCATCAAAGCCGAAATTGGGTCAGATCTGATGTTGGAGAATACCCTAGCTGACATGTATGCCAAATGTGGGAGCGTAAAGGATGCACGACAAGTCTTTGACAATATGGTTGTTCGAGATGTTGTCTCATGGAATGTCATGATTGCAGGATATGCCCAGCATGGTTGCAGTATGGAGGCCCTGCAACTATTTGGGCAAATGCAACAGGAAGGCTGGAAGCCAAATGGTATCACATTTATATGTGTTCTGTCTGCATGCAGCCATGTGGGCCTAGTGGATGAAGGCCATCACTACTTTGATTCAATGAGTGAAGAGCATTTTGGCTGCATGGTGGACCTTCTTGCTCGTGCAGGACGATTGGGTGAGGGCAGAGGACTTCATTAACAAAATGCCAATCGAACCTGACGCTGTGGTATGGGGCACATTGCTTGGTGCCTGCAAAATTCATGGCAATGTGGAGGTAGCAGAACTTGCGGCAAAACACCTTCTCAAATGGGATCCACAGCACGCTCCAACTTACGTGCTGCTATCGAACATCTATGCTGCTGCTGGTAGGTGGGACGATACAGCAAAGGTGAGACGAATGATGCAGGGCAGGGGTGTTAGAAAGGAACCAGGGCGCAGCTGGATTGAGGTGGACAGCCGGGTGCATACACTCGTTGTAGAAGATAACTTGCATCCACAACTTCAGGAAATTCAAGCTGAGTTGAAGAGATTGTCCGGTCGGATGAAGGAGGCTGGGTACAAGCCGGACACACGCTTTGTATTGCATGATTGGAGGAGCAGCAGAAGGAATCTTCTTTTTCCCACCCAGTGAGAATTGCTTTTGGGCTGATTAGCACTGCCCCTGGGACACCCATCCGCATCATCAAAAACCTTCGTGTGTGTGGTGACTTCCACACAGCCACCAAGTTCATATCAAAGATGGTTGGGCGTACAGTTGTTCTGCGCGTTTCCAATCGCTTTCACCACTTCCAGGACGGGGTCTGTTCTTGTCGGGCTTACTGGTGAAACAAGTAACATGGATGGGAAAAAGTGTGGCGCTTCAAAAGACGAGGGCAGAAAGACAAGCTGTCAGAGTCACTTTGATAGAAAAAAATTGCGGCCTTGAAAGGGCTGTCACTAAAACTGAAAGGAACTGACTCACACAATAGAGCCGAAGGGAACTGAATATAAGGAAATTATAGCACTCACCAAATTCTAAATGAATGGGTAACAATAGGCGGATGAGAATCTAGATTATAGTGAAAATGGCTACATATTTATTGGGGAAAGTAATAAGTATGATCTGATAGATAGGTATTCACTGGGGAAGGTACATCAGGAGAAAATAGTCTGATCTCTCCTTAGGGAGGAGCCAATAAACCCCCTTTCAAGGCCATCCAGACAAACATGGTCAGAGCCCCGGCCTAAAGGTAGACAGTTCACACAAGGTTTGAGCCCCAGACCCAGGTCCTACTGACCACTAACACACTTCGATTTGATAATGATCAAGACAACAGTGCAGAACTTGTTTCTTGAGTGCCTCATCACCAGTGGAATCAAAGTGCACCTTAAGAATAAGCCCCCCCCCCATGTTTTTTGACAAATGTTGCTGCTCTTGATCGCAAACAAGTGGTTCCGGCGTGGGCAGATAGATATGTGCTCACCATACATATTCCATATGGACTTTTGTTGGGAACAGCTATCCTAATTTATTTCACTGGGCTATGGAGTCTTTACCATCTTCGAAATGGTCCTCTACTTTCTTCCTGATCTGGACCTGTGTGATCTGCTAAACCTGGGTAGTAGACCCTTTGCACTACAGTACAATGTTACCAAATGTTCAAAATACCTGCAGCCACCAGTGAATCCAATCTGAAGCTGGATGTGGTGCATTGGACTTGAGGTGATACATCTAAGATGACAAGGCCCTAGAAAATTGTGAAGAGCAAAGTCAGATTTGAACTCTGGAGAAGGCAATGCTGAATCAATGCAATCTGAACGGAAGCCTTGAATTGACTAACAAACTTATGATCTTTATGAAGTGCACCGCCACAGTGTCATCAGGAATATGTGTATATTGGTTTCTGGGTCAAGCGTCTCTTACACATAGGACATCGTTTTTCCTCACTCCAGATTCTTAGCGAACATTCCATACAAAAGCAGGTATGGCCGCAAGGATATAAACAACTCCTCTTTCTTGGCTTCTCCAGATCGCTTGTGGAGCAGCTCGGCAACAATCGATTCAGATTAGTGCCACTGCCATCCAAGTTGGGTTGCGTGCTGCAAGGTGGATCCAACTCATTGTAACAGATGCTGCATTCATGTTTCTGCACATGTTTGGCATCCTCTCTCTTTTTGAGATTGTTGTTCGCCTCTTCAAGATTTCTCCACGAGATAGCCTGAGCTGCGTCATATTGGCTCTTCAGGTCTTCTTCAGACTGCATTCATTGCACCACACACATCCATGGATATTGTCGAGTGTTTTCTTAACATGATGCCCAAGAAGTACAGCTCGCATAAATGTTTGTGAGGGAGCAACCTAAAGTAAAACAACTGAAGAAAATCCAGCAAAATTCATCTTTGCAATGTTTCAGACGTGACAAGATCAACACAAACTTACAGAACTGATTTGATGGACATGTGACTATTCTGTCTTTGGAAAAGAAGTCCAAGACAGGAGATATGCTTTCATAGCCTCGCTGCATGCATGATATGCTTGATTTTACAAACAATTAGCAACCAAGTAGCAACACAGACCTATGAGCAATTTGATTGCAAGCATGCAAACATTAATCTGGTATCACCACATATAGAAGAGAGGGCTGCACCTTCTCTATAACCCCTTGAATAGCTTCAACCTGCACTTGGATGGTTTTTTCCTATGTAGCTATAACAAGTTCCATAACTTCCTTTCTTGCAGTCATCTCACGATCAAATAATGCAACTCTGATGGCTTGCTGCTGCTTGAGAAACTGTAAGAGATCAATAGTATTACAAGGGTCAGGTGACCTAATCAGGGAAAAAGATTAGGAAAAAAGTTGTCCCAGTGGTGCATCCAATTTTCTTTTTGACCTCTTCTTCTGGTGGCTGGTTGCAGCTCCCTCACTTTTAACAATTTGTCCAACCCTCCGATTCTCTGCTCCAGAGATCTCATCAACAACCATGTGCACTTGCAGACAAACAACAAGACAGAGAAGGCATGTCCATGGCCAACCTGTTCCTTGCTCTGCGGTCAAAAGAGGAAATAATGGAAATTTCTTCAAAAAAATATCTGAGCAAAAGAGAGGAATAGGAGATACTACCTAGAACTAGAGGTCCTCGGTCAATGAGTTGGAAGGTTACAGGAAGATAGAATTTGCCAAAGAGAAAGTAAGGCTCTCACCTCCAAGAATTCCGTGTTTTGCCTCCTCAAAACCATAGCCGATATGTGTAATTCATGTTCCAAATCATGTAGTAGTTTCTCTTTGCTTTTGGCGTCTTTGCTCTTCTTCTCTACAACCTGCATTGTCTCTAGCTCCCTCTCTTCTACCATCAAGGCCCTATCCAACAATCACAGCATGGCGCATTTTCTCAATATATCAGATACATGTCATACCCTATCATGGATATACCCACACCAACTGTAACATTTCACCACACCACCGCAATGACTAATGACAAAAACTTTCTTGCCCAGACTTCGTGGCGACTTTCCGCGCATATGAGGCCCATCAGAGGAGCAGTTCTCTGTTTTCCAACCCTGTATGGTTTGAGGTGGCATTTTCGCAGTCAGGCCCGAATATCCTAAGTCCATAGTCGAGTTTTGAATTCACTCTACAAAGACAAGCCATTGTTAGACTGAAAGGGTTGCATGGCTGGTTGGCCGACACCTGCTCCGCTAAGTATCGGCGGGTACGTCCAGTAGCAAGTCTGAAATTTGCACGCGAGGGTGGAACTTGACTTCGATATCTGACACAGAGAAAAGCTAGGGACGCCAAGTTCTGACACGGAGTTTGCGTGATATGAGCTTCTTCCCCTTCACACTTTTGATACCCTGATTAGTCAAGAGGACTTCGGCGTCAAAGTGTGGAGATCTGCTGCACCTACAAGTTGTCAGGTAGTGATTTGAGTCTCTCCAAACTGCTTTTCCCAAGCTGAGCACCACTTATGGCCCATGGTTCCCGCATCCAGCACTCCCTTCTTTGGCTGTAAAGTAAAAAATTCTCTCTCTCACTGTGGTTGTCTTGCAGGTCTTCGTCGTACAGCTGCATTTGCCGTACGCAAGTTATTACCAAGCCAGGAGTGACACAAAGAAATTACGGACAGGGGATCCAATCGATCTAAATCTTTTCAGATCTGCAGAATCAGAAGACTGGTCACTAATCAATCAATCAATCACGAGTCTTTTAGATATAGCAAGAGATATTTTAGAAGGGTCCGATCAATCAATCACGAGTCTTTAGATATAGCAGGAGATATTTGAGAAGGGTCCGAGCTCTAGCACCTGTTCAACCAATTCGCTTCGGGCTTCCTCGTCGGCCTCCTCGACAGCTTCCACGGAGAGATCTGCAGCTGTTATTGTCCGTATGGCATCCGCTATTAGCCTTTATTGTGACACTGCCACTTTTCTTGGACATTCCGCCTGTACACCATTTAATTGCCAACAACGGAAGGCCAGTCAGAAGTAACACAAAAACCAGAGACAACCATGTGTGCTTACGAATTGTGGACCACAAAAGTAGAGTACTTAACCATGTGCCTAGAGACTAAACCCAGCTCGAAGACTAAGAACATAAACCACACAAAATGTCGATTGGGATCAATCTCATTCATGTCATCCACTGTTGCATAATCCAATCGAAGAGAAGTTGGAGAACCAGCATTGAGCTCTCGGGCTGCCGCATAACCACTGGAAACAGGCGGAAAAACGTACAAGAAAGTTCTTTTGTTCTTTCCAAGTTCTGTTGCTTTCGTAAGGATAATCCATCTGTTCCAGACCATGCTTCAACCGCCGACGCGCATACTCACGCCAATGCTCGCCCAACAAATGCCATTCATGATGTCTCATGACGGTCACAGGTGGCCACACGTAATCGGTATTGCCAGACATCTTAGACGTTACCCAGTGATTGTTGAGAGATCCAACTCTCAATTGAAACTTGGGCTCGTACTCCACCTCAGTAAACCAACACTCAACTCCACACTCCACCACCCTCTGCGACTGAAGTAACTAGTCGCGCCGCTCCAAATGCCGTGAGCAGAGAGAGATGGGTGCTACTTAACAGTACCCCCGTCTCTTATTAGAATGATTGCCTACATGGAGCTCGAGTGGTTGCCCCTCGTCAGCTTCCTGCGCCGTCTTTTGAAGCTCCATAAATAGATCTGCGCTGATCTATCAAAAGTATGTACTATGTACTCACCGCCGCCACCCAACGTTCCTTCAATATGTAGAGCAGTTTCATTGGGGGCCTTGATCCTAGAGTGGTCCAGGAATTATTGTGGCCCAGGAATTAGAGTGGGGCGCTTATTATCAGGGCCTTCTAGAAGGGTTCGGTGGGCTTTTAGAAAGTCCCCCCTCTTACTACCTGCTAACTTATTACCTACTAAATTAGTAAATAGTGGGCTCTACAAAGGCAGGGCCCCCAAAAAAAAAACAACAAATTTATTAATAGAAACCTCATTATGGGCCACTTGCCCTTTACACTAGGGACCAAGACCAAGCGGAAATGGAACATTCTTATTGGTCGAGGGCCAAAAATTGGTCCCAAGGGCTTTACACTAGGGACCAAGCCCAAAAGACCAAAGGGGGCCAATATGCTTACATGGCACCTACTTTCGTCGCGAACTTCTTGGTCCAGACCGTGTTGTGCCGGTATATAGGGTATTCCGTGGTATGTGCATAGGTATATGCAATGGTATCAAGGACCCTACCAGCTTGATATCAACCAAGAGAAATACCCCAGCGGCTATGCACAAGTTGCCCCCAATAAGTCCCAAATTAATATCCTGGCTTCTACCATACCAGTAAGGTATTCATTAATGTCATACCCTTGTAGATACCAGTACTCCCCCGTTGGTGTGGCGAAATCCCTCGAGTATTTGTGCATGAGTGATGAAAGGGAAGCTAGATTACACAGATATTCAGCAAAAAAGAAAGTTATTTAAAAACTAATTATCCATATCTCTGGGAGAGATGAATAGACATAGGGGAATAATCTGGACCTCTCACACCAAGGCCAGAGAGTACATCACCCATACCGGAAGAACCAGATTTGGATGTCACTCCTTCTTATTCTTTACAAAAAAGATTAAGGGATTTGGTACAGGAAGAAGATCAGCCACGAGGGGAAAGATTTGAGGTACATCCCTGGGTTAATGATTTGACAGAAATCTTTGATCAGAGTTGGCATGGAACACCAAGAGCAGGAACTCCAGTTTCTGAAACACAAGCCAAAGAAGGAGAGGAAGATGTGGCAGAGCCAACGGAGAGTTTAGACTCTCCAACACCACTTCAGTTGAGTTATATGAGTGAAGAAGAAGAAATCCAAGAGAAGAACCTTGAAAGATGAAAACAGAGAAAAGAACTTGGAAGATAAAGAGTATGAATAAGTAGACCCAACAGTTGAGGTTGAGACTACAACCAGGACATCCCAACCTATTTGTCGCGCACCTCGCTTCGGTAAGCTCCCCTTCAAGTCATAGTTACTCGCTTTGATGCGCGCGCCTGACTCCCAACCTGGCCGCCCGGGCCAACTTGGAGCTTCGGCTGCTCACCGGGACATAACGGTTCCCCCCTTTGCTCCCCTCTAAACCCTCCACCTAATTGGGACTAGGAGAATTCCCTTTGGTAGATGGCAGTCCGGAACAGCTCCCCACTCTTTGGTCGCTTTCCGGCTCGCTCGCTTACTCACTAGTTTTTGGTCACCAACGGCTTGCACCGTTCTCGGGGTTACTACTCCCTATATATACTTCTGTAGCTGTCCGCGGGGGTTCCACAACCAGCCATGCCATTTTATGGCGAACCACGACGAAAACCCTCGACTCCCGGTGATGAGTCGCGGTGAGTCTTGGCCCGCTCACCACGGCCCCTATGGACCGTGATGAGTCCCAAGACTCCCCACGACTCCCACCACGAGGTCTCCGCCCCCATGGTGAGTCCTATGCCACCCCCACTAAGTCCCGCTAAGCTACCACCACCCCTTGTGGAGCCACCCCCACCGCAACCCGTGTGCGGGGCTCCACCTTGTGAGCGCCTCCGCTTCCCTGAGTGCCTTGGGCACTCAAGGGTGCTTCAGCCCCCCATACCTATCGCTGCCGCTGCCCCCACCACAGGGACAGCCCCTCATGTGTCCCGACCCCCTGCCCCTCAAGGCAAAGGGCCGCGACACTGTTGGACCTGGATCAAGTGGAGCACTTGGATCACAGGCCAACACAGGTGTCGGCTCAGGGGGATCAGGCGGGCAGCTTGGATCTGGCTCTGGGGGGACAGGGAGTGTGGGAAGTAGTGCAACTGGAGCTGAGGGTACTGCAAGTGCAGGGGGGCCAGTAGCAGGGAGTGCTCAGGGGCCAACACCTGATGGGGGGGCGCTTCTTCAATGTCGAGTGTAGTGGCTGTAAATTTTACTTCAGATGCTGATTGGTTTCCTATGTCTTTTTCCCTGATTAGGTCACATGACCCATGCTATACTATTGATCTCTTACAGTTTCTCAAGCAGCAGCAAGCCATCAGAGTTGCATTATTTGATCGTGAGATGATTGCAAGAAAAGAAGTTATTGAACTTGTTATAGCTACAGTGGAAAAAACCATCCAAGTACATGTTGAAGTTATCCAAGGGGTTATAGAGAAGGTACAACCCTCTCTTCCCTTGTGGTCATACCAGATTAACATACACAGCTTCACCTATACAGGAGTATAAGTGTTAGACCCCAAGTTATGCATCATACATACCTGATGGTGGAAACAATTCGTTTGCATGATTGTAATCAAATTGCTCATAGTTCTGTGTTGCTACTTGGTTGCTAATTGTTTGTAACATAGCACAAGCTTTTCATGCATGCAGTGAGGCTATGAAAGTATGTCTATTGCCTTGGATTTCTTCTCCAAAGACAAAATAGTCACATGTCCATCAAATCAGTTCTGTAAATTTGAGTTGATTTTGTGACGTCTGAAATATTGCAAAGATGAATTTTGCTGGATTTTCTTCAGTTGTTTTACTTTAGGTTGCTCCCTCACAAACATTTATGCGAGCTGTACTTCTTGGCATCATGTTAAGAAAACACTTGACAATATCCATGGATGTGTGTGGTGCAATGAATGCAGTCTGAAGAAGACCTTGTAAAGCCAGATTCCCGCCCACCCCGTTATTCCTCTTCCTCTATGGGTATTGAGCTATCAGGGGGATGTGTGCTCAGTAAAGCAGGCTAGCGAGATAGGCAGGATCCAACGGAGATCCAAAACTGACACACAGGTACAGTAGGGTTTCCACACCAAACGTACACCGCCGCCTTAAACGTCGTGTTGATCTCTTTTATAAACGAAGGCCCACAATCTCATCTAACCAAGTGGCAAGCCCTGATTGGTTACTTGGATGCCATTCGGGTGTCTGTCCATATAGGACGTCACCTCATTCTATTTTAGAGATAAACTAGCTGTTAACATAAGACAATACTTAGTTTAAAAATAGATTGTTTCCAGCTGGTTTCATCCAAGCCCTTTTTCAACGGTCATCATCCAACGTCTGTTCATCCAAATGTCAAAAATGTAGGTAGAAAGAATCTGGCCATTACATATGTAAAGCCTCCTGGCACACAGAGAAGCGAGCTCCAGTGAGCTAGCTAAAAAAACACTGCTCAAGACAGGGAGCAGTGTCACTCAAGGTCACACCAAGATAGGATGAAAAAACCGCAACAAGGAAAACCTTGCTCTGCAATTTGAGCGAAGGACAAAACCTTGTTGTGGAAAAACCCTATCTTGTGAGGGGTGCAACCTGGAGAACAACAAAGAAAACTGAGAGAGATCCTATGTAGGGAGCAGCTGAATAAAAGACAATGTCATGAGGAAGTCTAGGTAGCAACTGAATCAGAATCAAGCCGAGCACGCTTCTTCGGAGTTAAAACCACATGTCGATTCTCCACGTTGAGGCAGGTCAAATCAAACTGCAGCTTAGAAAGGACCAGTTGAGAAACATGAACTGTCCCTGCAATCTCCGCCGTAGAAGGATGCTGAGGAAGAAGACGGTACTGTCAACCAGGCAGAATCGCATGAATCAGATAAGGCCCATCGATCCGCATCTTGGATTTGGTGACCTGCTTGCCAGGCTGCAATCGAACACAAACAGTCTGGCCTAGAGAAAAAAATTCAGAGTAAACAACCCTACGGTTATAATTTCTAGCCTGAGCAACTTGAGAAACCTTAATGTTATGTTTAGCAGTCTCTAATAAACGTAAACGATGAGAAGTGAGGTGAGTAAGAAAGTCTTCCCATATGATGGGCTCCTCAACCTGAGTTTGAAGCACAGGGACATGAAGAGGGGTGCGGCCATACAATAATTCAAAAGGGGAAAAGCGAGTGCTGGCATGTACCGAGGTCCTGTAGGCAAATATAAGAATGGGTAGAGTAACATCCCATTCTTCAGTGAGAGCCCCGTTCTTTTCTAACAACTGGCACATGGTTTTGTTGAACCTCTATGTAAGCCCGTTGCACTGGGGGTTGTAGGGAGCAGTCAAGCGATGTTTGACATCTAAATTAAAGCACACAACCTCCATTAGCTGATTACAAAACTCCATACCCTGATCAGTTAAAATTTCAAGGGGACAACCATGGCGTAGCAGGATTTCATCAAAGAAGAATTGAACCACCTCATCACTGTCCTTAGCAACCAACGGTCGGATCTCAACCCACTTAGACAGGTAATCAGTAGCCACACTAATGTAGCTATTGCCCTTAGTCGTAGTTCGGAGGGGTCCAATAAGATCAAGACCAACTCGGGCAAACATCTCAGTCACCGGAATTGGTTGTAATTTAAGAGGAGATATGGTCCTAGGCAGCAATGTTTTAGACTTATATGGAACACACTTAGAAATGAAATCTGCCACATCCTTAGTTAACCCCTTCCAATGGTACTTTTCCTGGAGTCGCTTGACAGTTTTGTCAATGCCTAGATGACCAGCATATAGTGAGCAATGGTAAAGCTCAAGCAACGCAGGCATAGAGCTCCTAGTAGGGACCTCCACGGCAGTCTCTTGCCCATGAACATGAACTACCTTAAGCAACTTACCTTCATGCTCCCGATGAGAGGGGAGATGATAGTTGACTTGCCTGAGGAGACGGGAAGAGAGGCCCGACAGATGAGTGTTGGTCTTACACTTCTGGAGGAGGGCTTGGTAAAGTAGGTCCTCCATGGTTGCAGCTGCCATAGCCAGCCCTTGGGTTAGTGTGAGCCTATCGGAGTATCCACCTCAGTGATCTCCGGGGAAGGCTTTCAGCTCAATTGAATGACAAGGGAGACTTCATGAAGATGCAACCAAGGACAATGAAGCACAGAAGCAGATTTCCCCATGGAGAGGATTCAGTGCCAAAACCAAAACTAGAAGGACAAATGGACAGGTCAATCAGAGAAGAGAGAGTGATATCATACCTAGAATATGACCGCAGTGACAGTAGAACACTCTAAACCAACTTCAACCAGCAGAAAAGGAGAGCAAATCCTATTCAGACATGAGATCAGGTGGAAGAAAATGAACAAGGGCAAACAAAGCAAGTAAATTGGACCCGTCAGGAGAGGAAGAAGGCAAGGGTGAAGCACCAGATGGTAAGCAGTGTGCAAGGTCATCTAAGATAACATAAGGGTCAGTGTCACGGACATAGCCCATAAGAACTTACCAGGAGTATATACCAGAAGTTACCAAGTTACCATGTTACCGAAAGTTATCATGACTTACCGTGATTTACCATGATCTACCATGATTTACCATTACTTACCAAGTTACCGGGAGTTTACCAAATTACCACCAAGAGTAATTGGGAAACTACTCAAGAAGCTTCCTTTGGAGGAAACTTCTCCATCAAGATACCTCATTTGTTTAAGGAAGCTTCTCCATCAAGAAACCTCCATAAGGGAAGCTTCTTGGAGAAGCTTCTTAGTAGCCAGTATATATAAGAGGTGAGATTGGACACTCTTCAGTCTCGCCAACACCAGTTCAAGCTACTCTTGTTTCCAGTTCCCAGTACTCCAATCCAGTTCCCAGTACTCTAGTCCAGTTTCCAGTATCTGGTACTCCAGTCCAGTTTCCAACATTCCAGTATTCAAGTCGTGTTCCAATATCTTGTACTCTTATTCATTGTTATAAAGATCGTCTTGATTCCTATTTACTCATCGTGCATTCGGCCACGCCGACCTTGACTTCTTGTCTAACATTGTACCTCTAGTTTTATCTCTTGTTTGTGTTCAGTCATGTTCTCGTCCTTGACAGTTTGGCGAGATTGAAGTTTGTTCTTTAGTTAGTTAAGATGGAAGACACATTTGTGGAAATGGTCACCACATTGCAGAGTCTTCAGCTCCAGATGCAAGAACTTCGTACATCTACCGCCCAATTGCAAGCTGATCAGTCTCAAGATCTTGGCAACGCTCTCCACAATTTGCAACAACAAATTTCAGAGTTAAAGGAGTCGAACAATGGATCTTCAACCATATGAGTCCCTACTGCAACAGCTCCTACTGCAACGGTTCATCTTCAACAGATTACAATAGAACCAAATATCAGCATGCCCGAGAAATTTGATGGGACGAGATCAAGATTTCGCGGTTTTGTTCAACAAGTACGACTGTTCCTACGACTACATCCACAACGCTTCCCCGATGAAGGTATTCAAGTGGGATTCGTGGGCACTCTTTTATCAGACACTGTCATATCTTGGTTTGCACCGCTATTAGAAAAAAATTCACATTTACTATATAATTTTGAAGCATTCATGTCCGAGTTCACTGTAACGTTTGGAGAGAATGATAGAGAGAGAGAGAGTTGTAGAAACAAAGATTCGAAATCTTCGACAAGGAACACGTCCTGCTTCTGTTTATGCTGTCGAATTTCGACAACTTGCGTGCGACCTCGACTGGAATGAGAAGAGCCTCATTAGTCAGTTTCGATGTGGACTAAAAGATGATGTAAAAGATTTATTGCTGACAATGCCAAACGTGAGCACACTGAGTGAATTCATTACCCAAGTCATTGCATGCGATAATCGTTTGTTCGAAAGACGTTAAGAGAAGCGATATGGATGGTCGATGACGCATCATGTCACTGCTACTACGACACCAAATACAACGATCCATCAGACATCCAGTAGTGATCCTATGCAGATTGATGCTGTCCGATTCAAACCATTGACGCCACAAGAAAAACAAAGACGGCGCTCGAATGGATTATGCCTCTATTGCAGATAAGAAGATCACATAACATTAAATTGCCCCAACAAGAGAAGATTCAAAGCTCGGGGCACAACTCAAGTGTTCGATACGAGGAAGTCGGAAAACGACGATGTCCAGTCACAGTAAGGACCATGCGGCTGGACACCACAAATTCCTTACCGAAAAAATGTCTTTTTCTACCTCCAGACCCTGCACCTTGCTTCACAGTTCCGGTAAAAATCAGAGTGCAAAATTGAGATATCGTTATAGAAGCACTTTTGGACTCAGGAGCTTCAGCTTGTTTTATGGACAAAAACTTTGCGAAGCAACAGAATTTAACGCTCGTAAAGAAGAAACTTTCGGCCCCCGTTGAAGTCATCGATGGACGACCGTTAGCATCAAGAAATGTGGACCATGAAACTCGACCACTTGAAGTGAAGCTTAAAGATCAAGCATCACATATTGTTTTCAATGTCATCCAGTCTCCAACGAATCATGTGATCTTTGGACTTCCCTGGTTCGTACTTCACAATCCCGACATCGACTGGCGATCGCGAAAAATTTATGCAAGACAAAAATGTAAAAATATCAAAGGTATTCAACCCCTATTCTTTGGAGCTAGAGCTTTCATGAGAACTACAAAAAATGAGGCGGCATTTGCACTTTATGCGACTCCGATGAAGACCACAACAGACAAAGGTACGTGAATACATTGATGAAAATTTGTCGAAGCACTTCATCCGACATTCAAAATCACCCGCGGGGGCGCCTATTTTGTTTGTGAAAAAGAAGGACGGATCATTACGCATGTGTGTCGACTATCGCGGTCTCAACAAAGTCACAATCAATAATCGTTATCCGTTGCCGCTGATTTTTGGGCTTCTCGACCAGCTGGGACGAGCGAAGATTTTCACCAAAATCGACTTGAGAGGAGCCTATAACCTTGTACGGATAAAAGAAGGAGACGAATGGAAAACAACTTTTTGAACAAGGTATAAACATTTTGAATACAGTGTTATGCCTTTCAGTCTTACCAATGCTCCAGCAATTTTCCAACATATGATGAATGACATCTTTCAAGAATTTTTAGATGACTTTGTAGTCATCTATTTGGACGACATTTTGATATTTTCACAGAATGAAGAAGAACATGGCCGCCATGTATGCCTTGTCCTTGATAAATTAAGAGAAAGAAGATTATATACCAAGTTGGAGAAATGTTTTTTCCATCAATCTGAGGTCGAATTTCTGGGCTACATTATTTCCGACAAAGGCGTCTTTATGGATCAGAAGAAAATACAAACCATCATCGAGTGGATTAAACCAACTTCGGTCCGAGATGTACAATGTTTTCTAGGCTTTGCAAATTTCTATAGAATCTTCATCAATGACTATTCCAAAATTGCTGCACCATTGATACGACTCACATGGAAGGACAAATTTGTATGGGACGAGAAGGCTGACCAGGCATTTGAAAGGCTGAAGCAGACATTTACAACGGCTCCAATACTGATACATGCAGACACTGTCCAATCTGCAAAATACATGTTGGAGATGATTGCGTCAATCCACCTATCAATGACAAGTACACAACCCTGTTATATATTGTGCACCCTCCTTTCTCTCTGAGCAGATTAGAAACAGAACCAGTGAAGAAAGTGGCAACTGAAACTAGTACATCCAGGTCTCTGAAGTGTGTCTTCTTGATTGAACCAGCCTTAGGGTGCTTAAAAGTTAGGCATTGCTGCAGGCCAAGCATTCCTAGTAGCACCTCCGAGCCAATTGAAGGATTTGTGGGTGCTGAGATCCCCTACACAGTTGGTTGGCCAACCTTGGACAAAGACATAGAGACTCATTGTTTTATGTGGTCAGGCACATTCACTCCAAATGACTCTCCTGCAGCTCGTGGAGCTGGAAGAACCTCTTCTGCCACTGCTATTCGAGAGTGGTAGTCAAGCTGGAGAGGGTTCCTTCTACAATACGAAAGAGAAGAAAGTCTCTTTATTTTACTTCCCTTAGAGAGAGCCCCAAACTGCCCCTCTCTTCACCATAGTATGCCTGCACGTAAGGCTTTGCAAAGAGGTGGACCCTACACTGTGCTTGCAAAACCAATACCAGTCTGAATAACATGCTTACAAATAAAAATTCCAACTTACTTTAGCTACAAAGGAGTGGCCATGCCAAACCGGTATGAGCGCATAGTAGCAGAACAATGAGCTTTCTGTTCCAGTCTCAATGTTAAATGTTGATGTACAGAGAAGACCAGAATCCCAATTATGAAGATCTTGACAGAGGGCAACAAAGACTGCAACCAACAATTCAACAGAAGAATAAATGAACATAATTTGTCTCAAAAGAATTCAACATGCACCTCTTTGCCTATTTGCAGAATTCAACATGTCGCCATGCACCTCTTTGCCCTTTTCCAGGGCTGCCAGGCTTGCACACGCATTGTAAACGCACACAAATGTGATGTGGTCGGGCTTCACCCCTTCGCACATCATTTGCTCATACGTCTCCAAAGCCTCCATCCCGCGCCCCTGCTGTGCATACCGTGCAATCATCGCGTTCCACGACACCACATCTCGTTCAGCCATACTATCGAACACTCCCTTTGCATCCTCGATGCTCCCACATTTTGCATACATGTCCACCAGGGCAGTGTTCTCGCAGTGTTCAGGATCACATCTGGTACAATTCGAGCTTTGACAATGTCGCCATGCACCTCTTTGCCCTTTTCCAAGGCTGCAAGGCTTGCACACGCACTGCAAACGCATACAAATGTGATGTGGTCGGGCTTCACTCCTTCGCACATCATTTGCTCATATGTCTCCAAAGCCTCCATCCCGCGTCCTTGCTGTGCATACCCTGCAAGCATCGCACTCCACAAACACCACATTTCGTTCAGCCATGTTTTTGAACACTCCCTTTGCACCCTCGATGCTCCCACATTTGGCATATATGTCCACCAGGGCAGTGTTCAAAATGACATCTGGTACAAATCCAGCTTAGACGATGTCACCATGGACTCTTTCACCTTTTCCAGAGCTCCCAGCCTTGCACACGCATTGCAACACAAACAAACGTGATGTGGTTGGGCTTCACCCTTCGCACAACAGTTGCTCATAGGTCTCCAATGCATTCCTACCACACCCATCCTTGGTAATTCTGCCAATAATATATTCCACGTGATCAAAGATCGTTGAGGCATTCTGTTGAACACTTGGTGAACATCCATGATGCTTTTGCACTTAACATACATGTTGACAAGGGTGTTGAGAAGAAAAACATTTGGTGTGAATCCACTTTGGATAATGTGAGTGTGCACCTGCTTTCCAGCTTCCAGGCCTAGAGCCTCTTTCAGTCTGCCTGCCTCACAAAGCATCTTCACAGGCCCAGAAGTGCCAGAAGACACATTGTGGACTCCCTCTCTTGATCCTGTAGTCCCAGAAGTTGTGGTCATGGTTGAGGTGTCTGATTTTATCAACTGTGCTGCTGCAGCTGCTGCCTTTAGTTGACCATATACCCATGCAGGTTTCTTGTAGCTATTGATCCACAGGGAATCATAGGTAATCTTGTGCTTGAAATCTGGCCCTCTTGGATGCATCTGTACCCACACTCTACCCCTGCTCCTTCAGCTATCCATGCCTCTGCACAAATCATGCATTCATCATTGCCTTGCTGCTAGCAGCTGACAATGACAGCCTAGATTGTTCTAGGAAAAACACAACTCAGCTTATCACACTAGTTCCTATGCTGACTTGTGTCTGCTACTCTCTTTAATCTAACAGGCATTCACCTTTTAGCCTCAGTTATACCATCATTGACTGGTGTTCGAAAAGTATTCATTCCACAGCTTCTCCTCATCTCTGTTACCTGTTTTTTGATACTTTCCTATTCTGAAATTGGCAGTATCATGTCAAAGTCACTCCAAACTAGATTCACTCAACCAGCTAACTTGCAGAATTCAACATGGAGATTTAGGGCGGATTCTGATAAGAAGGAAAAACAAGGTGAAATGTGTTGAAGAAGGTGCCTTGATTAGCAGTGCCTGATTTTATCCATTGTGTCGCCGTTGCTGCGGCTTCCAGTTGACCATCTGTTTCTTGTAGCTATACTCCACAGGGAATCATCGGTAATCTGGAGCTTGAAATCCGGGCCTCTTGGATGAATCTGGACCCACAATCTATCCTTGCACTCCTTCAGCTATCCATGGCTGTATACCAATCGTGAATACATCCTCAGCCTTGCTGCAGCTAGCAGCTGAAGCAGCTGACACTGAAGCTCTAACCCTAACTACAGTAACATGTCAAAATCACTCCAAAAACCACCATAGATCCACCAACGAGCTTTTCCTCATCTATGTTTATTGTTTTTGGATACTTTCCTGCCGCCACATCGGTAATAACTTGTCAAAGTCACTCCTAACCACCACAGATCCACCCAACGAGCTAACTTACAGAATTCAATATGCATCTCAGGGCCGAGTCTGATGAGGGCGTAAAACAGGCAGAAATAGGCTCAAGAAGAAGGTGCCCTCACCACATTGTCCACCTTGACCTTGTGTCATGACCCATGGAGGATTTGACCAACCATCAACCCAAAGAACCTCTTGTGTGTGCTGCTTGTGTCTGTAGTCAGGTACTGTCGGATTGGTCTGTGAGAACCACCACGGTGCAGTTGAGCAGGCAGAGATTGAAAGACGACATGCTAAGACCAAGCTGACTTTCCCAAGAACCTTGTAAACATCAGGAAGAATACCAAATCGTGGTACTAACAGGAGCCAAGAGCCCACATTTGCAGGATGGAGAAACTCCTTCACATCGTACATTAAGAAAAAGCCACACCTTGCTATTGCGGTTGTCGCACCATCATGAAGGATCTTAAAAAAAACTCATGCCAGCTCTGCTCCGTGCTGCAAATTCAAGGCCGAGTCTGAGGAGAGGGCAAAACAGGTCTGACCATGAACCCAAGAGGACCTCTTGTGTGTGCTGCTTGTGTCTGTAGTCAGGGGTGTCGGATTGGTCCATGAGAACCACCACGGTGCAGCTGAGCGGGCAGAGATTGAAACATGGCCTGCTAAGACCAAGCTGACTCTCCCAAGAACCATGTAAACATGAGGAAGAATACCAAATCGTGGTACTAACAGGAGCCAAGAGCCCACATTTGCAGGATTGACAAACTTCTTCACATCATACATTAAGAAAAAGCCACACCTTGCGATTGCGGTTGTCCCACTATCTGGAAGGATCTGTAAACAACTCATGCCAGCTCTGCTCCGTGCTCCAAGGCAACGGTTTGTGCTCCGACACACAGAGCAATCAGCACCTGCCGGCCCATGCCCTTGCTAAGAAAATCCTGCCATCATTGCAATCCACGAGACTACATTGCGTTCAGGCATTTCGAAAAACACTCGTCGTGCATCCACTATACTTCCGCTCATGCCAGCTCTAAACCCTAAACACAAAGCCCGCCTTGCGATTGTACTCAATCCTCGCTCCTCTCCAGAAGCCCCGCAACTTCCAAACTACAGCTCACTAGCTTTCACGATGCTATCACGATGCTTTGGATGCAGACCCCAAAAACACTAAGTCCCAGCCTGCACATTGCGACTTAGCAACCCTAAATTCGAGCCAAGTGCATTATCATTCGTTCATACGTTCATCCAGTGCACAAAAATTATGTTTGATACGTTCATCCAATAGTTGCCAGCAAGGTGTTTGTTTATCATTCCTTCAGATAAACATTTGTTTTGTTTCACTAACCTTTCATACGTTCATCCAATAGCTGCCAGCAAGGCATTTGTTTATCATTCGTTCAGATATTTCAGTTGTTATGTTTCACTACCCTCAACCAGCACACGAGTAGTTTATTATTAATGTGTTGGGTCAGTGAAAAAATAGTTAAATATTTTTACTTCTTATTATCTACATATATATTGCTATATAATTTATATATTGTTATTACACGTGCCATTGCTTAACTGGTTGTCTCAGTCAGTTCATTTTAGGTAGTCAAAGTCTCTCACTACAGTCAAAATTTTCGCGGTTGTCTAGCACCTCGAATATCTTAATATAAATTTTGACTGCAAAATGGTTGGAACAGTCGAAAGTGACAACAGTCAACGCCAGCATCAAGCTAAATCGTCGAAATTACAAAGGGTGTGTTGTAGTGTGGCAAGCCCTGATTGAGTACTTGGATGCCATCCGGGTGTCTGTCCAGATAGGATGCCACCTCATTCTATTTTAGAGATAAACTAGCTGTTAACATAAGACAATACTTAGTTTAAAAATAGATTGTTTCCAGATGGTTTCATCCAAGCCATTTCAACGGTCATCATCCAACGTCTGTTCATCCAAATGTCGAAAAGGTAGGTAGAAGGAATCTGGCCATCACAACCTGAAGAGCCAATATGACGCAGCTCAGGCTATCTCGTGGAGAAATCTTGAAGAGGCGAACAACAATCTCAAAAAGAGAGAGGACGCCGAACATGTGCAGAAACATGAATGCAGCATCTGTTACAATGAGTTGGATCCACCTTGCAGCACGCAACCCAACTTGGATGGCAGTGGCACTAATCTGAAACGATTGTTGCCGAGCTGCTCCACAAGCGATCTGGAGAAGCCAAGAAAGAGGAGTTGTTTATATCCGTGCGGCCGTACTTGCTTTTGTATGGAATGTTCGCTAAGAATCTGGAGTGGGGAAAAACGATGTCCTATGTGTAAGAGACGCGTGACCCAGAAACCAATATACACATATTCCTGATGACGCTGTGGCGGTGCACTTCATAAAGATCATAAATTTGTTAGTCAATTCAAGGCTTCTGTTCAGATTGCATTGATTCAGCATTGCATTCTTCAGAGTTCAAATCTGACTCTAGGGCCTTGTAATCTTAGATGTATCACCTCAAGTGCAATGCACCACATCCAGCTTCAGATTGGATTCACTGGTGGCTGCAGGTATTTTGAACATTTGGTAATATTGTATTGTAGTGCAAAGGTCTACTGCCCAGGTTTAGCAGATCACACAGGTCCAGGTCAGGAAGAAAGTAGAGGACCATTTCGAAGATGGTAATGATCCATAGCCCAGTGAAATACATCAGTAGAGCAGAAGTCCATATGGAATTTGTATGGTGAGCACATATCTATCTGCCAACGCTGCAACCACTTGTTTGCGATCAAGAGCAGCAACATTTGTCAAAAAAACATATGCATTCTACTGAAACTTCTTTTCTTTGGTTGAAGATCTAATGTACAACACTGACAAGAAACTGGTCAATTCATCACAAGAGATCATTCCTGTAACTTAAGGACAGACTAGGGAATTCCAAAAAGGCCTTGATGTGAAATGCCTTGCAATTCACTTGATCACCCCCCTAAAAGTGCGCAATTCAATTCAATTGAACTGCTAAAACTAGCTTAAAAACAACCCTAGTTTGCAATTCAATTGAATTGTCGGCACATCATTCAATTGAATTGCTGACTACAATTGAATTGAATTGTAATCTATAATTTTTAACTTTTTTTCTGTATATATTGTATATATATGTACATATTTAAATTATACATATACTCATACAAAAGTATAAGCTAAAAATACATGTTGCCCGTCTATTCTTGCTGTCTGTCAATCCTTTGCCCGTGGTAAGGCTTGAACCCGAGATAAGCCTAAGGGAGAGCGAAAGAGGGAGAGAGAAAGAGGGTCAATCCTTTGCCCGTGGTAAGGCTTGAACCCGAGATAAGCCTAAGGGAGAGCGAAAGAGGGAGAGAGAAAGAGGAAGTCACGAAGCGCTTGTAAAAGCGGGATTGTCCCTCTTTGTGGATGTTGGTGCCAATATATGGCTATGTACATATACCAAACATGATACCAATGTAAGAGTATCAACGAGTAAGAGTTTGATATATTAAACTTTATATGGAACACACATCCCAACTTCAACATGATACCTTTGTAAGAGTATCGAAACAATATTATTTTTGATAGATGAACATATCATTTGTTTTCTTTGTCCTGGGCCAGATACTAGTGTTAGGGGACTACATGATGATGCGGGGGAAGCCTTTCATCAATTGTCAGGTTTGATTTTGTCTGTTTCTTTCAGAGCCAGCCATGTTTCTTTTGCCAGTGAATCAGAGGAAGCTGCTGATCTCTCTCCCTCTCTGGCTCTCCCTTTCTCGCTGAGGCTGAGGCTTCACAACTCCACAATTTCCTCAAGGGCACAAGAAAGAGGGGCAGCAAGAATAGATGGGCAACATGTAGTTTTAGCTTATACTCTTATATGTGTATAAGTACAATTTGAATATATACATATACATATATATATTATATATTATATACAGAAATAAGTTAAAAAAATTATAGATTACAATTCAATTCAAATGTAGTCAGCAATTGAATTGATTTGCAAATTCACAATTCAATTGAATTGCAAATTAGGGTTGTTTTCAAGCTAGTTTTAGCAGTTCAATTGAATTGCCCTTGCAATTCAATTGAATTGCGCACTTTTAGGGGGGTGATCAAGTGAATTGCAATGCATTTCACATCAAGGCCTTTTTGGAATTCCCTAGTAACTGCTAAAACTAGCTTGAAAACAACCCTAATTTGCAATTCAATTGAATTGTCAGCACACGATTCAATTGAATTGCGAATTGGTAATTCAATTGAATTGCTGACTACAATTCAATTGAATTGCAATCTATTATTTAAAACTTATTTCTGTATATTATATATATATATATAATATATATATATATATATTCAAATTGTACTTATACACATATAAGAGTATAAGCTAAAACTACATGTTGCCCGTCTATTCTTGCTGCCCCTCTTTCTTGTGCCCTTGAGGAAATTGTGGAGTTGTGAAGCCAGCCTCAGCCTCAGCGAGAAAGGGAGAGCTAGAGAGGGAGAGAGATCAGCAGCTACCTCTGATTCACTGGCAAAAGAAACATGGCTTGCTCTGAAAGAAACAGACAAAATCAAACCTGACAATTGATGAAAGGCTTCCCCCGCATCATCATGTAGTCCCCTAACACTAGTATCTGGCCCAGGACAAAGAAAACAAATGATATGTTCATCTATCAAAAATAATATTGTTTCGATACTCTTACAAAGGTATCATGTTGAAGTTGGGATGTGTGTTCCATATAAAGTTTAATATATCAAACTCTTACTCGTTGATACTCTTACATTGGTATCATGTTTGGTATATGTACATAGCCATATATTGGCACCAACATCCACAAAGAGGGACAATCCTGCTTTTACAAGCGCTTCGTGACTTCCTCTTTCTCTCTCCCTCTTTCGCTCTCCCTTAGGCTTATCTCGGGCTCAAGCCTTACCACGGGCAAAGGATTGACAGACAGCAAGAATAGACGGGCAACATGTATTTTTAGCTTATACTTTTGTATGAGTATATGTATAATTTAAATATGTACATATATATAATATATATAGAAAAAAAGTTAAAAATTATAGATTACAATTCAATTCAATTGTAGTCAGCAATTCAATTGATTTGCAAATTCACAATTCAATTGAAGTGCAGTCAACAATTCAACTGAATTGTCAACTAGCAATTCAATTGAATCGTGTGCCGACAATTCAATTGAATTGCAAACTAGGGTTGTTTTCAAGCTAGTTTTAGCAGTTCAATTGAATTGCGCACTTTTAGGGGGGGTGATCAAGTGAATTGCAATGCATTTCACATCAAGGCCTTTTTGGAACTCCCTAAACAGACACCGCTGGGAGATGCACAAGTACGGCCAGGTGCATATATATCTGATGTGGCCGCTATGCAAGATTGTATATGCACTCCAGCACACTCGGTTAGTAGCGATCACATATTTAAATCACACATATACTTCCACATCATTATCAAACAGTGTGTTAGTGGTCAGTGGGACCTGGGTCTCGGGTTCAAACTTCAAACCTTGTGAGCTGTCTACCTTTAGGCTGGGGCTCTCACCATGTTTGTCTGGACGGTCTTGAAAGGGGTTTACGTATTGGCTCCGAGTCCCTAAGGAGTGACCAGACTATTTTCTCCTGATGTATCTTCCCCAGTTAATACCTAATCAGATCATACTTATTACTTTCCCCCATAAATATCCATTTTCATTATACTCGAGATTCTCATCCACCTATTGTTAGTGTTTTTTTTTTCATATTTCCAAAATCACCGGCGCGGCCACCTGTGAATTCCACGCAATGCCCATGTGGCGAGAATATCGAGGTGACAAAGTTAGAAAAGTGACTATATTCCAGGTGTCATGTTTTCATTGGTGCACCTCGGGAAGAAATATATATCCTGGTGCGTTTTGGCGAAAATCTCTGATTCTACTCCCCATAATTCCTTTGTACAAGTAGCTGATCGAGTTTCCAGGTTGAAATCTGGCGATTTTTCGCCAGAGACAAAAAAAAAAAAAAAAAAAAAAAAAATCCTAGTTTGTTACCCATTCATTTAGAATTTGGTGAGTGTTATAATTTCATTATATTTATTAAATGGTTAAATTAGGTTTCTGCTTAGAAATTAGCTAGAAACTAGGGATAATAATATTATAATTAATAATTTACATTTCTATTTCAGCTTAGAAAAGCCTACTTAAATAGTATTTCTTAAATTTGCCTTTGAAAATCTACTTCTAATGAGGGCGGAGATCCCCTCTCGCACTTGTCTCCACTATCTGCCAAATGTCCATCCTCCTATTTGACTTTACCACTATCTTTTAATGGTCCAGCTACTTTAGCCCCTTGTAGTTGTCGAGTCATTCTCATCTTTGAACTTTCTACTTTAATATTGTGTGGCTCTTTTTGTTTGCTTGGGGTCTTCATGTGCTCAACCGGCTGAGCTGGCCCCAGTTCTTGAGCAAGTCCCCAACCTTAGCCCCCGCTCGGCGATTTTGGCGATGTCTAGCTCTGTTAGATGTGCAAGTACATTTTTGGGCTCCGCTTCTTTCTCATGATTTGCAGAAAGTACCCCGATCAATCTTTCTCACACGTATCGCACTGCATTGCTCCCAACTTGATACTCTCTCCCATCATAACATCTCCCATACACTGCTGCTGTAAGATTCTTATATCTAGTGGAGGAAGCCCATGCCTACATCTGTTGCGGCATTTAAACGTGCCTCTTCTTTCGTCATTTGGCCAAGGAGCTGGGCTTCTGACTGCAGGGAAAGTTGTTCTTGACACTGGGACCCGCTGGTCAAACATGAATGACATTGTCCATGAAGGTAGCACAAAGATAAAATTACCAACAAACTCCTGCAGCAAGAAAATATTAACAACACCCTGTATTTCTGGCTGAGAATCCTTGTCATGCATCTCACCACCAATGTTCACTATGAGCAAACCTGAGGAATCAGTCACAGATAGTTGCGACGGATATCAGAATGCTAAAAAACTAATCCCTTGAAATCCCACATTGTGAGAGGAGGAAATTCAGACCTATTTGAGATGGGGAAAGGAAGCAAGGAAGCAATAGCTGCAAATACAACAGTTAGTCTGTCACCTATATGAAACATGTCCTTCCACATGAACCCATGGGTATCTGTTTTCAGCTACAGTAACTTCTGATCTACATGGACCTCCATTTGAATTGAATTCTATCACAGATGTGCAGGAAATGCATATTGTGACAGACTTGGCATCTCCTAGGGCACTCTACCTCTCCATTGATGTGCTGTAGGATACCGGTTCTCTTTGATGTGACCATCAGTCGTGTTTATTGTAAAAGAAGACAAGGGAATTAGGGCGTGTAGCAAACTTGTCATCTTCCAGGTAAACTTGGCAAAGAAGATGGATACCCATATTTAGGGGTCTGATATACGACTGTAGGCAACGGCATGTTTCCTGCCTCAACGTCCGATCGCTATCACATCAAAGACAATTTAAGAGCGCTTGACCTCGATGACAAAGCGCCTTATGGGCTATATTTTTAAACAAGTACACATGCTCTTGGTCACATGAGTACACATGCTCTTGGTCGTGATCTTTGTTTACGCCCGAACATGCTATGAACAAGGATCAAGCATGGGTTCCTATGTATTTTGGTTTGCTAAAATGAACGACGTTGCATTGTGGTTAGCTACAATGGCCCGCAATCGATCTTTTTTCCTAGGTAGATATTTAAATATTTGTGTGTGAAATTAATTCAATGAGTTTTTAAGGAGTCTTAGGCTCCCATTAAAAATCCAAAAGAGGTTTTACCCAGCGGTAGTCGCCGACCGGAATTTTGTTGTGTTAATGGTGCGAGAGAAGTTTCAGCCCCAAGCGTCAATTTGTCCACACCCTAAAAATTTGCTCCGCAATGGAAACTACGTTTTCACGGGGATTTGTGGTGGTTGAACACAATGGACCGGCAAATTCGTGGGGACTACAATGGGTACCACAAACCCTTCTCATATGGTTTGTGTAGCTATAACTTCTTTCTAGTACAATTTATGCTTAATCAATTTTGAACTTCATAAAATTTTGTGACACCAAGTGGCACTAATTGAAGTGACACTCTCTTGGTGGCACTAGAGTGGAGTGACATTCCCTTCAGTGCCACCCCCGTTCAATGTTAGTCTGACATAATTCTGATCATGGCACCCCGTCTTGTGTCACTCCTAAGAGGGTAGGAAAGATTTCACATGCAAAAAACCAGCGTACAATGTTATGAGAGATTGCATATACATTAAGTTCTTAAGTTATTGATATTGTTTTCATAATGCTCCCTACTCGGCTTTGGGAAAGAAAAGGAGCTACACTTAAGTGTTGTACCACTTTTTACATTTTTTATTCATGAATAAGACACGATGGGTGTGACCCACATGCTGGGTGTGACCCACATGCATTGCCGGATATTTCTCTGAAATGTGACCCTAAAATTGCAAAAAAGACGTGTTTGTTGGACTTAAGAATAATCAATTTTGCATTTGGAAACAACCATGAACACCCGCAAGATATCACATGAAACACAACAGGTAGCCTCCCAATCTAGCACTTGCTCAATTAGATAGATTTTACTGCTCTGCTCACTTGTTGACCTGGTCTATCAGATCTCCAATTGTCCCTATCTCCTTTGGATTTGACCACTCCGCAATCCAAATTTCTCTCCACACCCCAGGGTCCAGAGTCAGGGGTAGGGGCTTCTTTAAGCTAAATCCATCTCTCCTCTCTGACCTAGAGGTTATAAATACTTTTCAGAGGGCTTGGTCCTTTGCTGACCCCTTCTCCTCCCCCACTCTGCTTTTTCTTTCCAAACTCAACACTGTGAAGAACATTTGCATGGAGCTATCTAGAAAGAAGGCATAAGAGTCTTCTCGCAGAGAGAAAGCCCTTACAAAGTGCCTTCATGTCTATCAGTTTCAAATGCAGATCGGTAGGGACAACCCCCAAACCTATGTCTCGTACAAAACTGTCAAGACGAACCGACCCTTGTTTTATCATTCAAGGGAGCAGTTTATAAAAATCAAGGCTGGGGTTAACTGGTCGCTTAAGGGAGAGAAAATGTCTAAATATTTCCTTGCTAAAGCTGCTCAATGGCAGGCTTCCACTCTCATTACTTCTCTACGTGTTGCTCTGGTCTTTCCTCCTCTGTTCCCAAGAAAATGTCCAGCATTGTTGCAGACTTCTTCAAGCAGCTCTTTGGAAAAAGACCTCACACACCTATGGTGGAGGAAGCCAAGAATTACGCTATTACAGAATATCCCTTGCTTGTTGACTGCTATTGACAAGGTCAAGATGGCTGAGCCTTTCACGGTGGAGGAGCTGGGTAGGGCAGTGGATGCATTGGCTTCTATGAAAAGTCCGGGACCTGATGGCTTGTCGATTGAATTATTCAAATCTCTTTGGATGACTATTGGGGGGGATTTTCCGCTCATGGCTAATGACATCTTTGAGAAACATATGATGCCCTCTCAAATGTCTGAGGGTCTCATAACCTTGATCTACAAAAAATGAGAGAGAGACAATGTTGCTAACTATCGTCCCATCACCCTCCTCAATTCGACGTACAAAAGGCTCTGGTTTTAAGAATCCAACCCTTGTTGCCCAAAATTATAAGAAAGGACCAGATTGGTTCTCTAAAAAATCGTATGATACTCGATAACATTCTGTTGGTGCATAAAGCACTCCATAGAGCTTCTTTGAATAACCAGCCCCTGGCCCTCCTTATGCTGGATTTCAGAAAAAAATTGACTCAATTGATTGGACTTTCCTCCTAGCTGCCTTGGATAAATAAGGTCTTCATGGGGTCTTCCTGTCTTGGGTCAATAGTATTGCTGCAGTATGCTTCCAGTAAATTGCTAGTTAATGGGGTGATCTCCCAATTTTTCCCTATTTCTAGGTCAATTAGGCATGTGCAAGCTGTGATGACTAAGCTGAAGAGAACTTTGGCCCATTGGAGTTCTTCTATGCTTTCCATTGCAGGAAGAGCATTGGTGGCCAACCCGTGCTACTTGCCTCTACTTGGTAATTTTCTGCTGCTGTCTGGGATCCAGGTACCTCGATGGTGAAAGAGATAAAGGCTTTGATTCAAAACTTTATTTGGGGTGCAACCACGCAAACCCCAGTGAGAAGGGCCCTGTGATTTCTTGAGAAGGACACTGCCAGCCTAAGATCGAAGAGGGCCTCGACATTATTGACCTTGCATCGTAGATAAATGCTTTTTTGGCCAAATGGATTCGGAGAGCTCTTTGACTCACAGCCACAGCCCATGGAGCAAGCTAATTCAACCTTATTTGATGGGAGCTATGCCTTCCTCATAGTTCCTCTAATTGTGGGCTCAATCCCTGTGTTGGATTGTTCAAGGCAGAAACACTAATGTGCAGTTGGGATCTCGTCTGTGGCAATCAATCTGGGCAGCATGGTAATCCATAAGGTGCTCCCCTACCCAAACACCCCCCACAAATTTATGCTGAGGCATTGCGTCAACCTCTCTTCGGGAATTACAATATGGATTCTGAAATGCTTTTGCTCAATGGCCTAAATAGGCTTTTTGTAGAAATTCATGCCTACATGGCTCCCTTACTCAATGCAGGAGAAGACAATTGGAGCCTGCCTGTGTGGATGGCCTTAAATGGCGTTGACGAACAATGTCATCTTTGTTCTTTTTGTGTAAGGGCACATTGCTTCGGGTATGGCCTTTGTGGCAAACCTAGAAGGTGATGATCTGTAGTTGAGAGGTCAGCTGGACATGCATAAAAGCTCCTTATTCCCCATTAGGGTGGTTGATGGATGGGAAACAATACCCCAACCCTTGCCAGGGGCACGCCAGGGGACATGAAGTTCAGTGGGCTCTTCACTCAAAATTCACATGGTCCTGTTGTACCCCCTGGCTGCTTTGCAGTTTGACCCAGGGGAGTGGAAGTGGATGGACGACCAACAATCCTTTTTTTTTGCCTATTATGTGAAGCTGGGTTACAAGTTGCTGAGGCCAACCACGTCTTTCCACTCAAGATGGGAGGAAAAGTTCCCAGGGCACGTACACCCTGACACAAATCAACTGGGACTTGGTGTGGAAAGAGATCTGGAGAAAGGAAAGACTGGAGAAAATCTCGGGTTTTTTGTGGAAACTTGTGCACATAATCCTACTTGTCCACGCCAAGACCCTCCTCAACAACACCTCCTGCATTTATGTAATGCTCAGCCAGAATCCATTGAGCATTGCTTGGCTGAATGCCACCTCTCCGCTAAAATCTGGAGGGTGGTGTTGAGGTTTTACGCAAATTGGGCTTCATTTCCCCCCCCCCCCCCCCATCACGTGAAGGTAAACTGTTCATGAGGATTGCCTTGGAAGGTCAGACCCATGCTATGGAGGTTCCTAATAGGGATTCAGTTCCAGAGTTGCTTGAGTTGCATCATTCTTCTGCTTTTTGCTGGTCACTTGGGCATCACTAAGACCTTGAAGAGGCTCCAAGAGAGTTTTTGAATATGCTGCCTGCTCACAGAACTTGTGTCTGCCCTGTCCGGGCCAGTCTAACATTTTTATGACTGTGGATATCACTGCATTTGCAGTGATAAGTGTTGTTATGACTACCTCACTCTGCAGTGACAAACACGAAGTCAGTTCTACCATGACTACGGAGTGATAAGTGCGAAGTCATGGTCGTCACCGAGGACGTGGCATGGGATAGTGATGCAGGGTTTGGTGATGTAGTCATAACAAATATGACTACACGACTGAAAGTTATGACTGAGGTTACGACTACATCACTACAATATTGCGCCTACATGGAGAGGCCTCTGCGTGACACGTGGGATCCTTGGGCATTGACATATGTAATCATCACTTGATGGTGCAGTGGAGTAGTCATATCTTTATGACTACACGACTATGGGTATGACTATATCACTACAGATGGCACGTGGTCTCGTTGGAGCAGGTGTGACTGACACGTGATGATCATGTAGATTTTACAATTTATTAAATGTTATTTAATTTTAAATAACTAATTTAGATATTAAATTAAATTAAATTAATATGAAATTTAACTTTGTGGAGCTCTCATAAGCACAACAATTGGCAAAGAGGAAAGGCCATCTATACCAAGACACAACCCCTATGCAGGGAAAGAGAGCATGCATTAATCTTTCAATGACCAATGAATCGACCCCCAACCCTGTTGGCAGTTGCAAAGAGTGGCAAAGAAAGATTCTACCACCAACCCTGTTGCATAGACTGGCAGAAACAACAACATGATACAATATGAAAGACACAACTACCATCAAACATGTCATCCATAGAAACACCACAACACAACCTCAGAGGACATTGCACCTTCAAACGATATTGGATGTTAATACATTAGACACTGACATGGTATTTGAACCAGTCTGCCTATATACATTCCCAAAATATACTTCATTCTTCAAGCATGATGTTGCTAAGTACTACCGCAACAAGAAATTGACCATCTACGCAGGTTTCTTGTAGCTATCATTCCACAGGGAATCATAGGTAATCTGGAGCTTGAAATCCAACCTTCTTGGATGTGTCAAGTTATCTTACCACTAGTGTGAAACTAGCTAGGAAATAGCTAGCTTTTACATATTGACATTTGGGATTGGCCCAAGTGTCAATCCAGGGGTCAAGGCAGCTTTTCTTTCACTCCAAGTGGAAACCAGCCCTAGACCTTCCATTCTAGCTCTCTAAAGCTTGAAAACAAGAGCCTCAATGGGCTGAAGGCATGCTCCACACATGCCCCACTCTCACCATAAGAGAATCAGCTCATTTGCTTCATTTCTTGCACCCACAAACCTGAAAATACAAGCTTCAGCAGGCTGAAAGCATGCTCCACATGCCCTACAGGGAAACCAGCCCCTTCCTTCCTTTCTTGCACTCCCACACCTGAAAGTACAAGCCTTCATCAGGCTGATAGCATGCTCCACACATGCATTGCCCTCACATAAGGGAAGTCAACCCTTCCCTCTTCCTTGCTTGCCCTCCAAGCTTGAAGATGGAAGCTTCAATGAGCTGAATACATGCTCCACACATGCAACCTCTTCACACAAGAGATATCAGACCCCTATCTTGGCTCCTTGGCTTATGTGAGTTGGGATTTCAACTTCAAGCTTGAAGGGAGCGCAACTCTTGAAGCAGCAGGTGTAGAGGGCTGGAATAGGCTCTAAGACATATGCTATGGCCAAGGAGAGTGCTTGAATGAGTGCTCACAAGGGCTGGGAACCAGCAGGGCTTGGTTGTTTGCCATTGAGTTTAGTGGCGTGTTTGGGGAGGCTAAGTGAGAAAGAAGGCTTGGTTTGTGGCAACCACCTCATGGCTTAGGGCTACTATGGTGGTGTGTGGGAGCCGAAAGAACAAGAATACCTTGCTGATTTCCTCACAGCCGCCATAGCTCGGTGGAAAGAAGCCTAGAGTCCAAGAGACACAAACCCTAGCTTGGCGTGGCTAAACCCCTTGGAGAAATGGCTAAACTGCCAGAGCGGCCATGGATGGGGCTGTGACGGGCTGTCCCTGTGGCCTTGGGGGCTGTGACGGGCTGTGCCGGTGGCCTTTTGGGGCTGTGACGGGCTGTGGGCCCCAGGGCGGGCTTGGCCTTTGGGGCTGTGATGGGCTGTGAGGGGCTGCGCCGTGGCCTTGGGGCTGGGCTGTGAGGGGCTGTGACAGGCTGTGCCCAGTGGCCAGGCTGTGTGCTGTGCCAGTGGCTGTGGGGCTGTGAGGGGCTGTGAGGGGCTGTTGCCCTGCGGCCTGTGACAGGCCGTGAGGCCTTGGGGGCTATGACGGGCTGTGAGGGGCTGTGGCAGGCTGTGCCCAGTGGCCTGTGGGGTTGTGAGGGGCTGTGAGGGGCTGAAGTGACAGGCGTGCCCTTTGGGGCTGTGATGGGCTGTAAGGGGCTGTGACAGGATGTGCCCGTGGCCTTTAGGGCTGTGACAGGCCGTGCCTGAGGCCTTTGGGGCTGTGACGGGCTGTGAGGGGCTGTGTCAGGCCGTGCCTGAGGCCTTGGGGGCTGTGAGGGGTTGTGGCGAGCTGTGATGGGCTGTGAGGGGCTGTGACAGGCTGTGCCCAGTGGCCTGTGGGGCTGTGATAGGCTGTGCCCAGTGGCTGTGGGGCTGTGACGGGTTGTGACAGGCTGTGGCAAGCTGTGACGGGCTGTGGCTGGCCCCTGTGACAGGCTGGCGAGCTGTGACGGGCGATGAGGGGCTGTGACAGGCTGTGCCCAGTGGCCTGTGGGACTGTGACGGCTATGACCAGTGAGCTGTGTGGGCCTGTGCTGGTCTGTGGTGGCCCATGTTGACCTGTGGACGGCCTGTTGACTCGTGGAGGCACTAGTGGACTGCCTAAGGACTGGCATGGTCTTGAAGGCCGAATTTTGAAGCTCGTGGAGGGCGGTTTGAGGAGTATCTTCATGATATTCCCATGGTCATGCAAGTAGAAGTGTAGGCTATGTTAGGAACTTAGTATTCCAAACCATAAGCCGCAACAGGTTCTCTACCCGGTTACCTTGTGGAGAGGGGGTAAGGGACATGTTCATGACCGGTTGAGTGTCAACACGGAGGTGCCACTAGTTGCTGGGGACAGTGCCGGTTCGAGCACTAGTGATACTAGTGGGTACACGAGACAAGGTGTGCGGTTTAGGCCACCTTCACCTCCTGTGTCTTCTACGGAAGGTTCTGATTCGGATTGTGAATCAGGAGGACTCATACCAGCGGTGCAAGTTTTCTTTGCCATTGTTGTGGGACACAATGGAGGAGATGTATGGAGCTACCAAGGGGCCACGACGGTACTCTGGGGCGGTGGGCACCGTCGAGTTGGATGATTTTATCCAAGAGTTTGATAATTGGTGTGATTTGCAGCAAATGCGCAATCCACAACTATTTACGCATTTCATGGCATGGAAGGGGCTGTTTCAGCACCTTGAGGGGCCGCCTATGGATGATTACCATGAGTTCAGGTGGGGGCATGTGGTTGAGATCGAGGAGTGGAGGATGTACTAGTCACCTGACTATGTCTCCATCACTAGGGGCACTAGAGCCACGAGGGCAGTGGCTACAACTGCCGCTGCACCGGCAGCTTCAGCGAGTAGCAGTGGGACTAGTGGGACTGGTGGTACAGTAGCTACGACGTCCACCCAAGCCACTACCGCACCAGCACTAGTACCCGTGCCTGCCTTCAATCCTGTTGTGGAGTTCTTCGAAGAGTTGACAGGGAACTACCAAGGGGTGAGGACAGAGAAGTTGCGGAGCTTGCAAGAGTTCCAACGGAAGCCGACCGAGAGCTTGAGGGAGGCTTTCACTCGCATGAGGCGCTTGATAAATGTAACCCAAGGGTTACGGAAGCTCAGGCAGTCCAATTCTGGTATGGGATATTGGACAAGGAGCTGAGGAGACGGGTGCGGGATGCAACTCTCCTACAAGCGGCCCAACCCACCTTAGCAAATGTGTTTTTGCTGGCAGAGCGGATAGAGCTCAACATGGTGGAGGAACGAGTGGTCATGGTGGGATTTGCTAAGGAGACACCACGGGGTAGTGGTGATCCTAGCCAACCACTACCTCAATGTGCTCAAGGCAACAAGGGGGCTCAGGTGAAGCTTACGGAAGGGCAGAGAGGACCTCAGATGCAGGGGTCTCTCCCTTCATTTGCTGGCCAACAACGGGCGGATGTGGTGTGCTGGACATGTGGAGGACCCCATGTCAAGAAGGATTGCCCAGAGGGAGGCAAAGGGCCGGCACATGCACAGCCTGCACAGTTGCAGTGTGGGGCATTGTGGCAAGCACGGGCATGGAGAGGCCCAGTGTTATGGTTTGCATCCTGAGTTGCGCCCAGGCCAGTTCCGAGGGAACAATGGTGGCCGGGGGCGAGGTGGAGCAGCCTAGAGAGGACGAGGTGGCCAGCCACGAGGTGCAGGCGAAGGGCAAGCTCAACATGGCCAAGGACGCGGAGGTCAGGGTGTTGACCAAGGCATGGCCAACCAGCTTCAGCAGCTAGAGCAGAGGCTCGCTGCCATGACTACAGCTCAGGTGGTACCGGCTCTAAGGCCGGATCGTCCACCTCTTGCTCCTGAGGGAGGAGATATGGGAGGCATGGGATTCATGTGTGGAGCAGCACTACCACTAGTGCTGGTGGAGTCTGCTGCAGCCGTGACTCGAGGAGCAGCACGAGTTCCTGAGCCACGAGGTACAGAGGTGGAGTTGGATCCACAGCGTGGGGAGGCAAGCCGTCAGGCTAGGCTTCCTCAGTCATTCACATTGGCGGAGACAGTGTCGACGCCATCCATGGCACCTAGTTCTCGCCCGATTGTTACCGAGGAGGAGGTTACTATGTCGCGGCCCTTTGCCTTGAGGGCAGGGGGGTCGGGACACATGAGGGGTTGCCCCTGTGGTGGGGGCAGCGGCAGTGATAGGTATGGGGGGCTGAAATACCCTTGAGTGCCCAAGGCACCCAAGGAGGCGGAGGCGCTCACTAGGTGGAGCCCGCACACCGGGTTGCGGTGGGGGTGGCTCCACAAGGGGGGTGGTAGCTTAGCGGGACTTAGTGGGGGTGGCATGGACTAACCATGGGGGCGGAGACCTCGTGGTGGGAGTCGTGGGGAGTCTTGGGACTCATCACGGTCCATAGGGGCCGTGGTGAGTGGGCCAAGACTCACCGCGACTCATCGCCGGGAGTCGAGGGTTTTCGTGGTGGTTCGCCATAAAATGGCATGGTTGGTTGTGGAACCCCCGCGGACAGCTACAGAAGTATATATAGGGAGTAGTAACCCCGAGAACGGTGCAAGCCCGTTGGTGACCAAAAACTAGTGAGTAAGCGAGCGAGCCGGAAAGCGACCAAAGAGTGGGGAGCTGTTCCGGACTGCCATCTACCAAAGGGAATTCTCCTAGTCCCAATTAGGTGGAGGGTTTAGAGGGGAGCGAAGAGGGGACCGTTATGTCCGGTGAGCAGCCGAAGCTCCAAGTTGGCCCGGCGGCCAGGTTGGGAGTCAGGCGCGCGCATCAAAGCGAGTAACTATGACTTGAAGGGAGCTTACCGAAGTGAGGTGCGCGACACTTGGTATCAGAGCTTAGAGTTCAGTACGCGATCGTCCTTGGGATTGGCCTCATCATGGGGTCGGGCAAGCCGAAGCGAAAGCGGAACGGCCCAAAAGATGATGATCCCGGTGAGCCCGATGGGGGCGGCGTGTCACCGAGGCGGCCGTTTGAGGAAGCGATTCATGTTTCCAAAAACGAGGCCGCCCAAGAGCGGGAGGAATCCGAGGAGTCGGAGCCCGAGGAATCCTTGAGAGCTCCGACAAACCAAGAGATGCCTCCCATGCCGGCAGCCTTTTGGGAAGGGTTGTTGGCGCAGTTTGGCGGGACGTTGAAAGACGTGTTGAAGGCGGCTAATGCCACTTCCACTAAGGCAAAGTTTAAGGTGAAGCCTAAGGAACCCGGCACCTTCGAGGGCGTCCAAAATCGGAAGGCACTCAACACCTGGCTCCTGGAGCTAGAGCAGTACTTCCGGGCGGCCAAGTTGAGTGACGAGGATCGGGTGGAAGTGGCTCCCACCTATTTGAGGGGCTATGCTCAACAATGGTGGCAGAAACGCCTTCACGACCGAGGTCCAAGCCCGGAAACCTTGAACTGGAGTGGGTTCAAGGAATTGATGAAGAGACAGTTTGTGCCCCTCAACGCGTCCTGGCTTGCCCGGGACAAGATGAGGAATTTGAAGCAAACAGATGACATTCGGGGGATGTCCAGGCTTTCAATGTGCTGTTGCTCGAAGTCGCGGACATGGCAGAACCAGAAATGGTCTTCAACTTTGTGGCGGGACTGGCCCCATGAGGTAGGCAACTATTCTTGTGAGTTGTATCAGGAAACTGGCGCCCTGCGTAAAGAGAGTCAGTTATTGTTCATGGAAGGATAATATCCGGAACTAACGTGTCGTTGTTGGTGGACACAGGAGCGTCGCACTCCTTCATGACGCCGGCGGCGGCGCGAAAGTTGGGACTCCCGACAAGTGACGTGGGGGCCTCTATTGAGGTGCGTTCTGCCAAAGGAGAACCACAGTTGCGACAAGGTTGGCGTTTGATGTTCCTCTTCAACTGGGGAGTTGGGAGGGACGTGAGAACTTCACCATCTGCGAGATCGATGGAGTGGATCTCATTTTGGGGATGACCTTTTTGAGCAAATCCGGAGCGGTCATAGATGGCCGCAAGAGAGTAGTCACGCTGCCATGTGGGAATGGTGGTGAGGGTTACGAGTGTCGGAAACGCCCAAATCCGTGGAGGGCGAATAAACCTTCTGTCAGCAAGGGAGTGGGCCGTGGAGGAGGCACACGAGCCCCAATTTTTGCTTTACATTAGAGAAGTGAAAGGGAGAAGGCGATGGGGAGCCGAGCCCAGATTGGATCAAGGGGATTTTGGAGAAATACCAGGATGTGATGCCGGAGGATTTACCAAGCGGCTTGCCACCGCGAAGAGGAGTTGACCACAAGATTGAGGTGATACCGGGATCGGAACCGCCTGCCAAGGCACCCTACCGGTTGAGCCACAGGGAGTTGGTCGAGCTGAAGACTCAGCTCAAGGATCTAATGTCAAAGGGGTACATCCGGCCGAGTAAGTCACCTTACGGAGCCCCGGTGCTATTCGCAGACAAGAAGGATGGGACGCTGCGGATGTGTGTCGATTACAGGGCTCTGAATAAGGTGACTATCAAAAACCGGTACCCTTTGCCAAGGATCGACGACCTCTTCGATCGGTTGGCAGGAGCGAAGTATTTCAGCCGGATCGACTTGCGCTCCGGCTATCATCAAATTCGGGTGGCGGAAGGAGATGAGGAGAAGACCGCGTGCAGGACAAGGTATGGTTCATATGAGTTCTTGGTGATGCCTTTTGGGCTCACCAATGCACCAGCGACATTTAGCACGCTGATGAACAGCCTTTTCCAGGAGTGGTTGGATGACTTTGTGATCGTGTACATCGACGACATCTTGGTGTACTCGAAAACATATAAGAACAGCCTGGAGCACCTACCAAAGGGTGTTCCAAAAATGCGAAAAGGGAAGCTGTATGCCAAGCTTCAAAAGTGGCGAATTCGGGGTCACAAAAAGTGGAGTTCCTGGGGATTGGATTTACACAGGATGGATCAAAAATGGATGAAGAAAGGTTGAGGGCGATCTTTACTGGGAGCCTCCGACTTCGGTTCCGGAGTGCGATCCTTCCTAGGACTCGCCTCCTATTACCGGAAGTATGTGAGAAATTTCGCCAAGATCGTGGGCCGCTGTCGGACCTTCTGTGTAAATCCAAAGTCTGGGTATGTAACACATTTGTGGCCAAGCTTTTGCTGAATTGAAGCAGTGGATGGCGGAAGCTCCAGTCTTGAAAATACCGGAGTTCGATCGTCCATTTGAGATTCATACAGATGCGTCGGACTTCGCGATTGGGGGTGTACTTATGCAAGATGGACGTCCAGTGGCTTACGAAAGTAAGAAACTGAATGAAGTGGAGCGACGGTGGCCGACGCACGAAAAAGAGATGAAGGCGGTGGTGCATTGCCTTGAGCTTTGGCGCCACTATGTTGGTTCCAACCCAGTGAAGGTGTTCACGGACAATGTCACAGTGAAGTATTTTGCCACGCAGCCCAAGTTGTCCCCAAAACAACTTAGGTGGCAAGATACTTTGGCGGTGTTCGACGTGGATATCCAGTACAAACCGGGACGGGACAATGTGGTGGCCGATGCTTTAAGTAGAAAGCAGCAGCTCCTGTTGGTGTACAGGGGCGAGACGCCGCTCCAAAGGAAGATCTGGAAGGCTTGCCGGAAGGATGAGCTGGCGAAGTCCGTGATGCAGGACTTGAGGATGGGGGTTAAATCGCAGTTCCACTTGCAAAATGGACTGCTCCGGTATAAGCAAAAAAGTCTCTACGTGCCAAAGGGAGGGATCAGAGATAGCCTCTTGAGAGAATGCCATGATAGCCCGCTTGCGGGCCACGGCAGAGCCAAGCGCACTGCGGCACTCCTGAAGAAAGAGTATTTCTGGGCCCAAACTGAGGGAGGAGGCAGAGGAGTATGTCAAGACATGCACCACATGCCAACAAAACCAGAGCGAGTACAAAAAGCAAGCGGGGCTGTTACAACCCTTGCCGATTCCAGAGGGGACTTGGGAAAGCGTCTCGATGGATTTCATGACTGCTATGCTGCTGTCAAAAGGATTCGATGCAATCATGGTGGTGGTGGATAGGTTCAGTAAAATGGGCCATTTCATCCCCACCAAGGAGACGGCAACGGCGTAGGAGACAGGGCGACTTTACTTCGCCCACGTCTTAAAGCATCATGGAGTCCCGAAGGATATTGTCTCGGACCGCGATCCAAAATTTACGAGTAAATTTTGGAGGGCACTTTGGAAGAAGATGGGGACGAGGCTGAAGATGAGCACCGCCTTCCGACCTACGACCGACGGCCAAACAGAAAGAGTGAATTCCGTAGTGAAGCAGATCTTGCGGAATTACGTGTCGGCAGGCCAAACAGACTGGGTGGAACACTTAGACGCGGCAGAGTTATGTTATAATAACAGAGAACACTCCGCAACGGGAGTTTCCCCTTTTGTATTGGTCTATGGAAAAGCACCTCTGGTGCCGACAAGTTGGGCCGCCCAGGACGTTGAGGAACCGGCAGTAGCGGCGGTACTACTGGAAGAACGCGAGCGTTTTTGAAGCTCGCAAAGTACAACATTGCCAAAGCTAGGAAACGGTATGAAAGGCAGGCAAATCGGAAGCGGAGGGAAGTGAAGTTTGAGGAAGGTATAGAGGTCTGGTTGAACATCAAGAATTTCCGACTACCTCCGGAAGTGAGTCCAAAGTTCGTACCTCTGTATGCGGGACCCTTTCGCATTCGCAAGGTTATGAATGAGGATGTGTATGAATTGGAGCTGCCGGCAAAAAGTAAGGTACACCCAGTATTCCATGTATCCCTTTTGAAGCCTTACTTCAAAGATGAAGCGCGTCCGAATCGGCATCAAGTGTTGCGTCCGCCACCTATGCTGTTGGATCATGAAAATGAACCTGAGTACAAGGTGGAGGCAATACTTAAGTCGAGGAGGTTCAGGAACCGAGAAACGGAGTATCTCGTCAAATGGAAGGGCTATCATCATGTGGAGGCATCTTGGGTGCGTGCCTCAGAAATGGGAAACGCATCCGAGGCGGTTGCAGCTTTCGAAGGGCGACCTCAAAAGCGGAAGAAACGTTGATGGGGACATCAACCTTGGAGCGTGGGGGAGGAAATGCATGCTTAGCCCGGCTTAGCTAGCATAGGAATCCGATTGCAAAAACTTGTATTGTACAAAACGTGCTATAAATGAAATGGCTTCCAAATGTTGTGCGTCCTATTTTGTTTGGAATGGTGATGCATGGTATGGTTGGCTAGTGTGTAGAATGCATGCTAGCTTATAAAAGTGGGAGAGGTAAATTGGCTTAATCGTGTGTTTGCGTAGTGCCGAAATCGGGTGACCCCCATCCAAGGGGCAAGGAAACTTGCGCCTTCTTTGGGAGTTCACGTGCTAGTGCACACCTGGCGTGTGCGCGTACTATAACTGCGCTACCGAGGGGGTTGCCTTGTAGTGCGGGCTAACGCGGAAGCTACGTGCTTCCGTTCACGTACTATAATCGTGTAGCCTCGGGACGAAGTCGTAGTGCGGCTTCGGCGTGTTCCCGTACCTCAGGCCAGCATTCCAAGGCGGACCCAATTGTAGTGATTGGGGCGCACGGTTGGTTCAATATTATCTTCTTAGTCAAAGAGGGTTCCAGGTGAACCCTTGCTCAAGGTGATGCCAAAAGCGGCATCATGAGCGATCGCAAGCAATGTTGTTGCAGTAAGGCGATTCGATCCTCGGGGAGGATCGTTCCTTGGCCTTGAAGTAGGCCAAGAAGAGTGCACTGGGAGGAGCTGGAGAGGCTCCACCCTTGGCCAGGACTTGGAGGAAGTCGGCCGAACTAGCTAGTGGAGAGTAGAGTCAAGTGTGGGGTTTGGTTCTTTGCCATAGGACGCCATGGTACGGAAACAAACTCCTTGATGTGGGACGCCACAACTTGGATGTTCGTTTCTACAAAATGGACAAGTCGATGAGGACATCGACTCCCTGTTGGTAGGGGTGTGTGTCGCGGCCCTTTGCCTTAAGGGCAGGGGGGTCGGGACACATGAGGGGTTGCCCCTGTGGTGGGGGCAGTGGCAACGATAGGTATGGGGTGCTGAAGCACCCTTGAGTGCCCAAGGCACCCAAGGAGGCGGAGGCGCTTACTAGGTGGAGCCCCGCACACCGGGTTGCGGTGGGGGTGGCTCCACAAGGGGTGGTGGTAGCTTAGCGGGACTTAGTGGGGGTGGCATAGGACTCACCATGGGGGCGGAGACCTCGTGGTGGGAGTCGTGGGGAGTCTTGGGACTCATCACGGTCCATAGGGGCCGTGGTGAGTGGGCCAAGACTCACCGCGACTCATCGCCGGGAGTCGAGGGTTTTCGTGGTGGTTCGCCATAAAAATGGCATGGTTGGTTGTGAAACCCCCGCGGACAGCTACAGAAGTATATATAGGGAGTAGTAACCCCGAGAACGGTGCAAGCCCGTTGGTGACCAAAAACTAGTGAGTAAGCGAGCGAGCCGGAAAGCGACCAAAGAGTGGGGAGCTGTTCCGGACTGCCACTACCAAAGGGAATTCCCGCTGGTTCCAAATCGGTGGAGGGTTCTTTGGGAGAACAAAGGGGGACCGTTATGCCCCGGTGAGCAGCCGAAGCTCCAAGTTGGCCCGGCGGCCAGGTTGGGAGTCAGGCGCGCGCATCAAAGTGAGTAACTATGACTTGAGGGGGAGCTTACCGAAGTGAGGTGCGCGACACTTGGTATCAGAGCTTAGAGTTTAGTACGTGATCTGGTATGGGATATTGGACAAGGAGCTGAGGAGAAGGGTGCGGGATGCAACTCTCCTACAAGCGGACCAACCCACCTTAGCAAATGTGTTTTTGCTGGCAGAGCGGATAGAGCTCAACATGGTGGAGGAACGAGTGGTCATGGTGGGATTTGCTAAGGAGACACCACGGGATAGTGGTGCTCCTAGCCAACCACTACCTCAATGTGCTCAAGGCAACAAGGGGGCTCAGGTGAAGCTTACGGAAGGGCAGAGAGGACCTCAGATGCAGGGGTCTCTCCCTTCATTTGCTGGCCAACAACGGGCGGATGTGGTGTGCTGGACATGTGGAGGACCCCATGTCAAGAAGGATTGCCCAGAGGGAGGCAAAGGGCCGGCACATGCACAGCCTGCACAGTTGCAGTGTGGGCATTGTGGCAAGCACGGGCATGGAGAGGCCCAGTGTTATGGTTTGCATCCTGAGTTGCGCCCAGGCCAGGTCCAATGGAACAATGGTGGCCGGAGGCGAGGTGGAGCAGCTCAGAGAGGACGAGGTGGCTAGCCACGAGGTGAAGGCTAAGGGCAAGTTCAACATGGCCAAGGACGCGGAGGTCAGGGTGTTGACCAAGGCATGGCCAACCGGATTCAGCAGCTAGAGCAGAGGCTCGCTGCCATGACTACAGCTCAGGTGGTACCGGCTCTAAGGCTGGATCGTCCACCTCTTGCTCCTGAGGGAGGAGATATGGGAGGCATGGGATTCATGTGTGGAGCAGCACTACCACTAGTGCAGGTGGAGTCTGCCGCAGCCGTGACTCGAGGAGCAGCACGAGTTCCTGAGCCACGAGGTACAGAGGTGGAGTTGGATCCACAGCGTGGGGAGGCAAGCCGTCAGGCTAGGCTTCCTCAGTCATTCACATTGGCGGAGACAGTGTCGACGCCATCCATGGCACCTAGTTCTCGCCCGACTGTTACCGAGGCGGAGGTTACTATGCCATTGCGGAGAGCTACACGGGTAGCACCACTACCTAGTGTTGCCAAGGCTACGGCAGCTAGTGTGCTACTAGGAGCGGCCACATCTGTGTGCCAGGCTCCTCGGCTACCATGATTGCAACGCCGGGGGTAAGACCAGCTGAGGTGTTCAGGCTGGCAGCTACACTCTGTGAGAGTGGGGAGGTTACTTCATCTTCTGAGGAAATAGTGGGAGGTGTAGTGCCGGAGGGATCCTCGGATTTGAGGGTCAAGACTGCCACGGCGGCGCCATGGCAAGCTGCAGCTGCCAAGGTTGATGGAGCTGCCAGCTAGGCCAGCCATTGAGCGCGCCATGGTGACACCTGAAGTTGTCATGTTAGACAACCAGGATGGCATTTTCTGTTTGAGTGGACCGGCAGGCAAGAGGTAACGGCCACTGCGGGTCTTGTTGGACTCAGGAGCTCAGCCATTGATGTTGGGCAGAGCTGCTATTGCAGGCTTGGGCCTCACGGAGGCGGATATGGAGCCTTGTCCTTTCCAGATACAGACATCTCTGGGAGGATCGGAGCAGGCTCAGGGCATGACACGACGTGAGTTGGCTATCAGACTATGGCCGGATCACCCTACAGATGGCTCAGTGATGCGAGCCAAGGCCATTGTGACAGATGCGGTCTCATACGATGTCCTGGTTGGTGGGGCAGTGTTGTACCCCCTGGGCTTCACCCTGGATTTTTGGGAGGAGTCAGCTTCATATAGGCCTGCATGGCAGTCAGGGGAGGGCCGGCGTGTGCAGCTCCCTGTGACGTTCATAGGAAGAGTTGCGATTGCCCTGCGAGGCAAGATGCCAACACTAGCAGCATTCAGAGCGGCAGTGAATTGGCCTAGAGAGTTGCTTGAGGGCAATGCTCATTCAGAGGATGTGCCACCTCCGGGAGAGCAGGATGACATGTATGGTATGGCGGAGTTACCTACCATGGTTGCTCAGACTCCATTGTGGGGCACGAGCAAGGATTTGCAGCGGGATGCTGATCAACGGGTGCAACAAGCCTGGGTGGAGGCTTTTGTACCGTCAGGAGAGGAGGAGAGTGCGGGGATTGCACCAAGACCACCTCAGTTGTCTCCATTGGACACCACACCTATTGTGTGGCAGTATCCGGATGAAGGCATTTGTTGTTTGGCGGGATCAGCACCGGATTGGCTGCTATGTTACAGGCAGGTGTACGAATTCGGCGTAACCTGTATGTGGAGAGGGATGAGACTGCACGACGCATTTCACTTTGCCATGTTGCTCAGTTGGTGCAGTGGTACCTTGAGTTGTTGTCGGTGTCTGCAATTCGTGGATATCAGCAGACATTTCGTTGCTGGGGGCGCAGGATTTGGAGCGGGTTGGCTCCATTGATCTGGTAGTGGCAGGTTGGCCTTACCAAGGGCATTCATCAGCCGGGCATGGCAATGGATTGCGAGATTCGAGGTCGGGTCTGTTTTGGGAGATGGTGCGGGTTTTGCGCCACTTGCAGCTTCATCAAGCTGTATCTCCAGCATACATCTTGGAGAATGTGCCACTGATGGGCGATTCTTGGGCCAGGGTGATGGCCAGTGTGCATCAAGTCCGGTCATGGCTTGGGTCAGCAATGTTGCTAGATGCAGCTACAGTGGGGTCACGGGCTCATCGTCCACGGCTATGGTGGACTAACTTGATGCCACCCGCACTGCTCAAGCGTGCATTTGATGGGGTGCAGCGGCCAGCACATCTCACAGTGGATAGCATTCTGGACACAGGGAGGCAGTCTCAGCGTGTGAGACACGATGACCGTTCGCCTTTGGCAGTGGTCAACAAGGTGGGTCAACCACGAGCAGCATTACCTACACTGCTCAGCTTCCCAGGATCGCATGCTTTCCGGGATAGTGGACCTGGCCTCCTGTGGGATGCTTAGTTGCAGCAGTTAGTGGAGCCTAATGCTGACGAGCGTGAGTGGGCAATGGGTTTTACCACTGGTACCACGGCGGTGTCGTCTCTTTCTGAGGCATCACGTCGTCAAGTGTTAGGGCAAGCAATGGATCTCAATTGCTTGACCTGGATTATCAGCTTGGCTCTGGCTGAGCAACGCAGAGTGCGGAGTACACTTCCCTCGATGGTCTCTCTGCCTACCGAGACGGTACAGGCAGTGAGTGGGGGCGAGCATGTGAGGACCAGGGGGTGCATGCATCCATGGCACACGTGGGAGGTGCTCGAGGTTCAGAGGGAGTTGGCAGCCAAGGCGGCTGTGATGGATGAGGTTGGGGATTCTTCTCGGATTGAGGAGGTCCTCAAGGATGAGATGATGGGGTAGGATGAGGCCTTGTCATTGACTGAGTAGGCAGGGAGTACTGCTCAAGAGGTTGCAACATAGCAACCACTGGACGTTACGGAGGACAATTGGGAGCCTGACATTGGACCCATTGTCACCGGAGGAGAGAGACGACGTATACGGCGGTTCCTGAGGGCTTACAAGAATTGCTTTGCTTTCAGTTTGAAGGACTTGGGAGCACTGAAGGGTCAAGAGATCCGTATTGAGTTGGTCACTGACACGCCAATCTTTCGGAGACCCTATAGATACAGTGACATGGGAGAGGTCTTTGATTCAGATGAGGACTCAAGATCTCTAAGAGGCAGGTTTGGTGGAGCTCTCTGGTGGAGAGTATGCTTCAGCCACAATGATGCCAGGCAAGAAGGATGTCTATGGCAATTGGACGGAGAGACGTATGTGCGGTGATTACCGGCCTATAAATCGTCAGACCAAGTCCGATAAGTATGCCATGCCAACACCAGAGGAGATCTTTGATGCCATCGGGCATGCTAAGGCCTTTAGCACTTTGGATTTACGATCCGGATATCACCAGTTGCCAATCAAGGAGGCGGACAAGCAGAAGACGACATTCTGGGGGATCAATGAGCACGGCAAGGATTGCCTATATCAGTGGCGGTTCTTACCATTTGGGCTTAAGAATGCTCCTGCAGAGTTTCAGAGAGTCATGGATAGGATTCTAGCAGGGGTGGACTTTGCTCGGTGCTACATAGATGACATCATCATCTTTAGTTTTACAATGGAGGAGCATGAGAGACACCTTTAGGTGGTATTGGAGCGCTTGAGAGCGCACGGATTGAAGTTGCATTCGGGGAAGTGCAAGTTTTTCCACAACCAGATTGAGTATCTGGGTCACATGATATATCCTGGAGGATTGGGGGTACAGCAGACTAAGGTAGAGGCCATTGCACAAATTCCACGCCCCACGGATGTGAGCCGAGTTCGAGCTTTCATGGGGTTGGCAAACTATTATAGACGGTTTGTCAAGGGATTTAGTACCATTGCAAAGGCTCTAACCAAGCTGACCAAGGTGGACCAGGAGTGACAGTGGGAAGATGAGCAGGAACGAGCTTTTCAAGACTCAAGGCGAGGTTGACCTCGGCGCCTATCCTGAGACGACCCTTTCAGTTGCATACGGATTGGAGCATGCTGGAGCGGTGCTCACACAGGTGGATGATGAGGGGAGAGAGTTCGTAGTGGCTTATGCTAGCCGCTCGAGCAACGCTGCAGAGGCTAAGTACAGCTCATATGAGGGAGAGTGCTTAGCTGCAGTGTGGGCCGTGACACACTTCAGGTGCTATCTATACGGCAATCTTTTCACCCTTGTCACAGATCACCAGCCACTCAAGTGGTTGATGGAGTCAGACAAGCTTACGGGGAAGCTTGCACGGTGGGCCTTCATACTCCAGGAGTATGACTTTCAGGTTTTGCATCGACCGGGTTTGGTCAATCGGGATGCGGATGGATTGAGTCGCAATCCATGCATGAGCCAGCAGGATGACACCGGAGCTCGGTGGCATGATGAGACGGACGAGGAGATGGTGCCGGAATGGCACGCATCTCTATTTTTGTGTATCTTGGCATCGGGAGGTCAGGTTGGACCTACAACAGGGATGACTGTAGACGGAGTGTCTGAGGATCCTAAGGCTAGTGATGAGCCGGGTGGTGCCAGAGATATACATGAGGATTCGGCTTTGTTGGACTACCTCCGCACGGGAGACACGGCAGCCACTGTGACTGCCAGGGAGAGGGATCGGATCCTGCAATGAGCCAAGAGGTTCAAGTGGGAGGGGATACACCTACTTCGAGTGTGGGAGGATGGTCGGGTGAGGATTGTGCCTCACCCCACACAGCGTGCACGGTTAGTGCGGCATGCCCATGAGGAGTTGGGGCATTTTGGAGTGCGACGCACTCACAGTTTACTGCAGGGGCAGTATTGGTGGCGTGGTATGCATACAGAGGTGCAACAGTTCGTGGCTAGGTGCATGGTGTGTGACAAGGTGCGTGCTTCATTCAACGACCCTACACCACAGTTGCATCCTTTACCAATCATGGGATTGAGCTATAGGTGGAGTCTTGACTTCGCAGGACCGTTGCCACTGACTATGCGCCACCACAGATATGTGTTGGTGATGGTGGAGCACTTCTCCAAGTGGATTGAGTTGGTTCCATTGCTTGACAAGGCTAGTGAGGGGGCTGCGTATGCATTCTTGGATCGTGTGCTTAGCCGATTTGGTGCTCTAGCTGAGGTACTCACGGACCAAGGGAGAGAGTTCTTGGGGGAGATTCAGGCTTTGTGTGATAAAGCCTTGATAGACCACCGCACCACTTCTCGGGATCATCCTGAGGCCGATGGCTTAGCAGAGAGAGTTGTTCAGACGATGAAGAGGGGTTTGCGCAAGTATGGCTTGCAGAAGGGACACCTAGGAGATTGGGATCTTCAGGTTCTTTGGTTAGTCATGGGCTACAGGTTCAGCAAACAAGCATCACTTGCCTCCTTCTCACCATATTTCCTTCTCTTTGGCCGAGAGTCGGATTTGCCTGCAGCCATTCGTAGGGACACTGCTCAAGTCCTTAACCTTGACGATCCGGACATGTGGGTACATGCATGTGATCAGCGTGCAGAGTTATTCAAGAAAGTCATGCCCATGGCTTTTGATAACCTTGCCATTGCACAGCACCGTGATACGTTGAGGTATGCCACTATACGTGGTGGAGGATATCGTCCTGGGGTTCGGAGGTTTAGCCCTGGTGACTATGTTTATTTGCAGCAGACTGCTCCTACGACTCTGGACGTTACTGCAGGGCATGTTATTCTGAGGGTTCGAGAGGTGTTGCCCTCAGGGGTCCTGATCTTGGAGGGTCGGGATGGCATGACTTGGAAGGACCATATGCGTAATTGTGCGCCATGTCACCTTCCCAATGTCGTTGGCAGAGTTGACCCAAACTTGGCAGTGGTACCTGCAGGTTTGAGGTGCATGCTCTGTGGGTCTGCCAAAGGGGCAGCCACCATGCTGGTGTGTGATCGATGCTCAAGGGGTTGGCATATGGGATGCTTGACACCACCTCTTGAGAAGGTTCCTGACGGAGATTGGTTGTGTCCACACTGCTTGGGATAGTGGCAGTGGACATGACTGGAGGCAGCTAACAAGACATGGGAGGCCAAGCTCATAGGAGTCAATACATGAGATCCCAAGTTTAAGTTCACAGGTTGCAAGACGGCAACTAACGATGGGGCAACTCTTGCACCCGGCCTCTTGATCTATCGAGTTTGAGTGTAGTAGGGATAGTGGTGGAGGACTTAGTGAGGCTATGGTCAGTCATCTTTCTCAAGTAAGAATCATAAAGCCATGCGGCACCGCTTCCCTTCACCTGTACTTGCACAACACACCACGTGGTCTCCCCTGTAACTTAATCTTTCTGAAACAGATCATCATAAAGAAAGAGGCAGCACCGCCTGCAGCCGCACATCCTACCAAGCATCGCCCCTTAACTGACTGCTGCACCGCATGCCACGATGTTCTCCCCGTAAGGTAATCTCCCAGAATTCGATCATTACCAAGAAGATGGCGGTACCATTAACACAGAGCTGAATTTGCTCTTTGTGTCCCTGCCTATTCTCCCTGCTCATTCCATTGCCCGCAGCAAAATCCACTGAGTGTTTTCCTCCCTACGCTCCCTGCTACACACACTCTTGCTCGTTCTTCTGCTCATAGCACCCCGTAGGGCATTCCCTGCCATCGCGCACAAATGAAGTTTATTCATCTCCTGGATGAAAAACACACCTGGCCATACGTTCATCCTCATGGATGATAAATCATGGATGGATGAAAATCGCAGGTACTTAGGCTATATCCTGTCGAGCGTGCCAACGTTCCCATGATGTTCCTAGAACATGGATGAACTTCATTCATCCGGTGGATGAAAAATCCATTGTTTCATAGCTTACCCACTTCCATCCAGGCGAAAATCCTTTTCTCAACTCTTGAAATAACCTAGAAAGTATAGAAGTACTCCGCCATCGTTGGGATGATAGATCAGGGAGAAAATCTGTCCATTCAATGGATGAAATAAACTCACAGGGATAGCTCAACTTCCTTCCTACTAGTAATCAGAGCCCCTGTCTTGTAGAAATGCAGAATTTGAACAAGTAACAACAAAAATTTCAATGTCACTCCCCTGCATTCACACTACACTGTGTTCACGGCTGAACGTGGGCAACCCTAAAGCAACTTTTTGAATTTTTGAATTTTTTGCACTTTGTGTCATTCCATTGACACAAGTACTTCGTTAAAGATAGATGGATGAGGACATCCAATGGATGAACCCATTTATGTATATGCGTTAAGATGCCACGTGTAGTGATGTAGTCATATAAACAGAGCTGTGAAACCTCCTGTAGTCATCTAGTCATAAGCTTCTATGGCATGTCATCAATGTGTAGTACTGGTGTAGTCATTTAGTCATAAGCTTATATGGCACATGTCTGACGTGTATTATTGTGTATGACTACTAGTTATATAACCCAAGCTTATATTCATGGTCAACAATGTTTGACCGCGGCTCCTAGTCATGTAGTAAAACATATGACTGCATTAGATTAAAATATATTAAAATGCGCCCAACAATGGGTTTCATCACCTCGTAGTCACATGTATAGTCATGGTTACCAAGGTTTATATCACCCGTAGTCATAAAAACGTTAATCTGTAGTAGTGGCTCTTACATTGTGGAACCTGTGGAAAGCTAGGTGTTCATTCGTTGAAGGGAAATCCCCCAGGGCAGGTCTATTGTCTTTTGCATTTACCAAGACATGCTTACTGAGGGGAGGAAAGCATGGGGCATTATGATTGCAGTTGTTTCCAGATCTTCAGAACAATGCAGGAGAAAGTTCTTCAATGATTTTCAGCAGTCCTAGGCTAAAAATGACATTCTTGGAACTAATGTTCCCAACGGGCGATTTTGTTGGCAAGTCTCTACTCCCACCGCATCCAAGATGTCCCCTGGTGAGGGAGATGATGGGGGCTTCAACTAGAGGCACAAGAAGGCCCGGGTTACTGAGTTTAGAACCTAGCTGCATTTTTAGATAGCTTACACTGGCAATCTTTCAGGCTCTCTGTGTTTTCAGATGGTTTTCAATGGTAGTCTTTTTTGCCCTCTTTCATTCTTGTGTTGCATCCTTAGCTGGACTCATCCCAGCCCTCTGCTTCCCAGCAGCCTGCTGGGCACCTACTCACATTTACTCTTGTAAGGTAGCTTAGCTGAGAGCTCCCCGTTATATTCTCGTCACTTTCTCTTATGCTAGCACTGTCCTTTCTCTTTAGGCTTGGTACAATTTTCTACTTAGCAGCATTTTCTTTTAGGCTCTGACCCTAGTTCATCTCACTATGCAACGTTTGTCTTCCTCATTGTCATGTTTTCTCTATCTCTTCAGATAGCTGATATGCTACGGTTATGGGGAAGTTCCCCCGCAATTAGCCTTTCCGGCCTCTCGGTGGTTATTTTTTCCACCTTTTTGTGAACCTTTACTTAAATTAATTTGATTAAGAGGGCCTCTGTCCCATTTCTTTATAAAAAAAAAAGAATTCTAAAGGTAGGATGTTGGCTTCAGTTTACTTGGGCATTGCTCTGCACATGTTGCTCGCTGAGGGTTTCAGAATCCCTTGAGCACTGCCTCTTGCAATACAACATACTTTCAAAAGTTTGGCCCAAAATTCACTGGATGCTCAGCCACTGGCATGACCGTGCCTCATTGACTCCAATCAACATGCTACTGAACTACGATCCCATCTCCAAGCAACCTTTATCCCAATGTCTAGTTTTTGACATGATCAGGGCTGTCGGGCTCTGGCACATCTGGAAAACCAGATGCGCATGGACCCTAGGAAATACTAACTCGACTGTCTCATTGATGCTTGCTTTGATCTTCTTTGACATCCAAACTGAATCTTGGAAGGCTTGGGCCAAACTTTCTGCAGACATCTGCAAGCATTCAGAAGCTCAAAATCAGCTCCATAGCGCCTTCATCACCTCATGGGCAATGCATGGAATCGCATGCTCGAGCCCTTCACCAACAACCTGCATTTGGAGCTCAATCCCTTAAGGATGGAGAAATTGCAACTCGTCACTGCCCTGAATCGCCAGACTTCGACCGCGACATCAATTGGAGACACATCAAGGGCAAGAGATCGGTGAAGCTCAACTTTGACCATTGATCACGTCGCCTCTTTTCCCGGGCTCTCCAGAATGCTCTTCAGGGTCCTCAGTAGGCAGGCAGTTACGATTTTTCGTCCTTACTTTGTAGGGGTACGTCACAACACTTAGCTTTTTGCATTTAGGCATCATTGAACTGCATGGGGGTATGACCGACTATTGTCACCCGTCCTCTCATCCCCGGACCCTTTTGGTCCTTGTCATGGCCGATTCGGCCGTCTCTCTTGCTTATGTCTCGGGCTCATCCCTCATCCCATGGATGTGTATCATGCCTCATGGCATCAATGGGGTTATTTTCAGCAAGTTCTAATGTAATTTTCAGGATTGATGTTTTACAGTATACTAGGGTAGCCTGTGCCGTTGGCCCAAGTGTCCAGTGTCATCTAAGTCCAAGTGCAATCCCCTATGTATTCATAGAATTTTTCATACGCAACTTTTCATAATGTGGAGCCCCATCTAAGCCCAAGTGCAATCTCCCATGTAGAGGCCCAAGTACGACCTCTAGGATACACTCCAGAAAAAATCAATTTTATTTATTTCATGAAGTTTGGGAGATCTCCATGTCATCGTTCCAACAAAGCCCACTTTGCTATTTTTCCAAATCTCCCACATGAAGGCCCAATCATTGCTCCAAGAAAGCCCACTTTGCTATTTTTCCCGAATTTCGAGAGACCAAAAGTACTTGAAATTCCATATCTCCCACTCCGCTGGTCCAAAAAACATGAGACCAAGCTGGTGCACCCTCCTCATCGAGGGCTTTCCAACGGCACCAAGCACGGGCCGCGGTTTGGGCGACGCTACAAAATAAACAAACAAACAAACAAACAAATGTCTAGCTTCATATATTGATAATGTCATCTTCAGAACGGATTACTACTTACAACTATCATCCAATGTTGTGAAATACTCAACAGTTTTCATCCATGCATGTCAGTAGGAGACGTAAGGCAGACAAGTGGGTCCGTGACAGTAATACACGCCTTGCAGCTTTATCGTATAGAAATTCTCCACGTGTAAGATGCACGTCGCCTCCTGATTGGGTGGGACCTTGGGGAAATTAGTTTTAACTGAAATCTTAGTGGAAAAAGAGACAAGCTGCCCGAAGTAGGCGCGACTGCTTATTTCCGGTCAGTATAGGCGTGGAATTGCACATGAAACCGGGTAATATCGGCGTTCTACCGGCGTGGCCGGTGTGTAATCGGGCAGATGGAAAACTGGAGCCTCCATACAGTTTTCACCCTGCCCTAAACCCTACTGCGCTCTAAACCCTGCCTGCACCGTTGCAACGAGTTGCAAGCAATTGAAGATCTGTGTTACGTTCTTGATCTGATCTGATCTCTGCGCTTCATCTGTTGTTGCTGAGGGAGAAGGCGAAGAAGGAGGGGCTTGGAGGGGCTTAGGAAGAAGGTGAAAGACAGGGACAAGTGAGAATCCGGAAAGGTGGAGGAGAGCCTGGTTTTGTATCTTTACTGAAGTGCGGTAAGACAGCGGGCAATAGACCGTTCGACGGATACGGAGAGGTGGGCAGAGAGATTCGATCTTGCAGCGTATGCTGATTGAGGCGATCCATCGGGAGAAGAAAGCAAGACAGGATGGAGGAGATAACAGAGGGGGTGACAAATCTGGGAGTGTATGATACACACAAGAAGAATCGTATTCAAGTTTCTAATACCAAGAAACCGTTATTTTTTTATGTTAATCTTGCTAAGGTATCTTCTATCTCTGTCTCTATCTGCGTGCGTGTATCTGTCTCTATTCTCTTCGTCATTTGGTCGCTGTTACAGGGTACGTCCTCTCTCAAGTTGGTTGAACATGTAATCAGGGTTTGGAATGATCTCGAACAGTACGAGAATCACTCCTTACGATTTCGGTGTATATGTGATATCCATATCCATAGTCCTGACCTGTGCACGAAGAAGATATTCATTTGTCGTTTTTTCACTCCGGTTGGATGAACCGAGAACTGTGAGGTTTTGGTGGGAATTTCGGATATTCTATCCCATCACATGCCTGTTTCGTTTTATCCAATGGAACCAGAGTGGCAACATGTAATTCACAGATGTTCTGAAAGAACCGTTTTCTCATGCATCGATCTGATTGAGCTTTCTAGAGTAGAAAGCTTTAGGAAACTCTAGAGGCACATGTTAGTGTTGCACCTGAGTTGATCATTTATGGCATTTTAGTCACTGCAAATTTAAAGTGAAGGATTGTGAGTCAGGCAATCTCGCATCACAATAGGCTTGGTAAAGGAGGAAGCGATTGAATTTTATCCGGTAGGGGTTCGGTTGCGCCTTGCGTTTCCTGTAGATCAGTGTCCTAGGCCATGCTTGCATCTAGAGTTCCTTCTCAAGTTCTTTCAAACGATCAGTGAAGCCTAAAATATGCTTTTGAGTTCAGTCTCATTCTTACATGCAAGTGTAGAAATCCATCCAATACACGGGCTTTTAGGTGCTTGACTTGAGATTCCAAATTGGGTCTAGCAAACAGCATCATGTTCAGCTCTCTACATTTATGTACCAGGACTTGACTTTATTCCAGCTGACAGGAATGGTGCTTACAAATGTCTCAAATGACTTTTTTCAATTGCATGTCAGTTCGGAGATTTCCAATTTTGAATGCTTAAAATTTACTGATGATGCCAAACAATAGATGCAATAGACTCTGGAAATCCAACCACATCCATGGGAATGCATCAGTCCGGTATTCTCATATCAAATTGGGAAGGAGTTGCTGAAAATTGTGATGTATGGGTTCTTGGCGTGCAGAGATATATGCAGCAGCACGAGGAAGTTGAGTTGTCAGCATTGGGCATGGGTGTGTGGTGACATCCTGTTACCCCCTTTAGGTTACTGTCAAATTGCACATGTCAGTGGGGTTGGGAAAGGGGGTTTTGAACAAGAGAATGGAAGGGGAACTAGTTTGAGGTCTGGATGGCTTGTTTTTGAAGATCATCTTGTCTGTGTTGTAACTGCTTCAGCATAGGACCTTAACAATGCAGCGGCTGATTCGTTGAACTCATGAATATTGTCAAGACCAGAGATCAGTAGTTGCAATGAGGGTGTGTGATAACTTTCCATATGTCCCTCGAATTTTGAACTTTGTGGATTGAAGAACGCGATTACACGTTGTATTTACACCAATCCTCTAGTGGCTTTTCTAAAGGCTGGCTGTGTTGTATCTTGTGTAGCTATTGCAACTGTGGTCACAGTTGCTGAAATTCTGAAGAATAATGGATTGGCTGTTGAAAGGAGTACGTCATCCCCCTCCCCTGTATTGTTATGAACTGCAAAGCTTGAAGCATGATTCTTCCACTTTTTACAGAATAAGTGTGTGGAGCAATGCTGCGTGGAGTATGAGTATGTGGATTTCAATTGGCTCTTGATTGATTGCAGGGATCTTAACATCAACAGTGGATATGAGAGATGAGGCCAGAGGTCGACCCATTCAGAAAGCTAAGGTATTTCACAGAAATCATAAGACTACCAAAGTCTCCACCTCTTAGGATGTCTTCTCGTTGCTATGTAACGACTCATTACCTGAGGACTAATTTTGTCTTTGCAGTTTATCTGTTTGAGTGATTTCTCTCTCTCTCTCTCTCCTTGTCTCCTTGTCAATGGCCACAAGGCTACGGCAAACAACGTCTTATGAGTACATTCTCTCCCTGTCTCACTCTAAGCTTTTCTTCCGTGTTTGTTTTTACCAAAATTTGACTAAGGTGCACTGGGTTACCCTCTCTCTCTCTATCTTATTAATCAGCTCCTTGCTGGGCAGCTCACACACAGCGGGGGGTGATGCTTATGTGAAGGGCTTTGTAGAGGATATCTGGAAAACCTGAACTAGTTTTCTCTTATCATGGTAAGTCAGACTACCAGAGTGAGCCCCTTAAAATAGGTAGCGACTGTTCCCTTTCGTTCCCCCCAAACTGGGCGTGGGGTCCATGACCACAAGGCTGCGGAAACAAAGTCTTATTAGTACATTAATCAGCTCCTTGAAGATGTGGAAAGCGAGGGATTTGGGTTAAAGGTGGGTGATGCCACCATATCAGCTCTTATATTTGCGCATGACTTCGCTGGCCTACGGAATACCTCATCCAATTTTCAGGAGTTAATTGATTGTGCGAATAGATTTTGACCTGTGGAGGCTAGAAGCACGGTGGTTGCCTTCAGTGATCGTGGAGGGGGAGGGGATCTGAAATGGACATGGGGTAGCAGTGATTTTTTTCCTGGCGAAAATCGCCAGACTTCAACCTGGAAAATGGGTCAGCTACTTGTACAAAGGAATTATAGGGGGTAAAAATCAAAAAATTCGCCAGAAAGCGCCAGTAGTTATATCAGGAGCCTGGTTTTGCCTACATGGACCTGTTAAAACGTGTCATCTGTCATACAGCCATTCTCTAACCCTGCGATCTCGTTATTATCACGAGTCTCCCTGGTAAATGGCTATGTTACTGTTGTAGCTTCTCGTCGATCTTAGTTTTGAGTAAGTATTATCATGCAACTTCTGCAGGTTGAGATTGTGTTGGGGAAGTCAGAGCAGTTTGACGAGTTGATGGCTGCTGCTGCAGAGGAGCGAGAGGTAGCCCCTGAGGTTGACGATCACACTTAGCCCTCTGTTTGAACAGATTCAAATTAGACATAGGCTCAATTTTTTGTCTCAATAGTACTCACTTTCTGCTTTAGCCAACAATGTAAACGACATTCCAAACTCCCTGTTGATTACAAGTGCTGTGAGAGGTTTGCAGCCAATCGTATTTTTTGTATGTACTCCTAGCGGCTCACCTTCGCCTGAGTGTAAGTTTGTTCTTTGTATTGGAAGTTTGTATACGGGAAGAGTCAGGAGACAAAAGGTCATTTCCTAACCTCCTTACTGGAGTGGCTTCTAAGACGACCTCCCCCCAGAGACTGGATGCCAGTGAATATGCCGTTCTTTGGGTGTTGTTGCTGCATGGCCCAGTGATGCCGGGTACCAATTGATGGTTGCCAGCATTACAGAGCCTGACTCCAGTCTTGGAGAACTCCCGCGCAAAAGAGCACCACAAGAATGGGTCTCAGGGCTTGTCGGCGATGAATCGAAAACATATGGATTGATACTCCAGGGAAATACATGCTAGACGTTCCTGTCAGGGCTTTCATGATGATTTTCATGGCTGCTCACAGATTGCAACCTACACTTTCTGTTGCTTTATTGAACACTCTTGTTTGTTGGAGTGGCATGGCAATCTCCACAGTCGGTCTTCCCAGGAAATATGCAGCGAAAGAAACTGTCCACAATTCTCTAGCACTTGACAGTCTGCTTTCATGGATTTTGTTAATGAAACAGCTGAGAAAGTCACGTTGATCCTTTCTCTATGTGAAGCTGTGTGGAGGTGTAATGGCCAGCATTCTTCCAAGGACTTTTATCACCCGGCCGGGATACAGAGTTTTCTGGTTTGCCAGTTCTGTCATTGTTTCTCCATCTCTCTCAAGTGGCGTACACTCTTCACTTCATTCTTGCAAAGCTTTTGTCTTGAAGAAGGTGGACAAACAACACAGCTCTTACAGTCACAGCTCTACTCTCATTGCAGATGCACATATTGTGTCAAATTCAAAATTTCTGCCCAAACCCTTGACTGGGCAGCAATGAAACGTCTGATGTATGTGGGAAACTCCCGGGCAGCCACTGAGTTTATCCTTGGGCAACCCTCGCCTTGCCCGTAAGGGGCTGCCCAAGGTGACGGGTGCGAAGCAATCAGAGTGTGTCGTGGTGGTAAAAACTGCAGTCTTCAAATTTGTGGGATTCTTGAGCGAGGAAGGCAGGGGCTTGTCTTGATCCATTTCTTGACCATTTTCTTCCTCACTGGACGTGTCTGTGGAGGTTGATGTAGCCCTGCTACATTCCCCAAGTAGTGGAAGAAAGCGTCCATTGCAATCTGTTCTGGTCTTTGTGATTACAACAGCTTGCGAATGCATAGAGCGCCTATATCTCTCTGGTCAAAATCAAGATTGCGACAATCAAAGGGGTAAGCTGTACGGGAGTGATCTTACCACCTACCATGTGAGAATCATGCCAGGAAGGTGTTTGTGGGATACATGAGAAAACGAGCTGTCATATTGCCAGAGTAAGAGAGAGAGAGATTTCCGGATGCCATCATCTTGCAGGTAAGTTGACTCAGATTAATTTCAGGCTAAAAGTCCAGGCATGCGCAAGTTCGCGTGCATGTGGATTGAATCCAAATGCATGGAAACTTTGTAGTATGTACGTTGGCGAAGCTAATAAAAGGACAGATTAATTGCTTGAACGTTTGGAGTTTTTCTACAACTGGAGTCTCTCTGGAACTTGTGCATGTATCGAGACATGAACTCTCACATCTGGTAGTAATTATGCAGACCATGTTTGAGATTGTGAGATTGCGTTCTGGATGATCGATCAGGAGGGGCGAAATGGTCGATTGAGCGACTGAGAGGATATACGAAAGTATGAATAGTATTAGCATCCGCGAATGGTAGTAACTTGCTGAAGGGGGGAAAGAAACGGCCATTTGCCAATTTTAAATATGGATCAAGCATCTGGGAAGAGCTTATCACCAGTTGCGGGTGGAAAACCAGATCCTAATGAAGCCACAGAGGCTGAATTACTTCAAGCCTTCTACGCAATCCCAAGCATCGATAAGGCATGGACTAGTGCATCACGCAAAGGTGAGCTCTGCATTACCCCGATTGAGTTGCCCTTAACTCAGAATTTAGGTTCATTTGTTGCGCGACCTCAAACTTTTCCTGAGACTCACCTCTGCTGTGGCGTTCAATTTTGACTTCCAGTTGTTCTTGCGTGAAATCGCACCCTTTTCCTTCTTTTGGCGTCACTTGTTAGCAATTATACTCTACATCTCCAATTTTTAATACTCTCGACTATGCCATATGCTATTTTGCAGGAAATGGGGGTATTGATGTTGTGGTGGCAATGAGCCAGATTAACCTTCCAGCGAATGCCAAGCGGACTTTCATGTCGACAGTCTATATTCCAGATGCAAGTGCTAACATTTCAGACTACCACTGGTCGCCCTTTCCATTCGAGCTAAGTGGGGCCTCCCTCATCGTCCCGTCTGCTTCTGGTGCAAAGCTTCTCATAGTTCGGAAAGCTGATACCAATGTGAAGGATGGATTGAATGCAGTGAAGCTCGAGATATGGGGTCCTGGGCAACTGCTGAAGGAGATATTTGTCCCAGCCTCAGTGCATGGTCCTATCTACGCAGATGGATGGTATGTGTGGGCTCGCTGCTCTATCATCATTGCAGGTTATTTGCATGTTGGTGTTCAAACGTTGTGTGTCCTGGTGGTTTCAGTCAATCAATTGAACACTCTGTCCTGGTAGAGTCAAGATGACCGCCTTCTGCCATGTGGGTGTGTAGTGTTGCATGTTGATGTACTTGATTTAAAGACATCTTCACCACCAGATCAGAAATTTGTTTGAGGAGTCTCCAAGTTCAACTTAGATCTAAAGGCAGGAGTTCTCACAAAATGGACACCTTCAGTCCCTCTTTCCTGTCTCTCCATGTAATTGTAAAAGATCACATTGCTGCAACTGTGCGCCCTGAATTAGAAGTCTACAGAGCATTTTCACTTAAAGCTGTCCACTGCAAGATCTTCCAAAAGCTTCCAGGCGAGGAACTTGAAAGGCACTCAACTCCCACTTTGTATAGCTTGGCGGTGTGGTCCAGGGCCTCTCAGTGGATGCTTGATAATGTTGGTGGCATATTGAACAGGTTTGAAGGTGTTTCTTGGAGCCAAGATGAGGAGTTCATTGCCTATGTGGCAGAAGAGCCAGGGTTATTGCGACCTGTATTTGGGCAGTCCTCATCGCTGTCAGCCCAAAGCAGCAATGGGACCCTGGAAGTGGGAATGTGGAAAGGGCAAGGAGATTGGCTAGAGGACTGGGGAGAATCTTACTCTGGAAAGAGGAGACCGGTGGTCTTCGTGGTCAGTGTTGCCAGGTATTGGGAGTCTTTGCAGTGTTATTGAGGATTTTGAGGTACTAGAGTGGCACGGGTGGACAATAATGAAAAGTACATACGAAACGTCTGCTTTGCTTGCAAATGTTGTGGATTCTGGTCTGAAGCAATTCTCGCCAAAGAATTAGAACAATGCAACAGTTTTTTTTTGTCATGGTGCTGCAAGGAGGCTCTCAGGCAGCCATCTAGAGAATGCACACTGCCACAACCTTCTTGTTAGTTGACACAAGGCCCCAAGGCGGCTGATTTCTGTTAGCAAACAACTGGTGTGGAGCTTTGTCCCTATTTTGTCTGAGACAACCCAGAAAGTAATCTGTCCATGGGAGGTCTTAAAGCCTCAAAGGGACAAAAGAACGACAGGCACCAAACAACAATCAAATCCAAATGGTGCACAAAGGAGGAGTGCCTTATGCAGGTAATGCTAAGCACTTCATCCTCAGGGAGCTTGTTATTTTGGGGTGAGCGAATCAGAAAATGAAAATTTAATGCTAGATTAGTCCTCAGTGGGATTGTGCAGGTTGTGGAAGGCATTCCCAAGGATATCAGTGCAGGGCAGGTGGTGTGGGCCCCTCATCCCCAGCCTCCTCATTTGGAACATGAAGGAACACGGTTACTGGTGTTTGTGGGCTGGTCCTCTTTTGCCAACAATTTCAGCACCCCCAGGAAACTGGGAATGAAGTATTGCTATAACAGGCCGTGTGCTCTATATACGGTTGAAGCTCCAGTACCTGGCAGGTGACATCATTATCGTGTCCTTTTCTGCTTCAAAACCTCAATCTTGAGTTTGTTAATAGGTCCTTCACAGCGTTATGTGGAGGACCACCAGTCAATTACACACCAGAGGATATCCATGCCATGGACTGCTCAATAGTGTGCTCTGTAAATTGCAAGAGTGTACCAAATTGGAATCTCTGTCCAAAAACATGGTTCTGCTAACTAGCTGCTGTGGCACCCTTGTATATTGATAGGATGACTGGTGTAGTGCTGGTACAAGTATCAATCCTTTTTGAAACAAATGAATGGTTCGAGCTTCTTGTCATATCCTTTCAATCACATTGAGCTAACAAATCAAATGAACACATGTATGCAGAGAGTTCTTTGTCTGGGATGGCATGACAGGGTCAAGGCTTTGTGGCTTATTTATGGTTGTCCAGGGACACATCAAGACCATCAACAGTTGCAATGAAGTTGACCGATGACATAAGCAGTGCAATATCACCTCGCTTCAGGTTGTTTGATCTCAATACTTTCTTGGGAGTGGAGGCCAGGTACAGCAGTTTGAGACTGCTTGTCTTGACAGCACGACATATTGCTGTTCAGCTAACCCTCGTCCTACCTGACCCAGATCTTACTATATAGTATATTGTATTCACATGCTGCCATGATCACTATCCCAACCAGGCGCTACACTCAAAAAGAGAAAAGTATGCCCCACTAATAACTGTTCTGATGTCTTGGATTGTGCGGAGCAGTCAGATGGCAAAAGATTATGTGTAGATTGACTTCAACAGAGGGGAAAAGAGAATTCCAATAGACCATGTGCCCAGTTTGAATAGAGCAAAAAAAGGGGCAAGGAGAGAGCAGAATTCAGCACAAAATGCTCACTCCAATTGTGGGACTGAGGTCAATGAACAGTTGCTTTTGGTCTTCTAGATTTGTTTGGAGAGCTGTCAATGGTAGGTAGCGTCATGTTGACAGCTTCAAGCTTCCCCGGACAGTCCGTGTGCTGGTTTGGAAGAGGTTCAGCTGACTACCTGTTTGAATGCATCAGAAAATGTTGCCTATCCTTACCATTGGCATCCAGATGGGACATGTGTACGCCTTCCCAAATGAATGCTTTTCCATTACAGAAGGGAGCACATGAGCGGAGCCATTTCACCTCATCCTGTCTCCGGTTTTGTATATGCAGTCCAGATGGCAAGCTGTTGGTGTTCTTGTCTGCCCAGGCGGCTGTCAATAGTGGTGCTCATGGTGCCACCAATTCTCTTCATGCCATCAAGTGGCCAGCAGATGGGGTCATGAGTTCTCACATGCAAATCAGAGATGTGGTATGCAGTTTCTCTTAGACATTGCTTGTCGGCGCCATGGGGTTAACGTCTTGCATGAGGTCTTGGTCTCAAATGGTTAACTCCCTTGAAGCTACAACCATCTCCACCTGCTGACTGAAGTCTTATCTCATCTCTGGCTTTAATTCTTTCCGTGAGTCAGATGCAAGCCCGTATGATATGTGGTGGAAATGAGAAGCTTCACAAACTGGAAGTATGTGCCATTACTTGACAGGTTCCGGTTGTGCAGCGTACTGAAGTGGGCGGCTTCCCAGGGCTCTACTGTTCAAATTTTATTACTAATCCATGGTTGCCTGACGGCTCAACTCTGTTGCTCTCTTCATCTTGGCGGAGCCAGCAGGTTATCCTGAGTATAAATGTTGAAAGGTTAACCTCGTTTCAAGCACCAAACCTGTGTCTTCAGAGTTCATGTGATTGATCCAGCTGATTCTTTGAAAACTGTTAATCCAACTTAGGTTACCACGGGTCAGATGTAGGATTTGGAGTTTTGTTTTACCCTTTATAGTTGTCTTTTTAGAAAAGGTCATGACAGATGTGTTTTCTTCTCTTCTCTGAACTACTTAAGTGTTAATTTTAAGTGCTCATTGTTTAAGAACATGGAATGATCAAAGCCCTGAAAGATCACATCCATGAACTAATGCCACTAGTTATAATGTATGTGCTTTGTGAAGTCTGGCTTAAAAAAGGAACAAGCTTAGGGTTTTAGAAAACGATCAAGCCTCAAGCAAAAGGCAGTGTGGTAAGGAGGTTTTTGCCCTCGGTGTTATGTCTGTACTGATAATCCCTATACATGATAGTGTTATCCATTTCTTCAAGGTGATTATCTGTAACTGAGGCCATCAAGCAATAACTTTTGTGTGTTGCAGCGGGATTGTGACACGGGTCAGCCCCTCTGATTCACAATCATCATGGAATCTCCTTGGATTGCAACACAATTGTGTTATTGCAGGTGTATTGGCCCCACCTCTCCATCTTCTATTTGGGGGATAGGGTGAATGTCTGCAAGGGCTGATTTATAGCGGCAAACTGTTACATTTGAAAGCCAGGAGACTGAAAACAATTAGCCTGCTCTTGGAAGTTATAACTTTCCCATCTTGGAGATTCTGGTTTAGGATCCTGACGATTCCTTTGAGTCTAGAGTTTCACAAGGCAACATAGGAGATTCAGGGTGAACCTTGCACAACTTTGACCAGGCCTCTAGTCAGCCTTAGACAAAGAAAGGGGACTATAGAAGTACCTCAAGGCCCTTCAACTTGGGGATGACTTGCGAATGAGCTGAATCTATTTAATCAAGAGAAAGCCATGAGCCAGATTTCTGGTAATGTGTTGAGGATAGGATCTATCTTTTGTTGCATTCCAGACTTAGCTAGTCTAGGGGCAGAATTTCAGGTTCACCTCCTAGTGTCATAGGGCTGTCTAAAAACCCTCGGCATGTTACACTCCCTTCCACACTTCCACTCCATTCTCTGCATGCAAATGGATAGAACTAAAAGGGGCTTGTGCATGGCGAGGTAAAGTTAAGTTGGAGGTGCTGTTCTCTCTGGAACTGAGGCTATGGCACATTGTTGGTGGGTGATGAAGTGATTAGCTCCCCGATCAGACCTCACAGCTTGAAGCTAGGCCATTTTGCATCACCTGGCAACCCTATCAAGTCTGGCAAGGAATGCCGCTGGTTCAACATCTCTGTTCCCTTGCTCAAATATGCCGAGAAGGTGGAGACCTTTTGTTTTCCAAACTTTCAATTATGAAAAAATGCTACTGTACAGGTCTGTCAAATTTTGTCATAAAAGTGGTGAAGCAGAAGGCACCTAGAATGAAGTGAATCCACGTTTAATTTCCACTTCTGCGGTAATGCAAGAAGGCTGCATCAAGAATGATCTTGTGAGTCTATCTTTGAATACATGAGAGTTTTGAGCAAACGTTTGAGGTTGGATAGAAATGAGATTCGGAATAAAGTGAAGAACTGACCTAAAACATGTTGCCCCACTACTGGACTGTTCGAGTGTGTCTGGGAGCCCTTTCCTGATGATTTTGTTTGGAATGTCCTTTGAGTTCAGCCATATTGACATTCATAACCAACCAGAGTTGGCCCTCAGAGAAGAAAAAGAAGAGAAAGTAGGCCATAGAGACCAAAGTAGAAAAACCTAGTGGGAAGGACAAAGCCCAGGTTTGATTGCACGTAATTCACCTCTTGCAGGTGGAAGCAGCGATGGGGGCGTTGAGATATGAAGTCCTACAAATTCCTGTCCCTCCTCCAGAGTCACAGAGGAACCTTTCTGAAGGTATGTAAAGCCATTGTTTCTCGACACCACTTGGGGTGACCCTTTGATGAGTTCCAACTGGATTTCCCTTCCAACTAATTGTCAGTTGATCACATACGCTTCCATTTCCCTTTTTAGTTGCAAGAGCCAGCACAGTAATTTGTTCACTGATCATTGCGAGCTGTAATCTAAAGTTTCCAGTTCTATATTCTCCAACAGTTGCATTTTGCAACAAACAAAGTGTCGTAATGTACAACCACATTGGTCAGTTTCTTTTGGAGTTTATCATACAGTTCTACATCTTCTGATACCCTCAGGTGCCAGGCAACCACTTGAGGCCATTTTTATTTCTCCAAAGGTTTCAAACAACAAACCAGCTGTTGGAGACACAAGCAGAGTTGAGATTCCCCCACTTGTTGTAGTTCTGCATGGAGGGCCGCATTCAGTTTCACAGACAAGCTTTTCAAGGACCACAGCCTTCCTCTCCGCCTTGGGCTTTGGTCTCCTCCATGTCAACTATAGGTGTGGTGTTAGTCAACCAGAACCTTTGTAACCATGCTATGGGAGGGTATTTGACTACCATGAAAGACATGCTGAGAGATACCAATGTCTGGGCCTGTATACTCAGAGATTGATTGAAAACAAACCTTTGAGGTACACACAGAGACGTGAGCTTCAATTGTGAGAGGCCTTTTTCATCTTGAGACAAAATGAACATTGTGATGTCTATCTATCTCTGTCTTACTTTTGAGCAAGCATGAGAGGCTACATTTACTAGACCTGCCCTGTCGTCACTTGGTGCAGGGGTTCATTAGGCTATGGAGAGGAGGCGTTGCAGTCCTTACCAGGCAATGTTGGCCGCCAGGTAATGAATTCCTAGCACATGAAACTTTGCATGTCCTCTTACATGTTATTTAGATCTGCTGGTTGAGCGCCCAAGCTTTGTGAACTTGGAGCACATCAACCCCACCCCATTTGCAGGACTTCAGATTGGACTGTCTTATAAGGAGCTGCAAGCAGTCGGTGAAGTAATTCTAAGAAAGAGATCTTAAAATTAAGAATGCAGACAGTACGTTTTGAGAAGCAATGTCACATGGAGTTCACCGACAGTGGCTAAAATGAAACTAAACTGAGAAAATGACCTATGTCGGGCTCATGGTGCTATGGTTCCATTTGGAGGGCCATTCACAACTCCTCAGTCTAGTCTCCCCAAAATCCCCACATTATCTGTTAAAATAATTCAATGACATGACTTCCACAGGCGCTAACTTCTGAAGGTTGAACATCCATATCAAAGATAATCGCTGGTTCAGTGTGGGAGGGTTTGATTGTTACCTTTGAAAATTTGCAGGACGTGGCAGATGTATTAGCTGCCCTTGACCAAGTGGTTGATAGGGGGCTGGCAGACCCAGCAAAGGTTGCAGTTTTTGGGGGCTCCCATGGGGGGTTCCTTGCATCACATCTTATTGGACAGGCAAAACTTCTTACCAACAGCACGTTTCACTGAAGTTGTACATTGTGCTATCTCCCGAGCGGTGTTCAGTTGGCCCTTTGGCGGCAATCTAGGTAGGTTTGACGTGATTGAGCTTTCATTAGAGGTCCAGAAGTGTTTGACTTTCAGTGTCGGTTCTCTGTAACCAGGCACCTGACCGCTTTACCACGGCCATACTCAGAAATCCCGTGTGCAATGTGTCATCTATGGTGGGGGTCACTGACATCCCCGACTGGTGCTATGTGGAGGCCTTTGGCAAGGAAGGATTGAGTTCTTACTCAGAGGCACCCTCTGTCAATGATCTCAGCTCGCTTTATCAATGCTCCCCCATCTCTCATCTGTATAAGGTTTCGCGCCTGTCCTACAATTGCACTTTTGATCCTTTGTTGAAGCTTTCTCCCCTTGTACACATGCTTTTGTGTGCATTTGTCTTCATATGTATTTATGATGTGCGCATGTTATATGACAAACTTTGAATTAGAGTAAGGGTCATTGCAGGTGAAGGTGCCAACATTGTTTTTCCTGGGAGCTCAAGACCGGAGAGTGCCCGTCTCCAATGGCTTCCAGGCAAGTTTGCTGTGGAACTTTCAAACAGATCACATATAACTTGCAGCCCGGTTTCTTGGTGTGCAGAGAGCTTGAAATGAGCTTGCACTTGAAATATTTGTCATAAAGCTCCAATAGTGGACAGTTAGCATTATGTACGACATTTAAGGTCTTCATGGTCAGATTTAGTGTTAAGAGATTCTGGTGATTTTGTAGAGCTAGGGCTTTTGTCATTGATATGAGAAGTGGTTAGGTAAATGTTTGAGGGGCATAGGACTAATAGATTTTTGGCCTTGATTGGCAGGGCAGAGTCTATGAATTGAGTTCCTTAGTTGAAACTAGAAATATCGTTAGTGCAATTACTGGGAATCAGGTCCGCTCATTAGAGTAGTGAATAGTCCGTATAAACTTATTCCTCAGGGTAGATGGCGCTCATGTTTAAGCATTGGAACTTTTGGCTTCTCCTGTTTGGCAATATAGCTTCTGGTTGCTTGATTTGCCTGAGACACATGTACTGATTCATCCTCTATGTGTTCTCTTTGAAGTAATTTATGTGAACTACTGCTTGTAGGCAACTAAAACAGAGTGGCTCTGCAATAAATATGAGAAATACATGGAACACCTCTGAATAACATCTTGAGTTTTCTGAGATATTTCTCCATTGTTAAGTTATACATCTCATCAGGATTAATAGTGACAGCATCAGCTGCCTGATTAGACCACATGTTTGTTATGTGTGCAGTTGTCCATCTTTTACATGGGCCTTGCAGCACTTCCAAAAGTGAAGGGCCCATCCTTAGCATGGATTCAAATCCACTAATGTCTGTGAACCTTATTTTCCTACTGTCTAATGATTTCTGGCAGAGAACAACTATATGTGCTGCAACAAGTGAGTAGAACCTCGACCCACAGGTTGGAGCAAGTACAGGTGGATGTTAACATGACCACCATAAGGTGTATTGTTGAAGTTGAGAAGCAAAAAACTCAAGCATCCAGATTATGTCAAAAACATATTAGTTTGGTGAATGGGATTCTGAGGAAGGGAATGGTGGATGCAGGCCCCAGTCTGAGTTCGAGAGCTTTCTCAACACTGGAACTTGGCTCAAGAGATTTCTATAATAATGCCTGTTTCTTAACAACGAGTTTTTGGTTTTGAAGCTTTGATACTCCCTGAAGTCAATCAGTCTGTAAGTTGTCCAGATGCATGACATTGGTATTTGAAATTGAAAAGCGTCGTTGTAGGCCATTTTTGTGCAACATGCCAAACGAATTTGGTGACAATTCTGATTCAGACAACAAGTTTTCAGAACAATTCATATAATTCATCATGATTCTTCACGTCAGGCTGTTTGCCATCGTTCTTTTCTGTTCTCTTCAAGCAAGTGGCTAGGGCACAAATCTGCTTTACAAGTGGTTATGGGTACCACCAAACTGATGAGTAGAGAGCATTGCCAAACGACTGCTCTCCAAGAGATTCTTCCATTTACTGTCCTTGGAATGCTACTTGCCCCATAAACTTCTTGTATCTTACCAGACCCGAGCAGATTGGAACCTGCTCTGACAGAGGAGAAATGAAGCTGAGCCACGAAAGGCAAAATAACCCCACAAAGGAAGGTAAGCACTCGTATGATGTGCTGCAGGGGCGGCTGAACACATGTGGTGGAAACTGGAAACCTTCGCTGGTGAAATTGGTGGTTTGTAGTTATACTGTCAGATGGATTGGGGAGTCCGACTCCGAGCCAACAAGTGGAGGAGCGCATAGGCTTGTGGGAAGCAAACACACTGCACGCAGAGAAGGCCAACAGTGTGCGGAGTGCAACAGATCTGTGCATGTGGCATTATTTGAATCATCTCTCACACTGAGACTGTTGCGAGCCAACAGCCCTCTGACATGGCCGTTGTGCTCCGAGCATACACAGCCGCTTCTCTACACTTGAAATGAACACTCATCTTCAAAGTTGACCTAAACTCCTCCGAAAAGGTTGGGACTAATAAGGACGAAAGGGTATGACAACACTGCGCAGACTGTCAGTGTTGCTGGAGGCTCTGCTGGAGCCTGTCGAGCATGCCAACCTCACCGCGTACTACCTGCCCTGCATCCTCACAGATATGGCTTTCCTTTTGTGCTGTCGATTACTTCTATCAACCTGACTCGACTCACCTGTGCTTTATACCGCCTCTGTGTGACTCTCTTGCGAGATCTGTGGATGACGCGCATAGGTCCAACGGTTGACCGTCATCGTCATCATCATCGTCATTGTCGATACTTGGGATGCTTGACAGTCAGCACTGCTTTCTATCTACCGAGGCGGGACCCATCATCTCCCCCATTTTCCCGCGCAGACAAACAAACAAGAATGATGAGCTCAGACCAGCACCGAAAACAGGCCAAGAGTTATGATGGGACGGATGGACTGATGGGACGGATGGATGGAGGAAGCAAGAAGATGGCTTGATGGCTGTGTGGTTAGATGAATGAAAGAAGAGCAAACGGATGAGCCTGTCGATGGGGAACGACACGTGGAGGTGTGGCAGGTGTGGCAGGTGCGCCTTTATGAGAAGCTCCGTATTTCACTGGGCACTTCCACCGATGCCACCGGCAGTGGGACCGGCCACTCCCGGTGGCACTGCAGCAGCGCAGCCAACACTCGCTCGAGAGAGAGAGAGGGAGAGGAAGAAGATAGATAGATATATAAAGAGGTGAGAGAGAGACAGAGACAGAGAGAGCTGCAAATGCGAGGCGTACAGAGGCCAGGCGAGTGTTGATTGATCACTCATTGTACATTCTTTCAGGCCACACCAGGATCCGGGTCACAGAAATTTTCCAGGGACAGAGGGAGAAGAGACGGAGCATTTGGTGGAGGGAAGTGGAAACGGGATTGGTTTCCTTTTTCTTTCTCCATGGGGCAAGTGGAGCGCTTCATTGTGGAGGTAGAGGCTGCGGTGGCCGGCGGGGATGGAGTTCCATCCATGGGGCCTGTGTACAGAAGTGTGTATGCGAAGGACGGATTTCCACCTCTTCCGGAAGGGCTTCAAACTCCTTGGGACTTTTTTGCGTACGTGCATTCATCTATGCTGTGTGCGATTTGTTCTTTTTCTTTTTCTTGTACGGTTTTAAGTAGGCGTGATTTCTCGCTCAGCGTGAGTTTTTAGATTACTCCATTGCTTGTTGGATGTAGTCTGATACACCTGTAAGACTGGTGAGTGGAGGTGGGTGAGGGTTCAATGCCAAACTTCGGAACAAAATCATGGAAACCAGATTTCCAGTTCATTGCAGTTAATGCTTGCGTGCTTTTTATTATGCGCCGCATCTTACAGTAGACATGGAGTCTGGAAAACCAGTGCAATTTTCACTAGTTAGGTTCCTCATCAGTGGACATTCAGGGGAGCGCCTTTTGACGACTAGCTGATTGTTACATTCAGCTAATATCTTAGTCTTCTTGTTTCTTTGTGTTCGTAAGTAAGAAACATCTGACAGGAAGACCATAGGTTCTCTGGGACAGTCAAGTGCAATGCAAAATAAACTCGTGAAATTAAATACTAAGTTGCCCTAGGGACGAGGACTTGATGTAACTCGGCTTCTACCTCTTGGCCATTCCAGATGCTGGAAGTTGTCATATATAACCTTGCCTAAAGGCAATGAAAAATCAACCATATCTGACAGAAAGAACAAAAACCATATTGAGAGATTCATCGAGCATGGGACTGTGTTGATATTGATCGGCGCTAGATACAGTCAGTGAAGTTGGCCATCGGCACCCTTTTCGTCTGTCGAAGGTTTCACCCACACTACTACGGTGGTGCTGGGCCCACCTGCTGGCCTCTGAGGCACAGGAGGCAAACACATGGGCAGAAATTCACAGTGGACCTCTTTCCCGGCTGTTGCTACAGGCGCATATGGGTGAGCGCTTTTGACCTTTTAAGCAACTGCAAAAAGGGTGGTAACGAAACTAGGGTTGTGAATCCACTGTGGCGGGCTTCGTGGACCGTGAAGATAGGTACCCTCGCTTAACAAGGATCAGCCCAGTTGGCCTACACCGCCCGAGTTAGGTCACTTTGGATGCAGATGTACCTGTGGGGAAGTTTGATAATGTAGATTTGCTTGGACGCTGTAAAGGCCCAGCTGGGCTACCCAGCAGGTGAAACACACCCAGTGAGACAAGAAATCACATGGAAATCCTTGGGCATCCCAGTTATCTGTAACTGTATGGCCAGTTTACTATTGGTGCTGAGAGCCTATGTCTCTACAGGACAAAGAAACTGTTTCTGAAGGACTAAAGCAACAATTTGGAAGGCCACATTTCGTCCTTCCGTCCACGTGCGAAATGTCCATCTCTTATTACACTTTTTGGCAAAAGAAACCCCGAGGCAAAAGAAACCTCCAGGCGGAGCAAAAAGTTAGAATGTACTCAAGAGATATTGTTTGCCATAGCCCTGTGGCCTTAGATCCCGTCTGAACAACAGGGAACAGACACTACCTTTGTGAGGGACTCACTCCAGTAGTGGGACTCACTTTGGTATAAACAATTGATGAGCAACAAGATAGAAAAGGAAGGGATATGAGGTGATTGATACTTTATATCATCCGCGGAGATCTCAAAGAGCTTATGGGAAGAGAGAGAGCATGAAACAAGAAAGAGAGAGGCGCCCTCCATGAGCAACCATATGCATATAAACTGCTAAGCATTTCTGAACCCTCGAAGTGGAAGATCTCTGTGAGAGTTTCGGTAAATCACAGAATAGACGATAGAATCTCTCACGGATCTCATAGTAGAGAGGACAGTGAATAAAGAAATGTTCTTCACTTTCAAATTCCCTGTTGTTTCCAGCGCAAGCGGGGCACAGGCGGTTCTCATGTTGCAGGCTGTCCCACCTACCAGTCTCTATCCGCAGACTGTGGGAGCAAGTTACAAAGAAGACCCCTTACTGAGAGCTAGAAGAGAGGGGAGATTTGAGGGAGAGATGCAGACTAACAAGGAGAGGAGGAAGGAAGAAGAAAGCTTAATTCCGACAGCTTACCACACACTCCAAGAGTGGTCTATGCACAGCCCAGAGGACCAATGGACTGTGTCTTCACTGGAAATGTAGCACTGAACCACCTGTCTGTGTGCTCAGTGTACAAGGGAAGGCAATGGAAGAATGTAGCAGTCAGTTAATTGGGCGAATGCTTGGCCCTGCTATTGGAGGTAAAAATACACTGTGGCAACTGCACTAAGGGCATGGGTCTTTATTATGTCTCTGTCTTCTCCATCACACATGAGCACACAGACCCCCCCCCCTTTAGACCATGGAACGAGCTCGTAAGTAAACAAGAGTCTGGAAGCACGATCTCTATTCCAGTAGCTTAGAAAATGAAATTAAAGTTCGTTGCATAGTTGCTGCATTGTAGATGGCGAAAACATGCTTATGCTAAATTTGGCATGAAGGCAAGTTTTCTGTAACTCAACATCCAGTTGACATGGAATGTCACGTCCGTGTAAACCAGCATGTAAGACTCTATCAAGTTGGCAATCTGTACACACTGATTTCGCTATTCAAGGTGTCCAAATCCAACAAACAATAATTCCTTAAGGTGTTTACCAAGAGGATTATCCAACCCCGTTTCTTTTTGAAGTTGGATTATGACCTGCAATCGACTCTCTTTCATAGTAAGGAGTTTTGTCTATCCAGAGAAGTGTGGCTGAACTTTGTTATAAATCATCTCACATTCAAAAGACAATTAGTACCTAGTTATGTTCCAGTTCGCAGATGCAGGAACAGGTTATGTGTCTTACTTAGCGTTTGCATATTAAAGCAGCGTTACTCTGATAGAAGGTGGACTCCTACTGAAGCAGGTGTAAGTTATGGTGTCTCTTCACGCTACTGCCTTTCATCCACTATGATTGAAAAAGGATGGTCGATTCCACTATGATCCCCTTCCTTCAATGGCTCTGTCCATTTCAAGATTAGTCAACATTTTTCCTCCTGCAAATTTTTATGGGTGCATGACTTGGTTATAATGGCTTACTTGCTTGGGATTCTGTCATTAGCAAACAGAATGTCATGATAGTCAGTTGCAGTAAAACGTTTCCTCTGCAGCTTTCAACCTCTGATGAGAGGACTTTAAATGGACCCCACATGTTGAGGCCCTTCTATGGAGGCTTCTGCACAATTACCTCCATATCAGTGCCGTTGACGTTGAAGGAGACTATTATGTTCAAGGGATATCTGAAGTGTGAAGTGTTACCCAAAATCAGTGTTAGCATGGTTGAGTACTCACTTTTATTGCATTTTTCTGCCTTGTTCTTGGGATCTTGGAGCCTAGCTGAGATTTGCTCTGCTAGTGAATGGCCTTTTTTCTGATATGTACATGGCATGAAGGTCTGTTGTGCCTACTATCATGTGTGGTTTTCGTCTTTCCAGTGCGACAGTTAAAAAGTTTCCGACAAGGAGGATGCTCGGGGCTCGCGAGATGAAGAATGGAGTTGTAAGTGGTGCCCCTGTAGCATGCTTCGTACTGTCAACTTGAGTTTGAGTCAAGCTACATATCCTTTTGCACAAAGTTTCCGCGGGAGAGCCTTTTGTGAAAAGATTGTACTCATAAGACATTGTTTGCCGTAGCCTTGTGGCCATTGAAAAGAGAAGAGAAGGAGCCTAAGTCTATTGAAGGATTCAAGTTTTTGTGGATGGATATTCAGCCCAACGGTAGGAAACCACCTTGAAGACATTCTCAAAACCAAGTAGATTTCACTGTGCTGTCCTTGTGGTATCCGAAGTTTGGATTATTTACTTTAAGTATGCCTTTGGAAACTGCAGGCGGGGAAATATGTGTGGCAAACTTATCAACAAGTCCACAATAATGTTCTTCTGCTTGGGTCTGCCATGCGGCATGTGGGTGTGGAACCTGTATGTTTCTTCCCTTACACAAAGGCTTCACTGCTGACATTTTCCTTGTACACAGTTGATGAGAAAGTGGAGTGCTGGAGAGTAGAGGGCTACATATGATATGCATAGGTATGAACATAGATGCAAGTAGTGGGTCAACCATGTGTCTAGATGGAGAATCAGAGTGTGTGAAGGACTAGAGATACTTGTCCATGGGTGGCACAATTAGAGAGGTAGGGACATAAGCAGACAAGACAGGACCCGGGTTTTTGAAAGGCGCTTAACAGGAGTATGTCATCTGTTGCAACTGCATACTCTCAGAAAGGCCGCTGTGGAGTCTATGGAGCAAATTGTCCAGAATGGTTCATTGCAATGGAGGTGTGCCATTTTTCTATCCTGTGCTATGTCCAACCTTTTTGACCTCTTATTTCAATGGAAGTGGGGTCGGACATGTTTGTAGTTGGATGCTGTATTGATGGTATAGGCTTCTAGCTGTTTGCAAGGCACTATGTTAATGCCGTTGAAAGCATTACTCGATTGTTTGTCGCCATGTGTGACACAGGCATGCAACAGCCACAGCATAGTGTGTGTTCCTCTATATGACACTCTTGGTAATCCTCATACTCACATATTTCATATGCATTTTCAGTTTTGAGTCAATTCGAGTGTGGAAAGTGAGCTTACTGATGACAGAACTATTCAAGGGACATAAGAAGACATGTTCCAAGCAAAATCTGGAGGGCCAAATGGCAATTTACAGCCCCCAGCTTGGAATCTTGTGTAGTTGAAATCGTGTATAGGGGTTATGATACAACTTCCATGTCCTTTGCAGATGGCATGTCTCATATGGATTTCCGAACTCCTATGATTGACAGACAGGTTGATCACCTGCAGTGTATGAAGTGCTGATTGTTAGGTCTATAAAGTCTTTTTGAAGTCCCACAATGCTATCAACACCTTCCAAATTCAAATGGTTCTCTGTAATTCAGGAACGGACGCCGTGGAATTCATTGTAAATCATGCAGAGGTTCAGATAGCATTTGTGCAAGAGGCCAAGCTTCCCCTGGTATCTCCCCTTGCTCTTCCCCTGCATACATCGACAAACACTTTCTATTCAATCTCTGTATGAGGTTCAGAATGTCCAGCTCCCTGTGCCACTCTGTTCGTTTTTTTGCCTTCAAATTTAAAGGATTTTATGACTTTATTATTGGGTAGATGAGTTCTTGTGAAGTCTATCTTTCTCTTTTACTCAAATTTGCTTCAAGACATGCCCTGTTGTTGCCCTCCTTTTCGTCTTCAAGCTCCACCCCCCACCCCATCCGTCCATTGTCTATCATCCTGCAATTGAGTTTGTCATAAGGAGATACATATGCACGAGGAGAAGAGCAGTGATAGTACATGGGGTGGCTATCATATGGGGTATGGCTGCAAGAGGGAGGCTGGACACCTAACTGTCATGGATAAATCTACCTCCCTGTTTGTGTTAATTATGATACAATGTTGCTGTACAGATGATAGCATCCCTGCCCAAGTGCACCAAACTGACAAGTACGTCCTCTTCTGTCCTTTGTTATTAGCTGGCTGCGGAGTGTAGGGGTTTTGGGGTCAATCCTAATCAGGCCACCTCAGTAGACTTTTGCAGGAGGTTTACATTGCCGTGGTGAATGAGGGCTCAATTGAATATGTGGCTGTGATGTTAGTTACCCTTTACGCCAAATTGAGGATGCATGTGGAATGTGATGCTCAAACAACAGTTGTCAACTGTGTGGTTGTCAAACAAGCCTTAAATTCATCTTCACTTTTTTTTCTCATAGTAGTTGATACTGAAGCTGTGGATGTGCAGCATTGGTGAGCTTTGGAGCTTTAACAAGCGAGCAGAAAGCTGCAGCTTCAAAAGCTAATGTTGCAGTCTACCCTTGGCAAGATTTCATGGAGCTGGTGTGTATTTTTCTGCCTTAAATGGCTGCTTTTTTGAAATCTTGCCATGTCCCTGTCAGAAATTGATAGTCAGCATCTCCATGGATGATAATACATATCTGGTGTGCTTGCAGTCTCTTCTGAAAATCCCTCTTAACCCGTCGATCATGCTTTCTCAGTACTTCTTTTCTGGTTACCTTCAATTGTAAGTATGGAGATATCTTGATACTTGTAAGGATATTGCAGGGGAAAGGTGGGCTGACAAATCTACCTCACAGCTTGTGTTTGTTTGTTCAGCGCTGTAAGAGTCTACTACTTGTTGTAGAAGTCACCCGTTATTTTAATTGTTTATATCTGTGTATTTCATGCCCTGTAGTATAGTTTGATCTTTGATTTCACACACTTTTTTGGGACTTACAGATGTTAGTAGCCACTGTAATTGCATCCTTCAGGGTAGGAAGAATCCAGTGGATCCATCGCCTCCAGGTGCAGATGATCTCTCGACAATCATGTATACGAGTGGCACCACAGGGGAGCCCAAGGGAGTGCTCCTCAGCCATGGAAGTGTCTCGAGCTGCATAGCTAGTCTTGACTACTTTCTCAAATGCCGGAATGAAGTGGTGGGGCTTCTATCTGTTGGTCTTTTCAAACTGCAGTTCAACTTGAATGGAAGTTTGAGATTCAAAAGTTCTTTTCGTGCTCTATACCAATTCAGTGACCTGATTCTGCTCATATCTCAACTGTGAGCGAGTGGCTCTCTTCGTGTGTCCTAGAGTACGCCTTTGAAGCTAGTTTTTATTTTGACAAATTGCAATTTTCCGATTTTGGTAGGTAAATGGACAGCTGTTTCTTTTTGTTAACCGTGGGGGATTGGAAGTTTGTCTACATGGTTATCATCAGCAGTCTTGATGATGGTAATGGACAGATGAAAGTGCATCAAATCTGGCATCAATGAAATAGTTGCAGCGTCTCTGCATTATTTGGTAGCCATATTGTTAAATCATAGATGCCAGAGCATTATTTCAATTGTCACTAGACACAATTGACAACGTCATGACATTCTGATTGAAGTAGATCTTTGGTATTTTGCACATTGACTTTTGAGAGATTTTCTGCAGATTGATGAGACGGACACATACTTTTCTTTTCTGCCTTTGGCACATATATTTGATCGTGTATCTGAGGAGTTTTTTGTCTTTATAGGCGGCTCGATTGGATTCTGGCAAGGGGTAAGTTTGATGATGCATTCGCCTCCACCATATTGTTTTGTCGACTGAGGAAAATAAGCAAAAGATAGTTAGAATCAGTGTTGAACACATTTACCAACTTATTTATCTTTCAACCTCAGGTGCATAGGGTCAGAATCAGTAGCTGTTGCATACAGGTATGGTTTTGCCATGGCACATGGTATTAAGCAACCTGGAAGTCATTAACATTGACACATGAAGATTGCCACTTTTGCATGTTGTATGCGCCTTTGGATGAGCTAGTGAGTGATTTTTGAGTTAGAGTGATAGCTGTTCATACATGCAGTATGATGTGTGATTGTTGGCATAACTTTCATCCTTGTTATCTCAATTGCATGCAGGACATTAAGAAGATAACAGAGGACATTGCGGAATTGAAACCTACTCTCTTTACTGCGGTTCCTCGTGTCTATGACCGGATTTTTACAGGTTAGCCAAGTTGCATTTGACTCACCAGACAGAGTTGGGTTACCATCGCATAAATCTAATCTGGATAATTTTTTTCCAGGAATCACCACAAAGGTTGCTGCAGCTGGAGGAATCAAGAAGTGGTTGTTTGATTTTGGTTACTCTATGTGAGATCCATTTCCTTCAGATGTAGTTTCTAGTTCTGGCTGTTGAATTTTACTGTCCAAGGATGGAGTTAGGTATATGTTGATTTCCTTTTCCTGCACTGGTACAAGCCAGAGGTTGTTAATATTTATAATGCTATCTTAATAAGGTCGATTGCTCTAGTTTTTCTCACTAGAGTCATCCCTGATAGACAACCTTCACGTGTCATGATGTAATGATTCTTCATAAGATTGTGTCTGTTGAGCGTTCCCACAAACATTTTGCTGGAAATCTGGAACCAATTTCTAGTATTTGGATGTTGATTTTCCTTAAAACTGGGTGATGGCAGCAAACTGAGGTCATTAATGAGGGGTGTGAAGTATGATAAGTCTTCTCCGCTATTTGACAAGCTTGTGTTCAACAAGGTCGGTGCCCTTATTGTGTGTTAGCTATCCCAGTGATTCAAATGTTTTTGTGGCCAAGTTAACTATCTGCAAGGCATGTAAGCAAAGCACAACTTGGGAGGATGATTAGTGCTATGGACCTCAAGTTGGTCAAATTTGAGAGGGATTACTCTACAATTTGCAAGAACACTGTCCAGCTAGCAAATTTTTGGAAGTTAGTCTTGGCCTCAATCAACTTATGTAGCGCTTACACCCTGTTGTTTCATGCATAGCACCAGGAAGCTGAGCTCTGTCCCGTGGGGTTGGCTTTTGGGGGCACCAGGTGAAGACGAGCCTAGGCGGGCAAGTAAAGCTTGTGATATCTGGGGCCGCACCCCTTGCCGTCCATGTTGAGGAGTTTCTACGAGTAGTAATGTGCGCCCCTGTCACACAGGGCTATGGTATGGACCAGGAGCCCCTTTTGTTCCCCTTCATTAGTGTTTGTATCACAATGGACACTACTGCACCTCTATTTGCTCTGGTAACCGACTCTGACAGTTTTGACTCTTTCTTTGGTATGATTTCTGGTAATTTGTCCTTCCACCAATACTATGTTAAGTACTAAGTGGAGGATATCTGAAACGCCTGAACTGATTCTATATGCTGAGAAAAAATGTGTTTCTTCTATCCATAGTAGCTAATGCATGCACGGGTTTGCCAGGGTTGACGGAGACATGCGCTGCAAGCTTCATTCAGATACCAAATGTGATCTCCATGCAGGGGACAGTAGGACCCCCCTTGCCCTGCATTGATGTGCGGCTTGAGTCTGTTCCTGAATTGAGCTATGATGCATTGGGGGAGATACCTCGTGGAGAGATTTGTGTCCGTGGTAAAACGTTGTTTGATGGCTATTACAAACGTGAAGATCTCACAAAAGAGGTTTTTGTTGATGGCTGGTTTCATACTGGTAAGGCTTTTTTCTTGCAGGAATTGTCATGGGTGGATTGCATGACTGCGAAGAATTTGTTACCTACAATGACTAGTCTGAGCTGGCGAATTCTAGCACTTCTACGAGCATATTGTTTGGTTTTGTTGACACCATTAATAATAAACATCTAGATTAAAATGGTTATACATGAAAGATGGTATGTCATGCCGCTCTCAAGTTATTATTCTCTTGTTACTATTGGCACCCCCTCGGGCCACAAAGGGCTGCATGGTAATGAAAGAACATCGCATGTGAAAGGTGACATTGGGGAGTGGCAACAAGATGGGGCCTTGAAGATTATTGATCGAAAGAAGAACATCTTCAAGCTCTCTCAAGGGGAATACGTTGCAGTGGAAAGCCTTGAAAACATCTATGGACAGTGCTCTGTTGTGGATGCGGTATGCCATACTTCCACTAAAACATTTGAGATTAGAAAAAGTCTGCCTGGATATGCTCTTCCCTCAAGTGGTCATTTCGCCCTTCTACACTTGACAAACATGAAACAGCTCCGTCCTTCCCACTTGATCACTATTCATCAATATTTGTATCATGGTTGTGTTTGTTGATCCCAATCCGTTTCAGAGTTGCAAGGGCTGTTCATTCACAGTAGAGTTGTGTGTGCAGATCTGGGTGTATGGTAACAGTTTGGAGTCATCACTTCTGGCAGTTGCTGTTCCAAACAAAACTGCACTAGAGGAATGGGCCAAATCCGAAGAGGTGGCAGGGGACTTTAGGGCTCTATGCCAAAGCCCTAAGGCTCGGTCCTTCATCCTCGCAGAGCTGAATGCTACTGGTAAAAAGAATCGGGTGAGTGCCGGCTTTAAAAAAAAAAGTGCAGTTTAAACTTCAGATCAGTTTCCAGATAATATTAGAAGAGAAGTGTATTCGAAAGTTGAATAGTAACACTGGTGTACGTGTTTTAGTAGAGACTTTACACGAGTATTCTGTAATAGACATATTCTATTTTTTTCGTATCTGTGGCAGACAGGCCGTTGTAGATTTGAAGTTGTAGATTCATTCCTGGTGCTCATTGTCGTCTGATCATGCTGCTACCCATTGACGTCAGCTTGCAGACGTTCTATAGATGTCAATTTAATGTCCAGGCCTTTTAGCAAGTTGTCTGTTACTTGTGTTGGTGCGAAAACCAGTGAATTCACATTGAACATAACAGGTGAAAGGCTTTGAGCACATCAAGGGTGTTCATCTAGAAGCACAACCATTTGATATGGAGCGTGATTTAGTAACTCCCACCTACAAGGTCAAGCGACCGCAGCTTTTGAAGTACTACAAGGTAAGTCCTATTGAGAGTGCTTGTAAGCTTTATGCCTTGACAGAAAACACCAGGGGACATAATATAACCATAATCCAGGTGATGCAAGCCCCAACAGAAACGGTGGATCTGTCAGTTGGCTCTTGGGGTTGAAAATAGACATTTCTTTGCTCATGACCACTAGTAACTGAGATTAGAAATAGAGTTAGCCACCAGTGTGTGGTGGGTTCCTTTATATGTATACTTGCCGATATTGGGACATACATTTGAAGACGCTGTTTGATGGTCAACTGAATACTGAAGTCACATGCTTCTTCTTTGGCTGTGCAGAAGGAGATCGATGATATGTATGCAAGCTTAAAGCAGTGATTGTCTCCACTTGAAAGGGGTTCAGATTGCCCACCAACAGCGGTTCTGCTTTTTCATCAGATACAACAAAGCACTCCCTGAAGGGACAGTTTTCTTGCTGTCACTTTATAGAGGCTTTCATCACTTAAATAGACTACATTTTTCCCCTATTAGATTTGCTGAAGAGGGTTGGTCATTTGTATGACAACATTCCTGACAGCCCTTGTAGGTTGTCACATAGGACTGGAGTCTTCCTCTGTACAGGAAAGTATTTCAGATGGCACTCTGGATGGATTGGCGAAAACACTTTGCTGAGGGACATGAGATAATTGAATACCTCACGTTATTGGGTTGTCATGGCATATATATTCTGGAGTTGAAGGACACTCTTTGTCGGGCATGAATTGGATTACGACCTTGCTTTAGCCACAGACGGATCCCTGTGTGCAAGAAAAGCAGAGCATAGGACAAAGAAGAAGAGCACAGGAGCTGCTTTGTTAGCACTCGGCCTTTTCTTACAACTTCCCTTGCGAAGGTTGTTCTCATTCTATAGTTGAATGAGAGTCCATATGTGCGTTTGAGGATTCAAGAAATCATGTTATCTTCTCAGCATGGTACGTTTGGCATGCACTCCCACAATGGAGAGCTTGATCCAATAGCAATGTCCTTGATTGACTGCATAAGAGACTGGAAGGTCTTGTGTAGCAGTTTCTGTGGTGGCTCTTTCTACATTCGAGGAAGAGGGCTCTTGCTCGAAATTGAGTGCCATTCTGATGATACCTGGGGATGAAATAGGATGTTGTACCCTTCAGCCTCATGATATTTCATGATGAAATCGAAACCCCCAAGCCCAATACGTAGCAGAGACCTAGTGTTGGGCGGGTATATGGATTAGGTTATACCTGCCAGGCTTTGGGATATTCTTTACATCTTGATGTCCTTCTGCCCTGGTATAGAAGATTATTAGAAATCTACATGCCCCAAGGATAGATTTTATTCATTTTAGGTGGGGTGTCCTACAGGTATTGAAAGTGAAATATCAAAGATATGCAGCAATTGAAGATTTGCATAAGTGTCCTGCATGTCCGGGAGTAATGTGATCCACCTCTACCAAATCCCAAATCCCCGACAATAGGCTTCGGCATTGGTTAAAGAGGCCTCCCTGCACCTCCTCCCAAGAGCCTAAGCACCCGTTGATTCAGATATTTCCCGCAGGCACTCAGTACATCATATCACCATCGAACAGTTACCCAAAACATAAAAAATAAAAATTAAAAAATTGTTGGCTGAACTGAGGCCAAAGTGATCTGCGACGCATGGGTTGTGCACCTCTATCTAACTGCAATGTTTGCACCATCTTCGATCTCGACTCTCCGATGGTGGTATATAATATTATTGTCCACCCTGCCGCCTGCCTTTGTTTGACGTACACCACGGGTATCCATCCGGCCTATACTCCAGCCATTAGCCCTCTTGGAGTGCCTGCATTTTCCCATGGTATCACCAAGTAGAACTTGGATATTCCACAACAACATAAAACATATCGATTCAGCATTTTTGTCATGTGACTAGGGCGGTGAGGATACAGAACTGGAATTCCACCAAATTCCGTGGGTAAAATGTGGAATCTGGAAACTAGGCGATTGCACTACTCCCCCATTTTTACAAAGGAACCAACAGTTAGTAGCTCAGTTGGATAGTGCACTGGGTGCCACCCACATCATTCTGGGGTCAAATCCTGCTACCTTGATGGCTGGTATGTTCCAGTCTTGTAAGTACTGGTATGGCTATGGTAGGCATACCAGACTGTCTTGGTAGGTCCAACGTGGCTGTTGGGTCCAACTGGTAGGGCCCAGTGTAGATTAGGTCAAGCCAGGGTAGGTTATAGGATGGGTATGGGTATTTTCAATTTTGAGATATAGGCATGGGTATGGCAAAACCTCAAATGACATACTGGGGTAGTATGTACAATGGTATGGTATACCCCAACAGTCATCATACTGTATTCAAAGCTGAAAATAAAACCTGATTGAGGGCAACACACAAAAGGTAAAAGAAAATTGCAATCACACATGCCCATGCAAACTAATTTGTATTGCTCATAAATTAGTGAAAGTTTTTTTTTGTTTTTTAATTTTTAAGGACCTTGAAATTCATGAGGAAAAAGTAACCTCACATGACATGCCATGGAGGCTGATGAAAGGGACGCCGCCCCGTAACCAGATACTACAGGGAACAAACTACGATCAAAGTCCAGGGACGAACCAAGATCAAATCTAGAGACAAATCCAGGGAATTCTCTAGAGTAATGCAAGCATGAGAGAGCTCAGGGAACTCTGCGCTTCCGAGAAGAAGGCTCGAAGGAGAGTGGGGCCTTGGACTTCCCTTTTCTGAAGCTTCTGCGGTGACGGTAATTTGTGTCAGAGTCTTCTTCCTCGACAGGAGATAGTCGGGTGCTCATGGAGCTACCAACCCTGCGGGAGGGTGTCATTCCACCTGACGTTGGAATCCGAGATTCTCCTGCACAGTCGACCACCTTTTGCCCAGGTGGTATCAAAGCCAAAGAGAAGTTGTTCTCTTCTAGCCTAAGAGCATCTTGAAAGAGCTGCACACACAACACCCCAAGCTTTTCTTGCCTCATTCATCATGTCTGAGTGAACCCAAAACAGAACAACTTTGGCACAGCTTTTTTTACCTTCATAGTACCAGGTGCATCTATGTCTCCATACATTCCAAAGGGTGTGTGCCCTCAGAACCGCCCATACTGGGCAGGTGCTTACGAGCCCTGTATCACTTGCATTTAGCAGTAGAGCAGCCGGCTGGGCGTAGGGTTCCAGAAAAAATAAAAGGAAAACACTTTTCTCCAGACATGGACAGGGACATCGCAAGACAACAAACAGTGCTCGACAGTTTCAAGAGATAGAGATAAGCAAGCAGTACACGCATTGTTAGTGTCTGAAATGAAAGCCGAGACAGGCAAGATCCGGTTGGCGATCTTCCAAAGGAACCCCGCAATTTTCGCTGCTCTAACCTTCCTCCAGACAGCAGTCTATATGGACTTCCATGGCAGCACATGGCTGGTTATAGGTAGCCAATTTGCATCCCACTTTGAATTCATCATCATTGGAGGCTTCATGAATGCATCAGGTATGTTACCAGAGATAGTGCTCAGAGCAACCACTCTTCTACTTGAAAGGGCTGGCTGGAATTTAGCAGGAGAGCAGAAGGAGCCATTTACCCAAAAGTGAGAAAAATGGGAGAAGCCCGCTTTGTATATTTAAGGCTGGATTATAACAAATGGGAGAAAAACTGCCAGATGCCATGACAAAAACTGAAGAAATCCTGCATATTATACCTTGTATGCCATACCTTGTACGCTGACCATTGTACGCCATACCTTCTAACCCCTCCCATCTCCAAACACTCTCCCCTCAGTACTGTTGCCAATTGCAGTATTGCTCCGCCAGCTCCCCTCCCTTGGGCATTGTCCAATGCAAAAGCCTTGACGGCGAGGTTATTGTGAAAGAGGTTATTTTATTTTCCAGTGTAGTAGCTCCCAGGTGTTTCCCTTTTAATTTTCAGCCATTTCCTAGGCATTTGTAAAAAGCCTCCCTATGAGATTCTTGAAGGCCTCTACACTTCTACAAATGTGTCAGAACTCTTGAAGAAATTTGATGAATGTGAGGAGCATGAGGATTGAAACAATGAATGAATGAATGATTGTTGCACTGTAGCAGTGAGTTGATATGATAGTATTTAGTAAACAAGTGTGAGTGCTATCCATTTCCTTTCTTGCCCATCTACTTGGACTCCGTGGCAGGGGATGATTGGGTGAATGCTATCTTATCTGATTGCGCTTTGGATAAGGGTGGCAGGAGGGTTTTAGAGTGTGGGCAACACATGGGCAGTGATGCATTCAAGGCCAGTAAAACCCTGAGAGTGTGCAACAAGCAAGACTGTCTTCTCCTGCAAGTCCCTGGTTTTTGTTTCTCTGCTTTCTGTGGAAGATCGAGCTTGTGTGTGTAGAGGAGGTTCAGAGGTGACTGCTCAATGGCAACTTGTGCTCACCCAACCCACCTTGCGGTTTCTGCCTCGAATGTTGTGACTCATGAGGTTAGTTTTCGTGTCTTTGTGTGAGAGGGGGTAGGAGGAGAAGGGGGAGCTGCGTTCTTTGGAGATTCGTTGACTGGGTCGGTGGAAAGAGGGTATTTTGGGATCGGGACTCTGTAATTCATAGATTGCATGAAAGAAATGTTGTTGCCGGGTGTGGCCTGAAGCTGGCTTACTCAGAAATGTTGCCATTGTGTGGCTGCGTGAACAACACCAAACCACTACTCCTCTCTGGCGAGTTCTGCATGGCTTGTCATGCATTACGTCCTTTGAAAGCTGTCTTCTCCCTTCTATGCAGAAATCATGACAGAATAGAGCGAATACTGATCCCTACGATGGTGATAATAGCATGCTGATTTGGCTGACGATGAATTGAGTGTCTTTCCTTTCGCAGAAGTCGGCCGGGTTTGCCACAAATGTGACGGCATCCACTTTTTTGGGAACCAGGGTCTCCCACCAGAAGAGAGAGACGTTGCTGTCTTCCAGAAAGATCACATCCGTAAGTTACTGGACACCTCATAGCTAGTACTCTCTGCAAAGAATCACACCACTTTTTTCTTGTGAGAAAATGCTGTTAGCTTCCGCCACCTACAGCGGTGTGATTTCCCGTATGCGTGGGAAGAGTTTCTAGCTTTACTTTAATGGAGAGCTTGGTGGTTTCTAATCCCTTGGTCCATGAACTTATGTGTCTGGCACATCAACCAGGTTACATATAGTTCAATTCATGCGAGTTCTAAGTGTGAACTGCAGAACAATTAACTGTGGGGTGCTCAATGCCATGTATAAAATAAAATCCTGCCCCTTGTCTCTCTTTAAGGAACACTAACATGTGACGTCTGAACGCAGGACTCCCAGAGGCATGGCTACTCTCTCACTCCCAAAGCTCAAAGTGTTGCGGCCCCTGTTGAGACCAAGAGACCAGAGAGTGCCAAAAAGACTGAAACGAAGTCCACGGTGATTATCACTGGTGCTTCATCGGGTCTGGGCCTCGCCACAGCAAAGGCTCTCGCCGATTCTGGAGAATGGCATGTCATCATGGCGTGTCGCGACTTTTTGAAAGCAGAAAGAGCGGCCAAGTCAGTGGGCATGCCCAAGGGCAGCTACACTGTGATGCACTTGGACTTGGCTTCCTTTGAGAGCGTTAAGCAATTTGTGGACAACTTCAGGAGGTCTGGCATGCCCTTGGATGTCCTTGTTTGTAATGCTGCTGTCTATTTCCCAACTGCCAAGGAGCCGCACTGGACAGCTGAAGGGTTTGAGCTGAGCGTTGGTACCAACCACCTTGGCCACTTCCTTCTTGCTCGTCTTCTCTTGGAGGATCTTCAGCATGAGAAGAATACCGTGAGTCGAAGGATGATCATTGTGGGATCCATCACAGGTATGACCCTTGTGTTTCCTGCTCTGGTTTGGAGCTTTGATGTGGCAACAAATTTGTCATTGTTGGCATAGCACTGGGTCCAATGAAATCTGACTTTCAAAACGATGGTGAAGTTCCATACTCCTGCTTGCAATTGTGTTCTGACTCTGTCCTGGGCACTGACTACAGGAAACACCAACACCCTGGCTGGCAACATTCCTCCCAAGGCCAACTTAGGTGACCTTAGAGGGCTCTCAGGGGGTCTTAATGGGGTGCAGTCCTCTACCATGATAGATGGTGGAGATTTTGATGGAGCCAAGGCATACAAGGACAGCAAGGTGTGTAACATGCTGACAATGCAAGAGCTGCACCGGCGCTACCACGAGGAGACCGGCATCACGTTTGCCTCACTGTACCCTGGCTGCATTGCCACCACGGGTCTGTTCAGGGAGCACATCCCTCTTTTCCGGACCCTCTTTCCACCATTTCAAAAGTACATCACCAAAGGGTATGTCTCAGAGGAGGAGTCAGGCAAGAGACTTGCTCAGGTACATTTCTTCTCTACACCGTGTTTAAGTATTACCTGGACTCTACAAGTGCTCTAGCTAGTCGATTGAGACATGGACCACCGTGCAGTGTCATTTTTTTGTTGGGATGGTATCAGAGACTTGCTCAGGTACATTTCTTCCGTACACCATGTTTAAGTATTACCTGGACTCTCCAAGTGCTCTAGCTAGTCGATTGAGGCATGGACCACCGTGCAGTGTCATTTTTTTGTTGGGATGGTATCAGCAGAGTAACAAATCTGAGTGCCCCTGCACTTGGGAACTTCTGGTAGGTACTCCCAAGGTCCTCAATGGCTTCTGTTCCATGATATCTCATGCCAGAAGCCTTGCTAAGATCACTTGCATTGGCCTTCTAGACCCCTGCTCTCCCAATTTGAGTCCATGAGACACTTGAGAGGACGTTTGGTAGATTGGAGAGGTATGAAAAGCATGGGTTCATGTCTTGTCATCTTATGCAGGTAGTGAGTGACAGAAAGATGACCAAGTCAGGGGTATATTGGAGCTGGAACAATGACTCCAATTCGTTTGAGAATCAGCTGTCTGAGGAAGCTAGTGATGCTGATAAGGCAAGGCGGCTATGGGACATCAGTGAGAAGTTGGTGGGGTTGGCCTAATTCAAAGGGCAGTATTCATCCCAGAATTTTGCAGTGTAACCAGATGGATTGGTCAACTGCTACATCCATTTGCGATGCTCCAGTAGACCAGAAAGTGTGAGAAATCTACATAAGTGAACACTTTGTGGTGACCTCTGAGTTTCCGGTAGAGTCGCAAGCAGGCAAGCAGGCGAGGAGGCGAGGAGGGTGAAAGAAATACACAGTAAAAGTAAGTGCTCCACCTTATGATACGTTGTGTGACAAGTGGTATAGCAGTGGTTCTCAGGGACTGGTGTACACAAAGCTTTTTGCAGAATTAATTAGATTGGTTGGAGGGTTGGTACTTGATACTTAGCTAACTCATGGCAGTTGGTTAACCATTTGGGAGTATTTGGAGAGTATATCAGTGGGAAAGAGCATGTTATGCCTCGCCCCTTTCCTCTCTGGTTCGTTAGTATTGCCTTTAGTGAGGGTTATATGTCTGGTATGATATAACAAGGTAGTTGAGGTCAGCATATTTAGATGTCTAACACATATTTTGGTTAGTGGTTGGATTCTCAAGTAAGAAATTTGGTTTCTATTCGTGGGGGAAAAGTGTGTTTTCATCAGACCTCAGCCCCCTCTGCCAAAAGCCCCTATTGAGTTTTCTCAATGAGAGTTTGTGCGGTGGACATGGTACTGTACCTGAAAAGGTGAGATAACAGTTGAAAGCTTTGTGATCAAAATATCATTAATACACTGGTGCATTGTACATTCAACTACGAGGTAGTGAATGTTTTCTTCATGTCTCTTTTGGTCTCCACCAAGGATGTGACTGCACTGTTAGTAGCTTCAGTACGTATTGCACCCGTAGTTCGTTTTGCATGCATGTTGTTCTATCTCACGAAAATCTGTTCCATTCTAGAGCCAACTGTCCATAGATGTTAATGTGGCCTGAAGGTTCTGTTCTTAATGCAAATTATGCCAAATCTTTAGTGCAGGGTTCCGACCATCCTACCGAATGCCCCTCATGACCTCTTTCACTAGTTCCAGACATGTTTCACACCGGGAAAACTAGTGGGAGACTGCTGGTGGCGCCTTGATCTCCAAAGTACACAGCCACAAAACTGCCTTAATTGGCTACCGACTGAGTGAGAGTTCAAGAATATATTATAATTTTTTTACCTTGCAACCTACTCTTCTGCAAGGTAAAAAGGAGGTTCATCAAGAACATAGTCCCTGCACCTCTGTTAACGAACTTTCAAATCTTGAGGCCGAGCCTAAAGCCCTGGCCCTGTTGGGGTCCAATTGCTGGGCAGCTCACTCATTGATGCTCATGACATGGGATTTATAGAGGAAATCTGGAAAGCCCAACCAATTGGTTATTCCAAGCTTAGTCCCACTACTGGATTGAGCCCTCAGAAAGGTACCCTTCTATCATTTGTCCACCGCAGATACATGTGGCCAGCAGAATGTTTCTTTGTATTACCAGACACCAATCAAATTCGCTGAAAGGCTGGTCTCTGTACATTACAATTTCAAACAAATTTGTGATTTGTTTCCTACCCTGCAGAGGTTGCAGAATTTTTTTCAAACCAATCCTGTCTGCAAAATGCCATGAAATGAAAGTTAGATGAAGGTATGACTCATCATGTTTTTATTATGAGATTGGCCTTGTACATTAAGTTCTTTCTTAAGTTTTCCCAGAAAAATCTGGTTTAACGACCAGTCAGTAGCTCAGTTGGATATGAGTGCCAGCCAGATGATTTGGCTTGCTACCTTCTCATTTGTTCTGGGGCGTTCTGATATAGGGATAAAAATATTGAGTGCTTACTATTTTTTTTTTTCTTGATAAATTGCAGAGGAAACACCTGGGAGCGACAGCTCACAAATCAGGCCCCAAAATTAAACGGCACGGTGTCCACCCAAGGGAAGGGGAAGAAGAACATACCACCGCCATCAAGGTGGCACTCAGCGCATTATCCAACTGAGCTACTGTAACTGCTGTTGAGACTTGAGACGTCAGCTTCTTTTAAAATACATAGTTTAATATTTAAATAACCAAAGTGCAGGGTGAACTTCAAGAAGCACCATCCATCGCAGGGGAGGGAACACCAACACAGTATTTTAACACTTGTGATAGAAACGGTGATGGGTCCTCTGTAGGGTCCTCCAATTTTAGATGGGCGGAGTCGCTGGGTGCTCCACTGGGCGATGTCACCGGGTTGATAAGATGGGAGATAATGACTCTGATATTTAGTGGGAAGCGGTGGAGACCCTGCCACATCAATTATTCGTCTCAAATGTCCATTCACAAGTCGTCTTGTCCAATTCGGAATGCGATTTCATAAAATAAACTAGCGGCAACTGAGCAGGTTGGGGAATCCATTTTTTTTTGCAGGCAGTTTGGATAGAGACCTCTAACTTCCTACAATTTGCGATTAGCTCAATCATGACGCACAATAAAAACCTCATCCACTCCAAATAAAAATGAGCTCTTCAAAACTTGACAAGTGCTGTCCAAAGCCCATTGAGTGACTGATGATCTAATCTTTGAAACTACATGCCACTAGTTTGTGTGTGAAATCTATGGACATGAATTACATGCGTCTTTCCAGCAAAATTTGTTGAGGATTTGAGGCGCAAAGCAACATAATAATTATCCCGTGCTGACTCTTCAAGCTACACTTAGACCCTCCTTTCCTGCGCATGAATTAGCCCAATCTACAAGCCACTAATCTACAACAGCAGGACTAATTTTTAAACTTCAAAATCTCAGTGTTGCTCAGGAGGTATGAGGAAGAGTATTTTCAAATTCAGAACAGATCTATGAAAGCCCAGTGAAATCCTCTTGTAAAATTCGCAGAGATTTTTCGAATATTCGAATGAGCCACTTGCTTAAATTGAGCGGAAGCTCTTTGGATCTTTGTTTCTCTCTCCCCGGGGCGCTTGTCATCTGCCGCACTTGGGAGATCGGGATTTGTAGGTGCAGCATTTGTACTCATAATTCGGTAGTCTCTCGCTTGCTCTAAGACTCTTTCTCCCATTTAATCGCTATGGCGGATCAGCGTAGCAACATGAATGCGGACTCTGACAACGATCAGGTGTGCCCAATTTTCTTCTGGCTAAGATAGTGGCTAGATTGCCAATGAAGAAAGTGATGCAATTCCTTTCGGTATTGAAAATTTGGAGTAAGATCCTAGCAACTTTTGAATTCCTTGATTACTATAGTCTTGTGGCAAGCAGGGATGCGCAGGAGGCCACTGGGTTCAGGAGGGTGGAGAAGATATGGTTTCATTTATGAGTAAAGCCATTCTGGGGGACTGGAAGGGGAGAGTTATGACTCTCCCACCTGTATCAGACATGCAGGAAGCGCAAGTACCTCCGAGACTGTGTATACAGGGACGGACTCTAGCACCTCGGAGATTTATCGGAGGTATTGTTGGAGATGGAGGCTGAAGACTTGGAGTGGGTAATAGTGGAAGTTCTTAGATCATCCTCTGAGACAGATCAGGGTATTGATTATCCTTGTGCCAAACGGCCACGCCGGCCTCATGTAGGAATCGGTATCATGACAACTTAGATGTTGAAGATGTCCAACGGAGACTTCACTGCTGGATGAGAAGTCCTGTTGTAGAAGAAGCTAACCGACCAGTATACCTGCTGATTTAAGATGTGTACTCTTCTATGTAATCACAGATGAGGCCGGATGACTTCTGCTAGAGGTCTTCCTCTTCCAGCTTACTTACCTATTATGCCCTCTGGGCCTCCTGGGGATGTCCTAAATTTCTCGACATTTACTTGGAAGCTAAGTTATGACACAATCGTGTTCATGGCTAGGGGTGGGACTGTAGTGAGTTGTAGTCAGAGGGAAAGCCTCAAACTTGAAGCCAGAGAGCTAATTATGAGGTTCAAAATGTCGCCTTTCTGTGGACTTAGATCAAAATAAGATGTTTGATATGTGTCCTCCGATTGGAAGTGAATTATAATACAACTATGATTGTCGTGAAGGAATTACACAACGGCTAGGTTTAGAACTCTGCAAATCCGGTGTAAATGTATGTGGCCAAGTATCAATATGTACTCTTTCCAGTGTTGTATAGTAAGATTTCTGACTGTTAGACAAGGTGGAATGCTTCTGGATGATCAAGTGATAGTTTGTGCAATGCAATGGGGGTTTGATGGACTGTTTGGTGCAGGTACCCTGGACACGATTTGGGCCTCGTGGGCATCTGAGGACAATATAGCACCTGAGGCGCATGGGTTTGATCAGTTCCATCCTTTGTATCCATGGACCTAGCTTTCCCTAAAGGAAGGGATGATCGTGTCAAGAGAATGATGGGAGGATCTTGAGAAAGAAAGCAAGACTGATGTTTTAAAATTCTAGAATTTGCAGCCTAAAAACAGAACCGGTCGCAAGAGAAAGGCTGACTAGTTTGCTAAGCCACCCCACGAAACCAGGAGCAGCTACGGAATATGCTAACCAACAGAATATGCTAACCATAATTAGCTAGCCACGACCTGTTTAATATTCGAAGGTGCTACAAACTAGGATGAGGCGAGGATGACCATCACTGATCCCCGCGAGACCTCCTTTCAACGACAGTTGCGCTCTCTATCTATAGAATATGCTAACCAGGCCTCGAGCAAAGATATTGTGAGGTAGGGATCTCCAACCGTCTATCCACTTTGAGTGCTAATCGGACGATCCACGATTGATCTACCTTACCTTATCTATCGGTCTACCTTACCGAGAGTGCTTCGCTGCTACTTCTACCACCGAGCCCAGCTGCTGATCTCCTGCAGACTTAGAGCCTATTTAAGAGCGGTACTGCTAGAGTGTGTACATGTATTGTCTACAGGTCTCCTGCAGATTGTTTTGAGTGTCTCAGGAGTGTCTCTTGTCTTTAAGTGTTTAAGGACGCTTGTTGCTCTTCTGAAGCCATGGCTTCTTCTCTTTGTAAGAGCACTTCTGCAGTGACCAGCGGGTCTCTTGGATGGGTTCTGTACTGCATGATGTTGGGGACAGTTGTTCTTTCTTTGAAACTCTCTCCAGTTGAGTCGCGGTCCCTAGCTGTTGAAGGGGTTGGTGGTTTGGATGCAAAGGAGGCCATCACCACTGCACACCTCCAGGAGTGGAGGACTGACGTAGCGCAGGCAGCTAGCACAGTCAGGGTTGGGAACACTCTCAGCAACACTCAGGAGATCCAGGATGGTGAGGGGAGAAATTTGGCTGGATTGCGGTGCAATAAGAATGACATCAGAATCTCTCAACGGCTTGCAGGTTCTGGCATGTTTGGGCCCGAATTCAGTGTGCAGATTTCTAATGTCTGTCCGGTTAGAAATTCTCTAATCAGCAACATTCTTGTGCGCTGTGGGATGTTCTCCTCTGCAGTTTTGGTGAACCCAAATGTGTTCCGAAGAGTATCCCCTGGTGTTTGTTTGGTTAACAATGGCCTAGCGATGGCAACTAGTGACACAATCAACTTTGAGTATGTCACTACATTCTTATATCCAATGCATGTAATCTCTGCCACAATACTACGCGTATAGGTCTTGTGTGAGATCAGAGTTGATCTCAGATCTATTGAAACTGCATGCTTGGTGTAGAGACCAGTTTTGCGGTTACTTTTAAATGGACTCTTCATCTCCCAAACCTGTGTTACAATGTTTCTCTCGTTTGTGTGCCCACTTTGACATAGGGCACTTATCAATAAATCCTTCTGGGCAGTGACCTTTTATGATGTATCTCTTTTTCACTCTCATTCACTTTTGATATGGCATGCCTTACTAGTTATATTGAAGCACACATCTATACATGCTTTTCATTGAGTTCTTTGGGCGAGGACTGAGTTGGATATCGTTAATCATTGTTTCTCTACGAACTAGTTTCTGGGAGGCTGTGGAACATTTATCCGTCATGTTTGCAAGCCTACGTAGTAAGCTTCGCACTAAGTAGCATGTCTTGCCAATAAAAACAATGGATGGAGTGGGCGTGCTCATGATGATGCCATCTCAATTCAAAAACATACAAATTATACATATGATGCGCTACTCCCCCCACAGAAATCCACTTAACGTGTGGATCACTGGACTTGGCCTTCCATCCATCAAAAGAGCAACTATCTAGGTAGCTCGCAGATTGTAATTGAGAAGGAGACAAATTTTACGTAGCGCAAAGACAGAAAATAGACTGACGTATTATGTTCGAAGGTCAGACAAACAAGCTGCGTGTTGTTCCCTTCAAGGTATAAGAAGATCAACGTATGGAGGTAAATGTTGGAGTTACAGTTCGCCCGTTAGTTACTAATTACTTACTGTAGAGAGTAATCTCTGATGTGACTAGATAGAATGATTAGCTAGACAGGCTACAACTATTCTGCATGACCCATGGGTGACTGTTGACATGCCGCCTGGCAATTGGTTTTTGAACTGCTGATTCAAAGTGGGCCGCCGCCACTATTTTGAGTATATAGGGTGGAGGCTGTCCAAAGTACGATGATGGATGCATAGGTACACACAGAGTGTAGTATCAAGGGTTAAGCATCACAGTGTCTTCTCAATGATCAATAAAAGTACTCTAGCTTACTCCAACTAAGTCTTGTGGTTGTCACTACTATGATACAGTAGCGTTGTTTTCCTAAAGGTTATGGGCCCACGTTTGCTGAAGCTGTAGGAATTAGTGATGACGTCCAAGGGCATAGAGATCAAGGAGTTGAGTAATATTGAGAGGTTTGATGGAGATAACTTCCAACTCTGGAAGTTCCAGATGCAGGTGGTTTTCAGATCGAAGAAACTACTTAGTCTAGTCGAGGGAGTGGAGACTAGAGCGACAGCCGAGAATGAGGAGGTATGGGATGAGAGAGACAATGCAGCTACTATGCTCATATGTTCAGCAGCAAATAGGAAATACTTACAACAGTTGATCAATTGTAAATCTGCTGCGTTCATGTGGAACAAGTTGAAGTTAGTACATGAGCAGAACATGAGTTAGTACATAAGTGAGAACATCCATATCCTTCAGCAAAAGTTCTTTGAGTACAGAATAAGAGAGAACGATGATATTTCGACTCATATTAGTACCATTGAGTCTATGGCAAACAGATTGAGTGACCTAGGAGAGGCCACTTCAGAGAAAGCCGTGATTACAAAGATTGTGTGTAGTCTGCCGCCTAGTTACAGGCATCTTTTATCAGCGTGGGATAGTGTACTTCCTGAGAATAGAACATTGGGGAATCTAACATCGAGGTTCCTGAAGGAAGAGTCATTGAATAAAGAACGAGGGAATGCCGATGAGCAAGGAGATAGAGTTTTCTTCGCGAGAAAGGGAGGTAACCGAGCCGGTGGAAGTAGACTGCAAGAGAGACTGTCTGAGGAGCAGAAAAAGCAGCGCAATGAGAGAATCAGTGAGCTTAAGAAGAGAACCAGATGTAATAATTGTGGAGAGAAAGGCCACTGGGAGAGGGAGTGTCCAAAGAAGAAGAGGGAGATCGATCTTGGAAGTAGTAGTGAGGTCAATCAAACTTCAGCCGATGCAAGCACAGAAGAAAGAAGAGCCTATATAGCAGTATCCAAGGTTTTTGTTGTCATCAATGATAGAGATGACAGTTCAAATATCAAAAGAGAGTCTATTGTTGCACTCGCTTATGATGAAGGTGACAATATCTGGTATGCCGACGGTGGAGCAACCGAGTACATGACAGATAAGTTGAGATAGTTCAAGAATCTCAAGAGTGTTGAAGAAGGTCGATGGCCTGTGGCTGTTGCTGATGATCGACAAATTTGGGTTAGAGGAGTTGGTGACATTGATGTCAAGTGCTACGTACATGGCCAGTGGGAGTATGGGACGTCAACTGATAGACAAAAACGGTACAGGCAAGGTGGTCATGACTGGTAAGAGAGATGGAAAGTTATATAAACTTCTGATAGAAGTGGTCACACCAACTAGCCAGTCAAATTGTGTGGAAGAGAGGTTAACCAACGCCAGAGCCTATATTGGCGAAACTACAGCCGAGAAAGAGTCTCAAACTCTGGCACCATAGATTTGGTCACGTGAATTGTAACATGCTGATCAAGATGTCTAAGATAGGCATGGTAGAAGGACTGAATATCCGTGAAGGAGAGATTGAGGTGAGCTTTTGTGAAGGCTGTGTACATGGCAAAAATCACAGACAGGTTTTCCCAGTCAATGAGAGTAGAGCGAAGGCTGCAGCCCCGGGAGAATTGTTGCACACAGACGTGTATGGCCATATGCATGTAGTGTCACAGGGAGGAGCCAGATATTTTGTTCATTTTAAGGATGACTTCTCTAATTATAGAGTCATATATTGTGTGAGCAAGAAGTCAGATGTCTTTGACTGTGTAAGAGACATGGTAAAGAAGACGAGCAGAGAGACTGGTCTGAGAATTAAGAGATTAAGGAGTGACAGAGGAGGGGAGTACGTCAGTGAGAAGATGAGGAAATATCTTGATGATCAAGATATTTTTCATGAGATGAGTGCTCCCTATTCACCGGAGCAAAATGGTTTCTCAGAAAGAGAGAATAGAACCATAGTTGAGTCTACAAAGAGTATGTTGCATGCAAGTGGAATGGATCTGAAATTTTGGGCTGAAGCCATGCATACAGCTGTGTATGTGTTGAATAGGTCAGGAAGCCGAACACTAAGTGGTGTTACGCCAGTGGAAGCATGGAAGGGAATCAAGCCATTAGTGGCACATTTAAGAGTTTTTGGATGCGAAGCTTTTGTGTTCATTCCAAAGAGCTTAAGGCACAAACTCGAGTCTAAGAGTAAGAAATGTCTGTTTCTTGGTTACTGTAGCGAGAGCAAAGCCTACAGAATGTAGGAACCTGTGTCAAGAAAGGTTGTCATTAGTAGAGATGTAGTCTTCAATGAAGACATAATCTCAGAACGTTTTGGGGGAGAGAAGGCAGCAAGAGAGACTGAGGGAAAGTTTTCAGAAAAGGAATGCATGGATCCTTCAGTTGGTTCCACAATCACATTAATTGAGTTACCAGGAGCAACAGACCAAAAACTTGTCACTGAGGAGGTCCAGTTACAAGGTATTACAGAACCAAATGATGGGATTTGGTTGATTTGCCGCCAGGAAGGAAACCTATTCATTGTAAGTGGGTGTTTAAGTTGAAAGTCAATCTTGATGGAAGTGTGCAGCGATATAAGGCTAGGCTAGTGGCCAAAGGATTTTCTCAGCAGATAGGCATTGACTTTGGAGAGACGTTTTCTCCGGTCGTCAAGTTTGATTATATCAGGACTGTATTGGCCATAGTAGCGAATGAAGATCTTGAGGTTTTACAGTTTGATATAAAGACAATGTTCCTAAATGGAGATCTAGAAGAAGAGATCTATATGATGGAGCCACCATGCTTTGAGGAGGAGGGCAATGAAACTAAGGTCTGCAGGCTACTGAAAAGCCTTTATGGCTTAAGGCAGACATCAAGAATGTGGAACAAGAGATTCAATGAGTTTCTAGTCAAGTACAAGCCGGTTCCGAGTCCTGCTAATCCATGTGTAAATCTCAGAGCCACGTCTCCAAGGTTGATTGTGACAATATTTGTTGATGACGGACTGGTTTGTGGAAAACAAGTCGCAGCAATGGACGAAATGGTACAGGAGATGAACGAGGTCTTTGAGGCCACAACTGGACCAGGAGAAGTGTATGTTGGTCTACATATTACACGAAATAGAGATGAGGGGCTCTTATACGTGGATCAGGCTCAGTATGTTAGAAGAATGATCAAGAAATTTGGCTTTGAAGATGCTAATCCAGTTGCTACTCCAACGGATCCGAACGTACATCTGTACAGTGAAGGAGATTTCAATACTAGTCTCCACGATGAGCCAGAAATTATCAATTTCCCTTACACAGAGATTGTAGGGAGTTTAATGTTTGCGGCAATTGGCTCTAGACCAGAAATCTCACATGCTGTGAGTTATGTTGCTAAATTCTCTGGCAATCCCAAGAGTGTACATTGCAATGCAGTCAAAAGAATCATGAAGTACTTAAAGGGAGCTTCTGACTTGGCAATTTTCTACTCAAGGAGTGGGAGTAACAGAAATGTGTTGACAGCATACTGCGATGCTGACTTTGCTGGAGACCTGGATGACAGGAAATCAAGGACATGAGCAGTGATTTTCCTGAATGGGGGGCCAATTTCATGGTGCAGCAGAAAACAAACGTGTACAGCCAGTTCAACAACGGAGGCAGAATATGTTGCTGCTAGTCTTGCCACGAAGGAGATCATATGGGCTAGAAGGTTGGTTGAGAGTATTGGATTCAAACAAAATGGTCCTACCAAGCTGTTCAGCAATAATCAAGGATGTATTCGACTGGTACATAACCCTAGTTCCATAAAAGAACAAAACACATTGATATTCAATATCACGTCATCAGAGAGAACCAAGAGATTGGTGTAATCGACATTGCTTACATTGGTACATTGGAGCAGGTGGCAAATATTCTTACGAAGGCTATGACGCTAGACAAGTTTCGCAAATTACGTTTCATACTAACTCTTGGCACTCCTCCAAGGGCTTCAGATGCAGGAAGACCCATATAAGGTTTAGGATTGAAATTAGTAACAAGGCTTACTGTTAGGTGCCAGGAACGAAGATCGACCTGTCAACCAGTTTGGAATAACAAGAGATTGCTAGAATATCGCCGAACTGACAGTTGCAGGTAAAATAGAGCAGGCTCGCGTGCATGAAGAGATCCAGGACTAGGGATTTAAAAAGTGTACGTGGAGATGGCAAGATGGGTGGAGATGGCAAGATGGCGTACAGGCGCCTGGAGCAGATCTGGATGTGTGTGAAAGTTGATTTGTAGCACGGCGTGGTGGCTGGGTGGACCGGATGCTATAGCCGGTGCTGTGCTTTTAGAGTGTAGGTTGATGTTGGAATAGACGTCACTGGCCTTTGATGCCTTGCAATGGCAGGGACTATGATTTCTCTTTTGTATAGAGTGATGGTGTAAACCCTGTGAATAGCTTGGAACAAGAAAGGTTCGCTTTAAGACTTGTGAATATGCTTTCGTGAAGAACAGGGGTGAACGATCGTGGAGTGGAGTGATCTCTATTACGATCTGAGTCAAAGAATTGTGACTGGAATAAGAGAGGCTGGTTACATGAGGCCCATATTGTTGTTGATTCAAGCAAGCATATTTCTTGGGATCCTGATAGATTCCCTAGGAACGGCAAGATAAACAAAGCGCCTGAAATGGTTCTGTAGTTGGACTGAGAAAATAGAGTTAGATACTTTTCAAGTGGTATCAGAGCCGTTTTGCGATCGGGGAGAACAGATTGTGAATTTTGGAATTTCCAGAAGTAGGGAAATCGTGTGAATGAGCCAGATCTCGTTCGGCTCTGTGAGCACACACCCCGGTGATGACGATCAGGATAGTGAAATGGCGGGAGACCGTGAGCGCTCAGATGCAGTCAGTCTGCACCGAGCTTCAGATCGCGAACGTGGAAGTCAGTTGTTTTCCCAGCAGCAGATGGAGGCCTTAGGTACTTTGATTCGATCTGAGATACAGAAATTGGCCCTTGCACAAACTCAAACTGAAAAGCGATATAGGGAGCTGCCTATGAGTGAACCACTGCGACTCCCATGAGGCCAAGATGAAAAGAAGCAAGGATGTCACCAGGGAAATCAGAAGATTGGTGAAATTGCCAAAATTTTATGGTAAGCCATCTATCAAGCCCGAGGAAATATTGTCTTTCCTGGATACATTAGAAGAGTTCTTTGAGGACGATTATTCAGAGGAAGCCAAGATACAGACAGCTGCTCTACAGCTCCGTGATGCCGCCAAGCTATGGTGGTCGCGCCAGAAGCAGGAACGCCGTGAACACAAAAAACCACATGTTGATAGTTGGGCTATGTTTAAGACACTGTTCTTAGCCCACTACCTACCTGGCGACTATGCACACAAGATGAAAGTTGAATTGTTCAAGCTGAAACAGGAGACAATGAGCGTGGGAGAGTTTAAGACAAGATTTGAAACCCATGCCAGTTATTTCCCCTCGTTGAGTGAAGAGGACAGAGTTGATTTTTTTGTTGATGGCCTCAGTGATTCTCTCAAATTTAAGGTCAAGGCCTGCAACCCTCGTACCGAGGCAGACGCATATCGTTTGGCCTGTAATTTTGAGAACGAAATGAGGGCACAACGTTTTTCGAATTTTGCTCATGGCACGGCAGAGTTCAAGCCTAGATCATCTAATCCTTGGCAGTCACCAGTGAAGAGAGGGAATTGGAAGAGATTTAAACCGTTTAAGAAGGTGGGGGATCAAGCTACATGGAGACCGCCCATGAGGGCTCCTCCAAGGCTCAGTTTCAAAGAGTAGGAAGAACACAGGCGTAAGGGTTTGTGTTTCTTGTGCCATGAACCCGGACACAGAGCTGCTGAGTGTATGAAGTACCCGAATTATCGTCAGGCTCGACAGACAGCCGCCTTGATAGTTGAAGAACCTGCAAAACCTTGTGCGGTTGTTGAAACTGGGGAGAAGTCAGGACAAGAAAAAGGGAAAGGTCCTAATGTGCGGGTTTCTGCAGCTATCATTGGAGACCAAATAGAGCATGACCCTAGTGTGATACGGGTTCAGGGGAGAGTGGCTGGAATTCCCACTCAAGTGCTGATTGATACAGGCAGCACTCATAACCTGTTGTCAAAGGATTTTGCTGACAAGTTGGGACTAGTTCAAGAAGACATGCAACTCTGTCAAATCTTGTTACCAGATGGTGGCGTGAATTCTACGCACAAACACATCTCAAATGTACCAATGGTCATGCAAGGCGTACAAACTATGGCTGACTTCGAGGTCTGGGAAGGAGCTCGATACGACTGCATCATTGGCATGCAGTGGCTGGATCCGGTTGATGCTGTGGTGACTTGCAAGTCTGGACTGGTTAGTGGTACCTTGCCCAACGGGAAGGGATTCAATATCAGAGGTACTAGAGCTCTTCCCAATGTACATGTCTTGTCAGCTATTCAGATGAAGAGATGTATGCGAAAGGGAAATGCTCAGCTTTTTGTTGTTAGCTTGCATGAGGTCTTGGAAACAAATCAGGGAGAAGGGAGGTCACATCCCAGACTTGGCCTAATCCTAAATGAATATAAAGATATGTTTCCTGATGAGATCCCTAGGATGCCCCTTGAACGGGAGGTCGATCAGCTATCGAGTTGATGTCAGATGCTGTACCGGTTGCAAGGGCACCGTACAAGCATTCAATTGCAGAAAAAAAAGAGTTAGAAAGGCAGTTGAATGATCTATTGGAAAAGGGCTATATTCGTCCAAGCAAATCCCCTTGGGGTGCCCCTGTAATGTTTAAAAAGAAGAAAGATGGGACTTTGAGACTATGTGTGGACTATAGATGGTTGAATAAGGTCACCATCAAGAATAAGTTTCCTTTGCCTCGTGTGGACGATTTGTTTGACTATCTATATGGGAGTCAGGTTTTTTCAACTTGATCTTCGGTTTGGATATCATCAGATACGGATCAAGAATTCTGACATACCAAAGACAGGATTTCGATCTCGTTTTGGTCATTACGAATTCTTGGTGATGCCATTTGGGCTCACGAATGCTCCAACAACATTTACTCATCTAATGAATTCTTTGTTCCAGAAATATTTGGGGAAGATGGTCCTAGTCTACATGGATGATATACTAATATACTCGAAATCTGAAGAAGAACATGAACAACATCTACGCTTGGTCTTAGACATACTGAGAGAGAACCACCTGTTTGCTAAGAGAAGCAAGTATGAGTTCTTTGTAGACCACATGGATTACTTGGGATTTTGCATCTCCAAAGATGGAATCTCAATTGATCCTAAGAAGGTCCAGACATTGGTTGAATGGCCTAAGCCAAGTGATAAGACTGAAGTCAGGAGCTTTATTGGGTTTGCTAGCTTCCTACGGAAGTTTGTCAAATCTTTTTCACAAACTGCATCACCATTGACTGACCTGCCTAAGGACTCGAGTCCTGTAAGCTTGAGAGACGTCTAGACAAGAGAATGTGATGACAGTTTCGAGAAATTGAAGTTTGCCTTAACACATGCTCCTATACTAAGATTGCTCGACCCTACGAAGGGAGCAATCGTACTGTGTACCGATGCAAGTGATCTTGCTATTGGGGCTGTGCTGATGCAGGATGGGCAAATGGTTGCCTATGAATCTCGAAAGATCAGTCCAGCAAAAAAGAATTACCCAACTCATGAAAAAGAACTGCTGGCAATAGTTCATGCTCTGAAGATATGGAGGCATTATCTGCTTCCAGTTGATTTTGTGATAGAGACTGACCATCAGAGTTTGAAATACTTGACCACATAGCCTCATTTGAGTCAGAGGCAGATTAGGTGGTCAGAACTGCTTCAGCAGTTCCATTATGACCTAAAGTATGTCAAGGGGAGAGAGAATGTGATTGCTGATGCACTTTCTAGGAGACCATTACAAGCTAATGTTGTCTCATGCATCAGTAGCACTATATTTCAAGACATTAAAGGTCAGTATGAGATTGATAAATTCTTGAAAGAGCCATTCAAGAGTTTTACACGTGACTAAAGAACTTCTATTGAGAAAGAGAAGTACCGGCCATACCTCTTGAGAGATGGGGTGTTATTTTAAGATGGTCAGCTGTGTGTTCCCCTGATTCCAGACTTGAGATTGCGGATTATTCATGACAATCATAATATTCCAATCTTTGGACACCCGGGCTTTCAGAGAACCTATTGGTCGATACGGAAGCACTATTTTTGGCCAGGTATGAAGAGAGAATTCAAAGAGTATGTGCAAAAATGTTTCCCCTGTCAGGATTTGAAGTCAGAGAGAGTCAGACCTCCTGGATTATTACAACCTTTATCTGCTCCTGGATGGAATTGGGAATCCATTAGCATGGATTTCATTGTGGCATTGCCCAGGACCAGAAATGGCCATGACAGTATCATGGTGGTTGTAGATAGGCTGTCTAAGATAGCCCACTTGATACCTACAAGGATGAGTGCTACGGCATCTGATGTTGCATCCTTGTACATGAAAGAGATATTCAGGATCCATGGTCTGCCTCGGGAGATTATTTGTGACAGGGACTCAAAGTTTACAAGTCATTTTTGGATTGACTTGTTCAAGAAATTGGGAACCAAGGTGAGACTGAGTACGGCCTTTCACCCAGAAACAGACGCTCAGACAGAAAGAACCAACCGTACAATAGAGGATATGTTGAGGATGTATGTTGGTGAAAGACAGTCCTCTTGGGAACAATATCTGTATATTATGGAATTTGCCTATAACAAGCATTTCCACTGTGCCATTGGCATGAGCCCATTTGAAGCTTTATATGGACGAGATTGCTTAGCTCCTGCTTCGCTTATTGCACCACCATCAAATGTGTAGAGTGTGAATGACAGTATCAGAGAGATGCACTCTGTACTGGACCTGGTGAAGCGTAGTATGCAGGCTGCGCGGGAACAGGCTAAGTTCTTTGCTGATAAGCACAGAACTTTTCATGAATTTGCCATTGGTGATATGGTGTTTTTGAAAGTTACACCTAAAAGAAGCAATCTAACATTGGGCAAGTGTTATAAGTTGTCACCAAGGTTTTGTGGCCCGTTTAAAATCCTGGAACGCCATGGCACAGTGGCCTATGAGTTGGATCTGCCTCCAACATGGAAGATCCACAAAACTTTCCATGTCAGCCTTCTCCGGAGGTATATGTCAGACCCATCACACATCTTGCCGACGTTGCCTCAAGCCATGAATGATGGTCAACTGATGGCTGAACCCGAAAAGATTCTAGAAACGCGAGTGAAGCACCTACGCAAACCGTTCTTGGAAAGAACATTTGATTAAGTGGTTGCATTACCCAGAGACAGAAGCTACTTGGGAGAAGGAAAATGAATTGACATTGAGCCTACATTGAGTTACCCCTCATTTTCTGTCATTGAGGACAATGACCTGTCTTTGGGAGGGGGAATTTGTTAGGTGCCAGGAACGAAGATCGACCTGTCAACCAGTTTGGAATAACAAGAGACTGCTAGAATATCGCCGAACTGACAGTTGCAGGTAAAATGGAGCAGGCTCGCATGCATGAAGAGATCCATGACTAGGGATCTAAAAAGTGTGCGTGGAGAAGGCAAGATGGCTGGAGACAAGATGATGGCGTACAGGCGCCTGGAGCAGATCTGGATGCGCGTGAAAGCTGATTTGTAGCACGGCGTGGGGGCTGGGTGGACCGGATGCTATAGCCGGTGCTGTGCTTTTAGAGTGTAGGTTGATGTTGGATTAGACGTCACTGGCCTTTGATGCCTTGCAACGGCAGGGACTGTGATTTCTCTTTTGTATAGAGTGATGGTGTAAACCCTGTGAATAGCTTGGAACAAGAAAGGTTCGCTTTAAGACTTGTGAATATGCTTTCGTGAAGAATGGGGGATGCTAGAGTGTGAGCCTAGCCACGTGAGCCCAGGAGCCTGACGTGAGCCTAGGACACGTGGCATGATTTTGGGAAAGATGCGGTGTCTATTTCCGTGGAAGAGGATCCATTACCGCAGAAACACGTCTTCATCCATATTAACCCTGCAACCCCAAACAGAAACCCTAACCCTTGTTAGCCTTAGGGACCCACCTCAACCCCGATAGTGAACCTCGCCATCCCGCCCATGTGCATGATACTGCGCACTGACATCATCCATGGGACCATCCATACATGCAACATTCATCCACAGTGTACATCCAATCGGGGTTCATCCATCCAAAAATATTCATCCTCCATCCATATGTGTGATGGCATATGTCGAATGACTGTCTACTGGACTATGCACATATTCATCTCTGTTGAAAAACTTTTATTGAATGCACACGGTTGAATTTGAAAGCAATGATTAGAATGAAAACACTTTCAAATTCGCAAGACGCGGGGGAGAGAATGTTTCAATTCAGGGATGTGAATTTCATTGTAGTCCGTGCTCATTACAACGGATGGTGGGAAGAGAAATGGTGGTGCAACGGAAAACGGAGAGTGTGTCCCCTCATGTTCCATAAATGAATGCCCTCTGCAAGTACATCCGTAGGTGGTATCAACACTGCTACTGCTACCACCTGAATCTGCTGAACTGCTAGAAGTACTGCTACCACCTGAAACTGCTGCACTATCATCTATGAAGAGGTGCCTTAGCGTCTTCCTGGAACTCCAACGCAAAGGTAGGGGAGAAAGCACAGCTGCTTGCACACGAGCAATGTCTTCCGCGTAATCGGGAAGGACATAATTAGGAGGTGGGCTCTAGCACAAGTCCCTCAAGTATATGGAAGACAGGGGCCACGGGAGTGCGTTCACATTCCTGCAATCAGAAATGCACCATTTGGGTAACAATCAGACAACAGAAGGGGACGCGACAGAGCATATACACAGGGATCAAATAGACAGAAAATGAACTTACTCACATGAAAAGTCATTGTCCAGGTCTTTGTCGTCACCGTCGAGGATATCAATTTGCGCAGTGACATCCTTGACATTGGAGGTAGACGCGCCCCCTTGCAACTCGGCGAGGAGGCCACTGAAAATATCTGCATCTCCTTCCATACCAAACAAGTGCCTGCCATCTGCCTTGCAAGCATGGTAAGAAGCGCCTGCAAGAAACAAATTGAAGGAATTAGAGTTTTAGAATATTGAGTAAAGAAGGTGCAGAAAAAAAAATTTTTGATGACAAAGGCAAGAAGAGAAACATGTGCCGAGAGTAAGATCTATGATGCGGGCCCCTGGCCGAGAACAACTCTCAATGATCGTTTGGATAAAAGCCGGACTTTTTTCACGAGCCCCTCTCCAAGGCGTTCCATTTGGCTTTCGCAAACATACGTTGGAGTCGACATAGTTGTAGTGCATGTAGTCGACGACATGATCGAACCTCTCGTTTATGAAACATCGTCCCCCATGAAGCTCGAACTCCTCCACTGTGGTGGGAGTCGACAGTGGATGTACCCTCACGAGACAGACGGCCTCAAATAGACGGGTCTGCGATGAAGAGGACAATAATTAGTGAGGAATGTTTCATAACACATCTGGGTGGGAGTGCATACCCATTCTGGATGGAACTGGTTCAGAGTCATTGCTCATGCACCGCCATAACTGAGTGCGCTGAAGCACTCAATTCAGGCAGTGCGAACAACATGACTTCATAACAGTCAGTACAGTGGAACTTCAACAGAGAAGGCATAAAAACGAAGTATTTGAAACCCACCTTCTGCCCTGGGCAATCCCCCTTCGTCAGATATAGGCTGTTGACACAGTTCCAGGTCTTGATAATCCGCATCCCCGAGGCTTTCAAGTAGCTTGCCAGCTCCCGACGACATCTCATCGTGACAGATTGTATGATAACAAAAAAATAAATAAATAAATAAAAAAATCCCTCTCCTCCCCCCCCCTCGGGGGAACTGAGTGCGTCAACGCACTCAATTTCTTTATGATCATGATTTCAGGATGATCATCGACGACAGGTGCGGGTCCGGATTTTCACCCTGGGTACCCGACGGGTTTTGGGGGAAACCCAAACCCACCCCCCCCCCCCCGAGAACTGAGTGCGTCAACACACTCAATTTTTTCATGATCATGATTTCAGGATGATCATTGACAAACTGGAGATGGGAAAGTTGGAGGACGCCGGCTTTCGTCTGCACTGATCTGTGGCGTCGACTCTTGGTGGCCTTGCTGCTATGGTGCCTCCTCCAGACGATATTTCGCATCCCACAAGAAGGAATGGCAAAACATTGCATCAGGTGGCTTCGGGGCCTGATCACGATGCGAAGGTGGAATCGGCCAGACTACTTCAGGCTCGGGTAACATGAACTATGGAAGTACCTTCACCTGGGTATGGACGGGTTTATACTTCACATCTGGGTCTGTTTGGCACGACAAGGCCTATCAGGTGACGGTGGGAAATTTTCCGGGGTGTACCTGTCCCGACTTCGTGTGCATGCGTGAGGAAGCTCTGGGAAAGAGAGGGTAATGGGTTCCCTGCAAGCATCTTTACTACATCTTTTTGCGCAGGATGTATTGTGATCCCAAAAGAGACCAAATCATTCACCAGGCGACACTAGGTCCTGGTGAGGTACGGACACTTTTGCAGCGAGACATTGGCAATATCGAGTAGTGTTGCATATGTTGCGATTTTTCGCAATGTCGGAAAGGGCTGCCTTGTTTGTAGAATATGTATACACAGTTCTTAAATTTGGACAAGCAAGCGATGTCTCGTTATGAAATGTAGTTTATTTTTTCATCGGGTTTGGTTAACGAGCCTCTAAAATTGAGTGCGTCAACGCACACCACTTCTGCCCCCACCCCCAATATTGCCCCGGGCCAAATAATAATAATAATAATTGTTCGAGGGCCTGCCAAACATGGACAAGTGTTAGTATGAAAGCTCATTTTATTTTCTCACGGCCTCTACAGAAGCATTGCGTAAATGAGCTTCATGATGACCATCTGTTTTTTTTCCACTTCTTCTTGAATAACAGGCACCTAAACAAGTTTCACAATGACAGCTCATTTGTTTCCCACGTCCTCTATACAAACAAACCCTAAATAAGCATTCATGATGACCATATATATTTTTTTTCTCCTCTTCTTCAATAACAGAAACCTGAAGAAGTTTGACAATGATAGAGCTCAAGTTTTTTTCTTACCTCTTCTTCACAAACAAACCCTAATTTATTCATGATGACATCTGATTTTTTATTCGCCTCTTTTTCATCAACAGAAACCTGAACAAGATTGACAATGATAGAGCTCAATTTTTTTCACCTCTTCTTCACAAACAAACCCTAAATAAGCATTCATGATGACCATCTGGTTTTTTTTCACCTCGTCTTCAATAACAGAAACCTGAAGAAATTTGACAATGGTAGAACTCAAGTTTTTTTTTCATCTCTTCTTCACAAACAATCCCTAATTTATTCCCTAAATAAGCATTCATGATGACCATCTGGTTTTTTTTTCACATCTTCTTCAATAACAGAAACTTGAAGAAGTTTGACAATGATAGAGCTCAACTTTTTTTTTCACCTCTTTTTTACAAACAAACCCTAAATAAGCATTCATGATGACCATCTAATATTTTTTTCACCTCTTCTTCAATAACAGAAACCTTAACAAGTTTGAGAATGAGAGCTCAATTTATTCTTCACAAACAAACCCTAAATAAACATTCATAATGACCATCTGATTTCTTTTTTCACCTCTTCTTCAATAACAGAAACCTGAACAAGTTTGACAATGATAGAGCTTAACTTTTTTTTTCACCTCTTCTTCACAAACAAACCCTATATAAGCATTCATGATGACCATCTGATTTTTTTTTCACCTCTTCTTCAATAACAGAATCCTAAACAAGTTTCACAAGGATAGCTCAATGTTTTTTTTTACCTCTTCTTCACAAACACACCCTAAATAAGCAATCACAATGACCACGTGTTTTTTTTTCACCTCATCTTCAATAACACAAACCTGAACAAGTTCCACAATAAAACGCTCATTTTGTTACACATCTTCTTCACAAACAAAGCCTAAATAAGCTTGAAGATGACCATCTGTTTAATTTTCACCTCATCTACATTAACAAAAACCATTGCCTGTTTCACAATGAGGGGTCATATTTTGGGGCTTGTTCTTGCCCATCCTCATTATTTTTAACCTCTCCTTCAATATTTCATCCATCCATCATCCATCCACCATAGATGAAATACTGGAAATGTCAGATAGCTTGACAATGAGCATCCAAACTTTTCTTGCCTCTTGTTCATGCAAGAATCCCTAAATAAGATTCATGATGACTCATCCAGCCTTTTTTTTCACCTCTTCTTCAATAAGAAAACCTCAGTAAGTTTCACAATGACCATTCCATTCTTTCTATACCTCTTTTTTTAAGCGCTATAACTGCTTCCACGACAATAGGACCCTCTCTAAACAGAGGACTCGGGTATGGGACCTGCTTCTTCCTCCACTAAACCCCTGGGCTCACGTTTAGAGGGCAAAGCGTGAGCCAAGCTTTTGGGCTCACGCGGCTAGGCTCACGCCGTAGCTGCACTCCGTGAAGAACAGGGGTGAACGATCGTGGAGTGGAGTGATCTCTATTACGATCTGAGTCAAAGAATTGTTACTGGAATAAGAGAGGCTGGTTACATGAGGTCCATATTGTTGTTGATTCAAGCAAGCATATTTCTTGGGATCCTGATAGATTCCCTAGGAACGGCAAGATAAACAAAGCGCCTGAAATGGTTCTGTAGTTGGACTGAGGAAATAGAGTTAGATACTTTTCACTTACTGAGTAGGAGTGTTGGAGTTACAGTTTGTCGTTAGTTACTAATTACTTACTGTAGAGAGTAATCTCTGATGTGACTAGATATAATGATTAGCTAGACAAGCTACAACTATTCTGCATGAACCATGGGTGACTGTTGACATGCTGCCTGACAATTGGTTTTTGAACTGCTGATTCAAAGTGGGCCGCCGCCACTATTTTGAGTATATAGGGTGCAGGCTGTCCAAAGTAAGATGATAGATGCATAGGTACACACAGAGTGTAGTATCAAGGGTTATGCATCACGGTGTCTTCACAATGATAAATAAAAGTACTCTAGCTTACTCCAACTAGTCTTGTGGTTGTCACTGCTATGATACAGTAGTGTTGTTTTCCTAAAGTAAAGCAGTACCACAACTTGATTCCCGGTTTCCAAGTGAAAAAGGATGTGTAGAGTGAAGGTGTGAAGATTAAAATGACAGTATGCCAGAAGAAGAGCCAGATCGACAAATTGTTCATCATTGAACCCACTCTACCCTGCAGTCTCTGTCTCTCGTCACATATTTCACATCCTCTTGGTTATGGTACCTTCGCCTTTACTCTCTTCCCCTCAATGACCACCCTCCGAGATAGGACAGGATTGGGGTACAAGGTAACACTCCATTTTCTTGAGTGTGATATCCTCATTGTGCCTCCTGAGAGACGTTTTGCAAGTAAGCCAATAAAAAAAATATGGTCTTGCCAAAGCAAACGTGACTTATGGTGTCACAGCTCGCAGACCCCAACCTTCCGATGGGAGGGTGGATATTCTTACGACATCCGGAAAGATACTTACGTACTCACAACCACTAGTGAAGTGTGACGAAGTGCACTCAGTGCCATCTCACCTCCTTTTCATTATTAAATTCTAGGGAGGACCGAAGGTCGGAGACTACTTTTAGTGTAGAGCAGGAATAGGGTGCCATAGTGCCACGTCATTTTTGCCATGTCATCACCATCATTTGCTTAAATCGGCCCGGACTGCCCAAACTTTAAAAAAAGTAATAAATAAAAACACTCAGCTCTGCCACGTCATTGTCGCCAGGTTTCGGAGGCCACATCATCAACATACATTCTTGAAGCTGCCCGCCGAATTGCCAGGGAAAAGAAAGAAAGAAAGAAAGAAAAACTGAATTATGAAATTCATTTTTGTCAAATCTGCCGGGATTATCCCACAGGACAATATATGGACCTGCATGTTGGCAGGCTCCGTGTAGTTCGCAGTTGGCAGCCCCCGCGCGGGCTGGGCAAGTATGGAAGAAACGGTCCTTGTTTAAGTCATGTTTCCATTTTCCACTGTTCTTAGAACTCTATAGTAGATCTTTCACTCAGTGTACATTTCAATACCTGAGGCTGATAGATCATTGAACTGGAACTTGTTTCGGTTGGAAGTTTTTTTTGCCCAGACGCAGCTCTTAATTTGTGCTGCAGATCTGATCTGAAGCTGGCGTGTGATCTTCTGTTGCTTTGTGGCGTCTTCCATCTTAAAACATGTGTCCCTGATGAGCAGTAGTTATCCATGGAGAAAGTGGGGGAGCTCTTAAGCTTCTTCAGATGAATTGCATCTTAAAATTTGTTATCAATTATGTAAAGGGCTTCCCATGTTCTTCACTGAAGCTAATTGTCAGTGAACATGTATGTATATTAATTGTTGCGAAGACCAGTGTCGTATCTTCGAGCACAGTGCATGGAATGCTAGAACTTTGTTGTCAAAGCCCACCAAGTACATGTACAGATTGGGGGCCTCACTTGAAGACGAGTGCCCACCAAAGATCCACACATTGCCCACCACACAAAAAAATAGTCCAACGCATTTTAAACCTCTTGACCAGTATTCCAACCCTGCCACCCTACAGACAAAAAGTTTCATGGTTAATTGGGAGATGCAGGGGGAAATGCCACCTTAATAGAGAAACAAATACGAAGGTTGCAGAAAGCAATGTCAGCTTATAACTTTCTGTCTCTTCTCCCTCCAAAACACGTTTCCATCCCTGCCTGTCCCATAATGTCCTACCCACATGGCTACATGCAGAGAGAAGACCTGTACATGTGATAGAATCGGGTGTCAAGCGTTCCTGTTGCATCTGTTCAAATAGTTGGAGGGCCTCCCTACCACAACCGTGCTGAGCAACCTGCAATCATCACACAGGATCAATCTGCTATGTGTGAACTGCCCAGCAATTAGCACCCAACAGGACCAGGGCTTTAGGCTCAGCCTTGAGATTTTCAAAGTTGGTGGAGAGAGGTGCGGACACAATGTTCTTGATGTTCCTGAAGAGGGTCAGTCTCTGGTGAGAATACCCTGGACAATGTGAAGTAAGACCAGGGCTTTAGGCTCAGCCTTGACATTTTCAAAGTTGGTGGACAGAGGTGCAGACACAATGTTCTTGATGTTCCTGAAGAGGGTCAGTCTCTGGTGAGAATACCCTGGACAATGTGAAGTAAGATACAAGAGAGGGATCGAGAATTTACTCATAAGACATAATGAACGGAAGCTTCAGTAACCTGGCAAGTCCAGGCAGTTTTTATGATGATAGAAGAGAGTTTGAGTGTAGAGATTTGTAAATAAGGGTTTTGAGTTGTGCAGGATGGCAGGGTTGAATCTGGCACAGTGGTTTGTTGGAGATCAGATGGGCAGCACGGGTAGCACCTCCACAAGAAAAAGATGGAAAAGAGAACCGTTGCAGCACTTACAATGTAGTAAGGGGACTAGCCACCATGGCTCTCAGGATTGGCCTGTATATCCTTCATTATTGCTCCATGTCTACAAGCACAAAAACCACAACAGTTAACTTTGGAGCGAATTAGAGACAACTTTTACATGACACCGACTTGCTCCTATCCCAGGATTGCTGCTCTTCTTATTTCTATAGGTAGAGAACAAGTCACTAGCTTCTGAACCCTCCAAACATGGCAAGTAACCAATCAGAAGAACAAATCATCACTTGCATCATAAAAAGAGAGAAAGGACACAAACCTTTCTGCAAACTTGGCAGCTTTGGCAGGAGCACCTGGTATACTTCCATCCTGTTCTGCCAGCACACCAGGCCTCCAGGAGGGCAACACTATTCTGAATTGGGTTTATATCTGAAGGGGCAACCCCCTGCTTATCGGCACAAATACATGTAGCATGAATTCATGAATCGGATCTATCCCACATTTTGATGTAACATATTGTCAAATACTTTACGAGCACCGGCCATGCTTCCACATTTGGCATACATGTCCACAAGGGTAGTCTCCCGAGTGACATCTTGCCCAATTCCAGCTTTGATGATGGCAGCATGGACCTCCTTGCACTTTTCCAGGGCGGCAAGAATGGCCCCACACAAATGGTCAAGAAAGACAGGCGCTCAGCCATATTGTTGAACACTAGACAGGCATCCCTTACACTCCCAAATTTGGCATACATGTTAACAAGGGCATATTCTCCTAATAAATATATGACGAAATTCCAGCTTTGATAATGTCAGCATGGATATCTTTGCCCTTCTCCAGGGCCACCATGCTGGCACCAACATTGAGAACACAAATGAATGTGGCTTGCACACGCATTACAATGCACACAAACGTGATGTGGTCGGGCTTCCCCCCTTCCCCCATCATTTGATCATAGCTCTCCAAATTTTCCATACCACGTCCCTGCTATACATACCCTGCAAGCATCACGTTCCATGACACCACATCTCATTGCCATAGTGTTGAAAACTCCCTTCGCATCCTCAATGCACCCACATTTGGCATACATGTCCACCAGGGCAGTGTTCAGAATGACATCTGTTTCTTTCCCCTTTTCCAGAGCTCCCAGGCTTGCACACGCATTGCAAACACAAACAAATGTGATGTGGTTGAGCTTCACCCCTTCGCGCAGCATTTGCTCATAGGTCTCCAAAGCATTCCTACCACACCCATGCTTGGCAATTCCTGCCAGCATTATATTCCACGTGATCAAAGATCGTTGAGGCATTCTGTTGAACACTTGTTGAGCATCCATGATGCTCCCACACTTAAACAAGGGTGTTGAGTAGAAAAACATTTGGGCGTGAATCCACTTTGGATAATGTGAATCCCCTCCGACGCTCTAGGATGCGGAGACATCGTCCCTTCCTCGCACTCCAAGCCACCTTTAGCGATTGTCTTCGGGCAGTATTCAAAACATTTGACGACGATGATGTGACTACGACAAGTGGCAACGATGATGAGGCACTATGGCACCCTATATCTGCTCTACGCTAGAATAATCCTATGATGTGGCTGTTGAAATTTGATGAAACTTTTTGTGGCAGGAGGTGGGGTAAGGTGGGAAGTAATTACACGGTCAGTTTTACAGGGACACAGAGATTATCCAGATAAAAACGTTTTTGTGGGCAAGGGACCACGAGAGGGTGAAAATGAGTTTTGGCACTTGAGGGTTAACAGCTAGATTAGAGATAGGGTAGAAAGTTTCCTCAGCAAGCAACACCCAGGCCTGCAGCGACCGGTGAAAGCAACCGTCCCCTTGTATACGTGCAACTCTGCAGCCTGCAGCAAAAGCCTAGATTAATAAAGTTTTGGCTTCAACTTATTTCCTTCAGCCGCTACAGGAGCGACAGCACCAGTGACGGTTCGAGGTATGCCTCATTTGGAGCTTTATGCTTTCTGGGTTTTTGGGAAGTGCTGGCAGAGACGCGGCGGAGAAAGCTTTGAAGCCTCTCTCTTTTTTGGCTTTCGAATGCCTGGATCATTTCCATAGCGTTGGATATTGTCAAATGTATTGTTGTGTGGACCCAACAATTTTGTGACCACGCTCAGTAATCACACAGGGACCTGCTATAATTACGAAAACTAGCAGCTCGTTAACCAGCTGAAACGTTGTCCTTGATTGAAGTGCGATTGACTTTTATGCCCATTTCCGCCGTTGAGCTATTCATCTTCTTGGGTTCAATATCCGTGTCTCTGGTTTTTCTCCTTGTCTTTTGTGAGGTTGGAAGCAAATGAGAATGTGGTTCTGGTTAGATCAGGATTTTAAGGGCCCTGAATAGACATCTTACTGATTATTCGAAGCTTGGAGTCTTCTTCTCACACTGGCGTTTGCATGAGTGAAAATGGCGAAATCTTCTTGAATTTCTGGCTCAGGCATGGAGCAAAGCATGCCGTCAGATGACAAGCAGGTGCCACACACTGGGCCAGCTTCCTTGGAGGCGAAAAGGCATGTGAAGACTGATCACGCAAATAGGGTTGTCGGTTGTGTGGTGGCTCCAAGGTATGGTAGGAGAGGCAGTATGGAACCTCCTTTGAGCTGTTTTTTCAATGCCACACAGACTTGTCCTTGGGTTGTCTTTTGTTTCATCTTACATGTTTTGTTTGCTAGGACCTTTTAGGGCAAGAATCTAGGTTAACAGATGAAGCGCGCTAAAGAACTCGTGAGCTGAAGTACACAAGCCACCTAGCTTTGGGTCTGTTGTCAGGATTGTTTGTGAATTGTGCTGGCTGTCTGTTCTACGTTGTGTAAACTTGCTGTTATTGATGAAGGGCCAAAACAGCGGGCTGTATGCACAGACAGCAACTTCGCGAACAATGGGATACCGAGGTTACCACACATGAGCGTTTGAAAGAAGGGTCACTCCCACAATCTCAACTTCATAGTGGTCCAGAGCCACCATTGGAGCGCAAGAGAGAGAGGCGTCTGGTGTATGAGAGTGCTACACTTTTCAGTAATATTCCAGGGCCTGACCCATGTCCAGGCAGGAAGAGGCTAGGCCATGATAACTTTCACAAGTACAAGCCAACAGACCTTGAAAAACGATTCTGGATGGAAGGGAAGAAAAGTAGGGTGAAGACTGGGGGGGCAAGCTTCTGGGCTAGCGACAGGTCCCCAACCACTTTCACAGCTATGGCACGAGATCTGAGGGGAGATTTTGCTATGCTTCCCCATGATGTGATACGGAGAATTGCAGGGTCCTTCTCTTGGCCAACTCTTTGGGCAGCAACCTGTGTGTGCCGTTCCTGGAGTCAGGCACTGAAGCCACTTCGGGAGGGGATGCTCTTTGTGTATTGGGGCAAGCTGTTCAAGCATGGGCGCGGAGGTGTCGCAGCCAATCTGGACAAAGCTCTTGACTCATTTATCAAAGGTGCCATTCGTGGTTGCGCTGCTGCCATGGTGGATACAGGCCTCCTTCTTTGGGAGCTGGTTTGTTTCTGTCTCATCTTATTGTGTGTATGTCTCTAGTCATGCGTGTATACATTGTCTCTGTTGTGTCCCTTCTGTGTCTTCTTATCTTGCTCTCTCTCCTTTTTGCTTCTCAGTTATTAGGGTGCAAAAGAGAAGGCTCTCTGTGTGAATTTATTCGGAGTGTGAAAAGTAGACCAAGGGTGGGTGTTTTTCTGCACACTGTCCTGACCAAGTCAACTGTTCTACTCTTCACAAGAATTTACAGTATCTTCTGTGTAGGACACAGTCAAATGCAGATGAAGTTACTGTATGATTCTGCTTCTAAAATGGCAAAGTAGGCATTAAGGCTAACTTTGGAATGGGTGATAGGATAAATGCAACATCCATTACCAGAATTGCTTAGCCCGAAAACTGATCATGAGTAACCACTGCTTTTGTAAGTAAAGCTTAGATACTTTTGACTTCGACCAATTTGGGGTGACAAAAAGCAGAGAAAACGAAGGAGAGCTATTGGAGAGTGTGGTATGTTGCACAGCTGCCAGTTAAATGCATTTGTTTTGCTGCTGGCATCAAGAGAGGCTTCACTTCTTACGTATGTTTAACAGGGGAGACAAGATGAGGGTATGAATTGGTACAAGCAAGCTGCTGAGCTTGGCTATCCTGCTGGCCAGTGCAACCTTGGACTTGCTTACTTGCAAGGTCTGCTCTCTCTTCTATTCCACATCTATCCTCTTTGACTTATTTGAGAAGCCGGCAGTTTTAAGGTGTGGGTTGATGAGTAATCTTGTTTCTCTTGCATGGAACAGAACCCTGTGATCCTGTAGAAGCAGTGAAGTGTGGTTCCAGCAGACAGCTACAGCAGGCCAGTTTTAAGGTGTAGGGTGATGAGTAATCTTGTTTCTCTTGCATGGAACAGAACCCTGTGATCCTGTAGAAGCAGTGAAGTGGCTCCAGCAGGCAGCCACAGCAGGCCATGTGCGTGCACAGTACAGCCTGGCCTTGTGCTTGCAGCAAGGCCGCGGGGTGGACTGCAATTTGCCAAAAGCAGTGAGTTACCTGATGATCTATCATTTTACTACTCCACTCCATCAGTGATTGGGACGTCACATCCATCTTTCTGGGGGTGTACTGCTGCCATCTAGCCACGCAGAATTTAGGTGTCATGTGTCATCAGGAGTCATCACCTTGATGGTCAGACTGATTCTTGGCTCCTCTGAGGGTAACTACCTGTCTGGTGATCAAAGTGCTGTTTATCCTTGGTGGTTCCGGTTTCCTTCATAATAGTTGTTAGTGATCAGCTCTCTTTGGAACATGTGCATGTGAAAAATCTTTAAGCAACTTGTGTCAGGTAGTTCCCGTCCAATTCTTATGAGGGTTTACATTCACATGACTGTTGTGTTGATGTGTAGAGTTTCATCAATAGGGTTGCCTTCCCAGTCTGAAAGTCTCCAAGATCTCGTAATGATTATCCTCCATTGTCTTTTGATTGTTTCTAAGTGTCATTTGTAAAGATGATTTGGTACTACAGAATATTGGAGCTTGTGCATTCACCCATGGCCATTGCTTTAAAAGAGAGGAGGGGGTGGGGAACAGGCATGCTGGTATTTGCGAGCAGCAGAGGGTGGAAGTGCACGTGCCATGTATAATACGGCACTATGTTATCGAAATGGAGAGGGAATTCGGTGCAACTACCATGAGGCCAGGCGTTGGATGCAATGTGCAGCAATAGTTGGCCATCGGAAGGCCCAGTTTGAACATGGTTTGACCTTGTTTGCGGTATGTCTGTTCAGTATTCAACTGCTTTTCAGCTTCCCCTGGCTTTTGCTGGCAGTACCTGGTGGTTGATCCAACAGGTAGCTTAGGAAAGATTACTATTCATGAGGCTCATCAAGACCATCAACATCCACTGTTTCGCAGGAGTAGCACTGTCTCTCTTTCTCACTTCGTTGCCCTCTTCCTCTCTTTGCATTTCCCTTTATCATCATAGGTAAAACTCATGTTTGCTTTACGCATGGTGGTGTGCAGGAAGGGGATGGCGGCTTGGCACTGGTGTTTCTAGAGCTAGCCACAAGGGCTGGCGAAACTGGAGCTACCCACATTCGTGATGCTTTGCTGATGCAACTCTCCCCAAAGCTTCGGGCTGATGCAATATCATGTGCAGATAACTGGCAAGGAAATAAGTGGCAACAGCTGTAACATATCATGGCTTCTTAGTTCTTGATTTATATTAAATCCTGACCAACTGGTTCTGAACAGTGGAATAGACGAGTGGTGCTTGTCACACACTTGCCGCCTAAATCTACTGAAAAGTCACATTTATCTTCGCCCACTTAAGTTTTCCGGGGGCCTCGGTTGTCCCAGTCTGTTTTATGAAGCAATATCCTATGCAGAGTTTACACTCCCAGATGACAGGTGGCATCTAACTCCACACCAAGTATGAAAAGACTGCTCTCACTTGTCTTCCTTCACTGGTCCTATGTACTCTGGCAGGAATCGTGCTTCCAGGAACCAGTCCCAATGTGTATGTGGCTTGATTTTATGGCGCACGCGTGAGCTGACAGGTACGGCCCAGGAGGTACTGCCGGGGAAATCCGCCTCTGGCATCACCAAAGCAGCAGGTAATACAGTAGAGTGCGGTGGAATTTGCGGAGGAACTCTTCGTCCTCTAGCATTGTCGGCTCAACCTGCTCAGGGAGTTCGGTCAGCCCCAGCTGCACACCCCTCCACCCACTCTAATTTCGGTAGCCTGGCCAAATCTTTTGCATCTACAAGGTACTCTGTGGGGCAACAGTCACAAAATTCAGTAGACTTGCATTCAGTACAAACCTTTTTAGCAGAGCACAAATTTGGCGTGGTCTCCTGTAGGGGTGTTGAGAGTGTAGTACCAACGTTGCTTTCAGCTCCTATCACCCAATTTGCCAGTTATCTTTTGCCCAATACCAAGTAGTATCCGAGGTACTCTCCTCCACTCCAAATCAATTCAATTTCAGGTTTATGTTTCAGGTCTGCTGGGGTAAAGCTCGAGTTGGCAGATGGGAAGGAGAGAGCATGGAAGTGCCAAGGAGAACGTAAAATTTTCGCTAGGGCACAAATGCCGACAATGTTGAATTATTTGGGAGAAGTCCCTCAAACTTCTGCACATTTCAGCTTTTGACAGGAAAAGGCCGGAGAGGCATATGCCTACCTTTCAAAGACACATTAGACTGAGACGTTCCAAATATATGCCAAGGATGCGATTGACACCGGACGGATTATGGGCACTTTTACTCTGACCCATAAAGCCAGGAATAAAAATCTGCTAAGAAACAAAACGAGAGCAGGTAGAGGGGCGATTGATATACACTGACGGCTGCATCATGAAGAGTTTTCCATACAAGCTTGGGCAGGATGTGCTTGAGAAAATCTAGATTGAGTTCCGTCTCTTTGGTCTCTACAGATGGCCTCAATGCCTAGTGGAAAGCCCTTGGTCACCCCCTTTATGTTACATGAAAGCATGTTATGGGTGAGAAGCCTCATGGCTGCTGTTCGCCGCCTCCCTCAAACTCTTGTCAACCGTTGCCCACTGCCATGTAGGGGACGAGGCTGCCAGAGTACGGTGGGGCCCAGGGACTTGGGGCTGCTGCAGGACGGGTGGATTCACTTTTAGGCTTCGCTGCGGTGCTCTACTTTTGCAACTGCTCTGCTCTAGTTTTGCAGGTATTGCCCTTGACTCAAGATCATCATTTCTTTGGAAGACCAAAGTGAGTACTCCAAATTTCCTAGCACCTGGGAAACAAACTGCTTCCATGCAAATCTGTCGTAGAGTGAGGCATGTTTCGGTTTGCAATCAATCGTGCTGTGTGAGAGCTGAGAAAACTCAAGTCTGGATGCTGCTCCAATCGCTGTAATGTTGTTGTGTTTAAACTAGATATTTGACAGTGCTAGGTCAGGGTGCCAATCACAATCACGAAGACATTCCTATAACAGACATTCCTATAACAGACATTCCTATAACAGTTTATACAGACCATTGGTGTCACTCAATCAAATACTGTGTTACAACTTTTTGTGACTGTTTAAACCAGCAGTTTTATCCCTTGTATTAAATAGTAGATGGTCCTGTATAAACAGTTCGTGTTCAAAATAGTTGATGGAGTGAGCGGTGACTGAAGCACTGTAGATGAAGGATAGTTAGAGACCACCCGAGGTGGCGCCACTGAGACTGATTTAGACCAAAACGGATTGTAGACCAAGAGAACGCAACGCCGAGATGTAGAGCAGTAAATACCGTGCATTGTGTGAGAGAATTAGTAACCGGATTGGTCAGTTAGCCACCCGAGTGAATCTGATCACGGGTTGTATGAACTATGAACGTCATGTATTATGAAGCAATGAGAGGAGTGGAAACAGTAGATTTGTACACAGTCACCTGTCTTTGCATAGTCATTGCATTGCGTGAACTCTGTAAGTTGTGAGCAAGATTCAGACAGATCTCAGAGTACTGAATATGTAGAAATAGCTCAGAAATGACAGCCTTGAGAGTGCATGACAGACTGGTTTAGAACATGATTGAAACAACCACTAAGGCGTATTGAGCGGCATCTAGACAGCAACGGCGAACTTTGAATCATCAATGTGGGCAGAGATTGGCAGAATACAGAAAGGACTCGGTGCAGTGAAATCTAGGGAAGCGTTGGTCAGGATTAACACCGTTGAGTGTGGTGTAGCTCAGTGAGGGATGGCAAAGTGCAGGTGCTTGGCTGTGTGGCCTACACAGGATGGTATCTTGCGCAATCATGCACAAATGAACAGGGAGTCACTTAGGGGATGAAGCATGTGTTAAGTGAAAGTTCGGTGTGGCTGCCCATGTCGTTTCCTCTTCCGCTGCAGCGGCATGCTGCGGTCGCATTGGACTGATGGAGTGAGTGGCCCCGTTTAGTTCTTGTGGTGGGAAGAGTAGAGCCCCCCAATTTTACCTTATAAGATCTATGTCGAGAACTCTGGGGATTCTCAATTCATCACTAGCCTTCCATCCAAAACACTAGGGTAAGTTGGCCTATGACCGAATAGTCGTCTATGACCAATCCTCTATGACTCAATTGTACAGAAATGCACTCAACAGTACATCATGGTCAATACTCTCAGGAAATGGTGGATGATCTGAGTAGCTACACAGATCAATGAATGAAGCAAGACACTTGCATCTTTCCAAGAAAACATCCTTTCACCAGTAATCCCCACAAGAACAAATCCCATCTTCAAAGTGGTGAAAGCGGTTAGCGTCCCGTACAACAATTGCTCGGCCAACAATCTTTGAGATGAATTTGGTGGAGGTGTGGCAGTCACCACACACTCGAAGATTCTTGATGAGACGGAGAGGCGTCCTAGGGGTCGTGCTGATCAACCCAAAACCAACGGCCAGCTTCTCACTGTGGTGGCAAAGAGAAAATTCCTTTTCCTCCTCCCCCACCTCATGCAATACAAAGCGCGTGTCAGGCACATACCCCGCCTCCTTCATCTGCCCAGACAATCTTCTCAGCTCAGCATGGATTTCCTTAATTCTGGGATGCAACTTGTCATCTACAACGAAGGTGTGCACCCTGTTGCCAACCTCAATGCAGCAGCGACCTGGCTCCTTTCTAACCCCTCTGACCTTCATCATTCTTCTCACCTTTGCAGTATCATCCCACCTGCCAGCTGCAGCATAGATGTTTGATAGCAACACATAAGTCGTGGAATCCTGTTCATCCAACTTGAGGATAGATGTTGCCACACGTTCAGCCATCTCCACATTGCCATGGATTCTGCAGGCACCAAGCAAGGCCTTCCACACCACAACATCTGGATTGATTGGCATTTTATTAATCAGGTCCACTGCCTCATCCAGTTGCCCCGCACGTCCAAGAAGGTCCACCATGCAGCCAAAGTGCTTAACTGTCGGAGTGACACCATGATCTTGACTCAGGGAATCAAAGTAGCGTCTTCCTTCATTGAGTAGGCCAGTGTGGCTGCATGCAGAGAGAACACATAGAAAGGTAATACTGTCCGGCTTCAAGCCGTTCTTTTGTATTCCTTCAAATAGTTGCTGGACCTCCCTATGACAACCATGCTGGGCATATCCTGCGATCATCGCGTTCCATGACACCACATCTCGTTCAGCCATACTGTCAAACATTCCCTTTGCATCCTCAATGCACCCACATTTGGCATACATGTCCACCAGGGCAGTGTTCAGAATGACATCGGGTACAATTCCAGATTTGACGATGTCACCATGGATCTCTTTGCCCTTTTCCAGGGCTGCCAGGCTCGCACATGCATTGCAAACGCATACAAACGTGATGTGGTCGGGCTTCACCCCTTCCCCCATCATTTGCTCATAGGTCTCCAAAGCCTCCATCCCGTGCCCTTGCTGTGCATATCCTGCAATCATCGCACTCCACGACACCACATCTCGTTCAGCCATACTGTCGAACATTCCCTTTGCATCCTTGATGCACCCACATTTGGCATACATGTCCACCAGAGCAGTGTTCAGAATGACATCGGGTACAATTCCAGATTTGACAATGTCACCATGGATCTCTTTGCCCTTTTCCAGGGCTGCCAGGCTCGCACATGCATTGCAAACACATACAAACGTGACGTGGTCGGGCTTCACCCCTTCCCCCATCATTTGCTCATAGGTCTCCAAAGCCTCCATCCCACGCCCTTGCTGTGCATATCCTGCGATCATCGCGTTCCACGACACCACATTTTGTTCAGCCATACTGTCAAATACTCCCTTTGCATCCTCGATGCACCCACATTTGGCATACATGTCCACCAGGGCAGTGTTCAGAATGACATCGGGTACAATTCCAGATTTGACGATGTCACCATGGATCTCTTTGCCCTTTTCCAGGGCTGCCAGGCTCGCACATGCATTGCAAACGCATACAAACGTGATGTGGTTGGGCTTCACCACTTCCCCCATCATTCGCTCATAGGTCTCCAAAGCCTCCATCCCACGCCCTTGTTGTGCATATCCTGCGATCATGGCACTCCACGACACCACATCCCGTCCAGCCATACTGTCGAACACTCCCTTTGCATCCTCGATGCACCCACATTTGGCATACATGTCCACCAGGGCGGTGTTCAGAATGACATCGGGTACAATTCCAGATTTGATGATGTCACCATGGATCTCTTTGCCCTTTTCCAGGGCTGCCAGGCTCGCACATGCATTGCAAACGCAGACAAACGTGATGTGGTCGGGCTTCACCCCTTCCCCCATCATTTGCTCATAGGTCTCCAAAGCCTCCATCCCACGTCCCTGCTGTGCATATCCTGCGATCATTGCGTTCCACGACCCCACGTTGCGTTCAGCCATATTGTCAAATACTCCCTTTGCATCCTCGATGCACCCACATTTGGCATACATGTCCACTAGGGCAGTGTTCAAAATGACATCGGGTACAATTCCAGATTTGACGATGTCACCATGGACCTCTTTGCCCTTTTCCAGGGCTGCCAGGCTTGCCTGCTGTGCATATCCTGCAATCATCGCACTCCACGACACCACATCTCGTTCAGCCATACTGTCGAACACTCCCTTCGCGTCCTCGATGCACCCACATTTTGCATACATGTGCACCAGGGCAGTGTTCAGAATGACATCTGGTACAATTCCAGCTTTGATGATGTCACCATGGACCTCTTTCCCCTTTTCCAGAGCTCCCAGGCTTGCACACGCATTGCAAACACAAACAAACGTGATGTGGTTGGGCTTCACCCCTTTGTGCAGCATTTGCTCATAGGTCTCCAAAGCATTCCTACCACACCCATGCTTGGTAAATCCTGCCAACATTATATTCCACGTGATCAAGGATCGTTGAGGCATTCTGTTGAACACTTGGTGAGCATCCATGATGCTCCCGCACTTAACATACATGTTGACAAGGGTGTTGAGTAGAAAAACATTTCGCGTGAATCCACTTTGGATAATGTGCGTGTGCACCTGCTTTCCAGCTTCCAAGCCTTTCATCTTGATGCACTTATGCAAGAGACAGACATACGTATCTGAATCTGCTGAAATGCCTCCTTGGTTTAAAGCCTGTAGAGCCTCGTTCAGTCTGCCTGCCTCACAAAGCATCTTCACATGCCCAGAAGTGCCAGAAGAGGCATTGCGGACTCCCTCTCTTGATCCTCTTCCAGAAGCTGTGGTCATGGTTGAGGTGCCTGATGTTATCAACTGTGCCGCTGCAGCTGCTGTCTTTAGTTGACCATCTACCCATGCAGGTTTCTTGTAGCTATTGATCCACAGGCAATCATAGGTAATCTTGTGCTTGAAATCTGGCCCTCTTGGATGAATCTGGACCCACACTCTATCCCTGCTCCTTCAGCTATCCATGCCTCTGCACAAATCATGCATTCATCCTTGCATTTCTGCTAGCAGCTGACAATGACAGCCTAGATTTGTTCTAGGAAACACCCAACTCAGCTAATCACACTAGTTCCTATGCTGAATTGTGTCTGCTACTCTCTGTAATCTAACAGGCATTCACCTTTTTGCCTCGGTTGTCCCACCATTGACTGGGGTCAGAAAAGTATTCATTCCACAGCTTCTCCTCATCTCTGTTACCTGTTTTTGGACACTTTCCTGTTGTCACATTGGCAGTATCATGTCAAAGTCACTCCAAACTAGATTCACTCAACCAGCTAACTTGCAGAATTCAACATGGAAATTTAGGGCCGATTCTGATAAGAGGGAAAAACAGGGTGAAATGTGTTGAAGAAGGTGCCTTCATTAGCAGTGCCTGATTTTATCAGTTGTGCCGCTGCTGCTGCGGCTTCCAGTTGACCATCTACCCATGCAGGTTTCTTGTAGCTATTGATCCACAGGCAATCATAGGTAATCTTGCGCTTGAAATCTGGCCCTCTTGGATGAATCTGGACCCACACTCTATCCCTGCTCCTTCAGCTATCCACGCCTATGGCATACATCCTTGCCTTGCTGCTAGCAGCTGACAATGACAGCCTAGATTTGTTCTAGGAAACACCCAACTCAACTTATCACACTAGTTCCTATGCTCAATTGCATCTGCTACTCTCTGTAATCCAAACGGCATTCACCTTTTCGCCTCGATTGTCCCACCATTGACTGGGTTCAGAAAAGTATTCATTCCACAGCTTCTCCTCATCTTTGTTACCTGTTCCTGGATACTTTCCTGGTGTCACATTGGCAGTATCATGTCAAAGTCACTCCAAACTGTCAAAGGTTCACTCAACCAGTTAACTTACAGAATTCAACATGAAAATTTAGGGCCGATTCTGATAAGAGGGACAAACAGGGTGGAATGTGTTGAAGAAGGTGCCTTCATTAGAAGTGCCTGATTTTATCAATTGTGTCGCTGCTGGTGCCGCTTCTAGTTGACCATCTACCCATGTAGGTTTCTTGTAGCTATCCTTCCACAGGGAATCATAGGTAATCTTGTGCTTGAAATCCGGCCCTCTTGGATGAATCTGGACCCACACTCTATCCCTGCTCCTTCAGCTATCCATGCCTCTGACAGCCTAGATTTCTTCCAGCAAACACCCCGACCATACTTATCACACTAGTTCCTATGCTGACTCGCGTCTGCTTCCAACAGGCATTCACCTTTTTGCCTCGACTGTTCCACCCTTGACTGCGGTCGGAAACATGTTCATTCCAGAGCTTCTCCTCGTCTCTGTTATCTGTTTTTCGATTCTTTCCTGTTGCCACATTGGAAGTAACGTGTCAAAATCACTCCAAAACCACCATAGATCCACCAGCGAGCTAACTTGCAGAATTCAACATGAAAATTTAGGGACGACTCCGATAACAGGGAAAAACAGGCTGAAATGTGTTGAAGAAGGTGCCTTCATTAGCAGTGCCTTGTTCTATCAATTGTGCTGCTGCCGCTGCTGTTTCCAGTTGACCATCTACCCACGCAGATTTCTTGTAGCTATTGATCCACAGGGAATCAGAAGTAATCTTGTGTTGGAAATCTGGCCCTCTTGGATGAATCTGGACCTCTATCCCTGGTCCTTCAGCTATCCCTGCCTGTGTACAAATCATGAATGCATCCTCAGCCTTGCTGCTAGCAGCTGACACTGACGCCGTGAAGTTCTTCCAGCAAACACCCCAACCCTACTTATTACAGTAGTTCCAATTCTGAATTGCATCTGCTTCTCTCTGTAGTCTAACAGGCATTCACCTTTTTGTCTCCATTGTCCCACCATTGACTGAGGTTGGAAAAGTCTTCATTCCAAAGCTTCTCCTCATCTCTGTTATCTGTTTTTGGATACTTTCCTGCTGCCACATCGGCAGTAACTTGTCAAAGTCACCAAACCACCACAGATCCACCCAACGAGCTAACTTACAGAATTCAATATGCATCTCAGGGCCGAGTCTGATGAGAGGGCAAAATAGGCTGAAATAGGATGAAGAAGGTGCCCTCACCACATTGTCCTTGACCTTGTGTCATGACCCATGGAGGATTTGACCCATCATCAACCCAAAAGGACCTCTTGTGTGTGCTGCTTGTGTCTGTAGTCAGGTAATGTCGGATTGGTCTGTGAGAACCACCACGGTGCAGCTGAGCAGGCAGAGATTGAACCACGGCCTGCTAAGACCAAGCTGACTCTCCCAAGAACCTTGTAAACATCAGGAAGAATACCAAATCATGGTACTAACAGGAGCCAAGAGCCCACATTTGCAGGGATGGACAAACTTCTTCACATCGTACATTAAGAAAAAGTCACACCTTGCGATTGCGGTTGTCCCACCATCGTGAAGGATCTTTAAAAAACTCATGCCAGCTCTGCTCCGTGCTCCAAGGTAGAGGTTTGTGCTCGAAAATACGACAGCATCAACATTTTGACAAGGTCCTTTACGGAAGGGTGCTAGTGAGCTTTCAACAACATTCATGCAAGTTGTTTTGGGCTCCATTGGGCTCTACACGATGAGGAACAACGAACATGTCCAGACTTACACAGATGCTAACCCAGCTTATGTTTGCAGTCTAGAGGTTGGAGAGTGGTCTCTGAAAACGACCAGGGCTGAGCAGCCAGAGTCCGTTACCCTCTTACCCTGGGGCTTTTCCCAGGTTCCAAATATGTACCCCAAGTCGTTCAAAAAATAAAATCAGCCAAAGCAAAATCAGCCAAAGCCGGACATAAACGTGACAGCCCCAAGAAGGTTAGGAAGGTGGCTACTGCATGCCTCGGGAAAGTGGCAATTGCATGTGGGGCCCATTTGGCGGCTGCATGCAAGCACTAATAAGTATGGAGTATGGACCAGGGTTTCACTTATCATCTCTCTGGCCATGACTTCCGGGTGGTCTAAGCTTACATGGCTCATCTCAGGGAGGTTGGTGTGCTCCTCCGTGACCTGGCAATTCAAAGGGGAGTGCTCACATGCCATTTTCCTATACTCTGCAAAAAACGGTTATCAAATGCTTGTGCTTCTAAACATTGTGCATTTCTTTGGGGAATTTGCAGCTATGTCTGGTCCATTGCCATCTTGGCAGGGCTCTAAAGGTAAAGGATTTCAATCTATTCTTGATCACTCCATTCTTCTTCTCAACTCAACTTCTTCCACCTTATGACATGATTGTCAAGTTTGGCATTCTCTTGGCGCTTTAACTCTTTGGCAGAAGGCAAGATGCTCTCTCACCTTGCATGGTAAGATCCCCATTGTGTCTTCCATACTTCCTCGCATTTATTATGATTTCTTGATAGAAGGAAAGAAGGTTGTGGGAGGGGATTTTGGCTGTGGCAACCCTGTCTTCATTTCTGTGGAGTTTGGCTTCAGTTACATGCCCCCTCTATCAACAACACCCCACAACAACAACAACTGCAACCCATCGTCCTACAAAAATTCATCCATCTTGAAAACATCCAAAAACTTCATTGGGTCCCATATGGCACTTGCATGTAGGGTACAAGTGGCGATGCCCTGCACTCGCCATGTGGGCCCCCATGCTGGCTAGCTCCTCCTACTTACTTCCATAATGCGGATAATTTTAATTTGGGAGGTTATTTATTTTATTTTTTAATCAAAAGGGGAGGAAGCACTTTAGAGGAGCAAGTGTTTTTTTATTTTGTTTATTTTTTATTTTATCTTGGGCCTTCAAAAAAGAAAAGAAAGGGGAGGACTCGAAGCCTTTGAGAGCTCTCACATACAAGCACATTCTTATACTTAGCAGCGAGAGGGAATTGTGGAAGCGCTTGACAAGCATGTTCATCTCACCAAAATGATTCGAGATTGGCAAAGGTGAGAAATTTATGTTTCCGAAGAGATCACCGACATTTGATCGTGAAATTGCTCTTGGGTTTGAAAGGAAACGTGGGCATTTGCTTGATGCAGAATGTGGGCAGAGTGGCAAAACCCAAACTGATTTGATGAGCCTTTGTGCAGCAGTTGGCTTTTGTGATTGGATCGTCAAGTCGCCCATGCAAGTCGGGATGGAAACAACGCGGCAGCAGGTGGAGAGACTAATACGGGATGGTGTGATCCAGGGAGTAGGTACTGGCAGCACCGGGTTTGTGAATGAGTTATCGAGGGTTTAGTGAAGCTGGATGCAGGTTGAAGCGGCCATGTTGCGGATTACTCCGACTACGCACACCTGGGCTGTGATTGTTGCATGCCTTTTTGTGGTGTTTACTCTTTGCTTCTCCCTTTACTTGCTCTTCGAGCACCTCTCCAGCTACAATGGCCCCGAGGTTAGATTCCTGCCTTATTCCCAAGAAACTGAAAATAGAATTCAATGAAAATCCAATTCTTCTTTTCTCTGCTGTGACTACTTGGAGCTTCTAGCATACCTGATGTCTCAGGGCTCACCTGTTGCTCCGCTCAGGTTGGCAAGGGATGTGAATTTGGTGTCTGAGTTCGTTGAAGGCAACGCCTGCACAGACTTTCTCTTTAGCCGTTTTCCACAGTACAGTGTGACCAGTGGTGAAGCACAGCCACACAGCCAGTATTTTGGAACGTACGGGGCTGGAGTAGACACAATGTCGTGTTTCCTACAATCATCTCGATGCCAGTTGTTAACCAACACTTGCTTCCAGTTACTGGTGGTTGTCGGTTCTACGCTATGCCTGTTTCAATTTGCGGCTGAAATCGCAGACGGTGGTGAAATCACAAGACCAGTTCCCTCTGGACTCTGACCCCAAGGGTATGATTGCCAGCTTTAGCAGGAGCTGTCAACCAATACATTCATTCACTCTCTCTCTATCTCTCTCTGGAACTAAGGGATCAATGCATGGTTTTGTAGATGGAATTGCAACTAACTTTTCTCTCTCTCTCTCTCTCTCTCTCTCTCTCTCTCTCTCTCTCTCTTTTCTCTCTCTCTCTCTGTGACTAAATGCCGGCCTTGTGACCTCGTGTCCTTGTTTGTTTCGACCTGAAGCGCTTTGCTTCAGGTAAGGTAGTGCATTGGATTTAGTTGGAAAGCTTGGGGCCTTTCCCTCTTTAGAATATGCCTACACGGGCCATTCCCTGCAACTCCCTGGAGTGTGATCTCTGAATGGTAACAAGCGGACTCCTACCGCTTGGGGGCAGCCCCTCCGCCCAAATTGGGCAGTCGTATGCTCTGTCTAGCGTACTCGGCACTTGGGCTCGGGTTGGTTCCTGTGCTTAAACTTATGGCCTGCGAAAACAATCAAAAATTTAGCTCCTATCAACATCAACACTCCTCGGGGTGATCCCTGGGAATTGGTTACGTATGCCAAATCTAGGGCTTCATGTGTAGTTTTTGGGGTGAATCCCAGGATGGACGATGTGTCCTTTAAAACTACATGCTCTAGCTTAGGCTTGGATTTCATGGCTAATGGTACCATCTCGAGACTTGATAACAGGGGTATGTTGAAGGTTGCAATGACCAAAAGTGCTTCTAATAGAGTCCCGCATCAATTCAATCTCAAAGAAGTTCGTCCCTTGACTGGTTGGAGAGCGGTCTTAGACATTGGTGATTCAATGGGGTGCTCTAGGAAGACAACCAAGGGCAACAACTTCAACTTGAGAGTTTCTAATCGGTTTGATGCTCTGGATGAGGTTGAATCCAAACAGCCAGAAGGACAAGATGCCCCTAAGTGTACGGAACCTGAACGTCCTGAATCTGAAGGATTTGGTACTCTGAATGGCTTACCAATCCTCAAGGTTTACACAAGACGAACAAATTCTATACACGGGGTAATTGTCCCCAAGCCGTCAGATGGACAATCTGTCCCTAAGTGTGCAGAGCCTGAACGTCGTGTAACTGAAGGATTTGGTACTCTAAATGGTTTACCAATCCTCAAAGTCTACACAAGACGAGCAAAATCTATACACGGGGTAATTGTCCCCAAGCAGTCTGACGGACAATCTGCCCCTATGTGTGCGGAGCCTGTGCGTCGTGTAACTGAAAGATTTGGTACCCTGAATGGTTTACCAATTCTCAAAGTTTACACAAGACGAGCAAAATCTACACATGGGGTAACTGTCCCCCTTTGCAGAACGGTTGGCCGTCCAGGAGCAATCACAAGCTACCTAGACGACAAACAATTCACACGCAAAGGGCTGGCTTGCGGCTGGCCACTTTCAACTTCTCAGGGTTGACCAACCAAAGGAAACAACTTGAAGTGGGACAAGTTCTTCGGACTAATGATATTCATATCTGTGCTGGGCAAGAAACATGGGAAACGTCGGATAAACTGGTTGGAGATGTCATTGGTTATAAATGGGCAGGTAAGATGTGTACTCTCAAGGCAGCCTCTGCCAAACGCGGTCAAAAAGGGGTCGGATTCTTTGTCCGTGATTTCTTGTTTGACAATTGTGAAATTATCAACAAGGGTTTGAGGTACGAGCATAGTATCTGGCTAAAACTGAATTTGAAGGGCGGCATGAGTACAAAGGACCTCTTTGTTGGTTGTGTTTACATGCCCACAGAGGGGACCCTTAGTGCTGACGCAGACAAGGCCTTCGAAGATGTAAAGCTGGACTGTGCTTCGTTCCTTGCCAAAGGTCAGGTGGTACTATTGGGGGACTTCAATGCCCGGGTGGGCAAAGGGATCCATCAGGACGATATCATTGGACCTTTTGGTGAGGACGAGCTGAATTCTAATGGCAGACGGTTAATTAACTGTCTAGAAGAGCTTCAGCTTTTGACCTTGAATAACAGGACAAGAGGTGACCAAGTGCAGTGGACTCGTGAGAAACCCCAAACTGGGGAACGTTCCATTGTGGACTATATCATAATGGACAAAATTTTGTTCCCCCAGTGTGCCAATGTGTTGATCGACAGAACTGATATTGGTACCTCTGACCACTTCCTGGTTTGGACTGAGATCAAAAGGTGTTTTCCCACCACCAAGAGATCTGTGAAACGTTCGATTCGGAAGTGGCGCATAGAAAAATTCCACAATGAGGAGGTCAAGGCTGAGTACGTCCAGGCCTTGCAAGAGGCTCTCCCTCATTTTGTCCAATCGCTCCAAGAACTTCAGTCACGCTCTGTTAACGCAAGAAATGAAGTCGAAAGAGCAGTGGACTCTTGGGAGAGTTTCGTTTCCTCCGTGGCTGACAAGATCATTGGGAGGAAACTAATTGTCTGCGGTAGAGCAGTTAATTGGTGGACTAATGAGATTAAACTCAAGATAGCTGAGAGACGAGCCCTCTATAAAGAGTGCTGCAATTTGGAAACCAACAGAGAATTGTGGGCGAGGTACTACCAGCTCCGTAAAGATATCAATCAGCTTGTTAGGTCTCAGAAGAAATTATACTGGGACAAGTTATACAGTGAAATAAACTCAAACCACCATGGTGGTAATGACAAGAAATTCTGGTTGGCCCTTCAACGTTTGTACAAGCCGAAAAACGGTCAGCAAGTACAAGCGCTGAAGACTACTAAAGGTGCAGTGGTGACTTCATCGGTTGACATTGTCAAAACCTTTGAAACTCACTACAGTATCCTTAGCAGAACTTCTAGGTCTAACAGTGAGGGGTCTTCTGCTGAATGGAGGGACACAGTTGGAAAAACTGTTCCTATGATTCAAAACAGCCCTGATGAACTGGAGTATATTTCAATGGCTTATAATGCTCCCATTAGTTCTTCTGAGATTGTGGAAGCAATTGAACATTTAAATGGATATAAAGCTGGTGGACCTGATGGTATTGTCAACGAGCTTATCAAGCACGGTGGCGATCCCATGATAGAGGCCCTAGTTCTCCTCTTTAACCTTATCTGGAAGACTGAAATGATCCCCTTTCGCTGGCGACAGGGGGTCATTGTCAATCTATACAAGAAGGGTGACAGAGAAGAACCGGGGATCTACTGTGGCATCACGCTCCTCAATGCTGTTGGCAAGACATTCTGCAGAGTTATAAGTACTCGTCTCGAGTTTGATCTGGAGTCTAGAGGTTGTTTCCACGAAGGCCAAGCTGGCTTTCGGCGAAACAGGGGCTGTGTGGATCATATCTTCACTCTAAGCCAGATTATCCAGGGAAGGAAAAAAGAAGGGAAACCCACTTATGTCTTTTTCCTGGATGTCAAAAAGGCTTATGACACAGTGTGGAGAGATGGCCTATGGTTCCGCCTCTGGTCTTGTGGGATCAAGGGAAAGATGTGGAGAGTTGTCCACAACTTGTATGCTCACACCAAAAGCTGTGTCACTGTTAACGGACAGAAGTCCAACTTCTTTGACATAGACCAAGGTGTAGCTCAAGGATGTACTCTCTCCCCTCTGCTCTTCAATGTTTTCATCAATCAACTCCTCGAGGATGTGGAAAGTGAGGGATTTGGGTTAAGGGTGGGTGATACCACCATACCAGCCCTTATGTTTGCGGATGACTTCGCAGGCATAGGGGAGACTCCAACCAATCTCCAGGAGTTGATTGATTGCGCGAAGAGATACTTTGATCTTTGGGGGCTAGAGGCTAATGTCAGCAAATGTGCAGTGGTAGCATTCAACGACAGAGGAGAGGGAGGAAGTGATCTTAAGTGGCAGTGGGGTAGCCAAGAGATCCCGGTCCTCCCTTCCTACACTTACCTGGGCGTTGAGTTCTCCTCCAATTGTAATTGGGATGCACATATCCGGAAAGTTGTTCAAACTGGCAAGGGCAAAGCTCTGGGGCTCACTAAATTTTTCCACTGCAGAGGGGTCAACTCTGAGGTTAAGAAAACCATGCTTTGTCGCGTTATTAGACCTGCCTTGGAGTACGGATCTGCTATATGGGTTGATAACTCCAACCAGGCTAAGTCTCTAGAATCCATTCAAGTGGGGGTGCTTAAGGAGTGTATGTCAGCATGCTCCAAAACAGCCAATGTGGCTGTTCGGGGTGAGTTTGGCATTCCGTCCTTAAGCTCCCGACGAGATGAATTCAAGGTCAGATGGTGGGGTCAGCTGCAACATATGCCCAACACCAGATATCCTAAGTTAATCGACTCTATATCTTGGAAACAGGACCGCCCTGTCAAACAGGCTAAGTCCTGGCAGAAGAGAGTAGAAGAGATCCTCAAGGACCTGGACCTGGATCCGCAAGTCTTGACCCTGCTGGATAAATCTGACTTAGAGGCTGTAGTGTCCTCAGCCATGTCTGTTGCCATGAGATTGTCTGATGAAAATGAAGTTAGGCAGAAAACTTCCCTGAACTTGTTTCCAGTCGGTGACATGGGGGAGGACATCTTGGATAACCTCAAGGGTCTACCCACTCTCGGCACTAGACTGAAATTTAAACTCAGGGCAGGAAGCCTACCTTTGAACAGCAAACAGAAGCAGAGAGGAAAGGGAGAGTGCAATTGCCCGTTGTGTGGGCAATCTGAAGACAGTATTCATTTTCTGATACACTGTCCGGGGTTCTCTCACCAAAGAGACGCTCTCTTCAAATCTATTAAGGGAATTGTGCCTGTACCCCTGTTTACCAACTTTGAAAGTCTCGAGGCTGAGCCAAAAGCCCAGGCCCTCCTGAGGCCTAGTTTTTGGGCAAATCACACACAGCAGATTGATGCTTGTGTGAAGGGATTTATAGAGGATATCTGGAAAACCCGGATTAATTCTTTATATGGAGGTAAGTCTTACTACCAACGTCAGCCCCTGACAGAGGTAGGTTCTGTCCCTTTTGTTCCCGCTCAAACTGGGCGCGGGGTCAATGGCCACAAGGCTACGGCAAACAACGTCTTACGAGTACAATCTCGGGTATGATTTTCAAGTGGTCTTATGAATCTAGTGTTCACTGCAGGGCAATGGATGGTTAATTTCCTCAGCTTGTTGGTTTGGTATGGCAGGAACAAAAGTGGCTGATTGGCATCATCTTCATGGTGCCTGTCTACAGCTTAACCTCGGTAATTATCATCCAATACTTTCCAAAGGCACACTTATGTTGAGGGAGAAAAGAAGACTGTCAGGAGTTCATAGGTTTCATAGTAGGTGTTCAATTGTGGTTTGGCTTGTTCTGCATTTCAGTCCGGTGGTCTGGTCATGCTTATCATGCACGGTTCAGCATAGTTTGATTGTGCGTGCTTGTTTGTGTTTTCCTAATGGAGGAGAGGTGGAAGAAAGGAAGGGGTTGCATAGGGGAGGTAGCTACCTTGTACAACAGGGTTAAATGGTCAACAAGTTCTCATTTGCTCTCCGATGGAGTAGGTTGCAGTTTCTATCGTTATGGAGCCCGGCAATTTCAAGACCTTGCAATACATTTGGCGATTGCTATGAGGCCTTTGCCATGTATTCTTTCGGTTGCTACCTCATTGCCTGCCTAGGTATGTGCCTGTCATGCGTGCATCCGAAGCAAATGGGTACGTCTGGTCTTTGGGCACATTGTTGAGAAGCTGACATCAACTGGTTGTTTCAACCACGAGGATTTTCTGATATGAAGTTTGTAACCAAAAAGCATGGATGTTTTATCTCTTCTGCCTGCATAAAGCAAATAAGTATCTAACAATATCTGGCTCCCATTTTCAATGTATCATCCATCAGTGTTTCAAACAGAAGTGGCTTTAGCCATCTAATCAATAAGAACAGTGTTCATTTCAACACCGCTGCTGACAATTTGGACACACATGTGAGGGTACCGACACTGTCAGTAACCAAGAGCACAGAGAGAGGGGCATTGCTTGCCCAGTATTTTAGGTGGCAGCCTTGTAATGATGGGTCCCATGCTACTATAAGACTTTGTGGTAGATTGTGGGTTTTTCTGCCCTTGAATTAGTGCGCAGAGTCATTGATCCACCGGTTTTTGGAAAGCAATGCATGCTGTAATCCGCATTCTTTTTGAGTCTCTGTGCAGGGGAAGAGGACATGGCAGTTGAAAAGTTGGCGAGACAAGGGTCGTTGGGTTCTCAAACTCCTCTGCTGAATGGACATTTGCGGAAACATATGGTGTATCATCCAATTCCACTCAGATGGTGTATTGAGCCCTGGGAACTTGGTCGGCCATTCTATGACATAGCCAAATTTGGTATTGTGCAATATGTAAGTTTCTCTGTAAGTGCAAAGCTTTAGTATTTTGGATGAATTCCTCTAAGTTCTCTCTGTAACAGCTGGTTTGGTAACAATGATGGCCACGGTCAACAGATGATATTGAAGACAGTGTGCTCCTGGCTGGCACTGCTGCTGGAAGAACTTGGTTCATATAAGGATGGTGAATTCGATTGGTCTACAGGGTAAGTCGAGTTATTACTGCTTGACCCATTCCCCTGCAGGTCTCTGTCTCCTTCAGAGTTTGTTTCTTGCTTTCTGGCTATGTTGATTGGCTCTGCTTGCTGGGGACTTACAAAAGTTGATACCAGCACTATGTGTGTTTCATGTGCATGCTAGTCTCACAATAAGTTTTGGGGTTTGCAGGTATCCATACATAGTTCTGGTGCTCAACTTTAGCCAGATGTGGGCTCTCTATTGTCTCGTGCAGTTTTACCAAGTGACGAAGCAGGAACTTCATGAGATCAACCCGTTGGCCAAATTTTTGTGCTTCAAGGCAGTTGTATTTGTGACATGGTGGCAGGGAGTGATCATTGCCTTAATTTTTTCTTCAGGCCTGGCATTTCAGTGGTTTTCAAGTGAAGCAATCTTGGCCGGGCATCTCAAGAACGGCCTCCAGGATTTCATTATTTGTATTGAAGTAAACTCGTGCTGCCCAACTCCCTCTGATCCTCCCTCCTTTCTCCATTTACCTTGAAGAAGTCCCTGGCTTACCTGGACCATTCCCTAGCTGCCAAGAAAATTCTGTGAGTCTGCACTGAAGTGCAAAGATACGAAGAAGTGATGCCTTAGCATTTAATGAACTCTTGGATCAGTTCCAAGAGCCAAGACTATGGCTGCCATCGTTATCTGGACTTTTACTACTGGTCTCATGAACATTTCAGGGAGGTCAAAGCAAGGGCCTGCACAATTCAGCCTAGATATCTAAATGACAAATACTTTCTCAGCTGGCAATTCAGCCTATCTTCTTGGGACAAGTGATTAAAAGTTGCATACAAAGATAAAAACATGGCTGTGGCTTGAGAAGATCTGAATGGGATAAGTTGCCAAATCCTCAGATCGTCTGTACCTCCAAAAATGTGTATAACCCTGAAGTCAAGGGGTCCAGGGCAAAACTGATTCTATTGGGTTGTGTTCTCATTCTCAGATGGCAATTGCAGCTGTTGCACATGTTTTTGTCTATCCAGCAACGCCATATCAAAGGGTGGGCAACAAGGAGCAGAGTTCGAATAGCTTCGGAATTATTACTGAAGCAGTGGATCAAAGCAATGACTTAGCCACACCCAGTGTGAAAGAGAGTATGCGAGATGTTGTATTTGGAGGCGGTGGGCAAGTAAGCTTTGCTGCTTTGCCCTTTTGATCATTGTTGGTTTTATGTCTGTGTCCGACCTCAGATCAGTCAACAGATCATCGATCAGGCGTGCCTCATGTCAATAATGTCACTTGATTTGATTTAGAGAGAACCCAAGAGGAGTCCCATTACCATTTTCAAGTTGGGACGTTGTAGACTCTTGAGGTAAAGTATTGTGCAGTTGACTTCTGCTCTTTAGCAAATCAGTGGTGGAGATCTTGTTAGTACGATTTCCCCATTCCAAAGTAGCATATTCTCTAGCCATCGAAAGCAGCAACAGGTTAACATCACCTGGAAGGAACAGCCACTTTGAGATAATTTTCTTGGTAGGAATTCAGCATCAGTCCATAGACATTGAAACCAGTAGCTGGTTAATCATCACAAAATCTGCAGCTTGATCTGCATTTGATGTCACAGGATGGCAAGTTTTGATGCTGATCCATCTTAGTTATATTGGATGAGAGTGCAACGCAATTGTCAGGCTGCACCCTGAGGCTGACATCAAATGATGCAGCCAACTCAACTTCGTTGCAGAACCCCACTTTCATGTACTCTATGGATTTGATAGAAAACTCACTTCGCAACGCTGAAGAACGTGTACATGGCAGGTTGTGGAGGACGTGAAAATCACCATGTCTCAAGCAGTTGAGCCTTTCGAGACGGGTATCACAATGATCCATGAAACATTTCATGAGACAATCCAATCATGGGGCGGCAAGCACAAGAAAATGATAACTGAAGAAGAGACATATCTCATAAAGGGTGAGGATGATTCTCGTGGCAACGAAGAGGCAGGAATTCTGAAAACACAGGTAGTTTTGGAAGATAGCAGTGGAGACACCGAATGTTCCCTGGGAAGCAATCACAGCTGCTACGGAGGGGTTGTAGGAAAAGAAATTACAGAGACGTCCTGCAAAACTGAGAGCAGAGGGTTCGATTCTTCTCTTCTCAAAAGGTCCTGAGGAGGGAGTAATCTCTTAATACACAGGAGTGGACTGGAGGATAGCAGGAACAGCAAGAGCTAGGACAGGAGTTTTCTCAACTTCATTCATGTATCCAACCCATTTGTGCGAAGGTGACTGGATTGCAGTTTGTCACTAAAAGCTAGACTAGGTATTCCCATTTGAACGATGATGTTGTTGCTTGTTATTGCTTGTTTCATTTATCATCACCAATAGTCCCCACAAGAACACACCCCATTCTTGAAGTGATGGAACCGGCTGGCATCCCTTGCAACAATTTCTCGCCCAACAATTTTGGATATAAACTTGGTAGCAGTATGGCAATCGCCACATACTCTAAGGTTCTTCATTATGCGAATAGGCGTACCAGGGGGCGTGCTCAGAAGCCCAAAGGCAATGGCCAGCTTTTCACTGTGATGGCAGAGAGCCTGTTCCTTTGTCTGCTGATCCACATCATGCAAGACACATTTTGTGTTGGGCAGATATCCTGCCTGCCTCATCTTCCTATTTAATCTATCCAACTCGGCATATATGTCCTGTGTTTGTGGGTGTGATCTATCATCTACGCAAAATGTGTGTACCTTGTTCTTGACCTCAATCCAGCTGCGCCCTGGCTCCTTCTTCACACATCTGTGCTCCATTGCTGTTCTTACCTTCGCAATATCGTTCCACCTGCCAGCTGCAGCGTAGATGTTTGAAAGCAATACATACACTCCAGCATTTTGCGGATTCAACTTGAGGATACATTCTGCAGCTCTTTCTGCTAGCACTACGTTGCCATGGATTCTGCAGGCACCAAGTAAGGCCCCCCACACTGGAGCATCTGGTTTAAATGGCATGGTGTTGATAAACTCCTCTGCCTCATCCAATCGCCCTGAACGGCCAAGAAGGTCAACCATACAACTGTAATGCTTTTCTGTTGGTGTGATGCCATGCTCTCGACTCATGGAGAGGAAATAGTGATGGCCTTCATCCACCAGGCCCATATGGCTGCATGCAGAGAGCACTCCAATAAATGTGACATCATTTGGTTTTACCCTTTCCCGGAGCATCTGTTGAAATAGTTGCAGGGCTTCCTTGCCATGCCCATGCTGAGCATATCCGGTGATAATTGCAGTCCAGGAGATCACATTGCGTTGTGCAATTTTATCAAACACTTGCTGTGCATCCTGCATGCTCCCACACTTGGCGTACATGTCGACAAGGGCATTCCCCACTCGGTCATCTGACTCGCATCCAGCTTTGAGAACATGTCCATGTACCCACTTACCCTCTTCCAGGGCTGTTAGGCTGGCACAACCACCAAGGATGCTCATGAAAGTGACCCCATCAGGCTTCATGCCTTCCTTTTGCATTTGCTGAAAGATCTCTAATGCCTGAGCACCATGCCCTTGCTGAGCAAATCCTGCTATCATTGAATTCCATGAGATCAAATCTCGCTTGGGCAACTTGTCAAAAACACTACATGCATCCACCACACTTCCACACCTGTAATACATGCTGACAAGGGCATTCCCCACTCGTGTATCTGACTCAAATCCAGCTTTGAAGATGGCTGCATGGAGCCGCTTCCCCTGTTCTAGAGCATCTGGACTGGAGCATGCATTGAGGATGCTGATAAACGTCACCACATTTCTTTCAGGCATTTTGCCAAACACTTGGTGTGCATCCACCACACTCCTGCACTTGCAATACATGCTTACCAGGGCATTCCCTACTGTGACATCTGACTCAAATCCAGCTTTGATGATGCACGCATGGAGCCACTTGCCCTCTTCCAGAGCTAGTGGGTTTGCACATGAGTTTAGGATGCTGATGAAAGTGACCTTGTTTGGATTGATGCCTTCACGTTGCATTCGCCGAAAGAGTTCAAAAGCCTCATGGCCATGGCCATGCCGAGCGTATCCTGCAATCATCGCATTCCACGAGATCACATCTCGCTTAAGCATCGTGTCAAACAAGAGGCGCGCATCCACCACACTCCCGCACTTGCAATACATGGAGACAAGCGCAGTTCCAACTCGGACATCTGATTCTAATCCAGCTTCGATGATGTACGCATGAAGCCGCTTGCCCTCTTCCAGGCCAACCGGGCTGGCACATGCACTGAGAATGCTCATGAAGGTGATCTTGTTTGGCTTCACGCCTTCCCATTGCATTTGCCAAAAGAGTGCCAATGCCTTGTCAGCTAGTCCTTGCTGAGCTAACCCTGCAATCATCGCAGTCCATGAGATCACATTCCGTTTGGGCATCTTGTCAAACACTTGGAGAGCATCCACGACAATCCCGCACTTCACATACATGCTAACAAGGGTGTTTGACAGGAAGATGTCTGGCTCGAATCCACTTTTAATGATGTGGGCATGGACCTCCTTGCCGTCTGACAAGGCCTTGGCTTTAGTACACCCCTGCAAAAGACGAGCACAGGTTTCCGAATATTCCTGAAAGCCTCGTTGCTGTATCACATCCAATATGCGCACTGTCTCCTTCAATCGCATCTCCTTACACGCTGTGCTCACCTCGCCACCACTCTCCCAAGCTTTCCTGCAGACTCTCCTTGCCACTGTAAGTTTTTTCTTTCCACTCCACAAGAATTACTGCTGCTGCGGCCACAAATACCCTTCTCTCTCGCCTGATGTCCAACAACCCGCTGGGTCCTATTCCTGATACGAAATCCCGCAACCCTGCATGATGCACAATCACAATTTCATATGTGCATCTCTAGACCTTTTGTGAAAGCTTCACACGCAGAACAGTTCTGACCTAAATGCTCACAGGATGGAATTCTGATGCGGTTTGCACAACACACGAGATGGGCGGAAGTGCAGCATACCCAGCATTCCCGAGCCTTCTTTGAAAACCCATTACGACGATACCAACTCCCCCATGCGATGAAGCATGATGAACACACAAGTAACATTTTCAGCCACTATCTCACTTCCCACCAAACTGACGGGCATTTGCAATTCTTTCATCATGAGGACTTGCAGCGCTCCGAATTGCATCAAACACCGTTTCAGCAAGACTGAGACCTCTGACTGCATTAAAGATTTTGCAAGTGCTCTATAGCATTACCTCCTTGGAGATCGGTGTTTCCACCGAAAGTTAGTTTGTAGACCGCTGTGAATCTCTTTCAGCTGTTACTCTTTAGGCTTGTATCTCCTGCAGTGATTATCGTGTTGGAATGAATTGAAATTGGGTCTTTGTAATTGGAGGTTGGTGCATTCAGTTTACAAACACATTATAAGACGAATGTGAAAGGTGATGATGTCCGTCAGAAGCGACAATCTTAGGAAGAAAAAATGTTAGCAGTGGAAGAATGATGGTGACTCTATTCTTCTACAGCCCTTTGGTTTTGTGGTTTTACAGTTTGTTCGTGACTGGTTCCTTCTTTGTCCCTTCGGCCCTTTGGGCCTCTCGCTCTGTGTGTATGTCTCTCGCTCTAAGAATAAAGTAATTTTTCTACCAACCCAAAGATGTGACAGAATACAGCAACCAGAGGAGCTTGCATCTCCAGAGGAGGTAATGTGGGTGTCAACGTGCAGTGGTTGTGTGGATATCCAATCCACTGTGCTGCTGTGCCCCCACGGACTGGACTGTTTGGTAGGGACAAAAATGAATTCAAGGATTGTCTCTGCGAAGCCTCTGTTCTTCCACCATCAGCTCCTGCTTCTGTCTCTCCAGGGCAAAGACCTTCCAGCATGCACTATCATCCTGCTCCATTGAATATTGTGCAATCTTTTCATCTAAAAGTGCCGCCACTGCTGCTTGCTCTTTATGTATCTGTTCCTCATAGTTGCCAAATCCATAATTCATGAGGCATCGAAGCTCCATCATAATATGGATCCACTTCAGACAGTACTCTAACATCTCTTGATTCTCCAGACGAGTCTCCAGGCTCATCTCGTTTAATGGAGGGTCTTCCAATTTAATCTGCTCCAGTAAGTCATCCATAACCTACAAAGCCACATTCAACAACATTTGCCATGAGAAACAAGTCGTCAGAGTCCTGGAATAGCTGGCTCCAATGTTACAGTGTAGCAACACCAGGGACTACAAATAATCTTACTTGGCCACTGCAACCAAATCAAAATTCACACAACTCACCTCTGGATCAGCGGTTCCTTGATCAAGGTTTTCCTCTCTAAGTTTCAGTTCCATGTCTGCTTTCTCGGCTCTTTCTTGCTCAAAATGCGCATAGAAATTCTGCATCAGCATTTTAGCCAGTGGTCGACCAGATGACTCTGGCACAGTCTCAAAGACCTCTGCTACTGAATCAGTGAGGGCATAAAGTATTCGGTAAACAGCCACATGAAGAAGAGCTGTTTGATGAGGCGGAATTTGAGCTGATTGGATCAAATTGACCATCTCATCTCGCAGCTTGTTCCGTTGCTTTCCATCCTGAATAATATCTATGCCTGCCAAAATACTGGCCACAGAGCCCTCCCATGGCATGTCTGCTGGTGGGAGGACAACCGGTGTTTCGATGACTTCAATAGCTTTTGGCTCTGGTGGAGTTTCATCAATAATCTTTGCAGATTTTTTTGGGGCCTTTTTATCAGATGACTTCGGGCCTTTGCCTTTCTCCACAGGAGGGGGAGGGGGGGTTGGCAGCGGCGGCGGCGGTGGTGGTGGCGGAGGTGGGGCCATTTCTTTCACAATTTTGGCGAGGTTCTCGAATTTGCTGTATATAGAAGGCACAAAATAGATGGGAGGCTCCAAAGTGAGGTTGCTTTTGATGAAGGTGAATGCTTCAGCAGAGAACATGTACTGGCTATTTCTGATCTCTTCAGTTGGGCGAGATGCTTTGGCTGCTCTGTAAAGGACTGCCTCAAAGGCCTCATCAATTCCACGCATCATTTCCCGGTAATCCAACACCTTGGTAAATTTCTGTCGCAGTTTTCTGTTGCTCCAAACGCCATAACCAAACATGACATTTCATTCCCTTGTCAGCCCTCAGAAGATTGAGTGTATTTGTTCTTTTAGATTTCCTTCCTACATTTTATAATAATTGCTTTGGTGAGAGTACCAATTGGAATCTTGTTGAGTCCACAATAACTGCTAACCAGAGGACAGTCGACCAGTTCCCTGTTAAGCAATCTCCTAGTAATGAGGACAATCCATGCCAACCAAGTAGTGTATACACATTACCCTTCTGGTAGCCAGGAAAATGGTTAACCAGCCAAAAAGGAGAAAATTTCAAGTTAAAAGCTCACATCACCCTTGAGACATACAGCAGCAGGAGGCCAATGCTGTCTGCAGGTGAGGGAGGGTCAGATAAGTGAGCCTCCGCAAAGCCCCACGCCCCTTACTATTGTGCTAAGGTAAGGGTGGTCACTACAGGCAATACTAGCACTGAAAGCCTTTCTGAAGGTGGTACATACAACCTGTATTGGTCCTCTGAGAGGGCCACACCTCTGAGGAAGAGAGGGTCCAAGCTCCAGGCTCCAGGCAACTTAGGAGTTATGTGTAGCACCCAGCTCTCCAAATACACTCCGGGCACATCTGACCTGAATGTGAAGACAAAGGTTTTTTTCTGTCCAGACAGTATACTCCCAGAACCATTCAGGACTGCAAATGCCCGACAATCTGTAATGTGCTTGCCTGCAAACCCCAACAACAAATACCCCAAGTGAGCTAGTGCCTCTTACTACTACTTTTTGTGGGTTGATTGACAAGAGCCCTGATCAGCATGTAGACAGCAACCGTGTCCTCTGCTTTAGGAATCCTAGAAGGATCAGATTATGAGTCAAGCCACACAGCCACCCTAAACAAGGTCGGCAGACAGGAGAAAACAACCTTGTGCCAGCCATTCCAGAGTTGTGGCCAGCCTAACCTTGTTGTGAGATTTGCAATCAGACCTAAACCTGAAGCATAAACCAAAACACGGTTGAGCAAGGACATCACTGCCTGTATTTCTAATACACAATGAGAACTGTGCTTGCCTCGAAGGCTAGCAATTACAGCTTGGAGAATAAATATACTTTTTGTCTCTATGCCTCTCCCTCCACTGAGAGAAACAGACACACCACCAGATTCTTCTGGCGGTAGGAGACAACTCTTGGACAATTGCAGAAAGAAATAAAGGCAAGGCATAACCAACCTAAGGCCAATTTGCGGGTGGTTATAAGGGCCTCCATGGGCCTGCGTTCCCAGGTGTAAAACAGGGTAGTGCTGCCCAAATTCTCCAACAGCACTGTTTTGCTGGTTTGCCCTCCTACTCAAGCAAAACAAAATCGAATGATTGTACCTCATGCCGGATAATGGTTTCAGAGAACCTCTACTTTTGTCACTTGCTTTTCTAATTATAGGTCCCTCCCATGTCTTGTTCTCACGATGCGCCTATCAACAAGGATTGTGGATTGGAACCAATATAAGTAACATGACAAAACATTTCCATCAGTGCACTTATCTCACTTGGATCGTTTTCCTTCCTGATTTTTGCAATTGAGACCCAGTGTTAGACCTGACAACAGAGATGATGTCTGAGTGGGATGCACACCCGTTTTGCAAACACAAAAAAGCATGACAGGGCTCAGTAATGCTGCAGGGCCTGGCATTTCTCGTGGTCTCTGCACAAGACAATTGAGGTGATACACGTAAGATCGCAATATCCCTTGGCACCCTACACATCCCAAAATTTATATGACCTTCTATATGTAGCAACCTCCTATAGAACCTCCTAAAGAGCGTTTTTTCTTTGAAGCGCTAGGGTTTTCGAATGAGTTGGAGTTTGGTGAAGTGCCCAGTGCAGTGGATTACCTTCTTGAACTTTTCCTGCACTTTCAACTTCATGGGAGGCAATGGCTTTGGCAATTCACGGCAAATGCGGCGTCCCAAAACCTGTAAGTCCACTAACAACGTAAATCAAGAGTTGGGCTCTCTTGTTAGAGCAGCTCACCGAAATTCAGCTTGCCTCTTGTCAATTTCTACGAGTTCGAAAGAATTGGAAAAGTTGTATGTCCTTGGTCCAGCATACTTTTCTTTCTCATGGAGAGCTAGCTATCTCTGCAAGCACTGCTATGTTTTCACAGAAGCAGGGTCATACCTTCAAGGCTGTAAAATCGGGATAGTGTGGCTCTGCACGCTGAAGATTTGCCACACTTTCAGAAGTGAACACCTCCCAGGGACCCCATTCAGACTTCCTCTTTAATGTATGAGCCCACCGGTCTTTAAAAAACACAATGACCGTGTTGTCTCTGTCTGGGCGTCCAATGCGCATGAACTCCCTCTTCATCGTTTTTCGTTGTTTTGGTGCCGGGCTACCATCATCCCAGGGTGGTTTTGTGGGTGCACCTGGTGTTCCTTCCCACTCATATAGGCGAAGAGTTTGTTCCCACTGGAAGTCACACCCTCAATGAACTCTTCGTGAGTTGCAACAAAACCATCACGCAACAAACACACACCTATGCATTGCCAGTCACATCATCTATGGCATCAACAACAGACTGGGCAGGCCCATGTGCAAAAAGAACACTGGCTATCAAATCTTATATGGATCACAATGAATCTGTACAGTAGAGATTATAACAATCGATTCCCCCTCCAGAAGTGTATCAGGAGCTCTTGTTCCACAGTAGTCTGAGCACACACAACCACCCTTTTCTGACAATTATCAGGGTTCAGGGTTTTAGTGTACAAGAACGGGCCATAAGCAAGTCCCAGAAAATTCGAAGACACTTACCTCTTCCGCACTAACTTCCTCTTTCGTTCTGGAAGCCTCAATCATTTCAAAATTCTCTAATTTCACACGGTACTTGTGTATCCGTTCCATCAACAACTCTGGGAATGTCTTGTCAAACCTTTCTCTAAATCTTGTGCACACGGTGTCCCATTCTTCGTAGAACCAATAGTAATCCCTACATCACCCCTCCCACCAACCATCAGGAAAGACCTTGCATGCGTAGGCGTTACAGTCTTGACGGCCATGAGTAGAGGTCAAATATGGGTCCTGATCTATGCAATCCATAGGTAAGCTCGTTCACTCATTCGCAGTGTTGTCAATTAAAGTTCTAGTGAGGATGCACAGGCCAGAAGAAAACGCCGATCATAAAGATATGACAATTATAGCACGTGGAAAAGACAGCTGCAGCATTGTCACTCTTCTTACTGGACTGAAGAGGCTTACTCTAAAACGTTAAGTTCCGAATCCTTCTCATAGCGTTGCCATATGTGGAGTTTCTCCTTTTTCGGAGGTATGGGTGGGGGCTCCTTTTTCCGTTCAAGAGCTTGCAAAAACATTTGGGATCGTCTAGGTGGTACTCGTTCCAACATGTCACACTGCTCTGGAAGGGGCAGCATCCTCAACATGTTGTTCGCCGAAAAAGTTAGATGTCTTCTCTAATGTATGTGAATCACTTCAAGCACTCATTCAGAACATGTGGTGTAATAAGAAATCGGATTGAAACAGTCAGATGATAAACTTGACAGATTTCAAGGGTGACGGCTATGCTTCTACAATGTGTTCAGTTCAGAATTCCTGGCTCGTAGCGCTATGCTTGGGTAAAACACCAGGAGCAATGCCTTCATTTCTCGCACATGTTGTAACTCCGCTGTTTATTCATCAACTGTTATCGCATGCAATATCATTTCTCGCACCTGTTGTAACTCCGCTGTTTATTCATCAACTGTTAGCGCATGCAATATTCTGGCTTTCCTCGCTGATGGTTGTGCACAGGCCGCCTGATCGTACAAAGTCAAAAATCACACAGAACAGTAGTTGGGGTGGCATTGATCAGGCACGCAGCGGCCCTGATCAAGAGGATTTTAAACAAAACTGCAGGAAGGGCGTGCAAGGGAAATGAAGGGGCCTGATCAGCAGCTAGCCAAGAAATGTGTAAGCTGGAGCTGCAAATGCTGAACAGCAGCTGCGCATGCACAACACACGGATCTGTGTTTGCATTGGCGTGCTGGCTGGTGAAGAGGTAGATGACGAAGAGTCGGATCAACAGGTAACCGTTACAACCGACTCTTCTCAACCATATACATTTGAATTCCGAAACCTCCACAACTGGTGACCTACCATGTCCAAATGGCCCAGTTGCTTACAGTTATAAACCTTCATAGATTACGCACTACAGTCCACAACCCATTGCACTCAAAGAGACAAGACTGTACAACACAGCTTGTTGCTTGTACATTTGTTTTCCGAACACCAAAACCTGTTTCGTCAAGCACTGGATGCCTGTATACCTATGACCAATTTGGCCTTTGATGGCCAGGTGATGTGACATGTTCTCCACTCAACACTCATCAGTTTCACACTGTTAATAGCCTAAGTTTCATCTCCCGATAAGGCGAGCGCTCTTGAAAAAGCTAATACATTTACAGAAGAGAGTCTAAATGAGATGAAATGAAATGGAACTTTATAGCGTCCGAAGGAAGCTTATCGGACAAAAGAAAAGCAAGAAACAAGAAATTGGAATAAAAGACAGAGTGAAGCCGGAAGGAGCCCAAAAGCAATCACTGCTCAAGGGTCAAAGTTTTGTGAAGAAGAGCTGCCAAGCATTTCTGATCCTCCTGATGGAAGACTGTGAGAGAATTGAGTTTCTCCCACGGATCTCATACTAAAGAGGCCAGTAAAAGAAGAAGTGCTCTTCAGTTTCGATACAACGGTTCCAGTGCATGCCCCAATGCCCTGAGAGAGAGAAATGAAATGAAATGAAATGGTGCTTTATAACGTCCGCGGAAAGCTCATAGAGCTTATGGGACAAAATGGAAGAAAACATGAGAGAGGAACAAAATCCAGAAACCACAATTAATGTTCTAGCGATTGTCTAAGGGTGAAGGCCTCGTGCAGGTAGGCTGCCAAGCATTTTTTATCCTCATAGTGGAAGACATCAGTGAGAGTAGACATCAGTGAGAGTTTGGGTTCCACTGAATAAACAGTGGAATCTCCCAGGGATCTCGTAGTATAGAGGGCAGTAGAAGAAGAAGTGTTCTTCAGTTTCAATAAAATTGCACCAACAGTCAGTAGCTCAGTTGGTTAAGTGCACTGAGTGCCACCCAGATGATTCTGGGGTCAAATCTTGCTACTGATAGGTGTGGTATACTCTTCTCCCCGCATACAGTACAATGTGCTCAACCTCACAAGCCACAGTAGTAAGCCATGAAGTGAAGAGGAGAAACAATTCCCACAAGTAACTTAGGTAGTGCTAGATTTCGAGGGGAAAAGAGTGGGTGAGCTACTTGTTATGGGGGTTAAAATGAAATCCCAAAAAATTGCATGTGCATCAGTGGTGGAATATCAGCCTGTTCGGAATCTCGCCAGCTAAAAATCAAAAATAAAAATAAATCTCGCCAGCCACCTTTTCTAACTTTTTTCTTTTTTGGTTTTCTTTTGTTTGTGTGCTTAAACCCAGGCTCGGACTGGAGTTAGTTAAAATGGGATGGACAGAAAACGGATGAGACAGTATCCAAACAAGTCCTTCAAAGTTTCATATTCTGTCATAGGATGACCTTCATGCAACAAATAGAACAAAGCTGCAAACTGAACTCTTTTTTTCCTGCCGTCTCTAGCTGCTCGACTTAGTACCAATTGATGCAACACATTCCCTGAGGCATTTATTGCAAAAATTCTCTTGTTCTTCCCAAACTGCAAGGCCCCGGCTCTGGTGGTACCGTTGGAAAGCCCTCGATGAGGATGGGTGCACCGGCTTGGTCTCATGATTTTTGGACCTGCGGTGTGGGAGATATGGAATTTCAAGTACTTTTGGTAGTCGAAAATTCGTGAAAAATAGCAAAGTGGGCTTTGCTGGAGCAGTAATTGGATATAGTACAACTGAATAACTCATGGAAAAAATAAGATTCTCCACACATGGGCCTCCACATAGGAGAGGCACTTGGATATGTAGGGGATTCCACTTGGGATAGTTGGGCCAACGACATAGGCTACCCTAGTATGGTACTATTGAAGAGAGGACACAATTCCAATCAGCTCCTTTGACGTGCAGGGATCATTCAGATCAACTAGTCAACACTTACTTTAACTCATTCGATTAAGAAGCTTTTAATTGAATTGCAGTTAATCCAAGAAACTCTAGATCCAATATCAGAATAACACATACCCATTTGAAATTCCCTCCGCATTTAATGCATAACGCTACTTGGAGATCGATTCCCTGGAAGTGATTCGAATTTCGAACACGAAACAATTCTACGGAACAAGGAATTAGATTTACATCCAGGTTTACGTCTAGGCTTCCAAACAAGTATTCAATGCCTTAAGGCACTGAAACCAACAACAATTATCTCTGTTGGCTGGGCAACCACTTCTCTGTCACCCCCTCATTTTCATACAACATATGCCATTTTGTAGAACACTTCAATTCCAAGTATAGTAAAATTGCTATTTGTTTTCTTGGGCAATAGGGTCTTTGATGATCATCATGTGGATATTCACGAGTAAGACTAGTAGCTCAATCAACCGCACATGGTAGTGCAGATTTTGCCCAACCCATAGCCAAACAAGAGGCTTCCCATGGGTAGTATATAAGTCATATTTCACATGTTGTCTACCTGCATCTTGTCTACCTGCACCAAACTTTCCTTGGATTGGAAAAGTGGTTCATTGCATCAAAGTGGGCTCCACTTTGTGAGATGGAGCTCTAGCCTCTACCCCATAGAAAGTTGTAACTGAGATGGGGCGACATATGTCTCTGTCCTTAGAGCATGCCCAGCAGGCGCGCTACCTAGCGCTCTATCTTCAAAATAGCGTGGCGGAGGGGATCCCGCTTCCCCAGCAGCACGTTCTGGCGCTTCAAAATGGTGACCCTCACCAAATTCCGTGCCACTCCCTCACCAAGTTGCGTGCGTTTGGAGTGTGGCATTCTCCCGAACTACCGCAAGATCCGCTGCCACTCCGCCTTCCCATATAATGACGAGCGGCAGGGCAGATGGCGGGGCCCACGGCTTACATGCTTGGCGCCTTTACTCTAGTATGGATATGGTGGGTTGCTGCTGGGGCTCTTGCCAGCCCACGCGCTATCTAGCGTGCCTGCCTCACCATACGCCTCCCTAACATAGTGTTGGCATGGCAGTTTAGTGAGCCATTGCTGGGCATGCTCTTAGCCAACCAAAGTAGAATTTTCTCTACTCTTTACTACTTCCCCATACTCTCTTTATATCTCTCAAGTCTCCAAAATGTCACTCCCCACCAAAACAGAGGCTGCACCTTGGTCTCTAGGCCTCCTGCAGCTATAGTAAATCTCTTTCGACTTTGTTTGTCTCTTCGTTTGCACGTTAAAGAAACTTTATCTTCATCTTTATCTTTATCTCTGTCACTGGTCCCTTTATGTTACTAGCGTTGCAACCTCATACCTCAGACCTTACAATGAGTTCCCATCCCATGAGTACCCAACTTATTATAACAATTTCAAAGGCACATACACTGGTTCACCCTGCGAGGCTGGAATGTGGTATTCCTCCAAGCACTCGAGGACAAGCCTCTAAAGGAAAAAGAAAAGATATTATCAGCCTGCACATATGCATGTCAAGTTTTCAATGAGTTCTTCGGGAAGTTTCTTGACGGTTAGCCTACACGGCCTCCAGGGTGGTTATTTTTTCCACCAATGTGACTCTTTTATTATTTAATTTGACTAAAGGGCCACCCGTCCCCTTTCTTTAAAATTTAAAAAAATAAAAATCTTCGGGGTCCACCCCATTTTGTTTTGCCTTATGGCCTTCTGTTGAGGTTATTTTTTCCCCAACTTCTATTAATATGAGCTCCTAGGCCTCAGTCCCCTTCTTTTTGTAGAAGAAAAAGAAACCAATAGTCAGTAGTTAAGTTGGTTAAGTGCACTGAGTGCCACCCAGATGATTCTGGGGTCAAATCTTGCTATTGACGGGTGTGGTATGGTTCCTAGGTGGTGCCCCATTCCTTATGCCTCATGGCTGTGAAAGAGGTTTTTCTCCCCTCTCTATCAAGGTGATTCAGCTGTCGCTCCCAGGTGTTTCCATTTTAAAAAAAGAAAAAAGAAGAAGAAAAAACAAACAAATGAGTTGAAGATTTCTACCTTCATCTCAGTTTAACTAGGACCTAGTATCAGGCTCAATAAGAAACACTATCATATCATCAGCATTCGTCATCTCCACAAATGATGGCTTCCAACCAAGCATCAGATGACCATATCGAGGCGAAGGTGGGAAGTGTTCGCAGATGCTCTTTACCGACGATCGTACCCGACACTGAAGAAACGCCACGGATCAGCACAGGAAACTGAATAAATTGCATAAAAAGGAATTGCCATAGTAAAGTACTGAACATCCCGCATCACAATATCCAGAGAGATTCCCAAGAGTCATATCTCTTGCTCAAAATTCACCCGAAGAGTACATATAATTTTGAAAATACAGATACCCGGACCCAAAGGGTAAGACAAAAAAATTCCGTCTTACCCGGGTTCGGACAACACTGGTCGAGACCCAAGAGCTCCTCGTTCAACTTACTGTCCATGAGCGTAGAGGCATCGGACATCGCTAATTGTTTTGATCAGTTGAGTTCGAGGAATGGCGCCAGCTGCTGTCTCGACGGATATTGCTCGAGAATATGGTTCAGTGAGGGAACTGTCAGGGATGAAGGAGGTTCCCTCCATCTTCAAAAAGGAGTCGCTTGAGGAAAGCTTCATCAGTGCGGGTCAGCGGTCCATACCTGTGATAGATCTGGCAGAGCTAGAAGGTGATGGGCGTGCCTCAGTCCTGGAGGAAATTAGATGTGCGACGGAAGAATGGGGATTTTTCCAGGTACACAATTCTAGAGAAGAGAGGTAGCTTCTTGGATGTCTATATTAGGAGAGATCTTTCGTCTTATTCCGCCTAAACCAGGCACGGGGTCTACGTACACAAGGCTACCTCAAAACGTCTCATTCATGAATACATTCTATCTGAATTTGAGATCTCTGGTTGGGAAGAAGTGAGGTGGATAGGCAAGGTGAAGATGTCCTCTCTCTTGTAGACTGTACATGGTTTGAGGATGCAAAATCTCTGAAATTCTCTAGAGTACTTCACTTGAACACTCCACTCAAATGAATTGGCCATTCGTATTCTTCTGGGGCTAGTACAATTGCAAGATTCTCTGAAGCTCCTAGGGAAATTTCTTACTTCGGTACCTTTCTAGTATATAGGATGTTGCGAACGAACTTTTCCAACTGTGAAGAAGAGAGCATAATGGGTCTCTGCCATTGCTCAAAGGTTGCTCTAGTTGACAATCGATGGGGCCTTTCCACATTTCTTCCAGATAAAGTGGCAGGAAACCTGTGATTTTGACATCTGGTATACTTCTTAAGTAGCTTTTACCACTGTAATCATTTGGATGATCCGTGAGGTTGATTGTCCTCTCTGAATTTGTGTTGTTGGTGGGATCAATACATGATATAAGGTGGTGAATCATGGTGTTCCCCTGGCACTGCTCGAGGATGTTTTGTGGGCAAATAAACAATTTTTTGAGCTGCCTCGTGAAGAAAAGCTGAAGTACTGGACTGCCGAGCCATCTAAAGTTACCTATGGCTCCGGCTCTACCATCAAGAGGGGTCTTCAGCCCTGGAGAGATTATCTTACGCTGGAGTGTTCCCCTGCACCAGAGATGGAGAAATGGCCCACTGAGCCTTTGACATTCAAGTAGGTCACGAACAACATTAATTCCTTGTATCCTTGTTTACTTGCCAGTATTTTGGCAACATTGCTGTAGATTCAAGGAAGGGCAGGTCTGACAGCTATTGTAACCCAAAAACCTCAACCTTTGAACTAGCGAGTCTATGTGTTGGGGCTTCAATATCATCCTTCTAAATTCTTTTGGGCCTTTGGCACAGCAATCTTGCAATGGGGGTTATCGATTGTCTAATATGATGAGTGGGGGTCTTGAATTATCTGAGCTAATGAAGAGTTGTGCCCATAGAATTGTCGTGAGTTCTTCGCTCTCAAACTTCTACTTTTCTAGTAATGTGTGTGGCTATGCTTGAGTATTGCAAATTCTGTAACTCTCGACAAATTGATCTATTGCGCATTTGTATCCATGAGTAGTTAAGATAGAAAACAGAGAGGGGCAACATGGGTGTGAAAGGGCTGATCCAATTTTGGCAATCTGTTGCACTAACAGAGATATCAGTTTGGAGTACAACAAGTTGGTGAAGCTTCTGAGTGATAAGCTCCTCTGTGCTCTGTCAGAGTCTCTTGGGATAAGCTCAGATTTCCTTAGGCTTGCCGCGACTGGAGTGCGATTAACATTAGCAAATTATTATCCACCGTGTCCACAGCCGGAAGCTGTTCATGGGATACCAGCCCATTCAGACCCTTTGCTTCTCACTATCCTATTGCAAGATGAGACAGGAGGTCTGGAAGTGCGCGACAAGCATGGTGGGTGGGTTCAGATTCAACCTTTGCCACATGCTCTGGTGATCAACATGGGTGACCAGATGGAGGTAGTTCCCCCCTGTAGAGCAGCATTACGTTTGAGAGATGTTATTATTCACTGTATGGTTTTGAGATGTAAACGTGTTGGAAAGGCATGTTACCAATGGGTATATCCAAGCATTTATGGTGGAAGCAAGGAGAGAAGAATTTAGAAGGATGCCAAGAGAATGTTCACGAGCCGTTGTTTTCCGTAGTCATGTGATCATAGATCCCACGCCCAGATTGAGCGTGGGGACTTAGACTGACTAAGTGGGGAAAGCAAGACATAATTCGATAATAGTAGAGAGGACAACACATGGCTCACTGCAAGTTTATGCCTGACAATAAAACATGCAGATATTGACCAATGGCCAGTACAAGAGCGTCGAGCACAGAGTTGTGGTGAACTCAGAGAAGGCGCGCATGTCTTTGGGCACCTTCTTTAGTCCCTTAGCAACTGCGAGAATTGCTCCTGCTTCAGAATTAGTAGCCCGGGATGGGGCTTCTTACAGGGAAATCATCTTTGAGGATTATATGACAAAGTTCAGGACAACTGGAACTGATGGAAAACGGCATGTGGAGAAGATGAAGATCTTCAAGCCATCTTCCCCAGTGCCTGGATGAAGCGTGGCAGTCACCATGGATTGAAGAGTTCAAGCTTTCAGCGTAGCACTTTCGCCAAATTTCAAGAGAATACAAAATCGAATGTTTATAGTTTAAAATAATGTGAACAACAATGGGTGACCAGATGGAGGTAGACAATTGCCCCCCTGGAGAGCAGCATGACATTGGAGAGTTATGATTCACTGTATTGCTTAGAGAGATCGATACAAGTATTGGAAAACACTCATGACGTAGAGTAAAGTACAAGAGCATCGAGCACCGAGTTCTCGTGAACCCAGAGAAGACGTGCATATGAATGGCTAGCTTCTTCAGTCCCTTAGAAACTGCGAGAATTGCTACTGCCTCAAAATTAATAGCTCAGGACGGGGCTTTCTACAGGGAAACCACCTATCTGGATTATGGAGCAATGTTCATGACAGCTGGAGCTAATGGAGAATGGTTAATGGAGAAGATGAAGATCTGCACACCATTCCCCCCCAGTGTCTGAATGTAGCATGGCCACTCGTTTTGGAGTCAGCATAGATTGAAGTTCAAGTGACTTCAATCTAGCACTTTCGCAGGATTGGAAAACCCCATGAAGACCATGATGCTGCTCAGGTGAGCAATCTTTGGGGGTGGCTGGTAGCCATGTCCTTCACGTCCCTGTCCATGGAAATAGTACCAGTAAATCACTCTTATGAACTTATCTGTACAACCATAGCTGTGGGTTTTCTTCATGTTGTTTTAAGAACAGGGCAATAAAATGGTGACAAGTTAGTATGAGCGGACAAGATGACACAGAAAAAAGAACTAGGTGGGTGACCTGCAAATAACTGCTACACTTTATGTTATGTTTACTGCCACTCTCTCCTTTGAAGGTGGTGTATTGGTAGTAAGATTTGCAGTGGCTCTGGGACTGTCATGCCCCACACTAGAATTAACTTTCAGTATTGGGTGCCCAAAATGAGTTGCGGGAATTTGACTACTAACACAAAATTTTGGATAGAGCATTGAGGTAAAGGGATGACTAATCTGCTGCATAAAAGAAAAGTTAGGGATACTCCCAAACACACACTTCTTACTCACGTTGTAAGACTAGCAGATGAAAAGAACTTGGAAAGACATGAGATTCTTACTTCCACAAATCTTGATAAACAAAAGGTTGTCTGCACGCATTGCTTGAAGAGCTCGGGATTGTGTGGAAGATAGTGGAGGGGAAGTAGACGTACCCTCAGACCTGCATGCTTGGCGTAACATTGTGGCCACTGCGAAATAACAAAACGACATGCTAGTGACGACCAGGCAAGGGTTTGTAAATATCACAATGCTCTGGCAAAATTGCAAAGGGGCTCATGCCTGCCAAGTTGAGACACTGGCAACCCAAGACCCAGAGGATGGCAGCTGAACTCGACTCAAGAGTCAGTTAGGACAGAGCAAGAGTGAGAGAGCAGCAGAGGGCAGAAGATCTGGAATACCATTATCACCATGATTAGTCCGTCTTCCTTTCTAGCCAGGCAACTCTCATTCGCAAATACGTGGACCAAGAGCTCTAATCAAACCAAAATTTGAAGGGCATTCACTGCCAGGGATTTGCGACTGACAGCAGACAATGCCTCACATAACTCAAGCTAAAGCACCTATTAAATCAGGCGACAAACTTACCCTGCCAGTTGCAACAGAGAAATTCCAGCCGAGAAAAGGGTAAGGTGTTTCCATTATACTAACCAGAACCGAGGTCCACTTACAAAGATATTCGAGTCATTCAAGTCAAGAGATTCAATGATACACACACAACTAATCTAGAGCAACAACATGGCTTTTCCAACAACTGGGAGAGCTTAAACTCTTCACTCACCGTCTCGAATTAGTTGGTAAAGAGACTCTCGTCGATATCAATGTGAATGTACTCGCCATCATCAAACGGGTCCTTCTTTTTGGGCCTCGGGGGCAAAGGGGTAACAGCCAGTCCGCTGCCCTTCGACGAGTCCTTGGGACGACAATTTCCGAAAGAACCACGGAACCTCTTTCCCTTTGCAGTCCTCTTGTCACCCCTTCCGCAAACAATTGACGGGTACCGCCCACAGACGGCCATGGAAGCAGATGAAGCTGGGGAGCATGATGCCTGCATCACAGTGTTCTCCGCCAACACAACGGCAGATGACAACCCGCAAGCTCCCGCGACCACAGCAGCTTGAAGACTAGCCATTGCTGATGCTTTCCCTCCTGCCCACAAGCTGATGCGTCCGCTCACCACTCCCTCTCTGGCTATAGCGGACACTCGCAAGCAAACAAGAGAGCCCGCGAAGATAAGCCATCTGCTGCCATGTTTGTCATCCGAAACTCTGTCTCTTCCATTTTCTGTCCATCCCATCCTAACTAACTCCAGTCCGAGCCTGGGTTTAAGCACACAAACAAAAGAAAACCAAAAAAGAAAAAAGGTAGAAAAGGTGGCTGGCGAAATTTATTTTTATTTTTGATTTTTAGATGGCGAGATTCCGAACAGGCTGATATTCCACCACTGATGCACATGCAATTTTTTGGGATTTCATTTTAACCCCCATAACAAGTAGCTCACCCACTCTTTTCCCCTCGAAATCTAGCACTACCTAAGTTACTTGTGGGAATTGTTTCTCCTCTTCACTTCATGGCTTACTACTGTGGCTTGTGAGGTTGAGCACATTGTACTGTATGCGGGGAGAAGAGTATACCACACCTGTAAGTAGCAAGATTTGACCCCAGAATCATCTGGGTGGCACTCAGTGCACTTAACCAACTGAGCTACTGACTGTCGGTGCAATTTTACATTTATTACCATGTGCAAATTAAGGGCCAGTTACACAACAACCAATACCAGCCAGGTTGATTGTGTAATACCCAGGGTTAATATCCGGCCAAGGCCCTATACACCAGTCCAACACTGGTTCATACAGCTAAGTTTCTCAGCAGAGAAGCCATCTGTACTTTATGACTTGGGTAGGTAGACAGAATGGGGATGACACAGTGGTAAGATTGGTGATTCTTCATGATGGATATCTTGTGATATCTCTGTTGAGGCACTTCAGGAAGAGCTTCTCAATTCAAGCACCCTCACCGGAGCTTTGGGGTTACAATTCTTTCAAACTTAACTAGAACAGGCCTTGTCGATCACTGTAAATCTCTCATTCCAGCAAGTATTCGCAAAGAGATCCTGCTTGCAATGCGAATGCACCTTGTCCTTGCAAAGCCAATTACTCCGTGTATGAGAGGTGCAGGTCTTGGCAAGGACTAGTGCCGGCCTTGCAATCTTAGTCCAGCTATGTGATGAAAGGCAGAGGCTGATGGAATATGCTAGAAAGCGAAGGCAGGTCTGTGCCTTTAGTTCAATTCTCATTGAACTCTGAATAAGGTGCAAACAGAAGTGACGAATTGTGACCGCCAAAGCCAAATGAGTTTGACAAGGCCACCTTGACGTCGAGTCTCTGCTTCTTGCCTCCCACAATCACATTCATGTCCTGCTTCCCAAAACAAATTTGATTAAAGATGCTTCTACTCCAACTTTTCTCAGCATACGGTGCGAATGACACCCAGGAAAAAGATAACATCAGAATCAACAACTAGCATGCAAATACTGGTGCTTGTCATACTCAGTAAAGCAGATCATAAAATCAGTGAAGGGGGGAGAAGTGGAGGAAACACACTAAGATGGGTTGAGGATGTATATAACAGAAAACAGCTCTCTTACCACTTCAGTGTCAGGACTTTCAATGTTGATAGTTGGATGTAGCCAACCTGTCCTAATGGCCTGAAGACAGTCAACAAGGTGAAAATCTCAAATCAGTTTTGGGGTGCATCATACAGGAGGCAATCCATTAGCCATTCTGGCACTGTATGCTGCAAGAGATGAGCCACCAAATCAGAGTGCAAACATCCGCTAGGAAATCACTTATGCAAAGCCAAATGTATAGTGATCTTGGTTCCTTGGGTCTTTTGAGAACAGGGGTTCTGCACAGAGTTTTGAAGATTTAAAAGATATCTCACAAACATACAGCAAAGGGCCTATAATACATAACACATCAGACTTGACTGTTCTTGCTTGTCAAGCTTACCTCCAAGTTCTTTTGAGACACTAGGAGCTTCTTTCAAAAAGAAAATTAACACACATGGAATTATTTCAAAAGGATAACCTAGAATTGAACACACAACCACGGCAATGCCACAGGAGCATTGCACATGACACTCATCATTCTACACAGAAACATTGTGTACATACCTGAACAGTTGCGATAGCTTCTACAGCCCCAGCAGCTCCCAGCAAGTGACCAATCATAGACTTTGTGGAGTTAACTCTTAACTGCATCACACATTGACCATCTTCAGACATTGCCTTTGGGATTTATCACAGGTTTTTCTATTTCCTGCAACCCCTTTGCCTGTGTGAATGGAAAGATTTTCTACTAGGTCAAACTGTTCCCTACCTCAGGATTCTGACCGAAAGCGCGCATAAGAGCCTTATATTCCTGTATATCACCAGCTCGGTTTGAGGTTGCATGGGCGTTCACATAGTTGACATCTTGCCTCCTTACTCCTGCCTGAGTCAACGCCTTCTCTATGCATAGAAGTACACCGGCCCCTGCGTGCAAGAAACATGCACATATGTGGAAGATGGGTTTCTTTGAGGGAAACTGAATACACAACCTGGAAACCTTACCTCTGACTTTCTGCCCATCTCTACCCTGCTACACCATACCCTAAAAAGTGCTCTGGCAGAAGTTGTGCAAATTCTGCGAGGGCAATGTGTACAACCAGAAAACTGAGTTCCGCAGATCAAATCATTGGACTGAAAACAAGATTGGTCCGCTAGATAGAGCTTGCTACTAACTCAACTGAAAGAGAAGCTGAACAGAAGTACTAGTGTATTCACCCTCAACATTGTGTGAGACGGCAAACCCTGGGAGCCCAACATACCGTCTGGGTGAGGTTCTGTCATGTGGTAAGCATCACAATTGAAACTTCCTCCAAGAAACTCAGCATAAATTTCTGCTCCTCTATTCTGCAGACATGCCAAACAGCACTGCAAATGCATCAACAAGCGGTATGATTGAGAATGTGCAGCACAGTCTACTGCCCAGGCAGTGAAAACATACTAAACTGAAGAAATTGGTCTGACAGCCATGGAGAGCAGTCAATCGCAAACCTACATCCCAGAAAGGATGTGGAGGACTGTGCATTAATATGGGCATGGCAAATTCTTCAATGAGCGGCGAAATGTTTACTTCTCAAGTGCATTCCTTAGAAATGGTTGCCATAAAGAGAATGTACTCATAAGACATTGTTTGCCGTAGCCTTGTGGCCATTGACCCCGCGCCCAGTTTGAGCGGAACACAAAAGGGACAGAAACTACCTTTGTCAGGGGCTGACGCCAGTAGTACGACTTACCTTGGAACAGACAATTGATCCGAGTTTTCCAGATATCCCTGTACACAAGCATCAATCTTCTATGTGTGATTTGCCCAATAACTAGGCCCCAAAAGGGCCTGGGCTTTTGGCTCAGCCTCGAGATTTTCAAAGTTGATAAACAGAGGTACAGGCACAAATCCCTTGATGGATTTGAAAAGGGCGTCTCTCTGGTGAGAGTACCCAAGACAACGAGAGAAGGATCATGCCAATTCAAATGTACCTTGGCATGCTGTAGTTCCTCCAGCAGAAGAACTCCTGCTCCCTCTCCCATAACAAACCCGTCCCGGTCCTTCATTACCAACACTACCACAGGTGAGGGAACAAATTTACATTGGGCATCTTTCTTCCTGGACTGCACAGCCGGCACTCGTATAGCTAGGCTGCTCCAAAAGTAGAAGTAAGCTTTCTGGGATGTAGACAGGTGTGCCTCTGCTGCATGTAGTCATAAACATGAAATCACAATTTTAGCATAAACACTCGAAATTGGAGGTGGAAGAGTGGGTCACTGCAACAACAAAAAAAATATGTAACCTTTAGTTTTAGCAGAGGGAAATTGCAAAAGAACTGCATACCGAATCCCACGGACGTGATGCCTTTGCAGGGTCATCGTTACGCTCTGACAGTGCTTTGCATGCCACGAATCCTCCCAAACCTACAGAGATAGAGATCCAAGAAATTATTCCAAGCCTCTTGCATCAGTAGATGATTTAGGGATTCAGAAAGGAAGCATGGTATGAAGCTCTCACCAATTGGAATAACCGCTGCATCAGATCCACCAGACAACATAACATCCTGCATAAGATAGGAGCAACCGTAGAAAGGAATTACTCCTCACGAAACACATGATAAGGTCAACCGACATGGGCCCACCAAGTCCACAAGGGCACTTCAGCTAAGTTTGATGCTGGAAGTTTCAGGGAAACCTTCAATTCAAGTAGAGTAAATTCATGACTGTGGGAGACTCAAGGATACAGCACCCACATATACTAAAGATAAACCCATATACTGCTTACAAACAAAGGAAAACTTACAGCTTCACCCCTGAGAATGTGATTTGCTGCACTGAGAATACAAAAATTACTTGTGGCACAAGCTGTGGAAATGGAGTAGTTTGGTCCCATCCATCCCTGCAGCAAACAAACAAACACTGTGAGGAGGCGGAGTCCAACAAACACAGACAGACATTCTCGTCGGCGCATTAATAGCCAAACTGTGTACAGGGATCTTTCCTTTAGACTAAAGCTTGGAATGCACACAAAGCCCTCACAGATGCTTGAGCCAATAAACAATCCACTGCAAAAAAGCTTCAAGCTTACACTCACCAGGTCCATGGCCAGCATGGCAGAGCCCATGTTTGTTGTTGCAAATGGTACACAAAATGGATTCATTTTGCGATATGAGACCCTTAGTGCCTCAATAGCATCATTAAACACCTGCTCAACCAACAGTCCCATAATTGCTGACTGCTATGTTCCCATGTGATTAAAAAATTATAGCCTGTTCTCTTCCAATCAAGTGGTCCAACTTCTCATCGAAAGCATCTTGCAGCTCAACACACAAATACTCCACGCACAAAATACCTGCATGCCTCCCATTGCTGATCCAATAAGAATACCACATTTAGATTTATCTAAGCCCTTCATGACTTCATCTGTGATTCTGGCGTCTTCTAGAGCCTTCTTCCCTGCGGTGAGAAGGTAGAGCATGAACTTGTCCATACGCCTTGCGAACTTTGCGGCCACCCGTCCATCTGTTGAGAATGACTTTATTTCACCAGCAATTCTCTGTAGGTCAAGTACATAAAAAGGTGCAAGATGAACTCCCATGGACTTTGGTGATTCTTTATCTTTCGGTCCACATTTAAAAAGAAGAATCCAACAGCTCAAACATTTCCAAAGCTGTTCTTTGTTGCCAACTTAGTGTCCTGCCTTATCGTGAAGATCTCCTCCCTGCCCATGCAGACAGTTGCTAAGAGCCTGAGTTTGCTTCTATTGAGGTTGATAAAACTTAAACATCCATCTCAAGTAATCTGTCCTAAGCATCTTGCTTCATCGGATGAACAGTGGAGTGGCCGCTTGCGACTTACTACAATGAGCTGCATCTGAGATATCCATACTTCTACATGATAGTTACCTATCAGCCAACCTCACTGGCCACTATCGGATAAATCACATGAAGTGAAAAGATAAAAAACATCTGACTGGGATCTCACCGTTGGAAAATCTTTGCAGTCAAACCCCTCGATCTCAGTAATGCCACTCTTTCCTTCCAGAAGGTTATCATAGAAGGTATCTGCATCTTGACCAAGACTAGAAATGACACCCATACCAGTAACAACCACCCTTCTTTGCTTGGAGACAGTTGTTTTCCTCTCGGGTGTTGCTCTGACAGGTTGCATGGTGATTGCTGTAGCCTTCCCTGCAAAAAGAAAAAGCACACACGCCTATCTGTCAGTCATCTAATCCTCTCTAAACATCAGATCTATGCAATCAACACCAGATAATCAGCCATAACTACCATAACTCAAAGGAGACCATCAAAGTGCACTTACTACCTGATGTAAGTCATAAAGCCAAGGGAGACGTAATGAATTCAATATAGTATAAACTACAAGGAGCAATCCTGATTCACCTGATGACAATGATCCTGGTAATCCAATCCTAACCTGATAGCTGGTTTACAAAGATAACCTACTTTGCAATGTATACAATGCTACAAAAGTAGTAGGGCCCTTCACAAATTCCTATTTGAAAGCAATATTTATGTTTTTTTGACTACCACACATCTTGAATGCTTAGTCATGAGCATGTGGAGTGGCCTGTATCTGCTGCAGCTGGTTACCCCAACTGTCTGAAGAATGGCCAACACGCACAGATCCCAGGTTTGAGTTCTAGCACTCATACTAAAAGAAAACCTTTGGAAGTATCCCTTCAGGATAAATTCAAGTGGTGCAAATGCTCACGGAAGAAGGCAAGAATGAGTAATATCAAGGTATATCAAACTATGAGTCACCCATAGATACTATGCACTTTAGTGGCCATAGCCTTCTTGCCAGCACAGCAGTGGTACAGGGACAGGTGCTTCATCATGACGATGGGAAACAATTATAAGGACTTCAACTTTCGCTCCCAAGAGCATTAACCTTGACAGTATAGAGTATGTTGGTGGTAGTTCAGCTCTACTGCGTCACCCCTCATTCGAACTAGTAGCATGTAGATTAGACATGCATGCATGCAGATTAGACATGCACTCTACAGAATTGACCAGCTCCCCAAAGGCAGTTCAGACTGATGCCCTGTCTACATATGACTAAGTAAATGCTTGTGCCAAGTGGCGTAGGTCATGCAAATCGAGCATAGGTGAGTAGACCATAGATATTTCATATATTTTGAGCAGAAGCAAGCCACGACCACTAGAACAAAAATATCTGCAAGTATTTACATACCTGCTGACGATTTTCTGTGCCTCTGAGCTCTGGTGGGCCTTGTTCCCAGACTCCCCAAAGCATCTCCAAATAGACCATCTCCAAAAAGGGGTGAATGCTTTGAGCTGGTATATTCCGGGCATCCTTCTAATGAACAAAATGATCCTAGTCCAGAAAGGCCAGATTCACAAATCGCCACTAAACTTTGCCCTGGTTGACCTCCAACATTTGACAACCAGCTTTCCCCTGCCAGCTGCTTCGAACGAGAGGTTCTCCTCCTTAATCTCCTCCCTAATGGACCTGAGCTTACAGGAAAATCCTCGGTGGAGAACCCTGCTACAGTCCTAGATACGCAAGCAGCAATTAACCAGGTACATAACGGCGATGCTGGCCCCGCAAATGCCATCACTTCAACACGCTTCCGCAACGCTATTCAAATCCCAGTGCAGGTATCTGCATGCGTGCCATCAAACTGTCAGAAGCTCAAAGCCACTTTGGAACCAGGGAACTCAGGTACACAATAGGTACACTAAGGTACACAATATCGCGATGACCAGTCTCCCACAAACAATCAGGACCATGTAAGCTATCCTCAGAACTTTGTCATGCCTGAACAGATCTGCAGCTACCTCACATGCACGTTGCATCGCACTTTGACTCCAAGCAAACACTCCCATTTAGATTTGCAAACCGCTGGTTAATGATCCAAAATACAATGCAACCTGATCGTGAGCTGCTGAAGTTCCACTTTGAGAGGCAGAATACAGTTCCAAGAATAAATTACCATCTGCCACCACAAATGCGGCAGGTACCAAGAAAAGGGATGATACAATACGGTATAGCGCGTGATTTCGCTTTAGTCCGCTGTACATTTACCGTTCCGGCCAACTATATCCGCAAATCATGACCGAAGATGTAGGAGACGGATAGCAGAAAGAAGCAGACGGACATAACCTCGAGAAAGTGTCAAGACAACCTATAACAGGGAAATGTTCATGCCAAGTGCAGATCACCCTAAAATCCGACTCTCTAAAATCCCTGGAATCCAAAAAAGCTTGAAAGCAAGCAGCATGGAGGCCTTCATCACCCTGCTATCGTCTCTTGCAAGGCCGCGTCGCCACACCACAGCCCTCGAGTTTCGCACGACACCAGACAGCGCAGGCTCATGCTGCTCCTTCACGTAGCCACCCCCACTAGCCGGTTTCGGTCACTTTGAACGCCAGAGCATCTCACTCTGACTGGAGCGGACGGTCATATTCACCTAAGGTGCCCTTTTTGTTTTTCTTCTCGTTTTTCTTTTCTTCCGTTTCCCCATGCCTACGTGGATTTGAACGTCAGACCTCCGCAGTATTTGTTGGAAGTTTGCTTAAATTGAATCTAGGTACCTATGATGAGTTATCTCGATTTTTCACTACAGGGGTCTGTTGTTTTAGGAAAGTCAACGACACCCTGTGGGTTAAACATTGTCCCCTTTCGATGCATTCTTTAAAGAGTCCTTTACCGTCATCCAGATAATACCTACAGGGAATCTGATAAAAAAAGGAAAAATAAAGTAAAATCGGATAATCTCATAAATGAATATATATATATATATCAATATATGAAGCGAGACGTTTTGTTTCGTTTTGTTTGTTGGCTGTCCCCCCTTCAGGGAGGAGACTTTTGTTGAGAAAAGCAATCATCCCCAAGGGTCCAACTGGATCGGGCTTCTTCCCGGTGAGAATAATGGAGGCATGGGGCTCCTTTCCCTTCACTAAAGCGGACCTGCAGCAGCTGGATGGTACCAGCTTGGCAGTCTCATTCTTGGAGTTGCACTCTTTCAAAAGCAGACCACTCACAGGCTGGGCACTTGGATCCATTTACGCGAGGGAAAAGGCAGCAATCTGCATCACCCTTTTGCTATATGCCTTCATCGATGACTACACGAATTTCTTTTTGCTTAGTATCAAGCAAGGATTTCAATCAGTCTGGGTGACTGAAGCCATGGCGCTCCAGTATGGGGTGGGGAAAGAAAGAGACATCATGCTCGCACTTTCAAAAGGTATTATCCATGAATTCTTTCCTAACCTGAACCTCTCTTTGTCGCACATACAACATGTTGGAATCATGGTGGAAAACAATGAATCTCATGCAGATTTGGCAATAATTCATGTGCTACCGATTATTTGCGGGTCGGATCTGGACACATCAGGTGCTCATGACTCATGGCTTTGGGTACGTATGTACTTTCTGTCTTGCAAGGTTAAGGACCCCATGGAATGGGCTCATAGCAGAAATTTTTTCAAGGAGGGGATTGGGCTGGTGGACGAGCACTACAAGATGCACAGATGAAGGATATCACAGTACCTCAGCAAGAACCAAATTTAAATAGAGAATTGGTGCTAGTGGGCAACACCAACTTCTTTTCCAACGCAACTGCAGATCACTCCATCACATTCCTGCTTCCGGAGGAGACGGTCGACTCCCCACCCCCGGTAAGCATGGACTCGCATGCCTCCTCATCTCCCCTCATTTTTTACATACCTCATGCTGCAAATGGGAAAAAGGTATGGACCCTAATGTTAGACAGCCATCCCTCCTCCCAGCAAGTTCTCCCAGGCTGGCGGGATACTTCTGTCCTTCCTTCTTTCCCTTTTGCCCTCCTCTTTCTGTCACAAACTTTATCCTGCAACATCTCTACTGATCTTCTCTCAGTTCGCAGGGACAGTGGAAGCCAATTCATGCCTTTAAATTGCAAAAACAAAAGGAAACATGCCAAAACAGTGTTTACCTGGCAGCTTCCAGCTATACCTTTCTCGCTCAAAGGTTTCAAATGGGTTTCCACTTTGCCCATGTCGGATAAGCGCACTAAGTTCTTCTTTGACCCCATCTGGCCATCAAATCGTGTAGAACACACGGGCCTTTCTGTCTCCCCCAAATGAATCTATCCCTATGCTCTTGGAATGTGCGGGGCCTGGGCTCCCACCACTCTACCCCCAAAAGGGCCAGAGTTAGAAGCTGGCCTCCACATTTGTTAGGGGTTCTAATCTGCTATTTCTACAAGAATACAAGTTAGATCAACACAAAATTGCCTCCTTAGGTGCTTCCCTATGGCCCTCCTACACTGCATTTTGGAACCCCACGGTGATAGATTCAAGAGGTGGCACAACTATTCTTGTATCTCCTTCTCTCCTTCATTCCATTACTTCCAACGCCGTCTGGATCCAGGGTAGAGTCCAGTTTCTAGCTATGAATCTGGGTCAATCCCTTGGTGAAGTAGGGCTTCTAAATACCTATGCCCCCAATGGGGAGGAGGAAAGAGTTCTTTTTTGGAATCAGATCAGGGACAATATGCTGCAGCACCCACACATCCAACACTGGCTCATGGGAGGAGACTTCAACATGGTGGAAGAGGAGACAGATCGACTGGGAAGGTCAGCTCATGGGCTCTCCACAATGGAAAAGAACTCCTGGGATGCGATGTGTTTCACTGTGGGTCTCCTTGATGCAACTGCTCCACGGCAGGGTGACCTAGAATTCTCTTGGAGCAACAACAGGGACCCGCCTAATCTGTGCCAGGCGCGCTTGGATAGATTTTATTGCTCACCTACTTTGCTGGCTTGGACCAAGAGCATCCCACTACAACCAATTTTACCGGAGTTTGATCATGTAGCTGTTCACATCCTCCTTAGTGCTCCAGGGTATAGGTTGAAGGGCAGAGGTTTCTTCAAAATGAATCTGCCTATTCTCCAAGTCCCAGAGGTGGTTACTGCCCTACAGAAGGCATGGACCTCGGCAATTATCCCTTACACCTCCCCCACAGTGCGGTTCCTGGAAAAGCTGGACATGCTGAGAAACATGTGTAAACACATCTCGAAGGAAAAAGCAGTGGAAATGGCAGAAGACTGAAAGCTCTGACAAAGTGCTTGGAGGTATGTCAGTTCCAATTTTTGTCCAGACATGAGGGCCCTCAGACTATGGTTCTTACAAAACTGCTAAGATGAACCTCTCTATATTGCTTACTACCAATACACCACCTTCAAATGAGAGAGTGGCAGTAAACATAACATAAAGTGTATACTTTTCCAGACCACGATGAAACACAATGCTGAATCTGTGATGTTGCAAGATAAGAAGGAGTGCAACTCTTTGCGCCATCTCTGGCTACGACTGACAACTTCGCAACTTCTTACAAATAAGATTGCGGAATATTTCAAGTTGGCAGAGATCGCCCTGGTTCAAGTCCTTGGCTATGTAGAAGATGAAAGATGTTTCAGTACAGTAAGCTTCATGAAGAACAAGCTCCGCAATCGACTCATGAATCATTTGGATTTGACTGTGAGAATGTACAGTCAATCGTTTTATATTACACTATAGGATTTTCCATACGATCAGGCCATCGCTAGCTGGAAAGAGAAGAAATTTGCTATGGCATGGATTTGTAGGCACTGAGTAGGTTTTCTAGATAAGTTATGTGGCTTTTTGCATTAGGGTATGGCCTTGCTGCCTGCATCTACAGTAATCGAACTCGACACTTAATCAGATCATTCTACAGTTTTCCATATGCTTCTGCCTGCAATGATGCAACCCTAGGATGTACTGTGTTTAACTGTTGATTTGAACTTGTGCAATCGCACATAGAACTAGGCATATAAATATCTTTACATAGTGTCTGCAGTTGAAAATGGACATTTGAGCAATCATTTCACTTCTAGTGCTACTTGTTCCAAGCTATTAGCAATATGTAGCGTTACGGCACTAGTGTATTGTATGCCATAGGTGGTAACTTCTGTGAGGCCTGGGCTGTAGGAATGTACTCATTAGGAGCTTCCATAATTGTGTTGTTGATTGTTGGTTCTTTCTCTATTATTAAGCCATTCTAGACCAATGCTCGCCTGTTCAGATGGACAGATTGAAGAAGTGCCACCTATTTTCTCAATTATAGAGGCCTCACGGTCAAATGTATCTGAATGTGTATGTCCATGTGGAGATTTCGTGTGATCCTGTTCTCTTGACCTCTCCTTGCAGGTTGTAATTTGTGGATAAAATTGGTGCCATGGTTGTGTTGTCCCCTGTTCACTCCACTTGGTCTGTTTATTGGCAGGGTTGTAAAGTCATGTGATAAAAAAAGAGGTTGGAAAGTGCGACCTCGAGTGCGACCAAGTGCATGACAAGGCCTCTTCCAGTTAAGTTTGAAAGAAGTGTAAGCCCAAAGCTCCGGTGAGGGTGCTTGAATTGAGAAGCTCTTCCTGAACTGCCTCAAAAGAGATATCACAAGATATCCATCATGAAGAATCACCAATCTTACCACCTTGTCTACCTACCCAGTCATAAAGTACAGATGGCTTCTCTGCTGAGAAACATAGCTGTATGAACCAGTGTTGGACTGGTGTATAGAGGCTTGGGCCGGATATTAACCCTGGGTATTACATAATCAACCTGGCTGGTATTGGTTGTTGTGTAACTGGCCCTTAATTTGTGCTGCGCCATCCGGGTGGATACGAGAGCACGCTGTGGTGAGTGCTGCGCCCTATGCAAGCTGGACATAGGCGGTCCTCCCGTTGCAGGTTTTCCCATCTGCCAGTCTCTATCCGTAGGTTGTGGGAACCCACCCTGAACCGCCCCAATGCCCTCAGGAGGGAAGGAGATAAGGATGCTGAAAGGTAATTTGGTCTCAAGATTCTATCATCGCGGAGCACCAAGAATGTCTCTCGATAGAAGTGGAGCTTTGTCGTGAGATTGGGTAGCTTCCAAGTTCTCTTGACATGTAATTCCATAAGCTCTCTCCTAATGAGTCTGTTGCGGTCATGTTTGGATGTGATGTCCACCTCATCTGGATTCATTGGTAATAGGAAAGCAGTAGAAAGTCCGTTACGTTGAAATAAACTGTCCACTCGAGCATACCAGGAGTTCCTGAAACCTGCAGCTTTGAGCCTCATAGATGTTGTGAGGGCCCTTACCACGAGCCCCTTGGGTGGAAGGGCCTATAATCTATGGAGAAAGATTGTAAGCCGGAAGAGGGCCTCGGATTGCAATGGTACACATGCGAACTCTGCACCTAGGATCTGAGATGGAGTTGTGCTCCTGGCGCCAAGCATTGCTTGGAGAAAAGATGACTGTAATGGTTCCAAATTCTTTTCCCACCAGGAGACAGGGACACCAGGTGCCCAGAACTCACAACCATAGATGGTAGCAGGGCTGACGACCGTGTCAAACAGCCACTTTTTGGTTGGGGGATGACGCAGATGTATTTGCTTGCATTTGGCCTGAAGGCGGACGGAGGCTGCCTTACCTTTAGTCAATCTGTCCAAGGCAGTGGCTGCAAAGTGAAACTTGGGGGAGTGGATAACTAGACCCAGGTACCGGTATGATTTCACAATCTCAATTTCCTGCTGGTTGAAGATGAATTTACGATCAGCCTGGCCATTGAAGACCATGATCTTGGTCTTGCTAAGATTGACTTGCATCCCATAGTCTTTGCAGATCTGTTCCAAAATTTTGAGATGGCGTTGCAGGAAGACCGGGGATTGTGCCAAAAGGGCAACATCATCAGCGTAGAGGAGATCTGATTTTGTTGATCCCCCATCCAATGGTACCCCAACCCCATGATTTTTTGATATGTAATTCTCCAAGGCATCAATGTAGATCCTGAACAGGGTAGGTGAAAGGGGGCAGCCCTGTTTGACTCCAATGTTGTTGTGGACCTCGGCTGAGAATTCACGAGCGATGTTGACCATGCTAGTGACAATCTCATACATAGAAGAGATGGCACAAAGGATGTCTGGAGGGACTTCCACTCTATGGAGCCGTTGGAAGAGAAGGTCCCGAAGAACTGAATCAAAGGCTTTGTGAAAGTCCACGAATCAAACATAGACCATTCTTTTGTCATAGCGTGCACTTTCCACCATAACCTGAAGAGTGAAGATGTGGTCAATAGTGGATCTGTTGCGATGGAAACCAGCCTATCCCTCAGCACGAATGCGAGAGGACTCAGCCCAATCATCCAGTTCCATGGCCACTACTGCCCCAAACAGTTTAGCAAGTACGAGGACACCATGATAGTACGATAGTTGGTCGGTGCGAGCCTGTCACCGCTCTTGAAAAGTGGGTGGATGATGCTCTTTGTCCACTCTGTTGGAAAGCCCCGTTGTACTACCTCATTGAAGAGGTTAGCTATAAAAGGGGCTAAAGTAGGTGCAACTTGCTTGATGAATTCACTCTGAAGTCCTGAAATGTCCACTGCTCTGCCATTTTGGAGCTTCTTGATTGCCTTACTGACATTGGCCGTAGTAAAGAGAGAGAAGTGAAGGGGTTTAGAGGTTATAGGAGAGGGAGTTTGGGTTGGGGAATGATACAAAGACTGTGCATACTCATGCTAGACGTGAATGTCAGTGATTGGGGGAGGGTCTCTATGAGGTTTAAGGAGGGACCAACAAGAACGAGGAGAAAATCTGATTTTAGCAAGGAAAGAAGATTGCAACTTGATAGTGTAGGCTCTTTTTTGGATCTAATGAGGGACTTATAGTGCTTAAGAGCAAGATTAGTGGACTCTGGAGATGAATTGGTATCTAGTAGTAAAGATTTGATGTGACGTCTAGCAGTCTTGCATTCCTCGTCATAAAATGGTGCATAACGACGAGTGAAGAAGGGTGGGGAGGTAGATGGAAGGGTGATGGGAAAGGATCGCAGGGCTGAGTCCCAAAGGGCTTGAGTAAGATATGTTGCCTTGTCGTTAGGAGATGGTAGATGTAGAATGGAGGGGAGGGTTGACGCTAGGTATGTTTCATACTCGGCGTCGTGTAAGTGAGAGAAATGTGTATTGAAGTGGATACGTGGGTGTAAGGGAAGAGAAGCAGAGGGGTCCTTCACGGGGAGGGAGATGGAAGGAAATGCAAAGGAAAGGCAAGAGTGATCAAAATCCGGGTACCTCGTGATGTAAAAGGAGCTTATTCTATCAGACTTGTTGGGGCTCCCCAAGAGACAGTCAACCACGCTCTGGCCCTTGTACGTGTGGCAAGTGAACTGGCTGGAGGATTTGAAGTTGGTTGTTCCATTGTAAATGGCAAGCCCCTGAGTTTCAGAAACTTGAGTAGATGGTGACCGTAGCTTGTGATTTTGCAAGAGGAATCTGCACTTTGCCTCTCCAATTCCGTATGCGAGCGTTGGATGTGTAGAGGATCCGTGTGGTCGAAGGTGGGGGCCTGTAGTGATCATGTACGGGCGTTGAAATCTCCAACCAAGAAAATGTCCGTGTGTGGGGTACGGAGACGGGCCATATCGTCTTCCAATGGAACAAATGGTGAATCTGTTCGAATATGTAGGCCACTGTGTGGAGATGCAGCTGGAGCAAAATAACATCCCGCCAGTAGGATGTTGTAGCCTTTAATGTGACACCAAATGTACCTTGCCAGTGGGTCTTTGTATGGGAAGGAGATAAATGGGAGAAGCCAGTCGGCAAAGTAACAAGCCACACCTCCAGATCCTTTGAGACCTGTACATGGACGAATCACTGACTGAACGCTATAACCGAGAATAAAAAAGGGGTCATTTCCTTCGTACGCATGTGTTTCCAAAAGAAAAAGAACATCACACTTGGAAAGAATATCTAGAAGCCCTTGGGGGTGGCTCCACAACGAGCTATTACAGTTCCATGAGCCAATGTGTAGATGTGAGCGTGCATTGGTCTCATGGTGCCCCAAGGGCCTATTTAGAGCTAGAGGGGTGATGCTCATGCTCCCGGACAATTACCCTCCCCTTTCGGTACACGGCATAATGCCCCTGAGCTCGAGCTTGCTTAACCTACAAGAGTTGCGCCCGCATGGCGTTGTATTGCAAAGGGGTCAAGTCATCGTTGAGGTACATACCTTGACCTCTCAATTGAGGCCTCTGCCTGAGGACTTTATCCCGAGCACCCTTGTCCTTGAATCTAATGAAGAGGACTTTGTGCTCTGAAGATCCTGCACGCCAAGCCCTCGCTCCCCGTGGTAGAGCAAGGTTTTGCTGAATAAGGTTGGTGGCAGCGTCAAGAGGGTCCCCCTCAGCAAGGCTCCCTAGCTTCCCAGTGACCCTGATGTTAAGGGCTTTGAAAGCCCGTTGTTGTTCCTCTCGCAAGGTAGCCGAGAGTGTCTCCTCTAGAGAGTGAGGACTGTTGTTGGATTTGCTCCCCTTAACTGAGGCCTCTGCCTTGTGAGCTTGGAGCTCCCGAGCCATTGTAGACGTCGCAGTTCTGTGTGTTTCCAGCTCTTTGCTAAGGGATTCCACCTGCAGGTGGATGCTTGCCGTGAGGGGATCTGGGAGGCTCTTCTCTACGAAGGTCTTCACTTCGCCTTCAAGTTTTGAAAGACGCGTATGTGTGGATTTGTCATTGAGATGTTTCGACAGACCTTGAAGTTTGCTATTGCACTCTTGAAGAGAGGCCCGCAAAGCGTTGTCCTGAACTTGCATATTGTCCAGCAATTTCTCCAGGTCTGTGTCTCTGTCATGCGCTTCTGCCAATCTTTGTCCAAAGAAGCCATGCGCTTCTCCCAGTCTTTGTTAAGGGAAGCCATCCGCGTCTCCCAGTCTTTGCCAACCGCTCCTCCGAGTCATTGTCTCGAGCAGCGAGCACTTGCTACAGAGTCTCCTCCGAGATGCATTTCATTTGTAAGATGGTGATTTGGTCCTGAAGCGTTTGAACATCAGCACTCCTTGTGGAGTACTGACACAAAGGAGAGGCATGTTGAGAGACAGGGGCAGGAAGAAGATGGAGAGGGGAATGAGGTCGGGGTGAGGGAGACGGGGAGTCTGCCTCCTCGCCAACCGTCCTTTGGCGTTTGGAGGATGTCATGGTGTGGTGGAGGCGGCGCTAGCGCGCCGACGCGCAAGCGTCAACGTGCTACTGCGCGCGAGAGAGGAAAATGAGAGAGGAAGAGAGTAAAGAACATACCTGGTAGTGGAGGTAGTGAAGAAAGAGAGAGAGAGTAAAGAAAGCAAGAAACTTTATAACATTTTCAGTGGGCTATGGATCCCTTCCTTTGTTAGAGTCTAGTACATGGTTTTATGAATCAAGACGGAGTGCACGATGTTTTTGCCAGATCCACTTCTTGAAAAGATTCTTCCATGCAAATTATGTCGAATCTTACGACCCATCATGTCTTTCAAGGAAAACATTTCCAAGCTTTGAAGTCGCTTGGAAGTTCGTCGGACACTTGGTCATCTTCCCCTGCCTTCCAGGACCAAGATACGCAAATATCTGGACACGTAAAATATCTGAAGCACATGCACGATATCGAACCTAACTTACTAATTCCACATCTTGGAATAGTAAACTCTGAAAAACTTGGATCTATCCTGCGATGCAGCATTTGCAGCGCGCGTGCAGGCTCTACTGCGGTCCCTTAAAAGTTCCACCACAGATAGGTCCGGGACAGGTCTCTTAAGGGAATCTCTAAAACTCGTGCCACTCCGTCCAACAAAACACGTCTTCCCTGACGATCACCATAACCTAAACCCACAGCAGTACCATCATCTTTGGCATCCTTACTCTGATCACTGTGGAAGATCAGCTCTTCTGGACCTTCTCTTCCGCAACACCACGATCGGAGAATTGTTCACGGGGCTTCCGAAGAGGAAGAAGACTCATCAGCTCCAGCTGCCATTCATCTTCTTCCAAGCTGCTTCTTGCTGTCGGCAAGCTGCAAACAAGGCAGAGACTCACTCACATGCAGAGAAAAGGGACATGGAAAGTAAAGAGGAATCAAGCACACTACCGTAGTTCATTTTGGCTCTCTGGATGAAATGTTGGATGGATGCCAACATGTCCAAATGGATGAATTCTCGCCTTTATAACTAGGTAGTAACGTATTATAATTAAAATATACCATATAATCAGAAGTTTATTTTTTATTTTTTAAAGTAAAACATTTATTCATTTAAACATTTATAGAAGGTCCAATCACACTAGCAAAAAGAGGATTTTTGATCCAGGAGATCTGGTATTATTGTTCGACAGTCGGAACGAGGAATTCAAGGCCAAGTTCGACTCATACTGGATGGGCCCTATCTTGTCAAGACATTCTTTGACAACGGCTCATTACATTGGAGACACTGAGGGGAGTGAAGTTCCCCAATCTGGTGAACGGTGTCCGGTGCAAGCACTACTACATGTGAGTTCTTTTAACCAATGAGGTTTTTTCCCCATTAAGAGAAAGGTGCTAAGGGAGATCTTAGTGGCCTTTGCCCTGTCGAGAGAAATCTTTAGGATTTCTACCCAGTTTCTGGACAGTGGGGATCATCAACAAGGAGGACACTTGTGCAGCCAACAGCAGTTGAGAATGCTTCAGAAATGGCTGAGAAATTGTTGGCTGGCAGCCCTCTTTGTCACTGAAACGTCCAGCCAAATCTTCAAAGGTTATCCATTCCATGTTGACACTCAAGACTTGCCTTTCAAGAACACCAACCCATCTCCTTCCCACGCTTCACCAACACCCACATAAGAATATACTGGTGGTCATCGCCTTCCAAGGAAATGAACAAGCCCTCCCTTTGCTCAATACTACTCTACCCTGCTGGCTAGCAACACAAACCTTTATCTGGATCTCCGGAAGACCACTAGCCGACTTACAGATGGACCGCAAGGAATGGCAGTGGAGCTTTCATCCTCCCCATCACCATTCTTTGCCTTTAATACAAAAAGGCCTCCTCTAGCCTCTCAAAGCATCAATCCTATCACAATAAGTGGAACAACAGGTGGAGCCATTTCAACTTCCAAGAAGAGAACTGGAATTCCATATGGGGCACAATCTGTAACAAAACAAGACCAGCAGAGATAGGCGCAGCCTTTCTGTGGCAGATAGCAAACAGGGTTTTGAAAGTAGGTGAATGGTTGAACTTCAACAATGCCCTTCTCTGCAGATGTTGTCCGACAGTCGTAATGGAGACTCTGGAGCATTGCGTGCTCCACTATCATGCACCCTCAAGAATGTGGCCCTTGGTTACCTCTTTCTATCGAACATGGAATGAGATACATCTCTCTCATCTGATCATACTATTTATAAACTATGACCAGAACACAAAGACAAAGGTTCTCCACTACCCGGTCTTCGATACCCTCAGAAGTTCCACCCTCTGGCACTTATGAAAAGCAAGATGCGATAAAACTAGGCTTTGCAAAAACATGCCCGATATCCTCTCTCATATTCCATATTTACCACCACTTGCAAATTGAAGCCAGGAAAGCTTGGAAAAAACTGTGTGCAAATATCGAAAGAGATCAACGCCAAGCAGGCCAGCTCCATGCTACCTTCGCATCGACTTGGGGGCGTGAAGGTATCATTTGCTTCAGCTCCTCCCCAGACCACTGTGTATGGAACAAGTTGCCCCCGAGGAGCTGGAGGGACATCAGTGGCACCGTCCACCGTCCACCGCTCGCCGGAGTTTGACAGAGACGTCAATTGGAAAAACATCAAACAATCATCAAAGGCCTCCAAGCTCAACTTCCGCTAATCATGTTCAATGATCAGGATTACATCATAAGTATGCATCATAGGCTATAAGTCGCTTCAGAAGCACGCAGGCTTAGCTTAGAAGCACCTTGACGAGTAACTCACCCCTTGGAATGCTTGTATTCAAAGGCCCATGACTTCTTAGTTCGTGTCTTACTCATGCTGAGTAGAATGGTTCCCCCCTTCACTGACTACTGTGTGTGCCTTATGGTGTAAACTAGTGTTGGACCGGTATCAAGTTTTTTACATACCAGTTTGGTCCTAGTACTAGGCGTATCACAAAGTTTTCATACCAATCTGGTCTATATAATGGTGGATGTATATTTGTCCAAATACTGGTATGAGTATGAATATCATGACCACAATACCAGCTGGTATGAGGTATCAACTCTGGTATCATCCTTTATGTGTATTGTATTTATTTTCACTTGATATTTGCTATTTGATAAACTTGTAATTCAAGATGGCTTTAGAAGTAAATATACATAAATACAAATGTATAGACAAATGTACACATATATAATATGGTACACATACCAAAGTAAATGAGGTAGACTGCGGGGGAGTACTGGTATTGTGGCTGGTATGAAAAAACTGATACCAGCCTGGTCTGGTATCTAATACCAGTGCATATACCAGTACTTTATACCAGTCCCTCACCTATATATCAGTCTAACACTGGTGTAAACAGAGGCTTTAATTTTTTCCCTCCAATAATTGCACTAAATTTCCCATAGCACTGTCCCCTGTTATATATATATATATTAAGGGTAGCCTGTGCCGTTGGCCCAAGTGTCCAGTGTCATCTAGGTCCAAGTGTAATCCCCTATGTATCTAGAGACCCTCATGTTTGGGAGATCTAGGCCTAGGGTAGCCTGTGCCATTGGCCCATGTGTGAAGAATTGAAATCTGAGCCGAAGTGCAATCTCCTATGTATCCAAGTGTTTCTCCCATGTAGAGGCCCAAGTGCGACCTCGAGTGTCCAATATTGTCATCTAAGTCCAAATGCAATCCCTTATGTATCCAGAGACCCTCATGTTTGGGAGATCTAGGCCTAGGATAGCCTGTACCATTGGCACATGTGTGAAGAATTGAAATGTAAGCCCAAGTGCAATCTCGTATGTATCCAAGTGCGTCTCCTATGTAGAGGCCCAAGTGCGGCCTCCAATGTCCACTGTCATCTAAGTCCAAGTGCAATCCCCTATGCATCCGGAGACCATTGCAGTTTGGGAGATCTCCACGTCATTGTTCCAACAAAGCCCACTTTGCTATTTTTGCAATCTCCCCTGTCGAGGCTTAATATATTGATATATCCACTTTGCTATTTTTTCGCAAATTTTCAGCAACCAAAAGTACTTGAAATTCCAAATCTCCCACGTGAAGGGCCAATCACTGGTCCAGGAAAGCCCACTTTGTTATTTTTTTGCGAATTTTCAGCGACCAAAAGTACTTGAAATTCGACATCTCCCACACCGCATATCCAAAAATCATGAAGCCAGGCCGGTGCACCCCTCCTCGTCGAGGGATTTCCAATGGCACCAAGAATCGGGGTTGAGGCCTTGCGGTTCAGGACATCTCAACGTGACAAAACAAACAAACAAATTGGCTTGCTTCATATGGCTTGCTATTCTTCGTGAAATTCCATATCCCCCACACCGCAAGTTCAAAAATCATGAGACCAAGCCTGTGCACCCCTCCTCGTCGAGGGCTTTCCAATGGTACCAAGCACCAGGGCTGGGCCCGCGGTTTGGGACATCTCAACGTGACAAAACAAAACAAAACAAACAAACTGTAGCCTGTGTGGTTGGCCCAAGTGTCCAATGTCATCTGAGTCCAAGTGCATCAATATATGAAGCAAGCCATATCTAATCATTTTTTTTCCACAGAGCCTATGACCAGATTTCAACGAGAGACCTTTCCCTTCATATCTCTCATGTTGAGGCTCCAACCATTGTCCCATGAATGCCCACTTTGCTACTTTTCAGGAACTTCCAGACCAAAAGTACTTGAAATTCCACATCTCCCACACCGCAGGTCCAAAAAGCATGAGACCAAGCCCGTGCACCCCTCCTCATCGAGGGCTTTCCATTCCAACGGTACGAAGCACCTGCGTTGGGGCCTTGCGGTTTGGGACATCTCAACGTGACAAAACAAAACAAAACAAACAAAACAAGCCGCCAACCGCAAGAGGGTCTGTCCATTGAAGCAAAAAATTTGACAAGCTGCCACGTGGTTTAAAGAGCAATTTTAGACCAATCATACTCTTGACACGGTGTAAGGTCCATTGACCACATTTTATTTCTTTAAAATAAAAATAAAAATGAAAGGGACAGAGGCCCTTTTAATCAAATTAATTTAAACAAAGGTTCAAAAGGTGGAAAAAATAACCACCTAGGGAGGCCGTGGAGGCTAACAGAGGGGGACCTTCCCCGTTACCCTAGCGAACCTGCTAAGAAGAAGGGGAGAGAGAGAGAGAAGGCCTTGATTTGAGTAGCAGGGTCAATAATGCCTAGCACACCTTGTATTTTCTTCTAGCACAACTGCTCCCCGGAGAGCAACGCTCTTCTCACAGGTGCTGCCGTAGTGGCACCCCATATGAAGTTACGTAAGTGGGCCTTGATTTCCTTGACCATGGACTTGTCTGGATCCCACACCGCCGCGAAGTACCAGATAGAGTTGGAAAACACTTGGTTTGCCACTAGTGCCCTTCCCACAATTGATAGCATGGCTGCAGACCAGAAAGCGAGATTTCTTTTGAATCTTGTGATCACTGCTTTCCATGTGGTTTGCTGTAACATGTTTAGGCCTATCTGGTGACCCAGCAGAGTATGAGTATGTCCTTCATGTAGCCAGTTTAAGCCCAGATTAGCTCCCCAGGCTTGACAGTGAGCAGTGCCTGCTCCATTACGTAGTAGAGACAGAATTCCCATAGATTTCCTCCAGTTGACCTTAAACCAAGAACCTAGGCAGAAAGTGTGAAGGGCTTGAAGTGCCCTGTCAACGTTGTTGCGTGTGGAGTTATCAAGGAGAAGGCAGGTGTCATCTGCGTACATGGACAACTTGAGCATTTCTGTATGCAGGGTGGGCAGTTGAAGACCGAGAATATCTTGTCTTGATTCCAGCAAATGGCCAAGTGAATCCGCAGCGATGAGAAAGAGGAACGGGGCCAACGGGCAGCCCTGCCTCACAGATCTGGATATTGGGAAAGCCTTGGAAACCACCCCATTCACCATAACCTTGCTTGACGTTGAGTGTAGTAGAATGTGAACCCAGTCCAGGAAGGGCCCTGCCTGCCCTGTTCTTTGAAGAGCCCCCATCAGAAAACTCCAATCAATGGAATCAAAAGCCTTCTCAAAGTCAAGCATAAAAAATGCAAGCGGTTGATTGTTGAGTTCAGCTCTGTGAAGGGCCTCATGGGCCAGAAGATTGTTGTCAAGGATCATTCGGTCCTTTAGGAAATCCGTCTGCTCTTTCCTAATGATCTTTGGCAACAGCGGTTGTAACCTCAATGCAAGGGCCTTTGCAATAATCTTGTATGTGCAATTCAACAGGGTGATAGGGCGATAATTTGCTAAGCTTCCCTGTCTCCTTTTTTGAAAATGAGGGTGATAAGTCCTTGCGACATCTGTGAGGGCATCATCTTCTTCTGCAGAATGTCAGTCGCCATCATTAGGAAGTCCTCACCAATAGTTGGCCACAATGCCTTGAACAGCTCAATCGGAAGTCCGTCTAGACTAGGCAATTTGTGAGAAGCCATGGAGTTCAATGCTTGACCTAGTTCCCTAGCGGTGAAAGAGGCTGCGAGACTGGCTTTATCCGACTGAGAGAGAGAACACGGAATGTGATGTAACAAGGTTTCAATGGCTGCCTTCCTCTGCTCTGTTGACTGCTGCCTTTCAAACAAAGTGTGAAAATATCTTTCAGCTATTGATGCCATGATTTTTGGTTTGTCAATGGTTTGACCTACTGAGTCTTTCAGAGCTAGAACCAGCATTGCGGCTCGTCTTTGCGCTGCCTTTACAAAGAAATACTTGGTCATCTTTTCCCCTTTAAGGGACCAATTCACCCCAGCCCTAGTCTTCATGAACTGCTCTTTGGCGTTTATTTGCAGTGGCTCTGGGACTGTCATGCCCCACACTTTCAGTATGGAGACATTCTGCCATGTCCCAACCTGCATTGTCACTCTAGTGCTTCCTTGGGGTATGTTTCACTTTCAATTTCCAACGTCATTTGACTGTCATCAAGACACATTTTGGGCACCCTAAGAAGGTTGGGCCAACAGAAGTGTGGTGTGTACCATTGTTGGATATGAGCAAGCTTGACAGTCAAGCACATCTGTTCCAGACCATGATGAAACACAATGCTGAATGTGTAATGTTGCAAGATAAGAAGGAGTGCAACTCTTTGCGCCGTTTCTGGCTACGACTGGCAACTTTGCAACTTCTTACAAACAAGATTGGGGAATATTTCAAGTTGGCAGAGATCGCCCTGGTTCAAGTCCTTGGCTCTGTAGAAGATGAAAGATGTTTCAGTACAGTAAGCTTCATGAAGAACAAGCTCCGCAATCAACTCACGAATCATTTGAATTTGACTGTGAGAATGTATAGTCAATCATTTTATACACTACAGGATTTTCCATACGATCAGGCCATCGCTAGCTGGAAAGAGAAGAAAATTCGCTATGACATGGATGTGTAGGCATTGAGCAGGTTTTCCAGATAAGTTATGTGGCTTTCTACATTAGGGTATGGCCTTGATGCCTGCATCTACAGTAGTCGAACTCGACACTTAATCAGATCATTCTACAGTTTTCCATATGCTTTAGCCTGCAATGATGCAGCCCTAGGATGTTCTCTGTTTAATTGTTGATTTGAACTTGTGCAATCGCGCATAGAACTAGGCATATAAACATCTTTACATAGTGCCTGCAGTTGAAAATGGACATTTGAGCAATCATTTCACTTCCAGTGCTACTTGTTCCAAGCTGTCAGCAATCTGTAGCGTTACGGCACTAGTGTATTGTATGCCATAGGTGGTAACTTCTGTGAGGCCTGGGCTGTAGGAATGTACTCATTAGGAGCTTCCATAATTGTGTTGTTGATTGTTGGTTCTTTCTCTATTATTAAGCCATTCTAGACCAATGCTCGCCTGTTCAGATGGACAGATTGAAGAAGTGCCACCTATTTTCTCAATTATAGAGGCCTTGCAGGTTGTAATTTGTGGATAAAATTGGTACCATGGTTGTGTTGTCCCCTGTTCACTCCACTTGGTCTGTTTATTGGCAGGGTTGTAAAGTCATGTGATAAAAAAAGAGGTTGGAAATTGGAATATGAAACTTCTTCATGCATGTCTAGCCTACTCAGTTGCAGCACATGAATGTTTAGTGCGGAATATAATTGGACAGAGCCATGTGGCACCTCTTCCCCAATTTTCAGATAGTTGGAAGCTCATCTAGTATATACTCCGTGGCATTGGGCACCCACATGAGACAAGAGCGGGGTGCTTATTCTTTATTGCTGGATACGTGACAGCTATGGCCATTGGGAGTTTTCCCTCTTTTGCAGAGGACATGAAGGTACACAATTGATCTAACTCATCTAACTTCTTGGTCTCTGAGGTCCTCGGATCTCCTTCAATGTTGGCACCTCTTTGACATAATTTTTCCACTTGAGATTGAGGGTTGGGGATTGTAATTAATCTGATTTATTTCCATTACTTGCAGTTTACATGCCTTCACTTGGGCTCTTTTGTTCATTTGCATGTATGTATGTTCTAGTTGCATTATAAGGATATTTCATAATGATGCTCATTGCCATCTGCAGGTGTTCACCCGAGAGAGACTCAACATGGCATGATGGAGTGGTTGTGTTTGTGATAGACAACTCAATCTCACCATTGCCATTTCTTTTCGTCACCTCATTTGTTCCAGTTGTCTACTTCAGGTATATTGATGTTGCACTTTCTCTACTCATATTATGTATATTTTCCTTTTTGAAGGAGCATCAGGCTTCAGCCCAGATTTTACTTTCTAGACCACCTCTACATAACAGTGTCCCCCCAACACAGAGGTGATATGTCCACTTATGAAGATAGGGTACCTTAAGGCGATTACAATTTTACAGGGTTAGGTGTGATTTTTATTTAGACATCTGGACCATCTCTCTCTATACTGGATAACAATCATATCTGTATATGGTTTAGTCTTGCAAAGAATCTCTTGCCATGAATAGGCTATGCTAAACACTGTCTTTTAAGCCATGAATACTACGTGGAGGGAGTGGTGTTTCAACCGCTCAAGCTGAATTCATGTGCTTGCATGAGCAGGTTGTATTCCTTGTGGTGGCGGGCTCTTCTACCTAATTGACGATTTGCCAAAGCCTATGTGGCGCTACCCTCTCTCTTACATTGTTTTCCACATGTATGCCATACAGGTAAGAAGTACCCTTCCTCAGTGCTAAGTGATCGTTTTTTAAGTTTTATCAATCAATATTGTTTTGGTTCAGGAAAGTTCAATGTCTCTCAGTTGAAGTGTTGGTAATCTTGCAGGGAATGTTCAAGAACGACTTCCTTGGGCTGACTTTTGATAGCAATGATTCAGTTTTCCTACACGAAGACGATGAGACCACTGTGTGTGCACCACATATATCGAATTTTCCTTCGTTTTTGTATCATTCTGACTTCTGAATCCACACCTAGGAAACCCTTGTTTCTTGAAAACTGGCCTGAAATTTACTATTGGTTTTTTTTTTCATTTCTGCAGGTCACTTATAGCCTCGAGTAGGGTCTGAGAGGAGCAATGAAATGTGAGGTAACTCTTATATGTAGACCTTGAGAATTTGTCACCTGGCATGCCCACTTGTGCTTGCAATTCTGTAGGGTATACTTAAGTACCACTTCAAATGAAAATGCACATAGACTCATTTCTACTTGAAAGGATTAGTTTTTTTCTTCCTTAAAACACATAACCAATATCACTCAAGCTCCTAGCTTGGTATGCAATGCATAATGCATGAAATCTCCAGGGGAGTGGTAGGTCACCTAAAGGGGCAATGAAGGCTTGGGATGCTCTATAGCTTGGTAGTGTGGCACTCCACGCGGTCCATCTTGGTACCCGTCAATGGTAGTCCACCTCCAACTCTCATACACGACTCTAAGACAATCTCCTCATTTTGATGCTTCACAAACTCCTCCTTGACCAAAAGCAAATGGCGTCAAGGCCTACAATGAGCTAGACACCTTGCCTTAGTTCTAGAAAACACACCTTCCTAAACTAGAGAGCTTCAAGCTCCACTCTCTAGGACCTAGGCTCCCTCTAGCAAACTAAACTACAACAAAACAAGAGCAAAGCAAATAAATGAACTAGGTGAAGAAACAAAGAAGCCTTGCCCTTCTTTTATACTCTTTTTGGGGCTCTTAAATTATTGTAGGATAGTCTTAAACTATTATAAACTAGAGGGAGACATTAAAAAAAAAACCCCTACTAAAATAGAATAAACAAATATTTGGATGGAACTCATCCGGGAGACCAGTCAAAAGGTTCTTCCTCATCCTCTTTGACCACTAGGTGGCGGTTAACATCCCAAACTCCCCTAGGGCGAATTTGAGTCGTTTCATCCAATGAAATACATAGAAATCATTTAAATCGGTCGTCGCAAGTGCCGTAGGCCTTGTAATTCGGTGTCGCTGCTAACCTTAACCATAAATCACAACACTTGGTGATAAATTATGATTAGGTGCTCCGTAAGTGCCTCTAAATTCTCAGGTCAATCGAAGTAGAAAAATCATTTCCAAACGCCGTGGATCCGTCGTATCGGAAGTTCGCTGCTTCCTTGGAAAAACATCATAATGGTGATGCCCCTGGAGTTCTTGACCCCGCCACTTGATCATATAAGCTTGGAAGTCATCTCCAACTACCCTTCCGCACCGTTGGCTTGGCCACGCTTCGCTCCAAAGTCGTCCGTTCTGCCGTCATTCCGATGCAGCATCCTACTGTTATTGCGATATTTCATCGCTATACAATTCCTACTATAAATTGCCTAGTGCTCTCACTGTGTAATCCTACTGGATAAGAGAAGAGGAATAATAGACCGATCGCAACCCGTCCTTACAGTCGCCCTCGTACGGTTCAAACACCTAAACTTGCTACACCAGGGTATATTAATATACTCACCCAACATTGGTCTGGACCCGACACCCCACTCGATGCTCGTCTCAGCCTTAATCTAAATTCCTTAGTGTTTCACCAGTGGTTCCCTAAATAACTAACAACTTATTATGTATTGGAAGTACAATGCCGAAACTGCCTGGCTAAAGATAAAAAAAAAGATCTGAAAATAAAATTGTACCCATTTATGCATCTACACAGTGCTCTTAGTTACTCAGTTCTCTTCTTAATAATGAGTTCTAGTTCTCAACTGCTATTTTTTAGTGCAGTTGATCTGGTAGATTCTTGGTGCAATCTGTGTCTCCTGCTCTTCTCCCCCTTGACATGGTCTTCTGGCTCTGAGTGGAACATCTATTCTCTACCTTCATGGCTAATTGTAAGGTTATTTTTTCCTTACTATTAATAAAATTTCCAGGGCTACAATCCCCCTGTTCATTTCATTTTTTATTTTTTTTAAAGATTTCTACGTTCATGTCAGTTTAACTAGGACCTACTATCATGTTCAATAAGAAACACTATTGATACTGTAGGTCAAAGAAGCTGGTTGGAATTGTGTCCTCTCTTCAATAGTATCGTACTAGGGGTAGCCTGTGTTGTTGGCCCAAGTGTCCCAAGTGCAATCCCCATATCCAAGTGGGTCTCCTAGGCCCATGTGTGAAGAATCTATTTGTTTTCCCTGAATTTATTCAGTAGTACTATATCGGCCAGTCATTGCTAAAGGAAAGCCTACTTTGCTAATTTTCACGAATTTCCGGCGACCAAAAGTACTTGAAATTCCATATCTCCCACACCGCAAGTCCAAAAATCATGAGACTAGCCGGTGCACCTTCATTGAAGGTTTGCCAACGCTACCAAGCACCAGAGCTGGGGCCTTGTGGTTTGGGAGATCTCAACGCTACAAAACTAACTAAGTAACTACGTTGCTTCATATTATATTGATGTTAAATAGATTAAAATTATATACAAATTTTAAAATGGGGAGCTGGCCTTGTAATTCATATTAGAATTGCGTCTTGCATATATTGATGTTAAATAGATGAAATTTATATACAAATTTTAAAATAGAAAGGGAGAGCTGGCCTTGTAATTCATATTAGAATTGCGTCTTGGAGAAAATTGTGAAAGCACAATCCATCACTCGCTTTCCACTTAGATAGGGAATCTGTACTGACCCAGGGCTTTCACACACAAAGTATGAAACTCTATGACCATCAAACAGACGTTTGTGTTATGTATCTCCCAGTGATTGCTCTAAAGGCACCATCATATACGCATCTGCCAGTCTTACCAAGTTCTTAGAAGTGAGGAAGAAGTGTCGCTTTGGGAATATCCCTAATTGTTATAATGCAGCAGATTAGCCCTCCCATTACCTGAATATTGGCCTACCCACAAGTGTGTTTGTAGTTTAATTTTGGCAACTCATTGTAAGCATCCAATATTGAAAGTCAATTCAAGTGTGGCATGACAATCCCAGAACCACTTCAAATCTTACTACCGATACACAATGTTAGGCATAATATCACTACACTCTTCAAAGGAGAGAGTGGCAGTAAGCCCATAACATATACAGAGTTATTTGCAGGTCACCCACCGAGTTTATTTCTGGGTCTTTTTCCCTCGTCCTAACTTCTCTCCATTTCGTTGCCTTGTTCTTGAAACAACTTGAAAATTTTGGTTGTAAGGATAAGTTCATAAGACTAGTGATTTACTGGTGCTATATTCTCAATGGATAGTGAGATGAAGGACATGCAGTCACCCCAAAGACTTCTCAGTATCTGAGCACAATCATGGACCACCAGGCCTCGCAATCAGGCGAAGGTGCTGCGGAAGTGCTGGCTCGGAGATCTTCATCTCCTCCATATACCGTTTTCCATTAGATCCAAATGTCTTGAACCTTGCTATATAATCCTCAAAGATGGTTTCCCTGTAGGAAGCCCCATCCCGGGTCACCAATTTTGAAGCAAGAGCAATTCTTGCAGTTGCTGAGGGACCAAAGAAGGTGGCCACAGAGATGCGTGCCTTCTCTGACCACAACTCGGTGCTCGTTGCTCTTGTATTTGCCATTGGTTAATATCTGCATGTTTTATGATCAGGCAGAATTTTGCAGTGAGCCATTTGTTGTCATCTCCTCTACCTCATGCCCTTTGTTTATTATCAATCTATCTCTTGCTTTCCCCACTTGTTAGTCTAAGTCCCCGCAATCAATCTGGGCACGGGGTCTATGACCACATGAATATGAAAACAAACGTCTCATGGATATATTATCTCAACATCCTTCTTTTCTTCTCTCTGCTTCCACCATTGCTTGGATATACCCACTGGTAATCTGTCGTCATAAGTGTTCCTTATTTTCCAACACCTGTATGTCGATATCTCGAAACACTACAATAAATAATAAAATCTCTCAAATGTAATGCTGCTCTCAAGGGAAAAAAATCTACCTCCATCTGGTCACCCATGTTGATCACCAAAGCAATTGGCAAAGGTTGAACCTTGACCCATCCACCATGCTTGTCACACACTTCCAGACCTCCTATTTGGTCTTGCAATAGGATAGTGAGAAGCAAAGGGTCCGAATGGGCTGCATTCCCAAGGACAGCTTCCGACTCTGGACACGGTGGATAATAACTTGCTAATGTTAATCGTAGTCCAGTTGCGGCAAGGCTAAGGAATTTTGAGCTTAGCCCAAGAGACTCTGATAAAGCACAAAGGAGCTTATCACTCAGAAGTTTCACTTGCTTGTCGTACTCCAAATTGAGATCTCTGTCAGTGCAACAGATTGCCGAAAAATGGATCAGCCCTTTCACACCCATGTTGCACCTCTCTGCTTCTTATCTCATGGATACAAATGTGCAATGGATCAAATCTAGAGGTACAAAATTTGCAATCTTCTGGTATAGACACACAAATTACTAGAAACGTAGAAATTTGAGAGAGAAGAGTACAATTCTATGGGCACAACTCTTCATAATTGAACACCCCCTGTCATCATTTAAGACACAATAGACAACCCCCATTGCAAGACTATTGTGTGAAAGGCCCAAAAACTTAGGAGGAGGATATTGAAGCTCCAATACATAGACCAGTGAGTTCAAAGGTTGATGTTTTGGAAAAGGACTGCTTATGATACCTGTAAGACCCGCCTTTCCTTGAATCTACAGCAATGTTGCCAAAACACAGACAAGTAAACAAGGATGCAATAAACTAATGTTGGTCACCTACTTGAATGTCAAAGGCTCTGTGGGGTCTCCCCAGATAGGATGTACTCTTGAGACTAACGTAAGTAAATGCGCATTGGTGGCATTCAACGACCCGAGTGGGGAGGGAGGAGGCGACCTCAAGTGGCAGTGGGGAAGCCAAGAGATACACGTCCTCCCTTCCTACACATACCTTGGCATTGAGTTTTCCTCCAACTGTAATTGGGAAGCACAAATTCAGAAAGTGATTCAATCTGGCAAGCGCAAAGCGTTGGGTCTCACTAATTTTTTGCACTGCAAAGGGATCAACTCGGAAGTAAAAAATCATGCTTATCAAGTTATTAGGCCTATCTTAGAGTACGCATCTGTTGTGTGGGTTGATAACTGGAACCAGGCTAAGTCTCTAGAATCCATTCAAGTGGGGGTGCTCAAGGAGTGCATGTCAGCATACTCCAAAACAGCTAATGTGGGTATTCCTCCATTAATTAAGCTCCCTACGCAATGAATTCAAGGTCAGATGGTGGGGTCAGTTGCAACGTATGACTAATACCAGGTGTCCTAAGTTAATCAACTTTATATCTTGAAGCAGAGTGCACTGTTAAGGAGACTAAGTCCTGGCGGGAGAGGGTAAAGGAGATATTCAAGGATCTGAATCTAAGTCTGCAAGCCATGACCCTACTGGATAAATATGACTTAAAGACTGACGTTTGCAAAGCCATATATGTTGCCAGGAAATTGTCTGATGAAAATGAAGTTAGGCAGAAAACTCCCCTGCATTTGTTTCCATCGATGACATGGATGAGGCCATTGTGGATGACCTCAAAAGGTTACCCACTCTCCACACTAGACTGGCACTCAGGGCGAGTAGTGTACCTTTGAACAGCAAACAGAAGCAGAGAAGAACGGGGGATTGTAAATGCCCATTGTGTGGGCAACCTGAAGACAATATCCACTTTTTGATTGATTGTCTTGGGTACTCTCACCAGAGAGAGACCCTCTTCAATTCCATCAAGGGATTTGTTCTTGTACCTCTATTTACCAACTTTCAAAATCTTGTGGCTGAGCCAAAAGCCCAGGCCCTTTGGAGGTATAGTTGTCGGGCAAATCACACACGGCCGCACATTGATGTTTGTGTGAAGGGATTTCTAGAAGATATCTGAAAACTCGGAGCAATTGCTTGTTTCAAGGTAAGTCGTATGTCTTATGAGTACATTCTATTTGGAGAGATCTCGGATAGGGAAGAAGTGAGTTGGATAGGAAAGGTGAAGATTTTCTGTCTCTCGTAGACTGTACATGGCTTGAGGATGCAAAATCTCTCAAATTCTCTAGCGTACTTCACTGGAACACTACACTCAAATATGAAATTGTCCACTATCTGAATTGGCCATCCGCATTCTTCTGGGGCTAGAACATTTGCAATTGCAACATTCTCTAAAGTCCGCAGGGAAATTTCTTACTTACCTTTCTTACCGGATACTTAAAGGATGTTGTGAATGGACTTTTCCAACTGGAAAGAAGAGAGCGAATGAGTCACTGCCCTTGCTCAAAGGTTTGACAATCTCTTTGGTTTGACAATTGATGGCCTTTCACATTTCCTCCAGAGTAAGTAGAATGAGACGTGCGATTTCCACGGTATACTTCTCGCTTTCGCCACAATCTTTTGGATCCGTGAGGTTGATTGTCATATCTGAATTTGTGTTGTTGGTGGGATCAATACATATAAGGTGGTGAATCATGGTGTTCCCCTGGCACTGCTTGATGATGTTTTGCGGGCAGATAAACAATTCTTTGAGCTGCCTCTTGAGGAAAAGCTGAAGTACTCGCCTGTGGCCGAAGAATCTAAAGTTAACTATGGCTCTGGCTCTGCTGTCAATGCGGGCAGTGTTTTGCCATGGAAAGATTATCTTGCCATTGTGTGTTTCCCTGCACCGGAGGTGGACTCCACCCAATCTTCAGGAGTTCTCTACAATTGTGTACCTAGAAAAATCGCCATTCCTCCGTCACACATCTAATCTCCTCCAGGACTCACTACAACAGATTGCGGCTTTTATGACTCCCATGGGTGCGCAGTCATGACAGATTTGTGGCAGAAATGCCATTTGCAGTCGTAAAATGCTTTTGAAGTCATAATGCAGGTCTGGAGAAGGCGTATATGCGACTGCATGGCTTCGGACTCTGCGCAACACAGGTCAAACATGTTTGACCACGAATATTGGCATGGCAGATATGACTACCAGTCACGGTCATGGCTACACTGGAATGACGTGTGCATATTGCAAGACAGACATATGACTTCATGACTCTCACTCTAATGCATTATGCCAGATCATCACATGGGTGAATCACTACATGACTACACGTGTCGACACATGCTTTTCTGGTTATATATATAATATATGAGTATTTATATCTTAAAAAAACGGAGACTCTTACCACTAGAATGAATTAAAAAAAACCCAAAAAAAACAAAGATTTAAAAGTGCACAGTGTGTCGCCCTTGTGGTTTGGGGTTCAAACCCGCTGCCCTTATCCCGTGTGTGGGATTGTTCGAGACGGTATGTCTTGACGTTGATCGTCCTGTAGGTCTTATGGCCCATAAATGAAGGCGGGTGAATTTTCCCCCTCCTCAAGGGCTTGTGGTTTCCTTTAAGAAAAAAATAAAAAAAATAAAAAAAATCAAAAGGGCTTTTAGGGTTACAAAAAGGTTAAAAAACTTAAAAGTTGCCCATCACGGTAGCGTGAACAGACTTAGAGCGAGCGGGAGGGAGAGAGAGAGAGGTTGGGACTTAGAGCGAGCGAGCGGGAGAGAGGGCAAACATGCATGGGAGGCCCGCAGTTGGATCAACCTTCACATCTGGAGCAAGCAACCCTAGAAACGCTAGGGTATGTGTGCGAGGAGGTTTCGGCTGGGAGCCCGCCGTTCTTGGGAGAGTCAGCTTCGTCTTAGCAGGCCGTGTTTCAATCTCTACCCGCTCGGCCCTGATTTTACAGCACGGAGCAGAGCTGGCATGAGTTTCTAAAAGATCCTTCACGATGGTGGGACAACCGCAATCGCAAGGTGTGGCTTTTTCTTAATGTACGATGTGAAGAAGTTTGTCCATCCTGCAAATGTGGGTTGGCTCTCCTGTTAGTACCATGATTTGGTATTCTTCCTGATGTTTACAAGGTTCTTGGGAGAGTTAGCTTGGTCTTAGTAGGCCGTGTTTCAATCTCTGCCCACTCAGCTGCACCGTGGTGGTTCTCACTGACCAATCCGACATTACCTAACTACAGACACAAGCAGCACACACTAGAGGTCATCTTGGGTTCATGTTCAGTCAAATCCTCCATGGGTCATGACACAAGGTCGAGGACAATGTGGTGAGGGCACCTTCTTCTTCGACCTATTTCAGCCTATTTTGCCCGCTCATCAGACTCGGCCCTGAATTTGAATCATGGAGCAGAGCTGGCATGAGTTTTTTTAAGATCCTTCACAGGGTGCGACCGCAATCGCAAGGTGTGGTTTTTTTTTTAATGTACGATGTGCAGAATTTTGTCCATCCTGCAAATGTGGGTTGTTGGCTCCTGTTAGTACCATGATTTGATATTCTTCCTGATGTTTACAAGGTTCTTGGGAGAGTCAGCTTGGTCTTAGCAGACCGTGTTTCAAAGTCTGCCTGCTCAGCTGCACCGTGGTGCAGGTTCTCACTGACCAATCCGACATTACCTGACTACAGACAAGCATCACACACAAGGTCAAATCCTCCATGGGTCATGACACAAGGTCAAGGACAGTGTGGTGAGGGCACCTTCTTCTTCGACCTATTTCAGCATGTTTTGCCCTCTCATCAGACGCCCTGAGATGCATATTGAATTTTGTAAGTTAGCTCATTGCTCGTTGATAAGTAGGGTTGGGGGTGTTTGCTGGAACAATTCTAGGCTGTCATTGTCAGCTGCTAGCAGGAAGGCAAGGATGTATGCATAGATAGCTGAAGGATTTTGTGCAGAGGCATAGATAGCTGAAGGAGCAGGGATAGAGTGTGGGCCCAAATTCGTCCAAGAGGGCCGGATTTCAAGCTCCATTATTTCAGTGTCATCCATTCAGCCAGGGATTTCCTGGTGACATTGCCAAGGCTTTACTCGCAACACGATGCTTGTAAAGCTTCCTTAGCTTGAATGCTGATTATACTTGAATTATTAGGTTTGTAAAGCCAGTTTTGAAATTTTCATGGTAATCAGCTCTCTTGAAAATCTGTAGGTTGCAAGCCATTTACAGCGGGCCGTGGGTGGACTGGAAGACAGCCATTGAAAGTCCTGGTGCAAGTTAATACCAGTGGAGAGCAGAATAAGCTTCATATGCCCTTTTGGTGCTAGTTATCTTCATGTATGGTACTGTTGAACACCAACAATCTTTTGGTGAGATTCTGTCTTGGTGCACATGTCTGATAAAGAAAGACGGTAATGTTTGTTCTGAAACCTTAAGGCGTGAAATGATTCAACACAACAAGAGCATTATGCGTGTCACAGTACAAGCTATAAGAAAGCAAGAGATACATAGTTATACAGTCAAACAGACAACTATCAGTTTCTGTGGAATCTCTTGCCAATGGCAGGATGGGTTGGGAATAGCCAAGTCAGGAGGTGAATGCCTGTCAAATTACCACATGTCCTTTTGAACACTGCCCCTGTCCTGGTGGACATGTACGCCAATTGTGGGTGCATTGAGGATGCAAAGGGAGTGTTCAACACTATGGCTGAACGAGATGTGGTATCGTGGAGTGCGATGCTTGCTGGGTATACACAGCTGGGGTGCGGGATGGAGGCTCCAACCTTTGAGAAAATGATGGGGGAAGGGGTGAAGGCCGCCGACATAACATTTGTGTGCGTTTGCAGTGCGTCTGCAGCCCTGGAAAAGGGCAAAGAGATCCATGGTGACATCATCAAATCTGCAATTGTACCAGATGTCATCCTGAACATGGCTCTGGTGGCCATGTATGCTAAATGTGGGAGCATTGAGGATGCCAAGGGAGTGTTCAACACTATGGCTGAACTAGATGTGGTGTCGTGGAATGCGATGCTTGAAGGGTGTGCAAAGCAGGAGCGCGGGATGGGGCTTTGGACACCTGAAAGCAAATGATGGAGAAAAGACCTTCTTCAACATATTTCACCCTGTTTTCCCTGCTAGTGTTTGCTTTGACAATTCTAGGCTGTCATTGTCAGCTGCTAGCAGCAAGGCGAGGATGTATGCATGATTTGTGCAGAGGCATGGATAGTTGAAGGAGCAGGGATTTCGTGTGGGTCCAGATTCATCCAAGAAGGCCAGATTTCAAGCACAAGATTACCTGTGATTCCCTGTGGATCAATAGCTACAAGAAACCTGCATGGGTAGATGGTCAACTGGGAGCAGCGGCACAAGTGATAAAATCAGGCACTGCTAATGAAGGCATCTTCTTCAACACATTTCACCCTATTTTTCCCTCTTATCAGAATCGGCCCTAAATTTACATGTTCAATTCTGCAAGTTAGCTGGTTGAGTGAATCTAGTTTGGAGTGACTTTGACATGATACTGCCAATGTGACAACAGGAAAGTGTCAAAAAATAGGTAACAGAGATGAGGAGAAGCTGTGGAATGAATACTTATCTGAGCCCAGTCACTGATGGGTCAACCGGGGCAGAAAGGTGAATGCCTGCTACATTTCAGAGAGTAGTAGACGCAATTCAGCATAGGAACTAGTGTGCTACGTTGAGTTGGGTGTTTCCTAGAACAAATGTAGGCTGTCATTGTCAGCTGCTAGCAGCAAGGCAAGGATGAATGCTTGATTTGTGCAGAGGCATGGATAGCTGAAGGAATAGAGATAGAGTGTGGGTGACGCAGGGTGCTGGGCAATGGGCAAGATGTCTTTGTATAAACGTGAGTGATCTTCCTATCATCCTGGGTTTCATTTTTAGTGCATGTTTCTTTGTGAAGTATCTGACGACTTCGCCAATACACACCAACCTTTTTGCTTTGGTTTGTTTAGGACATGGGATAGAAGTTACCATAAACAACACTGGCATTGGTTTTTCATATATGGTATTAGATAATTCTCTTAATTGTTTCCGCCTCGACAGGTTGCTCAGTGACCTTCCCTGGACGCTTTGGAGTATAACGAGTGAGTGTTTCACAATGCAATATTGGTTGGTGCATCTTATGCAAGAACTTGGAAAACAAACAAATGTCCTTGCTGTAGTAATTCTTAAGCCATGCAAGCCGTTTTTGATGGGTTGCAGATTGATGGAATACATGAGTAGTTAGAAGATTCTGGGTGAACACTTTTCAAAGTGTTATAGTTAGACAAAATAATTCACATGAGAACATGCGACTATTTAATGTATTTTTAGATCGCAACAAAAATGATAATGATAAATAGATTGGTAAATAGAGATGGTATGCAATCTCTTGGTTTTGCTCAGCTTGTTGCAGTTATGTCTTGCTGCCTTGTTCTCTTTGTATTATATATTATATTTCATTGTTGTAATAGACATGTACATGACTGCTATCATAGTCATAATAATGACTACATCTATTTTCACTCTCCAATAGTACTACACCACGTGGCAGAAATACAAATATGTAAAAAAAATAGCAATACACCCCAAAACCCATCATGACACATGTCAATCTGCTGATGGACCACGTGTAAAAACTGCAACACGCCACGTGTTGCAACCGGATTAGCACACCCGTAGTCATAGTTCGCAGTCATGGAGAGCTAAACACTCCGCCACGTGTCATTTCCTGCATCGAGCACGTGCCATTCTTGCACAGCTGCTGACATGGACTACACTGTCCGTTCAGTCATTCAGTAAAGCCAACGTGTATGACTACCCCCACAGCTGCTCTGGGCGCCACGTGACAGCCAGCCTAGAGAGTCATATCTGCCATGTCACAACTGACTAGGTCTTTACGTCTGCAGAGTCAGGAAGTCGTAAATGGCTTCTATGACTGCATTTGCAGTCATAACACAGAGACGTAAAAGCCGCAATTTGTTGTAGTGACTGAGGCACGGCCATCACCTTCTATTCCTGTCAAATCTATCACAGGTATGGACCGTTGATCCGCACTGATGAAGCTCTCCTCTAGCGACTTCCTTTTGAAGATGGAGGGAACCTGCTTCGTCTCTGACAATTCCTTCACTGAACCAAATGCTCGAGCAATATTGGTCGAGACAGCAGTTGATGCCATTCCTCAGTCAGAAAGAACTCAACTATTAAACCAACTAGTAATATGCGATGCCTCTATGTTTTGTACAAAACATGGAAAGTATAACAAGGATCTACCCTTATATTAGTGTATATTTTCGTCATATACATTTATCCTCATGTTTACCCTGCATCAAGAAGTCCAATATACCCTACTTTTCTGAAGGGTATATCTAATCAGGGTGTATAAGATAACATAGCCACGGTGGTAGCATTCGACGGCAGTAGCATAGCAACGGTGGTAGCATTCAACGGCGGTAGCATTCGAGGTGACATTTAGCGTTGAGGTACTTTTAGGGAATCTCACCCATCTAGCAAAATCGAGTAGTTTTCACTACTCACAAGTAGTTTTCACTACTCACAAGTAGTTTTCACTATGCAGAATAAGGGAGGGATTTTTTTGGGACATAAGACAAGTGCCCTACGACCTTTATGTGCTAGGTCTTCTCTCCTTTTGTTGTGTTGTTAGGGAGCCTACAGCTGTAAGAAAGCTCCAATCACAGCTAAAAAAAATGTTACATATCTATCATTCCTAAAATGCCATATAACCCAAAGAAAACCCAAAGAAAACCTCTTCAGATCCTGCATATATTTTTTGAATCTCAAGCCTCCTTCCTCTTGCATTGGGAATTAAAGCCAAAATATTATGCAATATCTCATCAATTTTCTCTTTTACCATAGATTGTTTCTTTTGTTTTGTATTGGAAAACATCACAATTTTAAAAACCATTAAATTGTATATTGATTAAAATAATTATCCATACCCGGAAACTATCCATACCCTCAGGGTATATTTTGGCATATCAATGTATGAAGCGAGACGTTTGTTTTGTTTTGTTTTGCTTGTTTTGTTTTGTAGATTTGAGATGTCCCAAACTGCGGGCCCCCACCCTCAGTGCTTGGTCCTGTTGGAAAGCCCTCGATGAGGAGGGGTTTCAAGATTTGTGGGCACAAGCTACCCTATATATCCGTACCCGGGGGTTACGTAGAAATCTGAAAAGTCAATTTATCCATACCCGGAGGGTAAATGATTTGACAAAAATAATTTACTTATACCCTAAGGGTATATTGATCGCGCAACACTGGTCCAGACCAATAGTAAAGGGGGTCGCACATCACCCTCGTCATTGTGAACGGACAAGAGCCTCGTAAGGTCAGTTGTCCCCCTCTTTTTCTTTGGTTCCCACACTAATATTTGGAGGTTGCTCATGTGGAGTGTTTGTATTAGTGTCCACCTCACGGGCATTATTATGCACATTTCTATAGTTCTCGGCCCACAGTTCCAAATTTTGGAGTGTTGGTAAATGGAGCCCTTTCCAAGTCTTTCCCTCTTTTCAAATCAGTCCGGCAGGGCTGCCCCCTTGCCCCCTTTCTATTCCTTGTTGCTGCAGATGGATTGGGGCACCCTCATGGACAAAAGGAATGACTCTGTGGGCTTAATCATTCCTCACTCCCCATCTTTGGACCCCTCTTTTTCTATAAGATCCTCTCTATATGCTGATGAAACCACACTGTTCATAGATAACAGTTCAAGTTCCAATGTGTCCTCTACTTTGAGTGCTCTTGGCAATTTCTGTGATGCTTCGGGTCTAAAAATCAACTGGGGAAAATCAATGGGGCTTCTTAGCCATCTTCCAGACAGCTCCAACTCTAAACACTGCGACTCGTGGGGTGAGGATTTGAGGCTAAATTGGCTCTCTGAAGGGCAGGCCCATGAATCTATGGACATCAGATTGGGCATGGGCTTTCTTATGATAATCGCTTTTGCTGTAGTTCTTGCCAGACTGAAGAAAAAGTTCTCATTTTGGATCAGCTCCATTTACCTCACAGTGGTAGGTGGAGCGCTTGTGGCCAATCAAGTGTTGTTTGCTTCATCTTGGTTCAGTACCGCCGCCGTGTGGTCCCCAAGTTCCTCTATCATCAGGAAAATTAAATCCCTGACCCGTAACTTCATTTGGGGAGCCAGTGTAGCCTCTGCCAATAAAAGAGCTCTGGTGAGTTGGGCCCAAATATGCCAAAAAAGGAAACATGGTGGTCTCGGGGTCTTGGATCCGCAATCTCAAATATATGCTCTCTTAGTGAAATGGGTGCCAAGTGTTTTTACCCATCTTGCTAGCCCTTGGAGCAGGATTGTCAGACACCACGTGGCGGAAGCCACTCCCAAAACCAGTTCATTATGGCCTCCCTCGCTGAAATGTAGGGTTCAGGGTGGAAACACCAATCCCAGCCTGATGGTGGGATCAAAGGCTTGGCAAACCATTTGGTCTGCATGGTGTAAGTTGCGAGGATTCCTTTTCTAGACTCAACCATCTACTTTCGATGAAGTTATCAGACAACCTATGTTTGGTAATTATAACCATGATTCTGAGAGTCTTGTAAACTGCGTTAAAAAATGGTCTTTTTGGGAGGCTGCAGGATTATCTCACCTTCTGCACTTTTGGGACCATAATTCCGGTGCAGCCATTTCTTCTGACTCTGTTGCAGTGGGGTTCTCTTGTAGACGTGTCGCTGCTAGTTGGAACCAGGTCATTGGTAACCTTCCCTCTTTATGGACCAATCTTCTTTCCCAGAGGCATATAAGAAAATACCCTTCTTGGCTGGGATACTCTGATGGTTCTGAGCTCAAGGCCATATTTTCTACCTCCACTGTTAGTGGCTGCCCTTCGGGTATTGGTTTCAGTATGAGGGGCGAGGGTATCATTCACCATCCTATGCCAGTTGTGCTGCCCACCAGTACCCAATGCATTATGACATCAGGGTTTTCTGTTCTATCTTTGGTAAATCCAATCCCAAGCCTCCTCTTGATATCCAACATTACTGTAACTCCTTCTGTTGGTTCCTATTTGCTCCAGTGAGCCTTCTTCAGTTTGATCAAGGTGAATGGTACTGGATGAACAAAAACCAGGACCACTTCTTCTCTTATATGTGAAATTGGATTACTCCTTGCTAATGCCCAAACAATCATTTGACATGAAATGGTCTAAGAAGTGGAATCACCTCTCCGGTCAGCCCATCCCATGGAAAGTGGTTTGGGCAGATATCTGGAAGAAACATAGATCTTCTAAACTATATGTTTTTTTCTAGAAGGTTGCAAATAGGATTGTTCTCGGTTGCAAGTTTATCTCTGACCCTCCTTCCTCATGTGTAACCTGCAATCTGAACTCCCCTGAGGATCTGGAGCACTTTTTGGTTTCTTGCCTTCTTGCTGTTGTTGTATGGTCCAAAGCTACTTCCTTGTATGCTCTTTGGGACAAAGATCTTACCTTTTCTGTCTCGGCACTGCTGCTCAACATCAAAGAGGGAAGGGTTTTCTGCACTTGCCCAGTTTGGGAAGCTCTAAGGGACATTGTTCTATGCATTGTTTCCAGAATTCAATCCCTTGTTTGCAGAAAGCTTTGTGCTTAGCTCACTCAGACTTATTGTCTGAAGCTCGTAAAGCATGGTTGGTGCTTGTGACAGCTATTTCCAAGTGTAGTCTCAGGAGGAAAACCCAGTTCTTCACTTCCTTCGACAATTCTTGGGGAAAATTTGGGATCTTCTGCTGCAAATTTTCAGAAGAACGAATTGAGTGGGTCGCAGCTCTCCCTCCCTGCTGGCAGCACAGTTAGTGCCTGGAACTCACCTCTGGGAGCCCGAGGATGGGGAAGTCAATTGGAGGCATAAAAGAAGCAAGATGAAAGGCAAGTCGAAAACGCAGCTGTCTTTTGATAATCCCAAAAGGAAAAGAGGTAGTTAAATTGTTTCTTAAGAGGCAGTTGCTTTTCTACTTCTGGGTAGTTGCAAGATAGAGTGTCTCACTTTCGGCAGATGGTGTCGTCCATGAAAGGTTTTTTTTTTTTTTTTTTTTTTTTTGGAGCATATTTTTTCAGTCGATTCTTATAAAGATAGACAATAGTATACTTAATATCTTTAGTAAAGGGTCTACTAACCCCAAATACTATAGATATTATTTATTTAAAAAATTAATCTTTAATTGGATTTATTTTTTAGGAATCAAATCTTAGAATCTCAGGACCATTTGTCCACACCTAGCCATCCTAGATTATATGTTTGTAGATTTATCAATAAAAGATGATATCCCAAAACTGCATTGCCTTCTAACAATTTGCTTGAGATTATGTGTGATGATGAGGAGGCGGTCTTGTAACAGTTGAATCAATTAATTGCGCATCATGAGATCAAAGAGATATGATGACTCCCTAAAGTAAGAACACCGGTCATACCTCCAAATCAGAAAGGCGGTCCAAGTTCACAAGGCGGCAACAGCACAAGAGGAGCTTCCAGAGGAACAAACACGAGCCTCTGGTCAGTTTCTCTTCCCAAGAAAGTCTGAAAAATTTCTCGAGCCAGAGACATGAAGATCTTAAGATATTAAACCATTTCTACAAAGGGCGCATATCCATGTCACCAATGGAGGTCATCATGCATGTACCGGGTGAGTTTGAGAAATTAAAAAGTTTGGTCAAGGTTGTGGAGTAGAGCGAATTCAATGTTTTTCCAGCCAACAGGGTTCAACATGAGTCCAAATGGCACACGACACGAGTGACCCAGATTTGGAAGCAATATCATATGCTTTCAGAGGCAAAGTTAAGGCTTTGCATTCTCTGGTTACGATTGGCAATTACCAAGTAATGGGCCAGATCGATACAAGAGCCATGATATCCGTGATAACAACAACCACAGTAAGAGACTTAGGCTTAATGAGCCGTGTCACCATTGACAAGGACATGATATATCAGGTAGCTTCAGGTGCTGTTGAGACAGCAATGGGGGTACTTGACAATTTGAAGGTTACAGTGAAAAAACTAACTAACATGATCAGTTTTATGGTGGTGGACACTGACACATACAACATGCTGCTCGGACTAGACTTCTTGAAGAAGTTCGGGGCAGCAGTTGATACGGAGACAGAGACACTTAGGGTCAGGTACCACTACAAGGGATCGTTTTTCGCACCCAACTCGCGGTTGTGATTTGTCCGAAACGACTGCTCCTGCGACTCCCGGTTTCGAATGACCACTTGTAAGTCAGCGCAAACAAATTTATGCCATGCAGGCATGGCGGATGAAGATGAAAAGTCGCGGAAACAACTGCGGGTTTCCCGCCGATTTATAGGTCAATTTCCTAAAACAGGATTTTTTTTTAATATTATAAAAATTTGCAATTGTTTTAACGACTGTGGGTTGGACCCCCCGGGGACATTTTTATTAATTGTAACCCATATGACACTATTTCTTAACTACAATGACACGCGTCGATTTTCTGTAGAGTAAAGAGAGTCTCACTGCTCCATAAGTCGCGGTGAGGGGGCTGAGGACTTAGCAAGATTTGCAAGTCAGACGCGACCCCCATCTCCTTCGTCTTCCCTTCCCTCATCTACTGCAAACTATTCAGAATAACATCTGGTAAAATTCCAGCTTTGACAATGTCCCCATGGACTTCCTTGCCCTTATCCAGCGCTGCCAGGCTCACACACACCTTGCAAATCTAACCTAGGGTGATCTAGTCGGACTTCACCCCTTCCCTCATCATTTGCTCAGAGGTCTCCAAAGCCTCCTTCTTGCGCCCCTGCTGTACATAAGCTGTGATATCGCAATCCAAGACACCACACCTCGTTCGGCCATATTGTCCAACATTCCCTTTGCATCCTCGATGCTCCCACATGTTGCATACATGTTCATCAGAGTAGTGTTCAGAACAACATCTGGTACGATTCCAGCTTCGACAATGTCAGCATGGACCTCTTTGCCTTTTTCTAGGGCTGCCAGGATCACACACACATTGCAAACACAAACATGGGTGATGTATTTCCTGTATCGATGTATAAAGGGAGTGGCAGCGGGCAGGAAGGAGAAAGCACCGCCTGACTCCCAATGATTAAGAACACGTAATCCAAGAATGCAGAGTGAAGAGCTAACAACAAGAGGAGTGAAGAGAGAAAGCTTTCGGGATTGAAACCCTAGAGAGAATGCTGCTTCAGAATCTCTGAGTCGAGAACGGATGTGCATGAAAAGAAAAAGGGTAATGAAGGAAGAGGGGGCTGCACTCGTCGCAGTAGGGTTGACATGTATGCTAAATGTGGGTGCATTGAGAATGCAAAGGGAGTGTTTGACCTAATGGCTGAACGAAATGTGGTGTCTTGGAGCACAATGATTGCAAGATATGCACAGCATGGGTGCGGGATGGAGGCTATGGAGACATATGAGAAAATGGTGGAAAGGGGTGAAGCCCAACCACATCACATTTATTTGTGTCTGCAATGCGTGTGCAAGTCTAGCAGCCCTGGAAAAGGGCAGAGAGGTCCATGGTGACATCATCAAAGCGGGAATTGAACCAAATATTGTTATGAACAATACCCTCATGGACATGTATGCCAATTGTGGGTGCATCGAGGATGCAAAGGGAGTGTTCGACAATATGACTGAAGGGGATCTGGTATCTTGTAACGCCATGATCACAGGATATGCCCTCTTTTCAGCTTGTTCTGCCCTCTCATCGGGCTCAGCCCTGAATTTGCATATTGAATTTTGTAAGTTAGCTCGTAGGGTGGATCTGTGGTGGTTTGTGGTGAGGGCACCTCCTTCTTCGACCTGTTTCAGCCTGTTTGGTCCTCTCATCAGGCTCAGCCCTGAATTTGCATATTGAATTCCGTAAGTTAGCTCGTAGGGTGGATCTGTGGTGGTTCGTGGTGAGGGCACCTTATTCTTCGACCTGTTTTCAGCCTGTTTTGACCTCTCATCAGGCTCAAGCCTGAATTTGCATATTGAGTTCTGTAAGTTAGCTCGTAGGGTGGATCTGTGGTGGTTTGTGGTGAGGGCACCTTCTTCTTCGACCTGTTTTAGCCTGCAGTTTTGCCCTCTTTTCAGCCTGTTTTGCCCTCTCATCAGGCTCAGCCCTGAATTTGCATATTGAATTCACAAGAGCTCGTAGGGTGGATCTGTGGTGGTTTGTGGTGAGGGCACCTCCTTCTTTGACCTGTTTCAGCCTGTTTTGCCCTCTCATCAGGCTCAGCCTTGAATTTGCATAGTGAATTCTGTAAGTTAGCTCGTAGGGTGGATCTATGGTGGTTTGTGGTGAGGGCACCTTCTTCTTCGACCTATTTCAACCTATTTTGACCTCTCATCAGGCTCAGCCCTGAATTTGCATATTGAGTTTTGTAAGTTAGCTCGCAGGGTGGATCTATGGTGGTTTGCGATGCGGGCACCTTCTTCTTCGACCTGTTCAGTTTTGCCCTCTTTTTAGCCCGTTTTGCCTTCTCATCAGGCTCAACCCTGAATTTGCATATTGAATTCTGTAAGTTAGCTCGTAGGGTGGATCTGTGGTACTGGTTTGTGGTGAGGGCACCTTCTTCTTCGACTTGTTTCAACGTGTTTTGTCGTCTCATCAGTGTCATGGTTTTAGTCATGGTTAACTAGAATTACCTACTTCTAGTTAACTAGGACATTTTGGATATTTATATTTGTATTTTGTGTGTTGGGACTTCATTTGGTCTCACATGCCAAGTGAGGTGTCAAACCTCACTTAGGACATGGGAATGGGTTTTCCCCTTGTGAGTGTTGAGGAGGGCTCATCTTCTTGTAGTTGAGCCTCCATAAGCCTCTCCCACCTCCATAGCTCTAGGTATTGAGAGGGAGTGTGATGATGGCTTTGTAGGGTGGATTCCCTTAGCAAAGGTGCCCTTGGCTTGACTTAGTTTATGTGATTGAGTGGATTCATGAGTGGAGTGTTTCCATTGTGTATTCACTTCCATTATCACTACAAGAAAATCACTTTATGCTTGTGAGTGCGGAGTGTAAGGATTAGTTTTAGCACTTGTATTGGTGTACACCAAGGAGTGAGAGAGCTAGAAAGCTCAAGTATCTCACAAGGCTTGCAAGGTGTTGCAAGGAGGAGTGTTTTTGCATTGCATCAAAGAGGTGGAGAGCTCAAGGAGAGAGCTCTTGAGTTACAAGACTTTGCAGAGGTGGAGAGCTTAAGGAGAGAGCTCTTGTATCACAAAGCTTGCATGGTTTTGCAAGGTAAGTGCTTATATGTGTACTAAGGGTTTGAGAGCTTGGAAAAGAGCTATTGCATCACAAGAGGAGCGTCTTGTGTATGGAGAAGATAAACACTAGGGTTTCAAGAGCAAGCTCTAGTACTTGTTCATGGTGTGAAAGAGAAGCCAAAGAGCGGCACATGCTTGGGTTGGAAACACCATAGAAGGAGTACAACAAGGGTAGCTTGAGGAGCATTGAGTAGCTCAAGAGAAGCTAAGAAGTGGTTGTTCTATCCATGGTGAAATGAAGCCAAGTGGGGTTTCATTTGGTTGACAAACGAGCAAGCGAAGGCGGCGCTAGAAGGGAGTGTTTTTGCTAGTTCTATGAGTTCTTGGATTGCTCTTGGTGAAGCAAATGATTGAGCAAGCAAGTGGCGCATGTGTGAAACAAGTGGCGCATGCTTTCCAAGTGTGGCTTCCAATTCAAGCGTGAGGAGAGCTAGAAGGTGAAGTAAGCAAGTTCATCCTTGTGTATGAGGTGGTGCATGTTGTGGAAGAAAAGCCAAAGAGCTACATAGGCTAGGGCTTGAAGACAACAAAAACAACCACTTGGAAAGCATCAAGAAGCTTAAGATGACTCCAAAAGGAAGCATGTGGGTGAGAATTCTATCCATGATGATGTGAAACCAAGCCTAGAGTATTGAAGAGCTTGGAGCACATGTGGGAGATCATTGGAGGTGGTCTTCATGAAGAAAGGAGATTGTGGCTTACGGCATGCATAACAACTTCAACCATACATTAGCATATGACAAGACAAGGAAGGGGAAGGTGAAGCTCATGTATTCATTCCCTTTTTGCTTAAGTTTTGTAGTGGATGGTTGATCAAGCAAGTGATGCTTATGTGGAGCATGCTCTTTAGGGCTTGTGACTTCAAGTTTGAGAAGATGAGCTCTTGAATAGAGGTGTGGATACACATTATGATGAATGAAGAGAACACCTAGGTCAAGAGGTGGAAGTGTGTGTGACTAGCCCATGCAAGGGAAAGCACATGGAAGATGACATACAAAATTCAAATTCAAGCAAGGCTTGACGCTTGTCATTGGGCACATTAGCTTGCTATGAGTTCCAAGGAGATCAAGAGGAACTTGTCAATTTGGGATGAATGCATTGCAAAGTAAGATAATGCAATCTTGCATGCATGTTAGGGGGGAAGATACCATGAAGAAGGTGTTTCTTACTATACTCTACAAACCCTAGTCTCCATACTCTTCAAGAAACTGTGTATGGGCTCCCTCTGCCCATCATACACTTTTGTGAACAGAGTATGGAACCCCTCTGCCCAACATACTCTTTTGTGAACAGAGTATGGGCCCCCTCTCCCCAACATACGTTTTTTGAACAGTGTATGGGCTCTCTCTGCCCCACCATACATTTTTTTGAACAGTGTGTGGATACAAGTGGAGAGACTTTGCCTACCATACGTTTTCATTAGAAGTGTATGACATCTAGGGTGTATTTGGAGGAGTATTGCCTTTGGAGGATCTTTGGGGGGTCCTTTGAGGAGCTTTTGTAAGACACTTGAAGAGCTCTTGAAGGGGTGTTTGGAGGACTTTTTGGAAGACTATTGGAGGTCTTTGAAGACCAATATTTGGCAAACATTTGGAGCCTTTGGAGGGCTATTTGGAGGACTATTTTGGGGTCCTTGGAGGCTAATATTTGGCGAGAGCCTTAGTGAGATTATTTGAGAGACCTTGGAAGGTAGTTCTGTTTGTTGGTCATGAGCAAGGGCGTTTAGAGATAGGGGGAGACTAGTGGGACGAGAGCATTCTGGGATTAGGAATTGCTTTAGTCTCTCTTCCCCATAGTCTTCCACCCTCTATGTAGGCCAAAACCTTTCCGTAGGTGGAGGCAAAAGTCAGTCCGAGTTTGGGCTGGGGTGTCCTTGCAGGAGCGACACTGTGGAGTGTTTTTTTTTGTGTGGGGGAGTTACTGTCTTGATTTTCTTGTGTTTGGATCCCCCCACACCTGCATGCTTGACTGTGTGCCATGTCAGTTTTGTGTGGGCGCTTGTTTTCATAGGAGGTTGGTCCGGATTTGATCACCGGCCAATCCTAGAGCATGATGTCGGTGGTGAGGCTGGCTGCCGTCGAATGCTACCGCCGTTGGTATACTACTGCCATCGAATGCTACCGATGTGGCTATTTTACCTTATATACCCTGATTAGATATACCCTTCAAAAAAGTAGGATATATTGGACTTTTTGATGCAAGTAAATATAAGGATAAAGGTATACATCCAAGTACCTAAACTTGCCACACCAGGGTATACATATATCAATATACCCTGATATACCCGTCGGGTATATCAGGGTAATCAATATATCCTTAGGATATAAGTAAATTATTTTTCTCAAATCATTTTCCCTCCAGGTATGAAAATTGAAATCTCAAAAAATTATTTTCCCTCCGGATATGGATAAATTAACTTTTCAGATTTCTATGTAACCCCCGGGTATGGATATATATGCCAAAATATACCCTGAGGGTATGAATAGTTTCCGGGTATGGATAATTATTTCAATTAATATGTAATTTAATGGTTTTAAAGAATATATGATGTTCTTCAACATGTACAAAACACAAAAAAAAAAATGTATGGTAAAAGAGAAAATTGATAAGACATTGCATAATATTTTGGTCTCAATTCCCAATGCAAGATGGAAGAGGTTTAAGAATCCAAAAACAAAAATCCCCCCCTCAAGGCCTAAATTTGTGGGCTATCGCTCCCATATGCGAGATCTGAAGTGGCATTCTTTGGGTTATATGACATTTTAGGAATGATATATATGTAGCATTTGTTTCAGCTGTGATTAGAGCTTTCTTACAGCTCAAGGCTCCCTAACAACACAACAAAAAGAGAAAAGACCTAGCACATAATGGCTATGAGGGCACATAAAGGCCCTTATATACCCTGATTAGATATACCCTTCAATTTAACATATACCCTTCAGAAAAGTAGGGTATATTGGAGCCTCTCATTTTACAATATTTGCGACCTTATGGCACACGCGCGAGCTAACCGGTGGGCCCCGCGCACGGACGCACGGCTCCCCCCACCCCGCCCCGCCCAGCCGCGCCCGCGGCAGCTCCGCCGTGCCCTTAGTCCGCCGCGGCCAATCTGCCCGCCTGTCCGCTGCCCATGAGTCCGCTTCCCCTCAGTCTGCCAGTTCGCCAATTTGCCGGCCAGTATGCAGACTAGTCAGTCCGCTTTGCCAGTCCCCTCACGTCCACTTTGCCAGTCTACCCGCCAGTCCGCTGCCCATGAGTCCGCTTTCCTCCAGTCTGCTCACGACGGCACATCTGGACCGTCCGTTCCTAAATCCCATTTGGGCCCTCCATTTTTAGGGCATGAATTCAAACCTTATCCATGCCGCCTGCCACTTGGCAGCAGCCACGAACGTGCGCACTGTTGCTCCTTGCACGTTGTCCATCGTGTACAGTGTACTGCGGCGCGTTTCTTGCAGGTTCAGAAGCGTGTCCTTTGTACTGTACAGGACATGGACGTGGAAGCAGAAGGCGACGATATACTAAAAACGGAAAGCTCGCTTATACGGCCTCTTCCACAATGTTTGCAAACACCAAAACCAGGACCTTTCAACACGAAGGACCTCCATTGGAAGAGAGAGACGACGCAAAATGGGTATATGGGTGTGCAAGTGAATGTTCACAAGGCCTGTATACCATGGGATAGAGTTGATGACTTTGTCCTTGGAGAGGAGAGTTTGGTGGACTACCCCACTTAGTTCTGGGTGAATGTGCAACCCAGCATGCGAAAAGAGCCGAGAGCCAACACATTTCTGAACAGTACCCTGTGTGCACCATCCTCATCGTCCTTTTGCATGCCCAATGACATCAAAGATTTCCTCTGGAGTCGGCATGGCATATTTATCGGACTTAGTCTGACGGTTTACAGGACGATAGTCCCCACACATCCTTCTTTCTGTCCAATTGCCATAGATATCCTTCTTAGCTGGCATCACCGTTGCCGAGGCATACTCCCCGCCTAACAACTCCACCAATCCAGCTTCAAACAACTCCATAGTCCGTGACTAGATCAATGACCTCTCCATGTCACTATCCCGGTAGGGCCTTCGAAAGATTGACGTGTCACTTGCCAAATCAATACGAATCTCCTGACTCTTCAAACTCCCCAAATCCTTCAAACCGAAGGCAAAGCAATTTCTATAAGCCCTTAGAAATTGCTGGATCCTCCGTCTCTCTCCTCCGGTGACTGTAGGTCCAACATCTGGTTCCCAATTGTCCTCAGTGACTGCAACCTTGGGTACATCAGGCTTGGGAGTAGGAGACGAATCCTTTGGTTGTTAGATAGCAACCTCTTGGGCCTTGTCCGCCCAATTTGACTGTGGCGTAGCCTCCACTTGCTCTGCCATAACCACCTTGAGAACATCCTCTGGGGAAGAAACATTCTCAACCTCTTCAAAAACATTGGCCACCTTGGCCTCCAACTGATCCTCAGTGTATGGCTCTTCCCGCTCCTCATATTGCTGCTTGAGAGATCCAAGGACTCTCTCTTTCCGCATCTCATCCCACATCTGCCATGGGTGTTTGCACCCCATGATCCTGTGCTCGCCCCCACTCACTGCCTCAACCGTCCTGGTTGGAAGAGGGGATACAATACCAAATGGGAGTGCAGAAGTAGCCACCACTCTCTGCAACCTCCGTTGCTCAGCCATGCACAAGCTAATGACCCATGTCAAGCAATTTAGATCCGTTGCTTGACCCAACACATGTCGGCGTGATGCCTCTGACAGAGCTGGCATAGCTGTAGTGCCGTGGCTAATCCCATTGCCCGCTCTCGCTCATCTGCATTGGGCTCCACCAATTGCTGTAGCACACTGTCCCAAATCAACCCAGGACCATTGTCTCGAAAAGCATGAGACGAGGGAAAGCTTGTGAGCGTAGGCAAGGCCGCACGTGGCTGCCCCACTCGATTTACCACTGCTAGAGGTGGACGGTCATCATGCCGCACCCTCTATGGTTGCCTCCCTTGGTCCAAAATGCTCAACTGTGAGATTGGGTGGCCGTTGAATGGAATCGTATGCTCTCTTGAGCAACTCTGGTGGTGCAAGATTGGTCCACCACAATCGAGGTCGATGTGCTCGTGATCCCACCGTTGCTACATCCAATAGCACCGCCGATCCAATCCAAGACCGCACCTGATGCACACTGGCCATAACCCTAGCCCGAGAGTCCCCCATAAGAGGAACATTCTCCTTGAGATATAGGCTAGAGGTTCCACTTGCCTCGTCTGCAAGTCACGCAACACTCTCAACATCTCCCAAAACAAATGCGATCGTGCATCATGCAAGCCGTTTCCATGACCTGCGGGAGAGTGTCATTGGCAAGGCCATCCAGCTATCACCAAGTCAATGGCACCATGCTGGTCCAAATCACCCGCCCCCAACAACGTAATGTCTGCTGGCAATGCCTTTTGATATCCTTGAATTGCTGAGAGAGGCAACAACTCAGGGTACCGGTGTGTGAGCAAGACGATGTGGCGCATAGAAATACGCCGAGCTATCTCATTCTTCTCCACATACAAGTACTTGCGTACTTTAATCCCAGCTTGCAACACTCCTGCAGGCCCAGTGCTCATGCCTCCAAACAGGTCTAGCAAACAAATCCCTGAGTCAGGTGGTTGCCAGGTAATTGACACTGTATCCAAAGGAGCTAACTGAGGAAGTCCAGGTGATGTCACTGAACTCCCCTCACTCACCAATGGCTATGCCTCCTGCCATACTTGGTGCACACACTCGCCTGCTACTCGATGCAAATTCCTAACTGTACCCCACAATGGAATACGAACAGAAACATGAGGAAGCAAATCAGCCTTGTATGCCAATTGTTTGTCCTCATCAGGTGGTGGCCTATCATCTGCATGGCTATTGCCCTCCAAGAGCTCACCACCCTAAGCCACCACCCCCGAGAATGCAGCCAATGTGAGCATCATGTTCCTATGATCCACCGCTACATTCCCAATAAACCGCACTGGGAGCAGTGCACGTCGACCATCCCCTGACTGCCATTCCGGCCTGTATGATGTCGTTTCCTCCCAAAAGTCCAAAGTAAAGCCCATCGGGTATAACACAGCCCCACCAACAAGTACATCATAAGACATCGCGTCCGTAACAATGGCTTTAGCTCTCATGACAGAGCCATCTGTAGGACGATCTGGCTGCAATTGAATGAAGAGCTCATGGCGTGTAATACCTCGTGCCTTTTCTAAACCGCCCAAAGATGTTTGAATTTGGAAAAGACAAGGCTCCAAATCCGCCTCTGTAAGGCCCAAACCTGCAATTGCTGCTCTCCCCAACATCAATGGCTGTGCTCCCGAGTCCAACAAGACCCACAGTGGCCTATACCTCCTCCCGGCTGGGCCACCCAACTGAAACACACCATCCTGATTGTCCACCAGGACTACCCCATGAGTCACCATACTACTCTCAATGGCTGGTCTAGCTGGCAACTCCTACAACCTTGCAGCTGCCGCTTGCCATGGCACAGCTGTGGCTGTTTTCACCCTTGAATCCAAGACATCCATGCACTGCACCTGATCCGCTATCCCCGCAGATAGTGCTGATGCATCACCACTCTCACAGAGTGCAGCTGCCAGTCTAAACACTGCAGCTGGCCGCATCCTCGACATTGCAATTGTCGTGGCAGAAAACAATGAAGCTTGGCAAATTGCCGTAGCTGCCCCCAACAATGTACTAGCTGCACCTTGCTTTGCTGCACCACCCACTGGCATTTCCCGAGCCACACCAACTCTCCCCAATGACACTCGTGGCTCTACTTCTGACACACTTGGGCGAGCGGGTGCCATCGATGGCATAGTTGGCACTGTCTCAGCCAATGTGAAAGACTGTGGAAGCCCCTCTTTGTGGATCAAAATCCACATCCGCTCCTCTTGGCTCAGGAGCACGCGTTGCTGCTCGAGTGACAGCAGCTGTAGAGTCCACATGCAATGGCCTGCAAGTGCGGCTCCACACATGAAGCCCATACCAATCTGGTCTTCCCTAGGCATAGGAGGTTGTGTAGGTGGGGCTTGAACCTCAAGCCTTGGAGCTGGTGCAACATGAGTAGTGGCCATGGCAACAAGACGTTGCTCTAGCTGGGCAAGTCTATCCACCATGCCTTGGTCATGACCTTGACCCTGACCCTATGCTCCTTGGTTTTGGTTACAACCTCCACCCCGACCTCTGCCTCCTCTACCTCTCTGGACTATATTGCCTATTCTCGGCCACTATTGTTCCCTTGGAACTGGCCTGGCCGTAGCTCAGGATGCAAGCTATAACAATGGGCCTTCTCATGCCCATACTTTCCACAATGCCCACACTCTCTCCGGGCAATCCTTCTTGACATGGGGTCCTCCACAATCCCAACAAGTCACACCCGACTATTGTTGGCCTGAGAATGAAAGAAGATACCTCTGCATCTGAGATCCTTTCTGTCCTTCCCTCGGCTTCACCTAAGCCCCCTTGTTGCCTTGAACACGTTGGGGTAGTGGTTGTTGTTGGCTAGGAGCCCCACTTCATTGTGTCTCCTTGCCAAACCCCACCATGACCACTCGCTCTTCCACCATATTGAGTTCTATCCGCTCTGCTAGCAAAACACATTTGCTAAGGTGGGTTGGTCCACTTGTAGGAGAGCTGCATCCCGCACCCTTCTCCTCAGCTCCTTGTCCAGGATCCCATACCAGAACTGGACTACCTGAGCTTTTGTAACCCCTAGGGTTACGATTATCAAGCGCCTCATGCAAGTGTAAGCCTCCCTCAAACTCTTGACATGCTTTCGTTGGAACTATTGCAAACTCCGCAATTTCTCCGTCCTTATCCCCTGGTAGTTTCTCCTTAACTCCTCGAAGAACTCCACAACTGGGTTAAGTGGGAAACGCCCAAACCCGTGGGAGGGCGAATAAACCTCTTGTCAGCAAGGGAGTGGGCCGTAAAGGAGCCACACGAGCCCCAGTTTTTGCTTTACGTAAGACAAGTGAAGGGAGAAGGCGATAGGGAGCCGAGCCCAGATTGGATCAAGAGGATCTTGGAGAAATACCAGGATGTGATGTCAGAGGATTTACCAAGTGGCTTGCCACCGCGAAGGGGAGCTGACCACAAGATTGAGGTGATACCGAGATCGGAGCCGCCTGCCAAGGCGCCCTACCGGTTGAGCCACAGAGAGTTGGTCGAGGTGAAGACTCAGCTCAAGGATCTAATGTCAAAGGGGTACGTCCGGTCGAGTAAGTCACCTTACGGAGCCCCGGTGCTATTCGCAGACAAGAAGGATGGGACGCTCCGGATGTGTGTCGATTACAGGGCCCTGAATAAGGTGACTATCAAGAACCGGTACCCTTTGCCAAGGATTGACGACCTCTTCGATCGGTTGGCAGGAGCGAAGTATTTCAGCCGGATCGATTTGCGCTCCGGCTACCATCAAATCCGAGTGGCGGAAGGAGATGAGGAGAAAACCGCATGCATGACAAGATATGGTTCGTATGAGTTCTTGGTGATGCCTTTTGGACTCACCAACGCACCTGCGACCTTTAACACGCTAATAAACAGCCTTTTCCAGGAGTGGTTGGATGACTTTGTGATCGTGTACATCGACGACATCTTGGTGTACTCGAAAACAAAAGAAGAGCACCTAGAGCATCTCAAAAGGGTGTTCCAGAAATTGCGGGAAGGGAAGCTGTATGCCAAAGCTTCAAAGTGCGAATTCGGGGTCACAAAAATGGAGTTCCTAGGGCATGTGATTACACAGGATGGGATCAAAATGGATGACAGAAAGGTGAGGGCGATCTTGGACTGGGATTGGTCCCGGGAGTGCAATCCTTCCTAGGACTCGCCTCCTATTACCGAAAGTATGTGAGAAATTTTGCCAAGATCGCGGGGCCGCTGTCTCTCACCTTCTGTGTAAATCCAAGGTATGGGTATGGAACACCTTTTGTGGCCAAGCTTTTGCCGAGTTGAAGCAGCGGATAGCGGAAGCTCCGGTCTTGAAAATCCCGGAGTTCGACCGTCCGTTTGAGATTCATACAGATGCGTCGGACTTCGCGATTGGGGGTGTATTTATGCAAGATGGACGTCCAGTGGCTTACGAAAGTAAGAAACTGAATGAAGTGGAGCGACGGTGGCCAACGCACGAGAAAGAGATGAAGGCGGTGGTGCATTGCCTTGAGCTTTGGTGCCACTATGTTTGTTCCAACCCGGTGAAGGTGTTCATGGACAATGTCACGGTGAAGTATTTTGCCACTCAGCCTAAATTGTCCCCAAAACAACTTAGGTGGCAAGATACTTTGGTGATGTTCGACGTGGATATCCAATACAAACCGGGACGGGACAATGTGGTGGCCGATGCTTTAAGTAGAAAGCAACAGCTCATGTTGGTGTACAGAGGCGAGACGGCGCTCCAAAGAAAGATCCGGAAGGCTTACCAGAAGGATGAGATGGCGAAGTCCGTGATGTGAGACTTAAGGATGGGGGTTAAATCGCAGTTTCACTTGCAAAACGGACTGCTCCGGTACAAGCAAAAGCGTCTCTACGTGTCGAAGGGAGGGATCAGAGATAGTCTCTTGAGAGATTGTCACGATGGCCCGCTTGCGAGCCACGGCGGAGCCAAGCGCACCGCGACACTCTTGAAGGAAGAGTATTTCTGGCCCAAACTGAGGGAGGAGGCCGAGGAGTATGTCAAGACATGCATTACATGCCAACAAAACCGGAGCGAGTACGAAAAGCAAGCGGGGTTGTTACAACCCTTGCTGATTCCAGGGGGGTCTTGGGAAAGTGTCTCGATGGATTTCATTACTTTTATGCCGCTATCAAAAAGATTCGATGCAATCATGGTGGTGGTGGATAGGTTCAGTAAAATGGGCCATTTCATTCCCACCAAGGAGACGACAACGGCACAGGAGACGGGGCGACTTTACTTCGCCCACGTCTTCAAGCATCATGGACTCCCGAAGGATATTGTCTCGGACCGCGATCCAAAGTTTACAAGTAAATTTTGGAGGGCACTCTGGAAGAAAATGGGGACGAGGCTCAAGATGAGCACCGCTCTACGACCTACGATGGACGGCCAAACGGAAAGGGTGAATTCCGTGGTGAAGCAGATCTTGCGAAATTACGTGGCGGCAGACCAATCGGACTGGGTGGAGCACTTGGACGCGGTAGAGTTCAGTTATAATAACACAAAACACTCTGCAACGAGAGTTTCCCCTTTCGTATTGGTCTATGGAAAAGCACCTCTGGTGCCGACAAGTTGGGCCGCCCAAGACGTTGAGGAACCAACAATAGCAATGGTGCTGGAAGAACGCGAGCGTTTGTTGAAGCTCGCAAAGTACAACATTGCCAAAGCTAGGAAACGGTATGAACGGCAGACGAATCGGAAGCGGAGGGAAGTTAAGTTTAAGGCAGGCACGGAGGTCTGGTTGACCATCAAGAATTTCCGACTTCCTCCAGAAGTGAGTCCGAAAGTTTGTACATCCGTATGCGGAACCATTTCGCATCCGGAAGGTTATGAATGAGGATGTGTATGAATTAGAGCTGCCGGCAAATAGCAAGGTGCCCTCTGGCGGGTGAGGAGCCCCGATCAGATCTGCCAGCAACTCTTTGAACTAAAGGCCCAATCCAGCAGGTGAGATTGCAGACCAATCCGCCTCAAACACCAACTGCGGTTCATGACGCGTCAGACTGTTGGGCCTCTTGAAGAGACGACGCAGCACGCCCGCCATAGCCACCCCCTCCCCAAACTCTCATCTTTTTTTTTCGCGCAGCGCATAAGCTCCTTCCCCTTTACGGATGGAAAATCCCGTCTCTGATACAGAATATTCCTGCATATGAAATCCATTCGTACACTTCTTGGCCATGTGCCCGGGCTCCCCGCAATTGAAGCACACTCCATCGAAGGTCGCCTGCTGTCCGCCATAAGCCGCCGTACCTGATTTTCCTTTCGGAGCACCGGGTGCCGCCTTGACGTGTGAAGGCCCTCCCTTCGATTTCCATGTACCATTGTCGCCGCGTGGCCTATCCCACTTCTTTTCTGGTCGGAAGGAGTCACCCTCCTGCCGGGCCTTCTTGTGGTTCAGCTCCGTACGGCCTTGTCTTTCGCCCCTAGGGACATCCGAGAAACATTCAGCCCTCTCAATTGCCTCGTTCAAAGTCTTAGGTGACTTCTCCTCCAATTCCGCCTGGCCCATGGGGCCAGTCCCGCCACAAAGTTGAAGACCATTTCTGGTTCTGTCATGTCCGCGACTTCGAGCAACAGCACATTGAAAGCCTGAACATATCCCCGAACGTCATCCGTTTGCTTCAAATTCCTCATCTTGTCCCGGGCGAGCCAGGACGCGTTGAGGGGCACCAACTGTCTCTTCATAAGTTCCTTGAACCCACTCCAGTTCAAGGTTTCCGGGTTTGGACCTCGGTCGTGAAGGCGTTTCTGCCACCATTGTTGAGCATAGCCCCTCAAATAGGTGGGAGCCACTTCCACCCGATCCTCGTCACTCAACTTGGCCGCCCGGAAGTACTCCTCTAGCTCCAAGAGCCAGGTGTTGAGTGCCTTCCAATTTCAGACGCCCTCGAAGATGCCAGGTTCCTTAGGCTTTACCTTAAACTTTACCTTAGTGGGAGTGACATTAGCCGCCTTCAACACGCCTTTCAACGTCCCGCCAAACTGCGCCAACAACCCTTCCCAAAAGGTGGCTGGCATGGGAGACATCTGTTGGTCTGTCGGAGCTCTCGGGAATTCCTCGGGCTCCGACTCCTCAGATTCCTCCCGTTTTTGAGCGGCCTCGTTTCCAAAAGCATGCATCGCTTCCTCAAATGGCCGCTTCGGTGACACGTCGCCCCCATCGGGCTCACCATGATCATCATCTTTCGGGCCGTTCCGCTTTCGCTTTCGCTTGCCCGACCCCATGATGAGGCCGATCTCAAGGATGATCGCGTACTAAACTCTAAGCTCTGATACCAAGTGTCGTGCACCTCACTTCGGTAAGCTCCCCTTCAAGTCATAGTTACTCGCTTTGATGCGCGCGCCTAACTCCCAACCTGGCCGCCGGGCCAACTCGGAGCTTTGGCTGATCACCGGGACATAACGGTCCCCCTTTACTTTTCCAAAGGACCCTCCACCAATTTGGGCCTAGTGGAAATTCCCTTTGGTAGATGGCAGTCCGGAATAGCTCCCCACTCCTTGGTCGCTTTCCGGCTCGCTCACTTACTCACTAGTTTTTGGTCACCAATGGGCTTGCACCGTTCTCGGGGTTACTACTCCCTACATATACTTCTGTGACTGTCCGCGGGGGTTTCACAAACAACCCTGCCATTTTATGGCGAACCGCCACGAAGACCCTCGACTCCCGGTGATGAGTCGCGGTGAGTCTTGGCCCACCCACCACGGCCCTATTGGACCGTGATGAGTCCCAAGACTCCCCACGACTCCCACCACAAGGTCTCTGCCCCATGGTGAGTCTTATGCAACCCCCACTAAGTCCCAGTCCCACTAAGCTACCACCACCCCTTGTGGAGCCACCCCCACCGCAACCCGGTGTGCGGGGCTCCACCTAGTGAGCGCCTCCGCCTCCTTGAGTGCCTTTGGGCACTCAAGGGTGCTTCAGCCCCCCGTACCTATTGCTGCCACCGCCCCCACCACAGGGGCAGCCCCTCTGCATCCCGACCCCCTGTCCTCAAGGCAAAGGGTCGCGACAGTAGGGACCCTTGCATGCTTCCAACACCATGGGGTCCAGATTGATTGATTGCCTGGGGAGAGCTCTTGGTTGGGCCCCCACCAATGAAGAAGGGATCCACTGAGGGTGGGGTTAAAATTGATGGAGACGTGGGTGCTTGGCCATCCTGGAGTCACTGGGCGGGCTCGTATGAGAGGAAGCAGAGATTGCTGGCCGATGAAGATGTGTGGGAGAGGTGGGAGAGCCTTTCTCCGGAGAACGACGAGCCTTTTTTTTTTTTTTTTTGCTTTAGGACATCTTGCCTTTAGGTGACCAGCTTGCCCGCAGTAGTAGCAAGTCATTGAGGCCGAGTCCTCGGATAATTTGACAGAAAAGAAATTTCCCTCCTCATCGATTGGGAGATGAATAAATTGAGGAATAACTTCATGCTCAAGCATCATAACCACAATCTTTGCAAAGCCTGATTCATGTGCCCTGGACGAAATGGTAGCCCCCCTCCAAGCATGATCATTCTTTAGATTGTCCGTGCATATATCAGGCTCACTGCCAAGCAACCAAGATAAACCCCAAGGAAATTCCCAATCTCTGGGAGAAAGAAGAGGTATTGATCTGGAATATAAGGCAATGCAATAATCCTAGGACTCCACACCTTGCCATTTTTATTCCCCATAGCCCGCGACCAAGGAAAGATGTTAACATTGAATCCGGCCAAGTGGGGGTTAAATGAGAGGGCCTTGCAAAAAAGAAAAGAAGCCCCTCCCTCTGGTGTGACAAAAGTGGTGCTTCAAATCGCCAGACCCTCCCAGATGTCGCACAGCCCAATCTCTCGCCTCGTCCCTGCTCACTTTTATGCCAGGGAAATGGAGGAGAACGCCCTTCTCTTGAATATCTGCCACTGTAGAATTGAGTGTTTTCACATTCAATCCGAGGGAGGGATGCGGTTTGTCCATGGCATGCTGGAGGTCAAAGATTTCTTCTAGATTTCCAGGTAATTCCTGAGGGGTACTGTTCAAGTGACTGATACCTGCGAAGCGTGTGGCGTTCAGCAAAGTTCGTGGAGGCGAGGGCTGCAGGGGTCGAGGGATCAGGGGGGTCGAGGGACGATGATGCGCAGGGTGGGTTGGTCCATTAGCACCATGATCAAGAGCCAGCGCACAATGCGCCCGAAATAGCCAGTGCCAGTGGTCGGAATAGATGAGTTGCGCACCATTCCAGCCGCTGATCTGTTGGGGTGGCGGGACCAGGTATTGTGATGGAAGGATTTATGCTGAGGAGCCATAATTGGCCAAGAAAGAGAAAAGCAGGAAAAAACAACAGGCTAGAGGGGCAGTTGCACGAGGAAAGGAGAAGAGGAACTTAAAAAACCAAACCAGGCAGATAGGAAGAGTGAGAGAGAAGGGACTGAAGGGGAACCAAGATACTGGGAGGGCAAAGATCAGAATAAGCGGATAAGAGCGCGGAGCTAGAAATCAGCGAGCACACATCAATGCAAGATAAAAATAGAAATCGAGCTGGTCCCAGGATTGAAGGCGGTGATGCAAGGTCGCAGGGAGACGAGCATCAACGAGAAGCGAAAGCTGACATGAGCGGGAGGCGAAAGGTGAGGGGGGGGGGCTAGTGGGAGGCGGCTGGGGGGATGATTTCTCACGCATAGCCGGCTGCCATTGATGGGGAAATGATGAGACCTGCTGGAAAGACCGCTGATTTGGGGATATGTGGCAATGTGAGAGGGGTAGAGGAGGGATGATTCATTCCAAGGTGGCCGGAGTAAAGGAGGCCTGACCTGAGGTCGCTGTCAAGGGAAAGGTTGCAGTGTTAGTCCTAGGGGATGAAGGAGACCTTCATCAACAGATCGCGCGAGGGAAGTTCATTGGAAAGCGATCTCTTGACAAAAAAAAAGACGAGACATGGTTTTGAAGGATTGTCCGAGAGGCGAAGGGTAATCTAATTTGAAGGAGGCGGAGCCTGAATCCTTCAAACATTTGCACATACATTTGCAGATACTTAAGAACAATCGGGGACGAGGGTATCCGTTGAGCGAGCCTCCTCTCACCGCGAAACGCGGAGCTCCTTTTCTCCAGCATCTTTTTCGGGGGACTTGGATTGTCTCCCCTAGGTTTCCTTTATTAAAAAAAACAAAAAAACAAGGAGGAATAAAAAGAAAAACTTGGCAAGAATAGCAGGATAGTGTGTGTAGTGTAGAGCTGGATATTAGGGTTCGTGATTTGCCCAAACAGGAGGTGGCTTGCAGTGTAGCCTGCACTGACTTGCAGAGTATTTGTGGTGATCCTTGGCCGGCCTTGATGTATCGCAGACCTCGCCTTCCTTTGCCCCTTGTTTTCGGCGCAATTGGGTCCCTCTCTATCTCTCTCTCGCACTGTTTTTGTGGGGACTAAGTGAGGAAAATGGGGTAACTGGACGGAGAGTTAGGGTTGTGTGGGTGCATTGCAAGTGAGTGTTGATGACGGATGCATAAACATGAGAGTCACAATTCACAGGGGAGCCCACTGTCTGTAACTTTTTCAATTGCGTTGATAAGTTTTGTGCCTCATGGTTGCAAGCCTTGACCTGGTTCGACTGTCCGGTGTGCAGGGTCGGTGTAATGTCAGGGAGCTTCATCTTTTCGCCAGCCCTATCAGACTACTGGGCTAAACAATCTAAGCCTGCTTCGGCTCCTCCATCCAATCAGCAAGCCCAATCCACCTCAAAATGACGCAACAAGAACATGGATTGCTATGGTATCGTTTACATACTTCATTGATACCCTTATTACTCTGGAAGCGAAGCAAAAGGAAGCAGCAGGGAACCCAATCACAGAAGTTGGCGTGTCGAACTTGCAGCTAGGAAAAACTGAATGCAAGTATGTATGTTACAATGCCCAGATTATCCATGCCTTCACACATGTGTTGGGCTTGATTGACCTGTGTCTATGTATGTACGTCCTCTTGGGGTCGGGAGCATTTCCGTAGCATGGAATGATGACAAATGATGTCTATGGACTTCACATCCACCAGATTCTGCTTGACCAGGTATTACAGCACTCAAGGAGGGTTCAACCAACTCTCAATCAGCTGTCAGTCCTCATTGGCGCCCTTCTATTTGAATCCGTTTATCTCATCTTACATGTGAAAACGAGTGAATGCGCAGCTGAGCAGCCAAAGCTACAGCCACCAAAGCTCCTAAGCATCTTTCACATTACAGGGAACCCCCGACTTTTCAGAACAATGTACTTTCAGGCACTTCCACCAATGAAGAATCTAAGCAATTGGAGAGACGGTCTAATTCACAGCATGAGGTAGCCAGCTTTAGTCATTGACAACCCCATATTGGCCCCGAATTCGTCTCATCTCTTGAGCCCATTCTTCGACCAGTCTGAATGTCCTAAGGAGGATTTTTACCACACTTCCACTTCAATCCCTCGAGATTTGCAAGCAGGTCCATATGAGAACTTGACCGATGATTCCAATTGGCTCTGTAATTTGATGAATGCTGCTGTAGCCGTGCAGCTCAGTTTCAGATCTTAGGTTCTCAACAACACTACAAACAATATACATCGACCATTATTTAGATCAGACTTGTATGAAAGTTTTGTGATACATCTAGTACCAGGACCAGTCTGGTATGTCCTAAACATGATACCACAACAACATTGGTTAGAGCAAGAATGTCGTAGTTTTTTATTTTTTATTTTTTATTTTTTTCCCTTAAGGAAAGGGGACAGAGGCGCTTTTAATCAAATTAAATAAAATAAGTGTTCACAAAAGGTGGAAAAAATAACCACCGGGGAGGCCGTAGAGGCTAAATGAGGGGGGATTTCCCCAACACCAGAGCAAACTAGCTATATGAGGTGAAAAGAAGCAGATAGTGATGAAGCAGGGAGAACTAAGTGAGATGAAGATGGAACACATGCCTTAAAAACTTGTATGGGAGCATAAAGTGAGGGCCTAGCCCAATGTGAAGAGCCAAACAATGTCTGTTCGTGGAAAACATGACAAAATCTATAAAATCCTGTCATTTTTTAGTTTATTTCTGAAAAATGCCAAAAATAGGGCCCCACAATGAAGGGTGGGGTCTTGTCTGATTGGCCCCAAATTTGTGCAAGGGTAGGTGGCTGGGTATTGTCCGGGTGAATTATCAAAATGACAAGTTTAAAGTTACAGGATTTTTATTAGGCGGGGTCATTTTGTTTCCGAAAAAGTCAACAGACCCTGGGCCTTTAGGGGTTAATCCGGGGTTAATCATGGGTAGAATATATCAGGAGGAATAAAGTGATTTTTCCCTGTGGATGTCCTGAAAATGACAAGTAGACACCAGACACTTGCTGCAAAACTCATTCCCTGGCCAAGGCCTTGTGGGATTTTTTGCATGCCCAAGATCCTTTCTTGTCATGACAAGCCCTATCTCTCTCTCATTGTTTCCATTAGGCAGCTACGGCATCAAGCCGAGCTAGATGTAGCAGATGCACATGTGTCTATGCACATTACAATGTCTCAAATGGAGGGTGAGTACAGATACAATCCCACAAAGAAAAAAACTGTCACTGCTAGAAAAACTTGGTATCTGGTGTAGGATTAGGGGTGGGATTCGCAGATGCAAGCTCAATTTTGAAATGTCATTGCATTGCTTCACAGGACAAAGTGGCACAGGCTCTTGCTCTTGCTCTCAATGACTACAATCCACACCATTGAAAATCTCTGTGACTTAAGGTGCTATGTTCAGCAATCCCTTAATATCCACTCTAAGATGTCACCTTCAAAACAAGGGGTGAAATCTTACTGTGGTTTCAATCAATCGAGTTTTTGGTGTGTTTTGCACAAACGGTAGTAGCCACATGACTAGAAAGAGCAATTTGCACAACGCAGAAAAGATGTCCTCCAAAAATTAGTCTAGGCTCTCTGGACTTCTCTAGATCTGTACCTGCTGAGCTCCTCTCTGCTCTTTCCGAGGAACAAGATGAAACAAGAATCAGTTTTGTCACACTCTGCAGAAGCCAAACTTGTCGAGAACACAGCTTTTGAGAACGGTTGTGGGCACCCAAGCCTCTGTTTGAAGTAACTGGTTTCCCAGAGGCAGTTTGTTCGAGGGGCCTTGTTTGAGAAGGCCCAGCTAGATGAATGAAGTCATATCAAACCAACCCATGCTGGTCCAATAGTTGCCGTCGACATTGCCTGAAGTTGATGCTTTTGTCATAATACATACCCCAACACCTATAATGTTGGCAGAACAGCATGTGGATATTTGCCAAGGGAGTTCCAGAATATGTAGTCTCCTGATACCACCTGCATTACATCATGCCAAAACACCAGAAATAGCACAAACAATCCTCTCCTTATTATTTAGGTCTGGTACTTCCAATCGATAGCAACAAGTGAACATGGTTGACTCATCCATCCTCCCCTTGTGTCAGAAAAGTCAAGATTGGAATTCAAGGACCCAGCAGCTACCAACCAACCAGCACACATACAACGCAGAATCTATCATGAAAAGCAAAGCAGGAGTGTAGATGAAGTGTCTGGATTTACCTGAGCAGAAAACTCACAAGGTGCCTTTACTGCAGGATAAACTGCAACCTGAATGCAATAATGACAATTTCTTACACCCACCACCAAGATACAACTAGCTTCACTGGAGCTGCCATTCCATTTGTTGCACATACTTGACTTACATTGAATCTATCAAATGATGACACCATGAAACTACTATATTGCCCATCCATATACAAAATACACCAGCCTGCAACTTCATGACGACTATCGCTGGGGAAGGCACGGATGGATGTGTCCTGGATATCAATGACAAGAGCAGTGCTGAATATATTGTTACCGTCTTTGGGTCAACAGAGATGCCCGACATAGTTCCCCCGACAAGCTTAAGTGAGGCCTGTATGGTTCATGGAGGGACAAAACAGCCACAATAGCACAGCCAAACCATCACTTTCCCATGCCAGCAGAATTAGAGATGCTGATTAGTTATGATCAATCCACATTGGATTTTGTCAAAATGATAAATCCCTCTTGCATAGAGACTAGCAAACTGACAAAGACCTCCGGGAAAAGATAAACAGGCAGTTGCAAACAAGCAGATGATGGACAGATAGGAGAGACAGGCAAATGGAGACCGGAACCACACGACTGCAAGAGTGCAAGTACGGAAACACAAAGCAAGGACCCAGAGAGATTTACTTTTGCGTAGCTATATGCCTCCCAACATAGAGGTTCCTCCCACTTAGCTGCCTGAAGACCTGTGTCTCCTTTCATAATATTGTCACTGTTGTGCAAATCCATCTCAGCATCACTTTCTTCCTCCCTTGATGCATCACTGCCAAATGTGCTCTTCATACGACCAGCCAGATTAGGAGCAAACTTAACTGTTCCTGGGAACGTAACCTCTGTGCTTTTGGATGCCATCCCCCTTCCACTCAAAACAATCTTCCATTCAATAGAATGCTCTGTTGTGGAAAGAGTGCCTACAGAGGGGTTCCCATCCACTGCAATAATCCTGCGTCGAGGGAATGGTATGGACAGTGAGCATTGCTCCATGGTCATAGGTGCCTTGTATCCCTCCATCATTCTCATTCGAATCAGAAATGCCCCTTCGTCTTCAGACACCATTGAGAGCTGATAGAACCCATGTAGAGGAGGCCGAATGGCTGATGGCAAAGCCGTGTAGCGGGCGAGCACAAAGTTGCCCAAGGGAGGCGAAAACGTAATCGTCTGCTTATCCACTCCTTGCTCAGGTGAGAGAGCACATGGATGGAATGTGAGAGCATCAAAGTGGGAAGAAGACGGACAATGGAGTGGAAGTGTACAGTCCGGTAGACCTTCCAAATCTGCCCGACACAACAACTGGCCCACCAACGATATGGAGTCCTCTACATCATCCCGATCATACAAAGCCGCAGTCACCACTTCATGCACTGTAAACAACATTCGCTGCTTTCCTCTGTACAGATAAGGCTTCCACGCTGGTTGTTTTAGGTCTGAGGGCGGCACATCCAATGCTGAGAATCCGTTGGACCTCACTGCTGTGACATTGACTGGGTTCAGATCCAGTGGAGTCCCTGGCATGCATCACATTCCCTGAGTTATTAAACCATAATTACTGACCACAGTACAGGTATTGCTCACTCCTATCATAAACTGGAGGTCATCATCCAACTTCGTCAGTGCTGGGCTGCCACGTTTCAGTTACTTGCTTTGCTTGGGTCGTGCCATAAAGGGTGAGTGACGTTCTTGCTTTTCCCTCAAGCAACACAAGCACAATTAGCGTGGAGTTGGCTTGCACAACAATTGAAGGAAGTGACAGTCTAAGAATGTACTCACCAAACGGCATTGCACTGCTGATGAAGCTGCGTAAGGCCTCCTTGTCTGCCGACTTCAAATTGACCTTGCCCCCTGATCCTGTTATAGCAGAGGTCGCTGTGGCAGCTGCAGCAGCGACTGCATTTGCCGCAGCTGCTACTGGCACTGCCACAGGCTTTGCACGAGCTGCGATGCCAGAAATCCCCATGCCCATGCCCCCAGTCAAACTGTCCAAAAGGCCTCCCATGGTGGGTGCAGCAGCAGTGAACATTTCTGGTTCAAACACTTCCCCACTCACCACATCTCCTAGAGTTTGTGCCACAGCCAAGGCCCTGCAGAAGACAGCGCCTCAGCACCATTTCTCACTTTCAAATTCCAGACATTACCTCACAACACCCAACAAAGTCCCATGAAGACCCACCATATGCCAGTCACTTTCTTTAAGCCAGAAAAAAGAGATCTCACAATGGTCTGTCCAACCATTAGGTTGACCCTGCCTTGTACAGAGCATAACTGCACATGAGGCATGCAGATACAAGCCACTGAGTCTTGATAAGATAGTAGTCATCCCCCTGATCTCTACTCTTGTGCAAAGTGCCAAACAAAAACCTGAAAACCAGTGCTACATCATGACGAGACATCAACTTTTTCAGTAGATGCCTAACACTTATTAACCATATATTTCAAGGACAAATGTGTGCACCACTCAGTAGCAGGGGATCCTATACAATAGAGAAAATGAAGAAAGGCTGATTTGGAAAACCTACACTCATTACCCAATGATGCAGGGCAAGTCCAGCATAAGTGCAGACAAACTGTGATCAGAGGCAGCATCCCCACAGTCAGAGCGCCAGCACAATTCATGATAAGCAGTCAGGTGGTGTGGCTCCACCAGTGGCAGCACCAGAATGAGGGCCTTTCCCCGCCTGTGTTCCACTACTGGCCACAACAGTGCAGCTTCCTCCTTTGTTGTTACCTGGAGGCTCATAACATGACGTGTGATTGTATCATCCACCCAGCTGTCTGACCCCTCCTGTGACACTGCTTCACGAATCCCACGCCCTAGCTCGGACTCTTCTCTGCCCATGCCATCAAGCCATTGACATCACGTCCATTGCTCCACATACAATATTTCCATTCTCTTACTGTCCCGCAAGGTCAGATACAAGAACTTGAGATGCTTCTATCAGACACCACATTCACAAGCATCAATACACCACAGGAAACATTGTATGTATGGCAATATATAGAGTTCCACTAAAAATCATCAAAACCCCCTGGGACAGCAGCTTTTAAGGAATCAAATGTTGGTTGGTTGAGAGGATTCCTATCAACTGCCATGAGACTCTTATTACTCCAGCCTGCAAACTGCAGGCCTTGAGAAGACCAAAGGAGCATGTACCAAGGGGCACATTACCTATTTACCCTCCAATACTTGAAGCAAACAACTACCCTGCTCAGAAGGAGACCAGCTCAGCAGCTCTATTTTACAATCCAGCTGCAATTCTAGAGACACACAAAGCAAAGGCTGATGTAACTCTAGTTTCTCCTCACAGATCCCCATTAGCTTTTTTTGCATTCCAGCAAGATCCCCAGTACCAAAGTCATGAGGTAGTTCCTCTCAATCAAACTAAAAAACAATTTAGCTTGTACCTCCTAAGTTTCAATCTTCCCCTGCTCTGCAATGTGATACTCATCACTGCGTAAGATGCCAACACCTTAGAATAGGGATCATATGGTTACATAAGAACCAGGCAGCAGACCTGCGCTTGCGCTCAACAAAAGCCTGGGCAACTTGTGCATCGAAGGGGATAGCCTGGTAGCGCACCCCAGCTTGCCTCTCACATGCCTGCTTCCATTGCCTTTCCACTGTCGGAAACCGCCTGCCCTTCCTCATTCAACATGCCACGGCTGAAGTGTCAAACAAAATTGAGATGGTTGAAGGGACTTGTTTACGGAAGATGACCCACGAGGGAACATAAAAACAAAGCAAGCACAAATTCACATAAGCAAATGCTTAACAGATGTAGGAAGGATCAAGCACCTGGAGAAGACAACGTTGAAGTGATGATTAAGAATCCAGAGAGCTCGAATGTTGCACCCCCGCATGGCTGTTACTTCTGCCCCTCTCCTATGGGCTCAAACATGTTCCGAGCTTCCGGAATGTAGCCCAGTGGTTAGGGTACAGTGTGATCCTGGGGTCGAAATTCAAACGAAACATAAATGAAGCCCAAATGATCAGAATGCTTCAGTGTCAGCTTACCTTCACGAGGCGCCCTGTCTTTCCTCGCCGATGTAGGCCGGTTTGTTGTTTGAGACCCTTTGTTTTCCCAGAAGCTCTTCAAACTGTTTATGTACATTCTAAAGTTCCTTGCTAACGAAGAAGACCCAATTCGCTGTTTCAGAAGACTTAGGCCATTTTCTCTTCAGACACAGACTCAACAGACCTTCTGCCCCAAAATGACCGTCGCCCATTCTCATATTCACCAAGCAGCGCAGGGATAGCTCTCAGTACACGTTATCTTTGGAAGATATGTGGGATAATCCATCGCAGAGGGATGATCACTTCCTAACGTCTAACTACTTATCCTTCACATTCTCACCAAGGCTTTCGTGACTTTCATTTTTCGCCCACCCTCCAGATCTAGGCAAGCAGATAAGCTTCATTTGGGTTTGCCCAGGTTGCACCATTCATGTAATGGAGACAGATTTTCTCCTACCCTGTACGTTGTGAGATAAGAGGAACATAACAGTCCTTCAGATATTGGACACTTTAAAAGAACTCAGAAGACCAGAATGCTTGGCAACTTAGTACCTTCACGATGCACTCGATCTTTCGAGCACCGCTTTCACTGGCCTTGTTTTGAACTCCTGGCGTCCCCTCTGCTGCTCGCCCTCAAAGCATGAAGGAGGATTTGTGAGTTGGGCTCAATGAGAGAGATAAAAGAAAGCGAGAGACAAAGTTGCGGATCGTGTGTAAGTTAGGTGAGCAAGCCACAGTCGTATGGAAAAATGTGATGTCACTGTTTGTGTTGAGATTCACGAGTACGCTTCAACTAGGACCACTCTAGATTGCTCAGACTGAAGAAGACTAATTTGGTGACTAGAGTGGTCCTAGATGAAGCCTACACCTGAACTACAAACATTCTTCCATGGACTACCCACTTTGTCTCTTGCTTTCTTTACGCTAGTTGTATATTCCTTAGGAGACAATTTTCATTTGGGAGGGGATTGAAGCTTCAAACAGGCCGACCTTCCCGTGTTACATTGACCAACTTCATTTGAATTCATTATGCAATTCAGACTTTCTTCCCAGCATGGAATCATGCTTATCTGCTCAACAGATTTGTCTTTCTGAACCAGTAACCGGGACTCTATTGGATTTCTTTGTGGCTGATAATTTTCCCAAATTTCAAAATCTCTGCTAAATGCCTAGCCTACTATATAGGTATACTGTGTTGCGGTACAGGGAGAGACTACTTGGTCGCGGTAGTCTTCTGGTCGTGGATCCAGTGGCAAGAGTGAACAGTGAACAGCTTGTGAGGGGCTTACTCCAGAAGCGGGATTTAGCTTGACATTTAAACAACGTGTTAGGGTTTTCCAGATCTCCCTTCGCACAAGCATCAATGTCATCTACCCAGCAGTAAGACCCAGGGCTTTTTAGGCTAAGCCACGAGATTTTGGAAGTTGGTGAACCGAGGTGCAGGGACGATGTACTCGATGGTCATGGAGAGGGTCTCTTTCTCTCTCTGTGTGCCATAAGTCACCTGTAAGTAGACAATGGTGGCTTTGCAGGTGACAAAGGTTTTTTTCACACATGGGCCCGTGAGGTGGCTGCCCGTGAGGTGGACACAAATACAAACACTCCACATGAGCAACCTCCCAAGATTAGGTAAGTAGGTAGAATGGGAACCAAAGAAAAAGAGGGGGACGACTGACCTTACGAGGCTCTTATCCGTTCACAACGACGAGGGGGTGACGTGCGACCCGTGTTGGTCTGGACCCAGAGATCCTTGTCATACTTTCCATGTTTTGTACAGCTTGCATAGAGGCATCGCACATTGCTAGTTGGTTTGATGGTTGAGTTCTTTGTGACTGAGGAATGGCGCCAGCTGGGGTCCTGCCGGATGCTCGGATATTTGGTTCAGTGAAGGAACTGTCAGAGACGAAGCAGGTTCCCTCCATCTTCAAAAGGAAGTCGCTAGAGGAGAGCTTCATCAGTGCGGGTCAGCGGTCCATACCTGTGATAGATTTGGCAGGGCTAGAAGGTGATGGCCGTGCCTCAGTCCTGGAGGAGATTAGATGTGCGACGGAGGAATGGGGATTTTTCCAGGTACACAATTGTAGAGAACAGAGGTAGCTTCTTGGATGTGTCGATCTTCCCTCTTGTTCCGCCTAAACTAGGGGCGGGGTCCATGGCCACAAGGCTAAGGTCAGAATATCTCTTCGCGCAATCAATGAACTCCTGAAGATTGGATGGAGTCTCTCCAGATAGAATGTACTCTTGAGACTAACGTCAGTAAATGCGCAGTGGTGACATTCAACGACCCGCGCGGGGAGGGAAGAGGCGACCTCAAGTGGCAGTGGGAAAGCCAAGAGATACATGTCCTCCCTTCCTACACATACCTTGGCGTTGAGTTTCCTCCAACTGTAATTGGGAAGCGAAAATTCAGAAAGTGATTCAATCTGGCAAGCGCAAAGCGTTGGGTCTCACTAAATTCTTAGTTAAACATTTGGATCCCTCTGAAGTGAAAAAACCATGCTTAGTCGAGTTATTAGGCCTATCTTAGAGTACGCATCTGCTGTGTGGGTTGATAACTGCAACCAGGCTAAGTCTCTAGAATCCATTCAAGTGGGGATGCTCAAGGAGTCATGTCAGCATGCTCCAACCAAAACAGCTAATGTGGCTGTTCGGGGTGAGTTTGGCATTCCTCCCTTAAGCTCCCTACGCGATGATTTCAAGGTCAGATGGTGGGGTCAGCTGCAACGTATGACTAATACCAGCTGTCCTAAGTTAATCGACTGTATATCTTGGAAGCAGAGCGCCCTGTCAACGAGGCTTAGTCCTGGCGGAAGAGGGTAAAGGAGATGTTCAACGATCTGAATCTAAGTTTGCAAGCCATGAATATGACTTAGAGGCTGACGTTTCCAAAGCCATGTCTGTTGCCCGGAAATTGTCCGATGAAAATGAATGTACGCAGAAAACTTCCCTGCACCTGTTTCCAGTCTGTGACATGTGTGAGGCCATCATGGATGACCTCGTTACCCACTCTCGGCACTAGACTGACACTCAGGGCGGGTAGCCTACCTTTGAACAGCAAACAGAAACAGAAAGGAAAGCGGGATTGTAAGTGCCCGTCGGGTGGGCAACCTGAAGATAATATCCACTTTCTGATTCTTTGACTTGGGTACTCTCACCAGAGAGAGACCCTCTTCAATTCCATCAAGGGATTTGTTCTTGTACCTCTGTTTACCAACTTTCGAAATCTTGTGGCTGAGCCAAAAGCCCATGCCCTTTTGGGGTATAGTTATTGGGCAAATCACACACCACAGATTGATGTTTCTGTGAAGGGATTTCTAGAGGATATCTGTAAAACTTGTGTTTGAAGGTAAGTCATACTACTGGTGTCAGCCCCTGACCAAGGTAGTTTCTGTCCCTTTCTATTACAGTCAAACTGGGCGCAGAGTCAATGGCCACAAGGCTACAGCAAACAACGTCTTATGAGTACATTTGAAGTGAGCTGGATAGGAAAGGTGAAGATGTTCTGTCTCTCATGGACTGTACATGGCTTGAGGATGCAAAATCTCTGAAATTTCTAGCGTCACTGGAACACTCCACTCAAATATGAAATGAATTGTCCACATTGTCCATTCGCATTCTTATGGGGCTAGTACAATTGCAACATTCTCTAAAGTCCGCAGGGAAATACCTTACTTACCTTTCTTACTTGATAGTTATAGGATGTAGTGAATGGACTTTTCCAACTGGAAAGGAGAGAGCGAATGAGTCATTGCCCTTGCTCAAAGGTTGCTCTCTTAGTTTGACAATTGATGGCCTTTCACATTTCCTCCAGAGTAAGTAGCAAGAGACCTATGATTTTCAGAGTATACTTCTCGCATTTGCCACAATCTTTTGGATCCGTGAGGTTGATTGTCCTATCTGGATTTGTGTTGTTGGTGGGATCAATACATATAAGGTGGTGAATCATGGTGTTCCCCTGGCACTGCTCGATGATATTTTGCGGGCAGATAAACAATTCTTTGAGCTGCCTCTTGAGGAAAAGCTGAAGTACTCGCCTGCGGACAAATCACCTAAAGTTAACTATGGCTCCGGCTCTGCCATCAATGCGGGCAGTCTTTTGCCATGGAAAGATTATCTTAGCATTGTGTGTTTCCCTGCACCAGAGGTGGAGAAGTGGCCCACAGAGCCTTCAACATTCAAGTAGGTGACCAACATTAGTTTCTTGTATCCTTGTTTACTTGCCTGTGTTTTGGCAACATTGTTGTAGATTCAAGGAAAGGCGGGTCTTATAGGTATCGTAAGCACTCCTTTCCCAAAACCTCAACCTTTGAACTTGCGAGTCTATGTATTGGAGCTTTAATGTCCTCCTTCTGAATTTTTGGGCCTTTCACACAGCAGTCTTGCAATGGGGGTTGTCTATTGTGTCTTAAATGTTGCGAGGGGGTCTTCAGTTATATAAGCCCATGAGGAGTTGTTGTACTCGTCTCTCTGGAACTTCTACGTTTCTAGTAATCTGTGTGTCTATCCCAAAAGATTGCAATTCTGTAACTCTAGATTTGACCCATTGCACTCCTTTCCCAAAACCTCAACCTTTGAACTTGCGTGTCTATGTATTGGAGCTTTAATATCCTCCTTCTGAATTTGGGCCTTTGACACAGCAGTCTTGCAATGGGGGTTGTCTATTGTGTCTTAAATGTTGAGAGGGGGTCTTCAGTTACATAAGCCCATGAAGAGTTGTGCCCATACAATTGTACTCGTCTCTCTGTAACTTCTACGTTTCTAGTAATCTGTGTGTCTATCCCAGAAGATTGCAATTCTGTAACTCTAGATTTGACCCATTGCACATTTGTATCCATGAGATAGGAAACGGAGAGGTGCAACAGGGGTGTGAAAGGGCTGATCCATTTTTTGGCAATCTGTTGCACTAACAGAGATCTCAATTTGGAGTACGACAAGCAAGTGAAACTTCTGAGTGATAAGCTCCTTTGTGCTCTGTCAGAGTCTCTTGGGCTAAGCTCAGAATTCCTCGGCCTTGCCGCAACTGGAGTACGATTCACATTAGCAAATTATTATCCACCGTGTCCAGAGCCGGAAGCTGTCCTTGGGGCACCACCCCATTCGGACCCTTTGCTTCTCACTATCCTATTGCAAGACCAGATAGGAGGTCTGGAAGTGTGTGACAAGCATGGTGGATGGGTTCGGGTTCAACCTTTGCCACATGCTCTGGTGATCAACATGGGTGACCAAATGGAGGTAGACTTTTCCCCCCTTGAGAACAACATTACATTTGAGGGTTTTTTTATTCACTGTACTATTTCAAGATATTGACATACATGTGTTGGAAAATAAGGAACACTCATGTTGGTTACCGCTGGGTATATCCAAGCAATTGTGGAAGCAGAGAGAGGGAAAGAAGGATGTTGAGAGGTTGTTTTTCATATTCTTGTGGTCATAGACCGCGCCCAGATTGACCGCGGGGACTACTAAGTGGGAAAGCAAGACATAGATCGATAATAAACAAAGGGCTTGAGGTAGAGGAGAGGACAACAAATGGCTCACTGCAAGATTCTGCCTGATCATAAAACATGCAGATATTAACCAATGGCAAGTATAAGAGCATCGAGCACCGAGTTTTGGTGAACTCAGAGAAGGCGCGCCTATCTTTGGCCACCTTCTTTGGTCCCTCAACAACTGCAAGAATTGCTCCTGCTTCAAAATTAGTAGCTCGGGATGGGGCTTCCTACAGGGAAACCATCTTTGAGGATTATATGGCAAGGTTCAGGACATCTGGAGCTAATGGAAAACAGTATATGGAGGAGATGAAGCTCTCCGAGCCATTTTCCCCCACTGCCTGAATGAAACATGGCTGCTCGTTGTGGAGTCGGCACATATTGAAGAGTTGAAGCTTTCAATGTAGCACTTCCGCAGCACTTTCGAGCAGCCTGGTGGTCCATGATTCTGCTCAGGTGAGAAGTCTTTGGGGTGACTGCATGTCCTTCATGTCACTATCCATTGAGAAAATAGTACCGGTAAGTCACTCTTATGAACTTTCAAGTTCTTTCAAGAGTAGGGCAATGAAATGGAGGAAGTGAGGATGAGTGGGAAAGACCCAGAAATAAACTAGGTGGGTGACCTGGAAATAACTCTATATGTTATGGGCTTACTGCCACACTCTCTTTTGAAGAGTGTAGTGATGTTATGCCTAATATGGTGTATGGGTAGTAAGATGAAGTGGTTCTGGGATTGTCAGGCCACACTTGAATTGACTTTCAAGATTGGATGCTTACAATGAGTTGCCAGAATTACAAACACACTTGCTGCATTACAACAATTAGGGATATTCCCAAAGCCACGCTTCTTTTTCACTTTGTAAGACTCACTTTGTAAACTGGCAGATGCGTATATGATGGTGGCTTTAGGTTAGATACATAGCATGGACACATGTTGTTGATGTTCATAAAGTTTCATACTTTGTGTGTGAAAGTTCTATGTCAATACAGATTCCCTTTTGTGTGGAAAGTGAGTGACAGGGTGACAGACTGCGCCGCTTTCACAATTTTCTCCAAGACGCAATTCTTAAGAATTACAAGGCCAGCTCCTGCCTTTCTATTTTATATATATATATATATATATAATGCATCTATCTAACCTACATTATCATTGAAGAGAGGACACAATTCCAAAACTTTCAAGAACAGGGCAACGAAATGGAGAGAAGTTAGGATGAGTGAAAAAGACCATGTGGGTGACCTGCAAATAACTCTGTATATGTTATGGGCTTACTGCCACACTCTCCTTTTAAGAGTGTAGTGATATTATGCCTAACATTGTGTATTGGTAGTAAGATCTGAAGTGGTTCTGGATTGTCATGCCACACTTGAATTGACTTTCAAGATTGGATGCTTACAATGAATTGCTAGAATTAAACTACAAACACACTTGTGGGTAGGCCATTCAGGTAAGAGGGGGATAATCTGTTGCATTACAACAGTTAGGGATATTCACGAATCCTTCACATTCTCACCAGGGCTTTGTGTGACATTCATTTTTTCGCCCACCCTCCAGATCTAGGCAAGCAGATAAGCTTCATTTGGGTTTGCCCAGGTTGCACCATTCATGTAATGGAGACAGATTTTCTCCTACCCTGTACATTAGAGGAACATAACAGTCCTTCAGATATTGGACGCTTGACCGACACGCCCAGAAGACCATAATGTTTGGCAACTTACCTTCACACGATCTGAGCAGTGCTTTCACTGGCCTTGTTTTGAATTCCTGGCGTCCCCTCTGCTGCTCGCCCTCAAAACAGAAAGGAGTATTTGTGAGTTGGGCTCAATGAGAGAGATAAAAGAAAGCGAGAGACAAAGTTGCGGATCATGTGTAAGTTAGGTGAGCAAGCCACAGTCGTATGTCACTGTTTGTGTTGAGATGCACGAGTACGCTTCAACTAGGACCACTCTAGATTGCTCAGACTGAAGAAGAGTTATTTGGTGACTATAGTGGTCCTAGATGAAGCCTACACCTGAACTACAAACATTCTTCCATGACGACTACCCACTTTGTCTCTCGCTTTCTTTACGCTAGTCATCTTCTTGACATGTATATTCCTTAGGAGACAATTTTCATTTGGGAGGGGATTGAAGCTCAAACAGGCCGACCTTCCCGTGTTACATTGACCAACTTCATATGAATTCCTTCTGCAATTCAGACCTTCTTCCCAGCATGGAATCATGCTTATCTGCTCACCATAACCGGGACTCTACCATTGGATTTCAAAAGTTCAGCCTACTATATAGGTATACTGTGTTGCGGTACAGGGAGAGAGAGTGCTACGGAACAGAAAAGCCAAAAGCGATGAATGCGAGGCCATTCATACATTCATCAGTCCAAGTAGACTGGACGAAGTAGTGGACGCGAACGGACGTGGCTCTTCACGTTCGTCGTCATCAACGGGTGCGGTCGTTTTTTCGTTGTCTCTCTCGCTTGCGCTCCTCAGATGCTTCTCTTCCATTTCTGAAGAAATCTTTACAAGAGGGCATCCTTCAATGCGAGGTCGTCACAATGTGGAAAAAAGATTCAAACATTTAGCCAGGGGAATTTATTCTCTCAAGGATACTCGGAACCGTCCGTGACGAAAGGCTGCAATTGAAAAAAAATTAATTATCTGGTGAGTAAGTTTCAGAATTGCTTGTTTGGAATAGCTCAGAGAAGTTTTTGGAAGCTACATTGAAGAGGAAGTTTTTCGACCGTAGCTATTCACAGACATTGAAGATGCATAGTGCATGTATTTTCTCATCCATGTGCCAATTTTTTGGTCAAATGTTTACTCCTTTTCGATTAGTCTCTTTTCGGGTGATGCTAGAGTTGGAGTGATGATCTGCATCACCTCATAACAGACAGCCATCTCATGCATTCGTATGTTTTCAGCTCTAGACTTACAGCCTTCGCATCAACTCTAAAACTTTCTTGCAAATTTTAGGCACTAGGGACGTCGGGACGGTCCTGTGGCAACCATCAGAAAATGCTTGCCACTAGACTCGACATTACTGGTTTCAGATTGGACTTAGTTATGGTCAGTAGATAGTCTACATGAATGGCCTAGCCGAACTTGAGTTTGAAGCATTCGTCTTGGTCTTCCACAATGTGGAGGTTGCAATGCATTTTTAACATTGTTTTCAAACAGTAATCGAGATGTTCAATAAGAGTTTATCGAAGTAGTGCAAGCTCTATGCGCATGCAACATATTCCTCACCATGATGAGAGCACTCTAATGCATGTGGAGCAAACGTGAGATTCTTGTACAAAATGGGTAAACCCCAACTTTATTGAGCTACCCCTGGTCAAGGTCTAATAAGCCCTATATCTTAGAATTTGATTTGTGTCGGCGGACTTCAGACATTATCAGCGACTTTAACTTTTGCAAGTCTGTAACTCTTGTAAAGGAAATAAAAATTCTTTAACTTCTGTCAGCAATCTGCAGTTTCCAGTTTTCTCGCAGAAGAACTGATGTGAGGCCTTTGAAGTTGTTACTTCCGTTTGTCTGATTGTGCACTCAATTATTGTATTGAAATCTTTGACCGTGACTGCAGGGAAAGAAAGGAGAAACAGACGCGATGATTGTAAAGTGAGGGTTGTAAGTCAAGGTGAGACAGATGTTAATGACTCTGCGGAGCAAGTTCCTAATGAAATTTTACCTCCAAGCAGATTACCACAACCTAGACCACCCTTAGTGTGCCCAACATGCCAATCATCAATGGCGGTGCAGGAGCACTACCATGGCATGGATGAAGCAGGGAGTTCCCCACTTCTCATACTGTGTATTGTTCTGAATCTTATGTCAATGTTTATCTGTCTGTTTGTTATTTCTTTAATCCGAATTTTACCAGGTTATGCTGATGATTGATCGGATCTTCCACTCCATTTCTGACCTAAGATTGTGTGCCATCGAAATCTGTCAGTGCATGGAAGATAAAGATATTGTCTTTCAAACCCTGGATAGAATTTTATCTTAGCCCAACTGAAGCCTATCAAAGCAAGTGGTTAGTCCATCGGGAGACCTATAGGTAAACTTGATGCAATGGTTTCTTAAAGAGCTATAGTGATGCTTGTAGTGCCTTAGTTGATGAAATTCCAACTGAGCTCTTCATAGTTCAGTGCGTGGGCCTATTCTCATGAATTGGAATGTGGCCTAATGCTGGCATTGTTAGTCCATATTGTCTTGTTTTTGGCCCAATCAATGTGCCTCATTTTTGTAGGTTTTAAATGTATGTCTAAACAGAAAGGGTTTTGTCAAATGGTGATAATCCACAACTGCCCTCCAACTGGATTTCAAATTTCGTTGTAAAATTCAATTGGTAATGGCCATTCCTTGGTAGTGCTCTGATGCGAGTCTCAAGAGTTCTCAAGCTATAGCAGTCAACTTTTCTTACAGACTACTCTCTGATTTTCAGTTGGAATTTGTCTTAGTCTTGCAAGCATGATGAAATCAGCTGGGGGTTCCTGACTCTCAAGTTACTTCTTTGTGCAGGGTCTAGGTTTCCAAACAAAGTATTCAGTGCCTTATGGCATTGAAAACAACAACAATTATCTCCATTAGGCAACCACGTTTTCATCACCCCTCATTTTCATACAACATCCACTTTCGTAGAACACTGCGGTTCTAAGTACAGTAAACTTGATGTTCATCAAGGGGGGATAGGGTCTTTGATGATCATTGTGTGGATATTCAGGAACTTAGACTAGTTGCTTAATCAACCTCACATGGTGAGGCAGATTTTGACCATTCCATAACCTACAAGAGCCTTGCCATATGTAGTACATATAATGATATTTCACTTGGTATCATCCCCTGCATCTTGTCTACCTCTACCAAACTTCCCTGTGGTTGGACATGTGGTTTACTGTACCAAAGTGGCACCACTTGGTGAGGTGGAGCTCTAGCCTCTGCCCTCGTAGCAGTCCTGCTAGCTGCATACTAACAATCGTGCAAACTAGCCTAAGTTGAAATTTTCTTTCCTATTTTGGTCTCCCAATCCATCGAGTTTGTTGAACATCCAATATTGCTCATTGAAAGTTCAGTATCAGTGGTATGGGATAACCGTCATTCGCATGCTGAATTCACCCTTTTCCTTAGGGGCCATGAAGCTTCCAATTGAGATGAGGCAACATACTGTCCTCTGTCCTTAACCTACTTTTGATTCTGAAATAGTCGCTACTCTGAACTACTTCCCCTTACTCTCTCTCTCTTGTCTCTCGTCCCCAAATGTCACTCCCCACTGAAATAGAGGCTATACCTTGGCCCCTAGGCCTCCAACAACTATAGTAAATCTTTTTCTTTTTCTTTCTGGTGTGGTGGGGAGGACCTAGGTATGGCTGTAAGGGCTCGATGAATGATGTGGTGAGGTGGTTTGTCCATTTTGCGGCGTTGTGTGCGAGTGAGGTTGTGAATGTTCTGTTTGGTGCGAGGTGTTTGGGGGATTATCGGGGGGTGTGGAATAGGTGGCTATAACACTCGTTGTGATTTGCTGCATGATGGTATATAGAGTTTTATTTGCTCTTAACTAGTTGCTAACATTTGGTTGTTGAGAACAGTCTTCCATGATTTTTCACTGGTCCCTTTATATTACTAGCGTTTCAACCTCAGATCAGATTCATATGTTAGGTTGATGTGTATAGATCTAATTATGAGTGCATCAATAGTCCTTGCCTTTTAGTATGATTCCATTTACATCTACACTGAATTGTCACTGGGTTTGTATCAGTTGTGCCCAAGAGTGATGCTAATCTTGCACTTAGTTTCCATTCCAACAAGCTAAAACCCAACTTATTATAATTGAAAAGGTGCATACTTTGATTCACCGTGCTAGGATGGAATGTGGTATCCCTCTAGCCACTCGAGGACAAGCCTCTAAGGAAAAAGAAATAATACTATCAGCTTGCACGTATGCCCTTCTGTTGAGGTTACTTTGCACCCAACTTCTCTTGATATAATTTGAGGGAAAAATTCCATGAATAGGCATAGGGAGCTTTGTAAGAACTTTTTTGTGGTGTTGAAAATGGCTACCATAGCTTGGAGCTTCAAAATGGCTGCATGCCTACCACATTCCTGCAATTCCATAGTCTCTCCGTGGAGGAAATGACATGGCACACACCTAATGTGCTTATCAAATTGTTTTTGCGATCCTCTCACTAATTTGCCAAAAAAGTTAGGTTGAGGTTTTTTTTATAAAAAAATAAAAGGGAGCCCCACAATTTAGGCCCTTGAGGAGAGGGGAAAATTAACCCCCTTTCATTTATGGGCCATGAGTCCTACAGGACGAACAATGCCCAGACAGACCGCCACGAACAATCCACACACGGACAGGGGCAGGGCAGCGGGTTTGAACCAGTGTTGGTCTGGTATCTGGGTTTCGCCGGGCATCAACCCGGGTCTCTCCTAACCTAACCTACTGTTCTCTGTTCCCGTAAACATTTGTACTACCCTACCAAAAGGTTCTCGAGTTCCTGGCGGTCCCCCAAACCCTAACAGGTGGGGTTAGGGTTCTCCTTTCCCCGCCCCCCTACCAAAGCTCGACTCCTCGTTGTAGGTCTGTTAAGATGCACATATAGACATTATGGATGCAGGGTTTCATGTGTTTATGAGCGCCTCTTTATGATCTTCATTTGCGAGACACTATGGATGCAATTGATTCAGTGTATAATTGTATGGGGGTTGGTATCCTATGAGATGAGCAGGTTTCCTTGTGGTTTTCTTGAATATTCAAATGGCTATTTGAATAGTTCAGATGGCCATTTCAATATTGAATTTGAATTTGAATTCCCGTACCATTTTTATTTTATTATTTTTTAATACCATATCCGAGTTCATATTTCTAGGTTATTGACATTCAGATACCATTGCTCATATCCAGATTGATTTCTTTCAAAAACCACTCTATGCATACCAGATTCATACTTTGAAAAATCAGGGGCTGCATTATTGGTAAACCTACATGCCTTAAAAAAATTCAGCACTGCATACCAGGACCCTTCTGGTATTTCCAATTCAAGACACCATACCAACACTGGTTTGAACCCCGGACCACCGAGGTGACACATTGTGAAATTGGTTTCTAATTTGCGTTTGTTAGTGATGGATGTGAGGAAGTGAATAGTGGTGAGGTGGATATCTTTGAAGCATTTGTGACTGGAAGTGATAAGATACATTAATGCTATCGTTATAAATACCACCTATGTTGCCCACATTGACTATGTTGAGTGAAGGTATGACGAAGTTTAGTGGTGGGAATATGAAGTAGTTTCAAGTTTTGCTTCAAAAGAGAAGTTTGAAGATTTGTAGCTTTTTATTATTATTATTTTAATTAATCAACAAGGACAGAGGCCCTGGGGATTTTTTTTTTAATCTTTATTAATGAGGCAAAATTTGGAAGACTAGGCAAGGAAAAAATAACCCTGCAAGAAGCCATAAGACCAACAGAGAGGCACCGCTCAATAACCGGAGTTCCAAAAAAAGGTCCTATGAAGACTACAAGATACTACTAGTAGACCAAGGAAGGTTATCACAACCCCTTGCCAAGCTCGAAGGAGAGTTGGACTCTCGACTTAACTTTTCTATAGCTATGCTTGTGACGCCAATTGACCTCCTGTTCTTTCTCCTTCAGTTGGTGAGATTTTAGCGCTGATGGAACTCCCAACAAGGTGGGATGGCGTCGTTCCAGGCAACGCGTAGCTCGGCAACCCTGGAGCCGAAGATGCCTCCCTTTCCCCAAGATGCATCAAATCGCGCAAGTTCTCCTTGCCGCTTGTCTTCATTCCACTTGGGGAAAGCTGCACATAAAACATCCCATGCTTTCCGAGCTTTAGAGTGGAGGTATGAGTGAGCTCTAAATAGAATGTCGACACTTGCACAAGGCAACACACCATCAAACATAGAAGAGCACTGGGATTTCCAGATTTGCCACAAAATGTGCGCCCTTAGTGCTGACCATACCGGACAATCGGACCATAAACTGTCATTGTGCAGGTTAAGCAGGATAAGAGAGGGGGTTCTGGGAAGGTCATGACCCTAAGGCCTGTAGAACCGAGCCACTTTATCCCAAATCAATGTAGTATGAGGGCACGAGAAGAAGACGTGCTCTGCAGATTCAATGACTGGAGCTAAGCAATGTTGGCAGACAGATGTAGAATTGAAGAGAGGTGGGCGAGCGGCAGGATCCTATTTACCAGCCTCCATAGGAAGCCATTGGCTTTAGCAGCCCATTCCTTCTTCCATACATCCTTCTAGACTAGCTTCCAAGAACTGGTTTGTGCCAAATACCTCCACTTGTGAGAAAGCTTGAAACCAAAGGAAGAGTGGGGTACTGGCAAGGAGTAACCCATCTTAACTTTATAGGCAAAGAAGGGGTGATGTTTCTTAGACATCCAACTCCATTCTCTGGGATCAAATTGCCGGGTTGCTCACTATGCAAACTCGTTTTGATGGTCCTTAAAAGCTTCATTTGAGTTTTACTAGGAACTACAATAAGTTCCACTAAAAACCACTATGTTTATTTATCTAACATACTAACATCATTATTAAAGAAAGGATACCATTCCAACTAGCAGCTCTTTACCATAACTATGACCAGCGACAGAGAATGTCAACACTACGTGAATCTTGACATGGCCCACCTAATTTAATGAGAAGTACCCATGAGTGCCGATTTCCTGAAAAATTGGATGAAGCCTGAAAGAAAAAATTAATATTGTCAGTAAGCCTGCCGAACCTGGATACCTCCATGTATTTAATGATTCCGGTAGGGTCCGTCGAAATAGAGCGGCCTCGGTAATAAGATCATCCACACCTTTGAGCTCAAAAGGCTCCTTGTAACGCCAAAGATAACGTGATAGATTTAGGCTCCGTTGGATTCTTTAGTGGGGAAGTCTCGACTCGCACACACCCAGGCTCCTCGGGTTTAGGGCTCTCAATGACATACAACGTCCACCCGTCAGGATATAGGGTTCAGCGGCAAGGATCTGGACATTTTTCGCCGAGTTCCAATCTGTATATTGCTCGATTCTGTTGGTGGGCTGGGTCTGTTGGTGTGGATGCTTTAAACACTATAAATCTTGAGCACCGCAAATGATTACGATTTCAAATTTTCAGCAAAATAAAATGAGTTTTAGAAGTAACAATGCCATATGATGCACTCTTCATCACATGTGGGTCCATGAAACTCAAATATGAAAATATATTGTCTATTATCTTTTGTTATGATTTAGTAGCGTCTTCTACAATCTTTGTGTTGCTCCCTCTCCCTCTCACCAAAAGTCCCTCTCCATGGAAGTTGGTGTTTTCATAGGATTTTTATTTATTTATTTAAGGGAGACACATGGGAGGACAACTCACCAATCATGCCCTTTAATTATAGTGAGAGGAGAAAATAACCAGTGTTGGGCGGTTCTTGCCTTTGTGAAGGAACCTTCGGTTCCGGTTCCACAAATTTTTGAAGAGACGGTTCCGGATCCGGATCCGGTTATTTTTTATTAAGGCGGTTCCGGTCCTTCTGACTTTTTAACATGGGGGCGGTTCCAGTTACCGGTTAGTTGCTGGAAGAAAAAACACCGGTTCCCGGTTAGGTTCCGGTTCTTTTTTAAAAATATATTAAATTCTTTTAATTTTTTTATTCTTCTGGAAAATTAGATGAACTGATCTGATTGGTCATACTGAATTTTCAGAATTTTCAACTAAAACCAGGGAATTTATTAGTAAAACAGAAGTAAATAAACTTATATGTTTTTTGTGATTGTCTTTTATGGTATATATAACAAGTTAAATACGCATGGTCTCCATTAAAAACGAAAAACCAGAGATTTTATAAGTTTTCGTACGGTGTAGCAAAGAACAACTAAAACAAACTAACTTTATAAGGATCTTAATTCAAAATACAAAACAAATTAAACATGTGTAATTCTATGGTTACCTTTTATGGTGCAGCAAAAGCACAACTAAAAAAAACTACATAAATTTGTGTTTTTTGGATGATGCTTTGTCGATATACCATACAACAAACTAAGTACACGGGATGTCACTGAAATTTTCAATAAAAATGACAAATAAACAAACTCCAATCAAAGGAGTATAGTGTAATATGTTGAACAATAATTTGTCTCTAAGACAAATCATTCTACCTCAAAGAGGTTTGCATCTGCAATCAAGTCCTCATTCTCATCTAAGAGGACTTCTTCCCTATCCAAAAACTCTTTCATGGAAGTACTAAAGCAACCAACTCTAGTATCATTTGGTCAATTCTTGACTATACTCACAAGCATATCAAGGTTTTCAATATTTAACCTGCACCATCTCAAGCTTGTTATGACACCTGCAATACTAAAAACCCTCTCAGCTTCAATCTGAGATCCAATTATGCCCAAGATTAGCCGTGCCAAAAATCCCACATACGGAAAGAGAGACTCATGTTCTTTCCACCATTTCAAAGGAGCCACGCACTCACCCTCAATTATCTTCGTCCTTCTGAAATGTGATAGTTGTTCTCTCACTACTGTCAATGTCATGTCTTCATTGTGGTCATGCACACCAAATAAGAACATCTCGTCCATTGTGGAAGTGGGCTGTGATTGGGCCGGAGTATCCGGATGTAAGACCTTGAAACACTTTACCAAAAGAGGCTCTAACACCATGCTATCATATTGGGACACAATATGCAAAGCACGCTCTTTGCCCACATATTGTGATACCAATGACAACCCCTTGTAACGTGGATCAAGCATAAGCGCGAGCATATTGTGAGCTTTGCGCGATTGAAACCCTTCCAAAAAAGAAAGAAATGGTTCCAAGACATATACCACCTCTCGAGCCATCCGCCATTCCAACAATGTCAACTCTGTTGAGAAATCCCCCATGCAATGATCCACAGTTGCAGCCCTGGGAGCACTACTTCCTCGCATGTGAATTGTTGTGGCAATGGCTGCATTAAGAGCATCGAACAACAGCCAAAATCCCCCAGATTGATTCATAATGCACTCATGAACCACAGGCCCTAGAACTGTAGAAGTTGATTGGGCAATGGCCCACACTTGTGGACTTAGTGTGCGAGACTGTAGTCTCAATGAGGTTTGCTTAGAGTAACAAGTGATTATGGCTTGCATAAATTCCAAAGTCTCTTGGAAGAGGATCACCTTGGAAGCAAACCGTGTCTTCACCGGAGTCTTCAATTTGTGGGGATGAATGCCACTGTCCACACATGCCTTTGCCCATTCTTGTCTCCTTTTGCCCTTTTTTTTTGTCCAAGTAATGGTTTTTTGCAACTCTGATTGGGCATTTTTTATAGAAACCGATCTCATATCTGCGCATACTTTTGCATCATTTGGTGCATAATGGCAACACTTGGACATTGCATGCCCAAAACAGCTACCCACAAATGGAGAATCCAACCCCAAACACGCACATGAGACCACCGAATTCAAAGCATTGATCAAAGTGGCCAAGTTACCTCCCTCATCTTTGACGTAAGCAATAATGCGAGTATTGAGGCCATACTTCACAAGAAGATTGTTGACTTGATGTGCCATGGCAGCCCCAGATGTGTCAGGTGTCTCAAACATGCCAAGAGTCACATGACATTGCTCCCACTGTTCATTAATAAAGTGCGCTATGATGACAAAAGTGTCAGTTCCCCCTCTTGACATCCACAAATCAAAACTCACAGAGCAAGTAGCACAACTCTGAAGAGATGGGGACATGTAGCGCTCTTTCGTCTTCTCTGCCAAGATTGGAATGACCTCATTCACAAATGTCCGTCGAGAAGGGAAAACAATCCGAGGATTTTGCCTCAACACCATCCTTCTTAGCCAAGGGGATTCTACCAAAGACAGTGGAACCAACTCCTTTGCAATGAACAAGACTAAATCCTCATTGAACTGCTTCTGTTGATCATCATTTTGGTTGTATGGAGTGGAGCTCAAAAAAAAAAAAACTATGTTTCCAGGAGTGGGTCCGGACCTCTTTTTTGCTGGCCTACGGACATTCTCAAGTCCTTCATTTTCCCTCTCAATCCACCTACGCAAAACAATGTCATGTTCTTGATCCACATGCTTTCGAAGGGCAGAGATATCATTGGTTTTATTATAGATCACAATGCCCTTCTTGCTTGCAGAAGTGACACCAACAGGATGACATAGAACACACCTCATTTGTTGTGGATTTGTTATATCCACTGGAGCAGAGTCTTTTGTTGCATAGAATGCCCATGTCGAAGCAGTGCGATTGTGGGGCTTCCAAAAATCCCGTTGTTTTTCAAGTACTGGGAGCTGCGCCTCCACATCCAACACCGTGTGTGATGGCGAAACTGTGGAAGATGACATTGCAGCCGAGGCTTGAGGAGCTGATGTAAATGAGGCTGCATGATGAGCATCCTCCGCAACATGGCACTCCACCAAAGCTTTCTCATTATCAACATTGATGTCAGGAACAACTTCCCTTTCTAGTTCATCGAAAATATTGGGCTCCATGACATAAAAAGCTTGCGGAACAACTCCTGTGTAAAAACAATGCAAACAAAGAATCCAAAAGGCATTTAATAATTGTGCACAACTCATATATTTACAAAAGTTTGGAATGGTATATGGCTGGCCAAAACGAAAGTGTGGGGAGAGACACCGCACTGCTCAATTTATTATTTCATATTGAGCTGAATGTTACATACATGGCCTACATTTAGATCTACGTTATTTTTTTTATCTAGTATATGTACATTTACATTTTCAAAATACAAAAACTACCTAGCAAGTTGGGGGTGGACCAGTCTTATGCTTCAATGGTCAGCTTGGCTACTTCATGCCTTGGGAAATGATCTACAATGCCCCCACCACATATAAATAAATCAGTCCTTGTTGTACCACAACATGAAGAGTTATAACTAAAAATTATGAAGCTTTAAAGTGGGGTGATTGTCCACAAGAGGTAGGGGCTGGCTGTCAAGCCTTCTTGATATTTGTGCTCCCCTTTCCGAGTTCAAACTTTCACTATGAGAGGAGGAGCAAATCATCCCTCTGTTGTACCACACATTGGAAAAAATAAAATAAAAAACTAAGCTATTAAAGGGTGGGGGCTTACCATAGGATGAGGGGGCTGGTTAGCGGGCTCTAAACTCGCACTCCTCCTTCTTGTGTGTGATCTACATAGCAACAGAGTAGGGGGCGGATCAGCCCCTTGCTATGCCAATTTTCTGGGAAAAAAAAAATATGCAACATTGAATTAGAGGCATGCTTACATGTGTGGTGGAACAGGGGCTGGTTGGCAGGCCTCCCTACTTGCCCTCTTTCCCTCCCATGCACAATCTACAATAGCAAAAGAGCAAGGGGCTCATCAGCTCCTCTTATATCACAAACTTAAAATAATTAAGAAAATAAAGAACCATGAAGGGGAAATACACGCAAGTAATGGGGGCTGGTTGGCGGGTCAAGAGGCCTCCTATTTATGCTCCCTTCCCGAGTGCAACATATCACTATGAGAAAGGGCGAATCAGCCTTTTGTTGTACCACACATTGGAAAGAATAACATTAAAAAACTAAGCTAAAGGGTGGGGGCTTACTACAAGATGAGTGGGGCTGGTTGACATGCTTTTTTACTTGCACTGGACGTCCTTCTTGTGTGTGATCTGCATTAGCAACGGCTAATCAGCCCTTGCTATACCAATTTTATGGAAAAAAAAAATGAAGGGGGATGCTTACATGTGCAGTGCAAGAGGGGCTGGTTTGCCAGCCTTCCTACTTGCCCTCCTTTCCCTCCCATGCACGATCAGCCGTAGTACAAGAGCAATGGGCTAATCAGCCCCTCTTTTAACAAAAATTTAAACAACTAAAAAAATAAAGCTCAATGAAAGGGAGTTACAAGCGGGTAATGGGGGCTGGATGGCAGGTCCCTCCCTGCTTTGGGCTCCCTCCCTCTCATGCAGAATCTGCCATAACAGAAGCCAAAGGGGCTATCTTATCAACCCCCAATTGTATCAAGAATTAAATTTTTTTGAAGAAATGGAGGATACTTACCAGTGGGTAATGTGGGCTGGTTGGCGGGGCCCTCCTTGCTTGTGCTCCCTCCAATGTAAAATCTACCATAGTGGAGCAAGGGGCTATCAGCCGCTTGGTATATCATCAAAGAAAACAGGAAAAATAATAATAAAAAAATAAAAAAAATGATGATTAATGATTACCATGGACCAAGGGGGCTGGTTGCAGGTGGGGCCCTCCTTACTCGTCCTCCCTACCTCCTGCACCACATGCCATAGCAGAAAAGGAGGAGGCTGATTAGCTTCATGGTGAACTAAAGCTAAAAACGATAAAATAACCAAAAGTGGTGGATGCTTACCAACAAGGGGTTGGTTAACGACGGGGCTGGTTGCGCGGGCCCTCCTGCTGGCACTTCCTCCCTCCAATGCGCCACTTACCACAATACAAGAGCATGGGGCCCATTAGCTCCGCTGAACCAAAAAATTAAAAAAAAAACAAGAACATGGTGGATGCTCACCAACAACAAGCGACGGCTGGTTGGCAGGGCCCTCCTGCTCACACTCCCTCCCTTTGTGTCCACCACATGCCACAGCAGCATAAGAGAGATCAGCCCCCTCTTGTGCGATAAACTGAGAAGAAAAGAAACAAACAACACATTAAATCAATCAACCTAAGAGGGAAAGAGAATGGAGATGGAGATGAAATGAGAGCGAGAGAGAAATCAAACAAATAAAGTAGGAGATGGAGACACGGAACACGAACCTTACCTGGACTGGAGTAGCGAGCAAGATGTATGCGAGAGAGAGCGAGCTGGATGAGTTGTAGAGACACTTAGGGCTACAGCCCACGGGTGGAACCGGAACCGGAACCGCTTTAGAGTCCCCAAACCCCGGTTCCCACACATGTGGTCGTAGCTGGAACCGCCGGTTCCGGTTCCCACACAATCCCCAATTTCCGGTTCCGGTTCTGCACAGGCGGGTCCGGTTCCGGTCCGGTTCCACATAACCAGAACCGGAACCGGCGATTACCCGGGCCCAGGCGGGTAACCGCCCAACACTGAAAATAACCTCTTTCAAAGTAACCTCGCCGTGAAGGCTTCCGAATGGGACACCGCCCACGGAAGGGGGAGAAGAACATAGGATTAAAGTGATGGAAAAATACATTCCACGAAGCAGCATTTTTTTCTTAAACACCTGGGAGCGACAGCTCAAAAATCAGGCCCCTTGATAGTGAGAGGAGAAAATAACCTCTTTCACAGTAACCGCGCTATGGAGGCTGAGAAATGGGACACCGCCCAGGGTATATTGGACCATGAGAATCACTTGAACCATCTTAGTGCTGGGCTCCATCCCTTTATCTTTAAAGGGAAAAAGAAAAGAAAAGAACTTGAACCCAATCTAGGGACATTTATGCAGTTTCCTCTTTATAGCATTAGGGCCTAGTGAGCAACAGAGCCCAAGAAAGAGATTCCCATGTGCAAAGAAGAAGAAGAAGAAGTAGATGAGGCCTCAAGTTGATTCTAGTTCTCTCATTGAGGGATAAGGAGTGTGTAGATAACCCCCAGAGGGCAACCAATGATAGGCCTGCTCTCTGACCGCACGTGCCAAGCGAGATTGTAGCCGTTAAGGCGCTTGTTTTGAACTGGGTGGTTGGGTGGGTAGGTGGGTAGTGCGCCTAGTGCGTGTTGCTTTCAAGGCCGACCCATCGTCACGTTCAAGATGCAGGCACAGCGACAGAGGATCCGAGCAAAAGCTGGTGAATCTGGAGAGCATCTGCCGAGAGCCTGCAAAAATTAGACTTATGGTCTGCTCATGTTTTTATGCCATTTTCTGTACTCACTTGAGGAAGTTGATCAAGCAAAGCTCCAAAACTTGATTCTTTGAGTACTGCGAGCATTTCCAATCAACGCCCGGTTGCTTTGCTACGGAGGTACCAAAATCTTGACAGGGTCTGCGCAGTTTAGTGTGACATGGCAGAAATGGCGCTTCAAAGCTACACATGTTATCTGCAGCACAGGGAGAATCGGGGATGTTTTAGTAGGAGCTCCTGTTCTTCGCAGAGGCCCGTAGGGGCGCTGTACACTGAGGCTCGGTTTAGAAAGACCTGCATGGCAGGCTCTCAGTTCAAGTTTGCCGGAGATGTGAAAATCTTCATATCTTTCCAACCGCGCATCTTCGACTCGAGAGGAGGCCTTCATCGCCACAGTTCACAGGCCAGTGGCAACAGCAGGATAAACACCACAGTATGCACTCAAAGGAGACACCAACATACAGCACTAGCATCCCATGTAGGGGGGGAAGCGGCAATCTCAGAGGACCTTGGCTTCTGGGAAAGACTCAAGGAAGCATGGCGTGTATTGGTTGGCGCTCCCCAGGTAGTCATATGCGCGTATGTCCGTCACTCAATCTTCAAACGGCTGTGTGTCTTTGTCTCCTGTTCCTACACCTTCATACCCCGCCCGAGTCAGGCTTACTGAATAAGTAACTGTAGTTTGTAGACGTTCCGTAGTATTTCCTGTCTTCCACAAGGAACTTTCAATCATAACTTGGTCACTGGTACTGTCAGGTTTCTGAAGACCATACAGTTTTTCTTATTAATCACTCTGCTGGATTCTGCAGAGGGTTCATTCTTTGATAGAAAAACACATAGGAAAGAAGGAAGAAAGTAAGGTGCAAGAAAATTGCTAACGTCCAGAAGGGGACCCCAGGACAAAGCAGAACAGAAAACCAGTTGAGCAGCAGGCACTGGGGGTCTCGAAGCAGTAAGTTTCTGCCAAAGACTGGGTCCCTGAAGAGACAATAGTGTCTTCCTCGGATCTCGTAGTATGCCGGGCAGAGGATGTTCCATTAGCGGGTATCCCACATGACTAGGTGAGTTGGGTCTCAGCTGCTGGCGGGAGAGATTGCTGTATTATGTGAAGACTTGTTGGGCCTAGAATGTTCCGTAGTAAGCAGATAGATTTTTTTGTTGAGGAGGTACGCTTGGGCAAATTCTGTAAGCCTGTACAATGGGCAGCATGGCTGGCACATAAATCATAGATTTATAAAAGAGGACAGGGATACGGATGGGCAATGACTCAATTGGTGGGTGACGATGGAGCTCCTCTGCGTAGGGCCCAAGAACACAATTAACTTTCAGATGTTGCTGACCTGGACATCTGGGAATCCAAACTTAATCTTGTTTGATGGACTTATTTCGCTGGAGGTGAGTTGTGCTATTGTGCACTCCCTGTAAGCTCGAGACTTCAGATTGTGGAGTCGTAACATTATCACTGATTGCAATCTCTTCTGATGGAGGGCATAACATGTCCATTCTTACACGTCTGACCTGAGGATACCTTTTCTACAGAAAAATCAGTTCAAAGCGCGATTTACGAGGCTGCTTATACGCGATCGTGGATTCAACTCTACCAATCTTTCCCGATTGTATAACGCGGTTAGTAGCTTCGTCTTGTTGTAGCCTTGGATCTTTCATGATGTTGCAGCTGGCCTTCATTTATTGGCAATGCTGCTAGGGGTGTTTTCTCTCATACAGGGGATTGGTAAAAGCAGTTAAGTCACTTCCCATTCAGAGCTCATTTGCATCGCAAATTGACCGAGGGTCTGCCAATGTGCCTTGGAATAACACAATGATTCCTCTAATCTCTGGCAGGCAAAGGGAGCGATAATGGAACATGTGGACTTGGAAGATCAAGATTTAGAGGTTTTTGACATTATTGTTCTCCCCTGTTTTGATTAACTTTGTTTTTCACCTAGTGCTGGGTGAGGATCACCACTGATGGCTCCTTTCTCTTTGAGTGTCCCTCTTCTTAGAAAGTTTACCTGGAAGATGACAAGTTTGATTCCCTAGTGTTCTATTAAAATAAAAACTTACTGTGGTCAGAGCAAAGAGAACTGGTAGATAGATCACTAAGACCATGCTTCAATGGAGAGGAAGAGTGCCCTAGGAGATGCCAAGTAGGTGTCAGATGCATTTCATGCAAGTCTCTGATAGATTTGAATTCAAATGGAGGTCCTGTGTATAAAAGACAGAAGATATCAGTAAGGTTAGCACGGGGTGACAATCACAGCTGACTCTTCTGCTGACTACTGAACCAAGTTAGAGCCACATGCAATTGGGTCTGGCATAAGTTGAGCAAGTATTTACGAGGATGATGAGAGAGAGATCTGAGCTACTGTCATCATTGACTTTCAGGTCACAGCAGCTGTCCAAAGGCTTGGGGAGGTCCAACTATATTTTCATGTGAGACGACTGAAGAGTGACCTCCTAATCGAGAACTACACTGAGGAGGCTGAATCAGAGTTCAGACCCACTATTGCATCGCACTTGCTATGGGAAAACCCTACACCATCTATGCAGACTTGCGAAAGAGTAATAACAGAATTCAATGAGGATCTGGGTCAGACTCATTTGGGGCACATGACAGACTCAATAATACCCCGCCCAAGCATGTTTGACGAAAATGAAGAGAAGGTACCCACAAACACCATGGCCACACGACTCCAAAGAAGATGGAGAGAAGGTGGAAGTGATCGTGTTACAGAATCTGGATCGAGGACTCAGAGTGACTAAAACCAGTTATGGTGAACAGGGAGACGTCTTGGTCACACTTTGGTTTAATATCATTGTGTTGACTACCACTAATGGCTGTTGCTCGAAGGTCCTCCATTAGCCTGGCATAAATATTGCAGACATGTTTGCTTTAGTTTTCCACTATATCATTGATCTCCTGTTGTGTTAGTTTGCATACAATTGTAAACAAATGTGTAGGGTAGTATAATTTGTACCATAACTGCTCCCTCTGTGCTCCTTATGATGTTTCAAGAGATCTTGAACTGGGAAATAATGATGTGTCCATTTGATGCGGTCAGGAGCTTTCGCTTGTCCTGATCTGTCTGTTGCTGCGAGGTCATGTTTGATTGAGATTGCATAGTATGTCATCATGCCCTGCGTACTTGAAAGGTCATTTGGCATCTGATCCGGGTTGAAGACTGGGATCTTGGTCTTCTGGTGGACTTGCAATTTTTATTGCTGAGCTTGGGCTATCAGGGACGACCGAGAAAGAGCTCTATTCAGGAAATGGAAAGATGGAAATGTTGGGGTGGTTAACATATCCCTTTCCTCGAATCTTGAACACTTTCAACAAAAAAGGAATCAGCAATTTTGGAGGTCTACAACATCCTGATTGTTACACTTTAATTCAATTTCGAGTTTCCATGTCTGAAAGTTATCCTCTTCCAATAAGTTTGAATCGGATGCACAATGTAGCACTTGCAAAAGGAAAGTAACATGTATGGGAAAACACCAAAACGAGGAAGGATCCACCATTTTCCAGTCTAAACACATCTGCACACCGTTGCCTTCTTCATTGTTGTCCTAGATATGCAGAAACCCAAAATTGGAGTGCATGGCAGTGTTAAGTGTGTTGTTAGGGTGTCCGGATGCCCTGACAGTCAATAATTCGTTCCTTACGCAATCCATTTCATGGGTAGTCAATCTGCTATAAAACTTGCAAGCCATATTTACATATCTCCAACTTTTGGTTACTAGAAGCAAAGTCCTTGGAAATGTCTGTCACCATGAGTGTCAAATTAAAAAACTGCAGTCTGACAGGTATGGTGTAACAACATGAGATGGTTTAGCTGTACTTGCCAGTTGCCTACACCTGGTAGTCATCTCTGGTGCTTGAAGAGGATTGATGTGCATAAACTTTCCAGTTCCTGAACAAGAGGACTTTTTGGTGCATGTTCATATCCTGAAAAGCTGCTCAATTTCTGGACGACATCATCACATTGAATCTGGGAAGCACCTGGCACACCATGCTCAAAACCTGACATGCACTGCATCTACTAGTGCAAGCATAGCAGTCGGTGTTCAGTCTGCCCATGGTTTGTAGATGTTTTAGTGGTTTCAGACCTCGTCAGTGAATTTGTATGCTACCATGGCATCAACTTGATGCACCTGCACACACATCCAGTGGACAACATGAGGCAGCAAACATAACCACTAAGGCATGTGAATGCTTAGGGGCTAGCAAAACAACATTACCATCAGAATCAGTGCATAACACAGTTAGTCTTCAGGTCCTAGAAGCCAGTTTCACCAAGCAGACCTGCTATCAGAATAGTCAGAAGCAACAAAAGAATCAAGAGTACCTTGGTGTCTATTGAGCGGAGCTTCACCACTTGGGGGTTGGTAATCATGCGTGGATCACTTTCCCCCCACATGGGAGGCACTTTGGAGTCCAGGGATGTATACGCCAGCAGATCAAACGTGCATGCTTCTTCAAGATGGGGGAGAAATGTGACGCTAGAAGCAATCTGCCTCATGATGGCCTGAATATCCGTCATGATCTCCTTGTCTGGCTTCTCTTTTGTTACCCTGCAATGTTTTTAATGTTATCATCTCTTGCCTAATGACAGTGGAAGGAACAAACATGTGCACAAGCTTACAAATCTGTAGGTAAATAAGCTTCTTACTTTCGCCTTCAGAGTTGGTATAAGAGGGCAACAGTATTTCTAAGCTAAACCATTTGAACCCCTAAACTGATCAAGAAGGTTCAGGGTAGCCTAGAAATTCTATACTCCCGTGCTAGAATCTCCTGTGTGTGAATTCACACTCACTCCAGGTTAAGTGCTTACCCCTTCTCAACTACTTCCCGGTCTGTCTCGATGTTGAAATTCCACCGTTCAAGAACCTCCTTGGTGGAAGTACTTGCTATGACCAGAACGACTCTCTGCAGATTTCCTGTCTCCAGCCAGTCTACACAATACAGGACAGTTCACAAACTTAAGGCTCTTAAAAGAACTGAAATGTGGAATGAAAGGAAAATAACGTCCGCAGAAAGCTCAAAGAGCTTATGGGAAAAAGGGAAAGCAAGAAACAACAAACAATGAAAGACAAAGAGCGAAGGAGAAAAGGAAGAAAGGAAATGAAATGAAATGAAATGGTACTTTATAACGTCCGCGGAAAGCTCAAAGAGCTTATAGCACAAAATGGAAAAAACAAGAGAGAGGAACAAAAACCGCAAAAAGCAGCCCAAAAGCAACACCTGCTCAAGGGATTGCTAAGGGTCAAGGCCTCGTGCAGGTAAGCTGCCAAGCATATCTGATCCTCATAATGGAAGACTTCAGTGAGAGATTGAGTTCCACGGAGTAGACAGTGGAATCTCCCACGGATCTCATAATACAGAGGGCAATAAAAGAAGTGTTCTTCAGTTTCAATTTCCTGGTTTGCGCCCGGTGCAAGCTGGGCATAGGCGGTCCTCGCGTTGCAGGTTTTCGCATCTACCAGTCTCTATCTGTAGATTGTGGGAGCCCACCCTGAATCGCCCCAATGCCCTCAGGAGGGAAGGAGATAAAGGCACTGAAAGGTATAGGTAATTGGGCCGCAAGATTCTATCATCACGGAGAACGTCTCTTGATAGAAATGGAGTTTTGTTGTGAGATTGGGTAGCTTCCAAGTTCTCCTGACATGTAGTTCCATAAGTTCTCTTCTAATGAGTCTGTTGCAATCCTGTTTGGATGTGATTTCCATCCCTTCTGGATTTTGTGGCAATAGCGAAGCAATAGAGGCAATAGAAAGGAAGAAATGTATTACTTTCATAGGAACTCAAAAGGGCCCAAGGGACAAGTAGAACAACATAGGAAAACCCAAATCTTGAACCTTGCAAAAAGGTGGAGTACAGGTAAGCCGCCAATGTCCTCATAGCTAGAGACAGGAAGAGAAATGAAATGAAATGGTACTTTATAAGAGAGAGAGACAGAGAGACAGTCTCACCTGCAAGCTGGGCTGTGACAGTGTCAACGAAGGTTTTCACCTTCTCTTGTTGGCAAAGAAGCATAGTCATCCCATACTTCTTCACACGTGCAAATTCATCTGTAGGATAAATTCCCCGCTGGAACAGAATGCTACAATCCAACAGATAATTTTTGTAAGATCCTACATGGGATATGGTGATGGCGAGTAAAACAAACAATGAAGAATGGACAATTTATGATAGAAAGAGATGCTCATAGAAACGAGTTGAAGTCTGTTCTGTTGACCTGTTGACCGAGTAGCCTGCAAATGGAACAATCCCCAAGAGTCTATTAGCTGAATGGGTTAACCACCCTATAATCCTGGCAGTCTATAATAGGTGAAAACATCCAAGAACTCTGAATTGAACTCTACTGATGTAGATGATCCTCCTCTATAGCTGGCTTCAGCATTGCTAGGGGCTGTCGAGCGGTTGCACTGAGATAATGTCAAACACACTTCATGAAAACACCCACAGTTTCGAAACCATCACTTCCGTTACACTGGATGGGATTACCTACAGTGATCAAACCAGAAAGACAGGTTAGGAATCGTACAGAAGAACTCGCTGACTATGGCTGCAGACCCTTTAAGCGTGATGAAATCCCTTGTCAGCTGTGCTGTGCCCATGGCTGCCGAAGCAACACGATCTTCCACTCTGAAGGAAATGCAAGTTTAGTTCCGAACAATCAGAGAGGATTATGCCGGACAAACTGGAAGAGAGATTGTTCCGGGGGATGAGGAGAACCAGGAGCAAGTAAAGCCGGAGGCAACACACTGCGAACAAAACTGAATGGAAGGTCGAAAGAAGGAAGCAATGCAGACGGAAAACACAGTACTGGAAGCAGAATGTATCACCAGCAAGGACACCGCGTGGAATTCCTTACGACGAGCAAAGTGCCCACCAGCTTCTCTCTCACAAAGTACACAAGATCTCGCCTAAGCTGCACGCCCTTCACTCTGCGAGATAATTGCGCAACCGTCAGAGGTCAGTTTCCAAGCCACTGCCAAAGCCTAGTTCAGCAAGGGAACACAATGTGCAGCCAACATAGTGAAAGCACAGCAAGAACTGACAGGAAGCGAAGCAGCGAAATGAGAAGAGTGTAGGCGAGCGTGGAGGTCATCACCAGCCATGGATTGCTCCCTCTCTCTCTCTCTCTCTCTCTCTCTCAGCTCGTGGTGTGCAGTCTGTGCCCACGCTGCACCCGCCACAACAACGGTTGCCGCGCTCCATCGAGCATTATGCCGCCCATTTCATCAGTGGGCCACCCGGCCCACGCTGGGCGCCAGACTGCCAATTCAAATGTGGGTGGATGGATGGCTTCCCTGAAGCTCCTTCCCTTCTTCACTCTTAGTAGTGTAGGAGCCTATCGAGGCAAAGTCTCTTGGATCATTCAGTTTTGATAGGTACGATCATCCACTTAGTCTGTTTTATAATGAACATTTGTAACAAGAATCAAAATATGCTTTAGTGGCTGAGTGATCGGAACACAGGCATTGACACTTGTGCTTTGGATTTGCTTACCAGGGATCAAATGGAATGTGCACGTATGAATCAACAGAGATAGTTGGATTGGAACTTTCTTTGCTATGAAGCCATGCCAGATCACGAGCTGAAGAACCTCACGTTGAGACGCGTGGATGTACTTGAGCCCCGTCATGAATTTCCAGTGATAGTAAGTAGGTCATCATATTTGCGATGCTGGGGCTGTCATCGCAGATGCGTTCTGAATTCTAACGAATGATGGAATCAGCTCAAAAGCCGATTTCAAACTGTAAATGTATGTACGAAACAAAAACTTTCAAGGAACTGAGGATGTGTAGGGCAACTTTGGGTGGCTTTCGGTACTTTTGAAAAATGATTGCACACATCTGGAAGTTAAGATGGCTGTCCGGCACAAGAAAGAGTCTATGAAATTCGGCGGGACCTGTCAGCAGGCCCTGGCGGACAAAACGAAAATTAGTCCAAGCTGATTGTTGCCCACCTGCATTCGAGACTTGCAAGCAAAGCTGTAGGAGGGCATAGAGCAGAGGTTATGGCGACCAAGCTGAGCTGAAAGGAAACTGATCGGGACGTGATGTTTTACTAGGGGATCCTGTCAGCTCAAATTGGCAGGCGCTGGCTATTTTGTTTCTAGTCTGTTTGCAGAACAGATAGCGCTTCTGTGAGAACCACGCAAACTGGCGGCTCATGTGAAGGGGTTGGACGTTGGTACTGTCTTCGCTGAGCAGCTGCTTAGGCAGAGCTTACATCAACACCACCCAGTATGCCGCACTATGAGAACGAGGATGCGGAATGCGAAGTATGGCCGCCGATGGTCCTGATAGATGTAGTAGAGAACATGGATACCACACCTGAGTGCCTTCGTGACCTTGAGGTGAACATGAAGAAACTGGATTTGGAGTTTTGTCCCGAACGACTTCACGAATTTGAAGGAAAGCATGGTTGGACATCTTTGTTATACATTTTTCCACCTTTGGGTAGCTCATATGTCGACGCTAAGAGCTTGGAACGGAATTGGGAATCCATAGAGCCCAAAAGTTGCACGGCCAGAGGTTGGGGGGCGATTGCCACAAGTTGGAAGGCAATTGCCGCGACAACGTGTTCTTATGCAAAGGTAGCAGACATGAATGAGATCGACCCAGCCAAGCAGATTGTGAAGGGATGGGTACCCCTGACGACCTCCAAAAGCCTAGATCTGAGCTCATTTCAGTTTTCAACCTTTGCCGTTTACATGGTTTGTGGATATCTCTCTCACACACACTTCGCTCTTGGGACATTGCAAATATTTTCCCTCTTTCCTGTTTCATTTCATTTCCTCTTGTACCATTGAGCTTCCCGCGGACGTTATAAGCGTTTCATTCTTGATTATCTCTTTCTCTCTATGGGTGCTTTAGAGGCAATGCTGCTCAGATGGAACGGACTTGAGATTTATAATCATACGTGGGCATGATTGTGGCTAACGTGTCAACTTCCAGGGTCAAGCTGGATATCAAATTCCAACTCAACCATCTGCATATGAAACACAAATCAGATTCCCATCTAATGCCAGAGTGACAGATCTATGTAAAAGAATCGAGGAAGCCCGGGACTCTGTGCTGGAGAGTATAGCGGTCACCGAGGGGCACCATTATGATCGTGTTAGAAGCGTGAGTAGCTATTACTCCAGGGTCAAAAAGTTTGTTTGGTCTTAATCTGAATATAAGTCTGGGAAATTTTTTGTGAGAGGGCATACCAGAATTATATTCCCAACTGCTTCTTTCAGGGGCATTTTGATGTCCGCACATGTTTGAGATGACAAGTTTTTGAACTGGAGACTGGATACTGTTGATCACTGTGTAATGATATTGTAATTGGTGGATCACCACTAACCCTACAGTGTTGCCCTTGTTTTATACAAGTAAGTAATGGTTGGAATGCATGTAATGCTGTTGACTGTAGGTGAAGCACATTCTATCTGGTTGGAGGTATAAAATCAGCTCTTTCATGGAGGACCACATGACGCGGATGATGTGGCTGCAGCAACTATGGGCCCCCTGTCGTAAACTCCGTGCAACTGAGTATGAGGAGCGCACTCATATAATGCCGCATGGTGTTGAGGGAGGCTTACTCTCAAAAATGTAGGTGAAATGTGTGCCACTCCTTGTACTATTTCTCCCACTACCAGACCCTACTGCACCCACATTTATGCATTCATAGCCACAATAGCTGGATATGGTAAAGTCAAGGCAAAGAGCTTCTTTGGGAAAATCTGGAATGCACCAGAGTTAAATTTCGTTTTTGGTATTAGTTCACCATTGGAATGTCCCTTTCCACTATGGCAGTGAGCCCCACCCTTCTTTATCTCTGCTGCTGTCCACTGTCTCCCCGTTTTTTTCTGCTCCTTGCAACACAGGCTCTTAGTACTGTGGCAAGCAATGTCAAAGTAACAGTATCTTTCTCCCTCCGCCCCTGGATTTGGTAAATGCCTTATTTGTTCTGTTATTGAGTTTATAAGCTCAATGGTGGTTCATATACCTAGAGCAATGAAACTCCAGAAGCTTTGAGATCAAAAGCAACCCATTTTGCAGATGTTGCACATCTTTCCTGATGTAGCTTCTGGAGACCTGGTTTCTGGCAGTTTTCCTTCATGGCTAGTAGTTTTCCTTTGCTTTACATGTATTGGACCTGGACAGTAGCAGTGGCAGCATGGTCATGGTGGCTCACATATGCTATCTACCAAGACCCAGACAATTTCAGGTCTTCACAGATTTCAATCTCCTGGGGACAATCTAAGATCCTCTTTCTGTGTCTGTTGGTGTTAATCATGTCTCAAGGACCCAAATATCCCTGAAGATGTAGTTTCAGCACTGGAACTCTATCACTGCAGCTAGCAGGCATATTTTATACGAGAAAGAGAGGAACATTTTCTTTTTTCAAGTGAAAGAGAGATCTGGCCAAATGAGAACTTCAAGATTCTATCAATGGTATCTCACAGGATAAGTTTGGCTAGAGAAAAGGAGTTGGACGCACTGGAGGTCATGGTAATATGGGAGAGTGAACTTGCTACAGCCGTGAAATTGGAACTAGACAAATGTCATCAAGAATTCTGCTTATTACTACAGACATCTATGCAGCAATATGAGAAGGATCTAATGAAGGTTAGCCTTTTCTCTCTCTATCTTCCAAATTTCATGCTATCTATACATGTGTTTTCTAGGCAGGAATACATGATCTTGATTCCTTCATGTGGATTAGTGGTGGGTCCTGTTGCTGAAAGGTATTGGTGGTTTGTCAGCACCTACTGAATTGGCGACAAAAACGAGAGTCCATCTTGGAGCAAAGGGTGAATGAAAGGATGGAGTTGGTGGAGCACACTGAAGTCGCCCAGAAAGAGACACTCATGCTTGAAAGTATGATGTCCATAGAAGCTACTGTCGGGGTGATGAAAAAGGTAAACCGCTTTTTGAGCCAAAGCACTAGCAATCACCTTTCTATTCACTTGTCACTCTCACTGAATGGTCTCTTTGGTGCTGAGAGTGGGTAGACCCTTGAGGTCATCCATGATATCCTCCCCCATGTCACAGACTGGAAACAGGTTCAGGGAAGTTTTCTGCCTAACTTCATTTGCATCAGACAATTTTCTGGTAACAGACATGGCTTTGGACACTACAGTCTCTAAGTCAGATTTATCCAGCAAGGTCAAGACTTGCGGGTCCAGATTCAGATCCTTGAGAATCTCTTCTACTTCTGCCAGGACTTAGCCTGTTTGACAGGGCAGTCCTGTTTCCAAGATATAGAGTCGATTAACTTAGGGTATCTGGTGTTGGACATGTGTTGCAACTGACCCCACCATCTGACCTTGAATTCATCTTGTCGGGAGCTTAAGGAAGGGATGCCAAACTCACCCCGAACAGCCACATTGGCTGTTTTGGAGCATGCTGACATGCACTCCTTAAGCACCCCCACTTGAATGGATTCTAGAGACTTAGCCTGGTTGGAGTTATCAACCCATATAGCAGATCCGTACTTGAAGGCAGGTATAATAACGCGGAAAGCAAGGTTTTCTTGACCTCAGAGTTAGACTGAAATTTAAACTCAGGGCAGGAAGCCTACCTTTGAACAGTAAACAGAAGCAGAGAGGAAAGGGAGAGTGCAATTGCCCGTTGTGTGGGCAACCCGAAGACAATATTCATTTTCTGATTCACTGTCCGGGGTACTCTCACCAGAGAGAAGCTCTCCTCCAATCTATCAAGAGAATTGTGCCTGTACCCCTGTTTACCAACTTTGAAAGTCTCGAGGCTGAGCCAAAAGCCCAGGCCCTTCTGAGGCCTAGTTTTTGGGCAAATTACACACAGCAGATTGATGCTTGTGTGAAGGGATCTCTAGAGGATATCTGGAAAACCCAAATCAATTCTATGTATAAAGGTAAGTCTTACTACCAATGTCAGCCCCTGACAGAGGTAGGTTCTGTCCCTTTGGTTTCCGCTCAAACTGGGCGCGGGGTCAATGGCTACAAGGCTACGGCAAACAACGTCTTATGAGTACATTCTTTGGTGAGTATCAGGGTTCCATTGCAGTGACAGCAATGCAAGCTTCAGTGTGGAGCACTCAGTAATTATTGCAACACTCTTTGCTTTATAAGTGACTTGGGTGGCCTCTTCCAAAAGGCTTTCAATACAAGTGCCGAGAGGCATTTTGACCACTGAGGGTGTTGGACAAGGTTCTGTCTTATAGATAACATTGTAGAGACTATATGATGTCACAAATCTTAGGTGATGCCTTCTCTAGTTTTATCTCACGAAGCTTAGATTGTTCAATCCCTTGTCTTCAAAATTTTGATGGTCATATGGATTTTTGAGTATTTGTTGGATCTGTTCCAGATCGAGGATGCCTCCAGATTAGAGAAGGAGGGCATGGAGAAGTTATTGAGAGAGAAAGAGGACAAGGAGAAGCACCTCCAGATGAAGGCGGAGGCATTACAAAGAGAGCTTCAAGAGGCAAGACAAACACTACAGGAGCTTGAGCATAGTATACAGGAAGAATCTGAGTGCGCAGTTTGTGCTCAAGAAATGGAAGGCATCAAAGGGACTCGGAAAAGGCGGTTGAATAACTCGGGTGTTGAGCCAGCTCGAAAGAGAGTGTGTTTCAAACCGTGCAACCATGCCGGGGTGTGTGATGAGTGTGCCAGCAATATTTGGACCCGCACTCAGAAATGCCCGCTGTGCAACACCCAACTCACTGAGAAGCCAACTGCCATTTTCTTGTGACTATCACCACACTGACGCACCAACAAAACTACATTTGGGCACACGGTAAGATGGCGCACACTAGGTGCGTTCCATTTTAATGGTCTGAAGCTTTTGAAGAAATGAAATGAAATGAAATAGAGGAACGGCTGCATTTATTTTGTGATCAAGTTCTTTGAAGGTTCCCGCCTTCCCAATCTCATTAGAAGTATTCAACACTAATGAGCTCAGTCAGCAGCCCATCAGGCTTGGTAAAACAAAAACTTTCGATTTGTGTAACTTTGCAATTGTGATTGCCATCAAATGTAGGCAACAAATTATCAGATCATTTGATCTACACGAAGTTGATTCGATAGTTTTACCCTGTTGGATTTGAGCTGAAACATGATTGTTATTCAATGCTGGGGTTTGAGTTGTTGTTATGGTTTGTGATTATGATTGTACTCTTGATCCATGACCTTGTGGTACATTTCAGTACTAGAGATGATACAATTCCCCTGCACTATCAAAATACCGAAACATATTCTTCTAATATGTGTGTTTGCAATTTGAGTCTCACTTAGCTGGTAGCTGCTAAATCTAATTTACAACTTTTCTGGTCCAGTGCTTTGCTGCCAATGTGGTCTGGCCATACCAGAAGCAGCAGGTCTTGTCCACCCCATTGGTGGGGTTGGGAATGTAGAGGGAGATGAGCTCCTCTGCAAAAGAGGCCTAATCACTTACCTTAGAGCTTACCTCCACACATAAAGATTAGAAGGAACCATTTTGGTACTCCAAGCCACATTGGTCAGAACCTCAGTCAATATGCGAAGCAAATGAGCTCTGAATGGGAGAGTGCATTAACTGCTTTTACCAATGACCTACATGAGAGAACACACCCTTAGCAGTGTTGCCAATAAATGGAGGCCAGCTGAAACATCATAAAAGATTCCAGGCTACAGCAAGTTACCGCCACTAACCGCGTTATACAATTGGGAAAGATTGGTAGAGTTGAATTCACGATTGTGTGTTAGCAATCTCGTAAACATTGAGATGCTTTTTCTGTAGAAAAGGTGATGTCCACAGGTCAGGATAGTATGTGTAACAATGGACATGCCAAGCCCTCCAATTTTCATCGTAACAGATTGGAATTGGTGATAATGGTCCCACTTCCCAATTTGAACTCTCTAGCTCACAGGGAGTGCAACGCATCTCCAATGAAAGATATCCATCAAACAAGATCAAGTTCACTAAGGTCCAGGTCAGGAACTCTAAAGGTAGTTAATTCGGTCTGGGCCTACGTAGGGGAGCTGCATTGTCACCCACCAATATCTATCGGCCATGGGTTTGACGTGCTATTCTACCCATTGGACAGGCTTACAGATTTTGAATATGCCTCCCCAACCAAACAACAAACTCTCTGCTTCCTGCAGAACAGCCTAGTCCCAAACAGTCGTCACATTATGCTGCAAACTTGCCCCTCAGCAGCAGTGGCCCAACTCACCTAGTGTTAGCTTTGAAGACCCCCAGTGCTTGGTGCAGAGCTGGTTTCTTGTTGTTCTGCTTTGTCCCATGGGCCCCCTCTGGACATTAGAGGTTTCTTGCTTGCTTTCTTCCTTCTTTCCTATGTGTTTTTCTAAGTAAGTATGAACCCTCAATATGCCGATTAGGCATAGTGATTAATAAGAACAACTGTATGGTCAGAAACCTGACAGTCCCAGTGATGAAGTTATGATAGAAAGTTCCTTATGGGAAGGCAGGCAAAAAATATGGCACATCTACAAACTAAAAGTACTAGTTCAGTAAGTCAGTCTGTTTCTCTGGGGCAGGTATGAAGGCGTAGGAACAAGAGGCAAAGACAACTATTTGAAGATTGAGTGACGGACTACACACATATAACTACCTGAGGAGCACCAACCAATACATGCCATGCTTCCAGCTTGATTCTTTCCCAGAAGCCAAGGTCCTCTGAGGATGCCAATTTCCCCGTATATGTCGGTGCTGTATGTTGATGGTGCCTTTGAGTGGATACTGTAGTGGTTTTCCGCTGTTGCCCCTGGCCTGTGAACTAGGCCTTTTATAGAGTTGAAGATGCCCAATTAGAAAGATATGAAGATTTTCATGTCCCGGCAAACTTCCACCAATTTCCTGTATTATTTTTGTCATTTTGACCTTATCATCATGAGGTCACGTTTAGATTACAAATTAACAGAAACTTTGTGAAATAGGTACCCTCCATGACCCTGTGCGCAGAGCTGAGGCAAATGGGATATTGCAACATGTGAATTTGGAAGATCATGATGTAGAGGTTCTTCACATTCTTGCTCTCCCCCGCTTTGAGAGACTTTGTTTTTGTGGGGGAGGATATAGCTCCTTTCTCTTTGCGCTCCTTGAGCAGTAGTTGCTTTTGGACTGCTTTTTGGTTCTGGTTTTGTCTCATCTCTCTTGTTTTTTCCCATTTTGTCCCATAAGGTCTTTAAGCTTTCTGCGGACATTATAAAGTACCATTTCATTTTATTTCTTTGCGTGTTTGCCAAGTTTACCTGAAAGATGACAAGTTTGCTGCACGCCCTGATTCCCTAGTCTTCTTTTAAATAAAATCGGAGTAATGGTCACAACAAAGAGAACTGGTATGACTAGGACCACGCTCCAATGGAGATATAGAGTGCCCTAGCAGGCGGTCATGTGCTTTCCTGCAAGTCTGAGAGATTGAATTCAAATGGAGGTCCAGTGTATCAAAAGTCCCATAAACTACATAAAGTGTGCGCAGGAAAATGAGAAAAAGATCTGAGCCACTTGTCGTTGACTTTCAGGTCACAGCGGCTGTCCAAAGGCTTAGGGAGGTCCAACCATATTTTCATGTGAGACAAGTGACGTGTGATCTCCTGATGTCTGGGTCAGACTCATTTTGGGGCATATTACAGACTCAATCATACCGTGCCCAAGCATGTTTGACGAAAATGAAGAGAAGGTGGGTACCAACATCATGGCCGACTCCAAAGAAGATGGAGAGAAGGTAGAAGTGATCGTGTTACAGGATCTGGATTGAGGACTCAGAAGCAGTTCTGGTTATAAACTTCAAAACCAATCCGTGAATTGGATTAATGGTGGATGAGGGTCCCACCTCAATTGAAGGGGATACGTCACTACCCACCTCGGAGGTGTTGCTCGGCTTCTTGCTTCCCTCAAAGGTTTGCATACCACCCTCTGCCTCAACCCCTTTCTCTTTCCCCACATCATGAGCATGAGTCCCACCATCTATGGGGTCCGAATCAGCATTTACAGTCACCTTCATTGCAGCCCCCTCTTTCTCCCCTGCAGCCTTCCCCCCACTTACACTCTCCTTCTGCACTTGTGGCAACTCAGCGCTTTCCCCACCCCCTCCTGGCAACACCTCACGGTTAGATAGAATGGTGTCAGGAGGGGGCTCTTTGCTACTTGAGCCAGGGAGAACTTGTTGTTGCATGGATGTCATGAGTTCCAGAAGTTGTGCCAACTGCTTCTCCATTTCAGGGAGTTTCTGAATTGTTTTCTCCATGTCTTGCGTTTTTGACATTTGCCTCTCGATGGCTGTGATGCGTGATGCCAAAGAACTGCCGCCTCCCTGTGCATACAGAAAAGAGCATTAGTCATCTCACCTCTTTCAACTCTACACCTACCTCAACTTGCACCCTACCCAAATTCTGTTTGTGCAAATGGATGGAGAGGGCTGGGAAGGATGCAAGTGCAAATACCCGGCACATGGTGGCCTCCGAAGGTGCTTCCCCATCATTGTTTGGCTCCTGCCCAAGTTCAGATAGAGAGTGGTCGCGGCTTTTCTGTTTTTTCTGCACATTTGTATTTTCCCACAACGTGGCAAATATGAGCCCTCAACATGTAGCCAGAACCAGCTCCTAACTAGGACCTTACATACAAGGCTTGCCGTGGATGAGGTGTGGTACTTGGGTCCTATGTCATGTGGCAATCACACACAAATGAAGGCAAAACAAGAAAGTGCCACAAGGCCAAAAAAGGTAAACAGCAAACAGACACACAAACCATATCTGACAGCTTTAGTAGTGGCTTGGGAAACAGCTGCCTTGTGCTTACCAACCGGGCTGCTTGGCCAGCAACACCTGCGCGACCCCAACGTGAGGGATTTGTGACACAAGCACGGGCTTGCTTCATACTTTCAGTCTTGGCCACTCCTGTTGGGGACTCCCAGTACTCCACAAGGCGATCCCAATATGCAGGTTTGGTGTTCACAGGTCTAACTCCCTTCCCCTTCCATATTTCCTTCAGTCTTGCACGCTCACCCTTCATTATCTTTGCACTCGCCCTAGCTACAAACTCTCGACTCACAGGGTGGGGATAGTACTCATAGGTCTCGTTCAGCATGTCCACCACTGTTGTGATGGCCACTGCATCTTGCATATCAACATTCTGCAGACTTGGATCACAGAACGTAAGTGCCAGACTACGCAAGTCTCGCTGCCAATGGTCCTTACCTTCACTCCCCGCATCTATTTTTCCAAGGGTTGTTACCTCCACCTTGTGGCGCTTCAGACCTTCTGCCACCCTTGCATCCCCCTTGGTTTCCCATGTCTTAAGGGTGCGCCGGCGTGCACGCCTCAACTGTGTGGCGCGGCTGGGCTGTGGACCATCCTCATCATAACCATAATCACGAGTGGGGGGCGGCCATTGCGAAGGCCCTTGGGAAGATGCAGGCTGCCATGTCCATTGTAGTTCAAATTTCAGTCTAGTTCCGAGAGTGGGTAGACCCTTCAGGTCATCCATGATGGCCTCCCCCATGTCACAGACTGGAAACAAGTTCAGGGAAGTTTTCTGCTTAACTTCATTTTCATCAGACAATTTCCTGGCAACAGACATGGCTTTGGACACTACAGCCTCTAAGGCAGATTTAACCAGCAGGGTCAAGACTTGCGGGCTAATATTCAGATCCTTGAGAATCTCTAGAAGACTCTCTTCCGCCAGGACTTAGCCTGTTTGACAGGGCAATCCTGTTTCCAACATATAGAGTCGATTAACTTAGGAAATCTGATGTTGGAAATATGTTGCAGCTGACCCACCACCTGACCTTGAATTCATCTCGTCGAGAGCTTAACGAAGGGATGCCAAACTCACCCCGAACAGCCACATTGGCTGTTTTGGAGTATGATGACATACTCCTTAAGCACCCCAACTCTAATCGACTCTAGAGACTTAGCCTGGTTGGAGTTTTCAACCCATATTGCAAATGCGTACTCGACCAAGGCGGGTCTAATAACGGGACAAAGTTGACTTGACCTCAGAGTTGATCCCTCTGCAGTGGAAAATTTAGTGAGACCCAGCGCTTTGCGCTTGCCAGTTTGAACAACTTTCTGAATATGTGCATCCTAATTACAGTTCGAGGAAAACTCAACGCCGAGGTGTCTGTAGGAGGGAGGACCGAAATCTCTTGGCTTCCCCACTGCCACTTGAGATCATCCCCTCCCTCTACTCGGTCCTTGAATGCCACCACTGCACATTTACTGACATTAGCCTCTAGCCCCCAAAGGTCAAAGTATCTCTTCGCGCAATCAATCAACTCATGGAGATCGGAAGGAGTCTCCCCTATGCCTGCGATACCTGGAAAGCCTGAACTACTTGATTATACCAATGTATGTCACACTACCGGATAGAGCCCTTCACACAGGTTTGAGGGTTCTTTGGATACGAGTCACCTGTGCAAGTGCGGGGCCTTTGTGGCGTTTCCTCGACATGCCTTCAAGAGGTGGACTGGCACCTTCCGCGCTGCTCCCCTCCTTTTCCTTGCACCTTCCACGCTGCTCTCCTCCTCTGCCTCTTCCTTGCCTGGTGTGTCGTCCGAGGTGTTGGACTTGGAGCATGTCCGCAGCCCAAAAGGTAGGGAGTGTGTGCTCCTTACAATGGGGACGGAAGGAGCTGAAGAATGACTTGTAGCAGGCCAAAACCCACGAAATATGAAGTGGGACCCCAAAGCAAGGAGAGGCAAAGTACAGCAGCAGAACACTTACAGAAACAGGAACTCTGCTGAACAATGTGGAAAATGCGGGGAGTGTGGGGCTCCTTCACAATGGGCACACTGACTACTTGGCCCAGCTGCATGCATGGAGACTGTAGAGAAAACCACAGTAGATTGAAAGGGGAGGAAATGACACTGTTCAGCACGCGAAGTCGCATGCAACCAAATCCATCCGTTCATTTCGAAAAAAACATCCACGTGTAACAAATCCGAGGTCGTGAACATGACGACTTGAAGTTGACTGGTGATCCACATTGCTGAGCAACGTCAAGAGTTGAAGGTGTAGGGGTGGTGTAGGTCACTGCAAGCAACATTGCACCACAAGAATTGTAAATGATGAAGGCTGCTGTGTCACAGAGGCAAGGCACATTTGGCCGTCCAGCATCCATTGCAGATAAGACATTCACTAGATAATGCATTTAGTGCTATATGTACTTGAACGAATGAACCTTGTCCATAAGCATTTATGGGCCGCCCTTGAGCGAAACTGCTCAGTGCTAGCTTGTACATCTTGTAGAGCATCGCAGATGATCAGGATTCATCTCAAGTCTGAGGATGTGTTGGGCAACTTTGGGGAGCTTCGGTGCTTTTGAAAGACCTGGCGGACAAAACTAATATTAGTCCAAGCTGATCGTTGCCCACCTGCATTCGAGACTTGCAAGCAAAGCTGTAGGAGGGCATAGAGCAGAGGTCATGGGGACATCGGGACCAAGCTGAGCTGAAAGGAAACTGATCGGGACGTGATGTTGTACTAGGGGATCCTGTCGGCTCAATTTGGCAGCTGGCTATTTTGTTTCTAGTCTGCGTGCAGAACAGATAGCGCTTCTGTGAGAACCACGCAAACTGGCGGCTAATGTGAAGGGGTTGGACGTTGGTACTCTCTTCGCTGAGCAGCTATTTAAAGTGTGGCAGAGCTTACATCAACACCATCCAGTACTGCCGCACTATGACAACAAGGATGCGGCATGCGAAGTATGGCCGCCGATGGTCCTGATAGATCCAGTAAAGTATATTGGGGATATCACAGCTGAGTGCCTTGAGGGGAACTTGAAGAATCTGGATTTGGAGTTTTGTCCCGAACGACTTCACGAACTTGAAGGAAAGCTTGGTTGGAAATATTTGTTATACGTGTTCCCACCTTTGGGTAGCTCATATGTCGACGCTAAGAGCTTGGAACGGAATTGGGAATCCGTAGAGCCCAATAGTTGCACGGCCACAAGTTCGGAGGCGATTGCCCTGACAAGGTGTTCTTATGCAACGGTAGCAGACATGAATATGATCGACCCAGCCAAGCAGATTGTGAAGGGATGGGCACCCCTGACGACCTCCAAAAGCCCAGATCTAAGCTCATTTCATTCTTCAGCCTTTGCCGTTTACATGGTTTGTGAATATCTCGCTCACACGCACTTCGCCCTTGGGACATTGCAAACATTTTCCCTCTTTTCTCTCCCTCTCTCTCTCATGTTCATGTTTTCTTCCATTTTGTCCCATAAGCTCTATGAGCTTTCCGCGGACGTTATAAAGCACCATTTCATTTCATTTCATTTCTCTCTTCCACTATGAGGATAAAAAATGCTTGGGAGCTTACCTGCACGAGGCCTTCACCCTTAGACAATCCCTCGAGCAATAGTTTTATTTTTGGCTCTGGTTTTGTTTCCACTCATGTTTTCTACCATTTTCTCCATGAGCTTTCCGCGGACGTTACAAAGCACCATTTCATTTCTGGATTTGGTAAATGCCTTATTTGTTCTTTTATTGAGTTTATAAGCTCAATGGTGGGTCATATACCTAGAGCAATGAAACTCCCGAAGCTTTGAGATGTCCCATTTTGCATGATGTTGCACATCTTTCCTGCTGTAGCTGCTGGAGACCTGGTTTCTAGCAGTTTTCCTTCATGACTAGTAGTTTTCCTTCACTCTACATGTATTGGACCTGGAGTAGCAGTGGCAGCATGGTCATGGTCGCTCACATATGCTATCTACCAAGACCCAGATAATTTTCAGGTCTTCACAGATTTCAATCTACTGGGGACGACCTAAGATCCTATTTCTGTGTCTCTTGGTGTTAATCATCTCAGCGACCCAAACATCCCTGAAGATGTAGTTTCAGCACTGGGAACTCACTGCAGCTAGCAGGCATTTTTATACGAGAAAGAGAGGAACATTTTCTATTTTCAAGTGAAAGAGAGATCTGGCCAAATGTGATGTTCAAGATTCTATCAATGGTATCTCACAGGATAAGGTCGGCTAAAGAAAAGGAGATGGACGCACTGGAGGTCATGGTAATACTGGAGAGTGAACTTGCTACAGCTGAGCAATTGGAACTAGATAAATGTCATGAAGAATTCTGGTTATCACTAAAGACATCTATGCGGCAATGTAAGAAGGATGTAATGAAGGTTAGCCTTTTCTCTCTCTATCTTCCATATTTCATGCTATCGTGTGTTTTCCAGGCAAGAATACATGATCTTGATTCCTTCATGTGGGGGTCCTTTTGTAAATGTCATCACGAATTCTGGTTACTACTACAGACATGTATGCAGCAATATGAGGAGGATCTAATGAAGGTTAGCATTTTCTCTCTCTATCTTTCAATTTTCATGCTATCTATACATGTGCTTTCCAGGCAGGAATACATGATCTTGATTCCTTCATGTGGATTAGTGGTGGGTCCTGTTGCTGAAAGGTATTGGTGGTTTGTCAGCTCCTACTGAATTGGCAACAAAAACAAGAGTGATCCATCTTGGAGCAAAGGGTGAATGAAAGGATGCAGTTGGTGGAGCACACTGAAGTTGCCGAGAAAGAGACACTCATGCTTGAAAGTATGATGTCCATAGAAGCTACTGTCGGGGTGATGAAAGAGGTGAACCGCTTTTTTTGAGCTAAAGCATTAACAATCACCTTTCTATTCACTTGTCACTCTCACTGAATGGTCTCTTTGGTGAGTATCAGGTTTCCATTGCAGTGACAGCAATGCAAGCTTCAGTGTGGGTGCACTCAGTTATTATTGCAACACTCTTTGCATCACAAGTGACTTGGGTGGCCTCTACCGAAGGCTTTTAATGCAAGTGCCAAAAGACATGTAAACCACATGGGGTTGTTGGACAAGGTTCTATCTTATATATAATATTGTAGAGAATGTATGATGTCACAAGTCTTAGGTGATGCCTTCTCTAGTTTTATCTCACGAAGCTAAGATTGTTGAATCCCTTGTCTTCAAAATTTTGATGGTCAAATGGTTTTTGGAGTATTTGTTGGATTTGTTGCAGATCGAGAATGTCACCAGATCAGAGAAGGAGGACATGGAGAAGAAGTACAAAATGGAAGTGGCTAGGCTATTGAGAGAGAGAAAGAGGACATGGAGAAGCACCACAAAACAGAAGCGGCGAGGGCATTGAGAGAAAAAGAGGACATGGAGAAGCACCACAAAATGGAAGAATTGACGGTAGTGAGAGAATTGAGAGTGACAATGTACAGGGAGATGAAGAACAAAATGGAAGGGGAGAGGTTATTGAAAGAGAAAGAGGACATGTAGAAGCACCACCAAATGAAGGAGACATTACAAAGAGAGCTTCAGGAGGCAAGGCAAACACTGCACGAGCTTGAGCAAAGTATACAGGAAGAATCCGAGTGCGCAGTTTGTGCTCGAGAAATGGAAGGCATCAAGGGGACTCGGAAAAGGCCATTGAGTAACTTTGGTGTTGAGCCAGCTCGAAAGAGAGTGTGTTTTAAACCGTGCAACCATGCCGGGGTGTGTGATGAGTGTGCCATCAATATTTGGACCCGTACTCAGAAATGCCCGTTGTGCAACACCCAACTCACTGAGAAGCCAACTGCCATTTTTTTGTGACTATCACCACACTGAAGCACCAACAAAACTACATTTGGGCACAATGTAGGATGGCACACACTAGGTTGGTTCCATTTTAATTTTTTCTGAAGCTTTTGAAGAAAGAGAGGAACAACTTCATTTATTTTGTTATCAAGTTCATTGAAGGTTTCCGCATTCCCAATCTTATTAGAAGTATTCAACACTAATGAGCTCGGTTAGCAGCCAATCAGGCTTGATAAAACAAAAACTTTAGAATTGTGTAACTTTGCGATTGTGATTGCCATCAAATGTAGGCAACAAATTATCAGATCATTTGATCTACACAAAATTGATTAGATGGAGTAGTTTTGCCCTGTTGGATTTGAGTTGAAACACGATTATTATGCAATGCTGAGGTATGGAGTTCTTATTATGGTTTGTGATGATGATTGTACTCTGAAGTTCAGTTTAGAAATAGGTACATGACAGCCATGATTCGGTTGAAGTTTGCCGGGACATGAAAATCTTCATATCTTTCTGTTTGGGCATCTTCAACTCAAGAGAAGGCCTAGCTCACAGGCCAGTGGCAACAGCAGGAAAACCACTACAGTATCCACTCAAAGGCAACATCGACATACAGCACCGGTATCACATGTACGGGGGAATTTGCATTCTCAGAGGACCTTGGCTTCTGGGAAAGACTCAAGGAAGCATGGCATGTATTGGTTGGTGCTCCTCTGGTAGTTATGGTGTGTAGTCCGTCACTCAATCTTCAAATAGCTGTGTGCCTTTCCTCTTGTTCCTTCGCCTTCATACCTACCCCAGAGAAACTGACTGACTCACTGAACTAGTACTTTTAGTTTGTAGACGTGCCATAGTATTTACCTGCCTTCCCACAAGGAACTTTCAATCATAACTTGTTCACTGGGACTGTCAGGTTTCTGACCATACAGTTGTTCTTATTAATCACTGTGCCAAATTCGGCATATTGAGGGTTCATACTTTGATAGAAAAACACATAGGAAAGCAAGGTGCAAGAGACCTCTAACGTCCAGAGGGGGCCCGTGGGACAACGCAGAACAACAAGAAACCAGCTCAGCACCAAGCACTGGGGGTCTTCAAAGCTGATAGTTTCTGCCAAAGATTGTGGGTCCCTAAAATGATAATAGTGCCTTCCTCATATCTTGTAGTGTGCCAGGCAGAGGACGTTCCATTAGCGGTATCCCAAATGACTAGGTGAGTTGGGCCACTGCTGCTGAGGGGCGAGTTTGCAGTTTAATGTAACGACTGTTTGGGACTAGGATGTTCTGCAGGAAGCAGTTTGTTGCTTGGTGGGGAGGCTTAATCAAAATCTGTAGGCCTGTCCAATGGGCAGAGTAGCACATCAAACCCATGGCTGACAGATATTGGTGGATGACAATGCAGCTCCCCTGCGTAGGCCCAAGAACCGAATTAACAACTTTAGAAGTTCCTGACCTGGACCTTAGTGAACTTGATCTTGTTTGATGGACATCTTTCACTGAAGATGAGTTGCACTCCCTGTGAGCTAGAGAGTTCAAATTGGAAAGTGGTAACATTATTATCACCGATTCCAATCTGTTGTAATGAAAACTGGAGTGCTTGGCATGTCCATTGCTACACATGATACCCTGACCTGTGGACATCGCCTTTTCTACAGAAAAAGCAGTTCAAATTTTAGAGATTGCTAACAGGCAAACGTGGATTCAACTCTACCAATCTTTCCCAACTGTATAACGCGGTTAGTGGCGGTAACTCGTTGTAGCCTTGAATCTTTTATGGTGTTTCAGCTGGCCTCCATTTATTGGCAACACTGCTAAGGGTATGTTCTCTCATGTAGGTCCTTGATAAAATTAATGCACTCTCCCATTCAGAGCTCATTTGCATCACATATTGACTGAGGTTCTGGCCAATGTGGTAAGCTCTAGCAGTAAGTGATTGGGCCTCTTTTTTAGAGGAGCTCATCTCCCTCTACATTGCCAACCGGACAAGACCTGCTGCTTCTGGTATGGCCAGACCACATTGGCAGCAAAGCACTAGACCAGTAAAGTTGTAAATTAGATTTAGCAGCTACCAGCTAAGTGAGACTCAAATTGCAAACTTGTACCACAAGTTCATGGATCATCTTTCTTGGAACAGGAGGTAATGGGATGCACATGTATTGTCCAATTTTCTCTATTATTTTTGTCATTTTGACCTTATCATCATGAGGTGACGTGCAGATTACAATTTAAACTTTGTGTAATGGGTACCCTCCATGACCCTGTGAGCAGAGCTGAGACAAATGGACTATTGGAACATGCGGACTTGGAAGATGAAGATGTAGAGGTTCTTCACATTCTCGCTCTCCCCTGTTTTGAGTGACTTCGTCTTTGTGGGGGAGTATATGGCTCCTTTCTCTTTGGGCTCCTTGAGCAGTAGTTGCTTTTGGGCTGCTTTTTGGCTCTGGTTTTGTCTCCTCTCTCTTGTTTTTTCCTTTTTGTCCCATAAGCTCCGAGGATTCCACGGACGTCATAAAGTACCACTTCATTTCATTTCTTTGGGTGTTTGCCAAGTTTACCTGAAAGATGACAAGTTTGCTGCACGCCCTGATCTTCTAAAAAAAAAATGGAGTAATGGTCACAACAAAGAGAACTAGTATGACTAGGACCACGCTTCAATGGAGATATAGAGTGCCCTAGCAGGCGGTCATCCGCTTTCCTGCAAGTCTGAGAGATTGAATTCAAATGGAGGAAAAGTCCCATAAACTACATAAAGTGTGCACAGGGGCGACAATCACATCTGACTCTTCTGCTGACTACTCACCAAGTTCAAGCCACATGCAATTGGGTCTGGCACAAGTTTAGCAAGTATTTACCAGGAAAATGAGAGAAAGATCTGAGCCAGTTATCGTTGACTTTCAGGTGACAGCGGCTGTCCAAAGGCTTAGGGAGGTCCAACCATATTTTCATGTGAGATGAGTGACGTGTGATCTCCTGATGCAGACTTGCGAAAGAGTAATAACAGAATTCGATGAGGATCCGGGTCAGACTCATTTTGGGGCATATTACAGACTCAATCATACCGGGCCCAAGCATGTTTGACGAAAATGAAGAGAAGGTGGGTACCAACACCATGGCCACATGACTCCAAAGAAGATGGAGAGAAGGTGGAAGTGATCGTGTTACAGGATCTGGATCGAGGACTCAGAAGCAGTTCTGGTTATAAACTTCAAAACCAATCCGTGAATTGGATTAATGGTGGATGAGGGTCTCACCTCAATTGAAAAGGATACGTCACTACCCACCTCGGAGGTGTTGCTCGGCCCCTTGCTTCCCTCCAAGGTTTGCATACCACCCTCTGCCTCAACCCTTTCCCTTTCCCCACATCATGAGCATGAGCCCCACCATCTACGGTGTCCGGATCAGCAATTACAGTCACCTTCATTGCAGCCCCCTCTTTCTCCCCTGCAGCCTGCCCCCCACTTACACCCTCTTTCTGCACACGTGGCAACTCAGCACTTTCCCCACCCCCTTCTGACAACACCTCGCGCTTAGATAGAATGGTGTCGGAAGGGGGCTCTTTGCTACTTGAGCCAGGGAGAACTTGTCGTTGCATGGCTGTCATGAGTTCCAGAAGTTGTGCAACTGCTTCTCCATTCCAGAGAGTTTCTGAATTATCTTCTCCATTTGCCTCTCGATGGGTGTCATGCGTGATGCCAAAGAACTGCCGCCTCCCTGTGCATACAGAAAAGAGCATTAGTCATCTCACCTCCTTCAACTCTACACCTACCTCAACTTTCACCCTACCCAAATGCTGTTTGTGCATTGAATGGATGGAGAGGGCTAGGAAGGATGCAAGTGCAAATACCCGGCACATGGTGGCCTCCGAAGGTGCCCCCCCCATGATTCTTTGGCTGCTGCCCAAGTTCAGATAGAGAGGGCTGGCTGTGGCTTTTCTGTTTTTTCTGCACATTTGTAACCCACAACGTGGCAAATATGAGCCTTCAACATGTTGCCAGAACCTGCTCCTAACCAGGACGTTACATACAAGGCTCACCGTGGATGAGGTGTGGTACTTGGGACCTCTGTCATGTGGCAATACACACAAATGAAGGCAAAAGAAGAAAGTGCCACAAGACCAAAACAGGTAAACACTGCTCGACCCCAACGCGAGGGATTTGTGACACAAGCACGGGCTTGCTTCATAATTTCAGTCTTGGCCACCCCTCTTGGGGACTCCCAATACTCCACAAGGCGATCCCAATATACAGGTTTGGTGTTCACAGGTCTAACTCCCTTCCCCTTACATATTTCCTTCAGTCTTGCACGCTCACCCTTCATTATCTTTGCAATCGCCCTAGCTACAAACTCTCGACTCACAGGGTGGGGTAAGTACTCATAGTTCTCGTTCAGCATGTCCACCACTGTCGTTATGGCCACTGCATCTTGCATATCAACATTCTGCAGACTTGGATCACAGAACCTAAGTGCAAGACTACGCAAGTCTCGCTGCCAGTGGTCCTTACCTTCACACCCCGCGTCTATTTTTCCAAGGGTTGTTACCTCCACCTTGTGGCGCTTCAAACTTTCTGCCACCCTTGCATCCCCCTCGGTTTCCCATGTCTTAAGGGTGCGCCAGCGTGCACGCCTCAACTGTGTGGCGCGGCTGGGCTGTGCACCATCGTCATCAGAACCATAATCACGAGTGGGGGGCTGCCATTGCGAAGGCCCTTGGGAAGATTCAGGCTCCCATGTCCAATATCCTGTAGGAGGAGGTGGACCCCATTGTGGCGGAGGCCATGTGCTGCCTGCTGTTGGCTGCAATTGCGAGGAAACGACTGTGTGTAATGTGGGGGACGTGCACAAGGGGGCTGCCGAGGTGCTGTCTCCGATGCTACCTACTCCATAGACAAAAAAGCAAGTTAGACTAGCAATGGAAGGGGCCTGCCACCCCTCACATATAGGCAAAGGAAATGATCAGTGGAAGATAAAGCAGAAAAAGCAGAAAGGGAGGCTGAGTCAAATAAAGCTCAGCCCCTTTCACACTCTTGGCACTAGACTGAAATTACAATTAAGGCAGGAAGCCTACCTTTCAACAGCAAATAGACACAGAGCGGAAAGGGGGATCGCAAATGCATTACGGGAATTGTTGTTGTGCCCTTGTTCACCAACTTTGTAAATCTCAAGGCTGAAGCAAAAGTCCAGGCCCTTTCAGGCCACTCTTGGCACTACATTGAATTTCAGCTCAGGGCAGGTAGCGTACCTTTTAACAGCAGACAAAAGCAAAGAGGAAAATGGGATTGCAAATGCCCGTCCTGCGGAACCTGAAGACAACATTCCATTTATGATTCACTGTCATGGGAACTGTCATTCACTGTCATTCACTTTCTGAATCACTGTCATGGTTACTCTCCCTTTACACAAGCGTCTTGACCTGCTGTGTGTGGTTTGCCCAATAACTAGGCCCCAAAAGAGGCTGTGCATTTGGCTCAGCCTCGAGACTTTCAAAGTTGGTAAACAGAGGTACAGGCACAATTCCCTTGATAGATTTGAAGAGAGTGTCTCTCTGGTGAGAGAACCCTGGACAACGAATCAGAAAATGAATATTGTCTTCAGGTTGCCTGTACAACGAGCAATTGCACTCTCCCTTTCTCCACTCTGACTGTCATAGTATCAGGCAGTCTCTCTGCATGGTCAACGTCGCTGGTGAATTATCAGCCGAGGTCCAGAGCAACATTGGAGTCAAACAGGGCTGCCCCCTTTCACCGATGGGGGACCAACACAATCAGATCTCCTCTACGCTGATGATGTTGCCCTTTCGGCACAATCCCCGGTCTTCCTGCAACGCCATCTCCACAGAGAGCACTTTGCGATTGCCAGTTTGAACAACTTTCTGAATATGTGCAGTTCGAGGAAAACTACGCCCAGGTATCTGTAGGAAGGGAGGACCGAAATCTCTTGGCTTCCCCACTGCCACTTGAGATCATCTCCTCCCTCTACTCGGTCGTTGAATGCCACCACTGCACGCCTCAAGCCCCCAAAGGTCAAAGTATCTCTTCGCGCAATCAATCAACTCATGGAGATCGGAAGGAGTCTCCCCTATGCCTGCGATACCTGGTAAGCCTGAACTACTTGTTTATACCAATGTATGTCACACTACCGGATAGAGCCCCTCACAAAGGTTTGAGGGTTCTCTGTGCAAGTGTGGGGCCTCTGTGGCGTTTCCTCGACATGCCTTCAATGCCGCCCCGATGTGGACTGGCACCTTCCACGCTGCTCCTCTCCTCTGCCTCACCTTCCGCCCTGCTCCCCTCCTCTGCCTCTTCCTTGCCTGGTGTGTAGTCCGAGGTGTTGGACTTGGAGCATGTCCGCTGGCCAAAAGGTGGGGAGTGTGTGCTCCTTACAATGGGGACGGAAGGAGCTGAAGAATGACTTGTAGCAGGCCAAAACCCACGAAATATGACGTGGGACCCCAAAGCAAGGAGAGGCAAAGTTCAGCAGCAGAACACTTACAGAAACAGCGACTCTGCTGAACTATGTGGGAACTGTGAGGAGTGTGGTGAGTGTGGGGCTCCTGGCACACTGACTACTTGGCCCAGCTGCATGCATGGAGACTGTAGAGAAAACCACAGAAGATTGAAATGGGAGGAAATGACACTGTTCAATTCGCGTAGTCGCATGCAACCAAATCCATCCGTTCATTTCGAAAAAACATTCCACGTGTAACAAATCCGAGGTCGTGAATATGACGACTTAAAGTTGACAGATCACACGGTCGGTATGTAATCACCCTGGTTGAATGTTAGGGGAGTAGAATTTACACTAACAGGGTTGAAATGATTGAATGAAGTCGCCTTCGTATATGTAACAGTAAATACTCATGGATAAAGGTAAGGTTTGTTTGTTTGAATTTATAGAGCCTATGCTCGCACATAACATAACATAGGTAACCTTGAACGTGTTGGAAATCAAACTCCTGACCAAGTTATTAACTACCTAGAGTTAAGTCGGGCTTCCATAATAGCAGTGCTAACAAGTCACAAGTTAACAATAGAGATAACCCTCACTTAACTAAAAGATAGCTAAAGTTAGCTTCTGTTATTAGTGACTCAAGTCATTGTACCGAAATAGCAGGTGGAGATAAAAGCATGGAGATATGCTATAGTTATCTCAGCTATTTTTAGATTAGACTTTGAGTATAAATTGGGAGAGCTCATATGGTGAACACACAACTTGTTGTGATCTTATGGTTGGGTGGAGAGTTCTCGTAACCAGTTCATCTTTTACCTCTATTCTCTGTGGGATTCCAACATAATGGAATTGTGGGGACAAGACTGTAAAGCAAACAGTGTAGTAGGGGTGGAGCTGCTCTCTAGGCAGGTCACAAGCAACTTTGGACCACCGGAATTGTAAATGATGAAGGCTGTTGTGTCACAGAGGCAAGGCACATTTGGCCGTCCAGCATCCATTGCAGATGAAGGCGTGTAATGACTGAGATCCAGGCATCCTATTCGGGAAGAAGTTGTGCGACATTCACCAGATTAGGTATGCATTTCGTGCGATATGTAGTTGAACCTTGTCCATAAGCATTTATAGGCCGCCCTTGAGCGCAACTGCTACCGTAGCTTGTACATCTTGTTAACCCTTAAATTAAACATGGCGCTTGGGGCTGGCTAAACCTATCGTGGAGACTCATATTGCATCCGCGCTACTGCCTTTTGTGAACACTACTTACGGGCAAGAGATGTGGATATGGAAGCGATGCGTTTTATAGAGTTCTGGATTAGCAACAACCGGTGCATGACCAAGAGAATAAGTGGAGCGTGTCAGTGGATTCGAAGGTCGAAGAAGACAGAGAGACGACATGGCCATATAGACTGATTTCTAGCTTAGTAACAAAAAGAGGATTATGTGGTGTAGATTGCAATAGCATTGTGACTGAGCTTTGATTGAATGGACTCAGAGCAGAGACGAACGAACGTGGAAATGGTGGAAGCGCGTTGCAACTGAGAGCTTTACAACCTCAGTGCTACTTGCTTTCTGGTTGATTCTACGGCTGTGGGGCGATTTAGGGTTTCGGGGTTGACTTCATCGGTGGCTCTCCCGGGGCCTGCATCAGTCAGCCTGGACAACATGGCGCAGGGTGGCTGGGTGGACAAACTCTGGACTCTGCCTGGACTTGCTGAGGAGGAAAGGGGCGTTATACATGCGGGTCTTATTAGCTATGAGGATGGGGGTGGGGACCCAGAGCGCTACTTCCCCCGACGTGGGACAGATGGTGGGATTGTCGCACTCCTGAAGGACGCATTCCTACGAGCTCCTGCTCCTGCTCCTGGTATGTTTCACTCCTAGCTGCTTTATTGGATAGGTTTTGTAGACTCTTTGCCACCTTATTGGATAGGATTTGTAGACTCTTTGCTACTTCATTGGATAGATGTCTTTTTGCGCATTTCTTATTCACGATGATGCTGTGAAATCATCTCTTCTTACCCTCCTTGAACCCGCTGATTCTGCAGGTGAGATTTCTTTCCTAAAAAGTGGACTAGAAAGTGTTAGCAATTCTTGTTCCTGGGTGGGTCCTTGGCAGACACGGTTGTTTGTTATTTAGATGTGGAATTCTGGTTGTGCACTCAGGGTTGAGCTCTCTTGGCAATGAGGTGTGGTGTAAGTTTCTTCGCTGCGTTCACCCATCAGGGTGTCAGCTAGTGCGTCACGTGATGCAACTGTCGCATGTTGATGTCCAATCCAGCACCTTGGACATTTTATTTTGTCATTTGAGTGCATGTTCCACTATGTTGAAATCTTGTTTTGTTTCTACAAGCACCTGATCCTTGTGGTGGTCTGAGTTTCTCAGGGCTCTGCGGCCTGAGTTTGCTATAGTGAGGTTCAAGTACTTAAGAGTTTGTCGGCACCAGATCATTTGCTCCTTTTGAAGAGGAAATGATAATATTAGTTATGACTTCAGATCCTTGGTTGATTATGATCTCAAATGCCAATGAGCAGCTTGTCTTCTAACCCATTCCTTCGTCAGGTACCCCCAGAGTTGACAATACTTTATCCATTCGGAAGGACATAGTTGAGCAGCCTGTGCAACTTTGCGGAGTGGATGAGCTGCAGGGATTGTTGGAAACTGAATTGAAGGATGGCTTACGATTTCCTGTTACTTTGAATATGTGGAAGTCTTTGCCGACGAACAGGAACAAGTTGTTCAAACTAGCTGGACCTGATGAAGAGTGTTATAAGATTGTTCCACTTGTGAATGCTATTGTGGAGCCTCCAATGCCCGCACCCACAGCTGATACAGAAGATTCTTTTCACCACCTTTGGGACACTCTTATTGAAGAATCACTTAAGTTTTTCTTTGATGGCCCTTGGCTAGCAGAGCGAAACGAGTCTGGTGAAGGGAGTACTAGTGGAACAAGGCCCAACAAGGTCGTTAGGTTTGGTTTCGGGTTCTATGCTTTGTGGAGAGGGGAAGAGAAAGGCCCTACAACTGCTGGTGATCCAAGACAGGAATTGATTTCGAAATTGGACTGGACGTATAAACACCTCCCCTTTCTCATGGCGTACTATGCGAAGGCAGCCTTAGTGACATTCTGTGCGCTACATGTGGTTGTGGATCCATATGGAGGATCCATGAAAATGTGTCGTGATCTCATTCAATTCAAGATATCAAAGGCAGAGGATCGACTTAAGCTTGTACTGGCCTGCATAACTATGGCGAAGTTGCTGAAAGCAATGGAAGATGTTTGCGTAAGAGAGGATGAAGTGTCGGATATGCCTCTCATTCGGAGGAACAGTGGAAAAGTTATTCGTCCATGTGGGAGGAAGGTAGAGAAGACCTATCCAGATGAGGCTTTCTACAGGAAAGTTGTAGCCATGTATGAGGCGACGTCATCTTGTCCAAATGTGGAACATCTTATGCGTAGAAGGGATTCAGACCGAACTATTGTGGTGCAGAGGGCTGTGGTTGCAAAACCAAAGAACTATGACGAACTGATGACCTGTCTCCGATGTTTGTGTGAAGCACTGCAGTGGTTGCACAGAAAAGGACTCGTGCACAGAGACATCAGGTGGGACAATGTTCTTCGTGACAGGAATAATGCTGAGAAATGGGTACTAGTGGATCTTGATGAGGCAATAAAGAGCAAGCAGTGCTTCAAGCTCCACCGTCTAGATTCCAATTCACATGCTCCGGAGATGACAGTTGGGCCTCATGATACCATGGTTGACATCTGGGGCATTGGGTACCTTTTGTCTACTTCAAAAATTATTCTGGATGCAAAGCTTTTGGGTTTGATGGAGAAATGCAAGCATCAGGTGCCAGACCAAAGGCCAACTGCAGCAAAGTGTCTGGAGTTGCTTGATGCATGACATGTAGTCTGGTAAAAGATGCAGAACTTTAGGAAGAATTATTCTGGATGCGAAGCTTTTGGGTTTGATGGAGAAATGCAAGCATCAGGTGCCAGACCAAAGGCCAACTGCAGCAGAGTGTCTGGAGTTGCTTGATGCATGACATGTAGTCTGGTAAAAGATGCAGAACTTTAGGAAGCTTAGGTCTTCTTGGCGGTTTATTAGGAAGCTGTTCCTTTGCCACAGTACTTAGCATAAATGTGGGTGCAGTAGGGTCTGGTAGTGGGAGAAATAGTACAAGGAGTGGCACATTTCACCTACATTTTTGAGAGAGTGTCTCCCTCAACACCATGGGAGAAATAGTACAAGGAGTGGCACATTTCACCTACATTTTTGAGAGAGTGTCTCCCTCAACACCATGCAGCATTATATGAGTGCGCTCCTCATAGTCAGTTGCACGGAGGTTGCGACAGGGGGCCCATAATTGCTGGAGCCACATCATCCGCATCATGTCGTCCTCCAGGAAAGAGATTTTATCCCTCCATCGAGATAGAATGCGCTTCACCTACAGTCAACAACATTACAAGCATTACTTGTATAACAAGGGCAACACTGTAGGGTTAGTGGTGATCCAACAATTACAATATCATTACACAGTGATCAACAGGTATTCAGTCTCCAGTTCAAAAACTTGTCATCTCAAACCTGTGCGGACATTAAAATACCCCGAATGAAGCAGTTGAGAATATTATACTGGCGTGTCCTCTCACTAATATTTCCCAGGCTTATATTTTAGATTAAGACCAAACAAGAGAACATTAACCCTGGAGTAATAGCTACTCACTCCTCCAACACGACGATAATGGTGCACATCGTTAACCCCGCTCCTCTCCAGCACAGAGTCCCGGGCTTCTCGATTCTCTTACATAGATCTGACACTCTGGGATTAGATGGGAATGTGATTTGATCTGCAGATGATTGAGTTGGAATTTGATATCCAGCTTGACCCTGCAAGTTGACACGTTACCCATAAGCATGCCCAAGTATGATCATAAATCTCAAGTCCGTCCCATCTAAGCAGCATTGCCTCTAGAGCGCCCATAGAGAAATGAAATGGTCTGGTACTTTGTAAAGTGCGCGGAAAGCTCATAGAGCTTATGGGACAAAATGGAAGAAAACATGAGAGAGCAAACAAAACCAGAGCCAAAAGTAAAACTATTGCTCGAGGGACTGTCAAAGGGTGAAGGCCTCGTGCAGGTAAGCTCCCAAGCATTTCTGATCCTCATAGTGGAAGAGAGAGAGAGAGAGAGAGAGAGAAGAGGGAAAATGTTTGCAATGTCCCAAGGGCGAAGTGCGTGTGAAAGAGATATTCACAAACCATGTAAACGGCAAAGGCTGAAGAATGAAATGAGCTTTGATCTAGGCTTTTGGAGGTCGTCAGGGGTGCCCATCCCTTCACAATCTGCCTGGCTGGGTCGGTCTCATTCATGTCTGCTACCTTTGCATAAGAACACCTTGTCCCGGCAATCGCCTCCGAACGTGTGGCCGTGCAACTTTTCGGCTCTACGGATTCCCAATTCCGTTCCAAGCTCTTAGCGTCGACATATGAGCTATCCAAAGATGGGAACACGTATAACAAATATTTCCAACCAAGCTTTCCTCCAAATTCGTGAAGTCGGTCGGGATAAAACTCCAAATCCAGATTCTTCAAGTTCACCTTAAGGTCACGAAGGCACTCAGCTGTGATGTCCAGAGACGCTACTGGATCTGTGATATCCACATACGCTACTGGATCTATCAGGACCATCGGCGGCCATACTTCGCATTCCGCATCCTTGTTGTCATAGTGCGGCATACTGGATGGTGTTGATGTAAACTCTGCCACACTTTAAGCAGCTGCTCAGCGAAGACAGTACCAACGTCCAACCCCTTCACATGAGCCGCAAGTTTGCGTGGTTATCACAGAAGCGCTATCTGTTCTGCAAACAGACTAGAAACAAAATAGCCAGCGCCTGCCAATTTGAGCTGACAGGTAACCCTAGTAAAACAACACGTCCCGATCAGTTTCCTTTCAGCTCAGCTTGGTCCCGATGTCCCCATAAACATCTGCTCTATGCCCTCCCACGGCTTTGCTTGCAAGTCTCGAATGAGGTCGGCAACGATCAGCTTGGCCTATGTCATATGATTCGTTGTGTCCGCCGCCCGAATTTCATAAACTCCTTCTGCCAGACAGCCGCTCTGCTTTAGCCGGAGCTTTTCGCAAGACAGTGCAGCATGCAAACTGGCAAAACCGCAAATGGCATCGCAGTTGGGCCATGTCACAGGAGCAGCTGAACCCTCCCCAATCAGCTGCTTTCCATCCATCTACACACATTCATCCACTACGGGCAAAACTTTATTATACATCCAAGTACTTGGGTTCATACATCCATTGAGAGTCCCATGGACTACGAGGAGATAGATGACGTCCATCGATTCACAGGGATGAAAACTGAATGGATGTGTCCCTACGGATGATAAAGTGAGCTCATCCCTAACGAAGCCTGTGCAGCGAGTACAATCCTTTCCCACTTTTTTCATCCTCTCTTGGCGCTCTTCCTTTCTTCTTGGTCCGCTTGTGAGAAAGGGGTCCATTGCGAGTTACACTAGAGCTCCGAGGAGGATTTTGAGAATGTCTCCAAATCTAATCTGCTGTTTGCTGTGAATGTAGCCGCAGAGTACACAACAAAGAACCAAAAAAAGACTCCGCTTGCCATTGATACAAATATTACAAAAAAAGAACCACACCTGAAGGTCTGAGTTTCTTGTGGTACTATCATTCGGCACTAGCATTAGGTTGGCCAGAGCGGCACCCTGAAGGTCACCCACAAGGGTTTTCGGATGAAATTTATATCTTTATCCGGACAGAACTGTGGCCGTCCATTGAGTGCGATGGGAAGGCGCAAGTGTCGGGGAGTAAACAGACCGAGATTCTGCGCCAAAGGAAGCAGGAAGCCAATGAAGGTGATCGACATAAATCTGGGCAGTAGCACCTCTGCTTCGACTTAAGCTTCCTACTCTTCTCTGGGTCTTTTGACTTGGAATGGATGGCGGGTAATAAACCACCAAGAAGATTCGAGTCTAAACAACTGCCCCTAAATTTGGTAAATGCCTTATTGTTCTTTTATTGAGTTTATAAGCTCAATGGTGGGTCATATACCTAGAGCAATGAAACTCCAGAAGCTTTGAGATGTCCCATTTTGCATGATGTTGCACATCTTTCCTGCTGTAGCTGCTGGAGACCTGGTTTCTAGCAGTTTTCCTTCATGACTAGTAGTTTTCCTTCACCCTGCATGTATTGGACCTGGACAGTAGCAGTGGCAAGCATGGTCATGGTGGCACTTTTGCTATCTACCAAGACCCAGATAATTTCAGGTCTTCACAGATTTCAATCTCCTGGGTATGATGATCTAAGATCCTCTTTCTGTGTCTCTTGGTGTTAATCATCTCAGGACCCAAACATCCCTGAAAATGTACCTTCAGCACTGGGAACTCTATCACTGCAGCTAGCAGGCATATTGATACGAGAAAGAAAGGAACATTTTCTATTTTCAAGTGAAAGAGAGATCTGGCCAAATGTGAAGTTCAAGATTCTATCAATGATATCTCACAGGATAAGGTCGGCTAAAGAAAAGGAGATGGACGCACTGGAGGTCATGGTAATACGGGAGAGTGAACTTGCTACAGCCGAGCAATTGGAACTAGATAAATGTCATCAAGAATTCTGGTTATTACTAAAGACATCTATGCGGCAATATAAGAAGGATGTGATGAAGGTTAGCCTTTTCTCTCTCTATCCTCCATATTTCATGCTATCTATACATGTGTTTTCCAGGCAAGAATCCATGATCTTGATTCCTTCATGTGGGGGTCCTTTTGCTGAAAGGTATTGGTGGTTTGTCAGCTCCTACTGAATTGACGACAAAAACGAGAGTCCATCTTGGAGCAAAGGGTGAAGGGAAGGATGCAGTTGGTGGAGCACACCGAAGTTGCCAAGAAAGAGACACTCATGCTTGAAAGTATGATGTCCATAGAAGCTACTGTCAGGGTGATGAAAAAGGTGAACCGCTTATTGAGCTAAAGCACTAGCAATCATCTTTCTATTCACTTGTCACTCTCACTGAATGGTCTCTTGGTGAGTATCAGGTTTCCATTGCAGTGACAGTAATGCAAGCTTCACTGTGGTGTAATTATTGCAACACTCTTTGCGAGTGATTGGGTGGCCTCTACCAAAGGCTTTTAAATGCAAGTGCCGGGATGCATTTAAACCACCTGAGGTCGTTGGACAAGGTTCTATCTAACATTGTAGAGAATGTATGTCGTCACAGTCTTAGGTGATGCCTTCTCTAGTTTTATCTCACGAAACTAAGATTGTTGAATCCCTTGTCTTCAAAATTTTGATGGTCATATGGTTTTTTGAGTATTTATTGGATCTGTTGCAGATTGAGAATGTCACCAGATCAAACATGGAGAAGAAGGACATGGAGAAGCACCACAAAACAGAAGCGGCAAGGGTATTGAGAGAAAAAGACGACATGGAGAAGAAGTACAAAATGGAAGAGGCTAGGTTATTGAGAGAGAAAGAGGACATGGAGAAGCACCACAAATCAGAAGCAGCGAGGGTATTGAGAGAAAAAGATGACATGGAGGAGCGCCACAGAATGGAAGAGGCGAGGGTGAGAGTATTGAGAGAGGAAATGCACATGGAGAAGAGGAACGAAACGGAAGAGGCGAGGCACCACCAAATGAAGGAGGAGACATTGCAAAGAGAGCTTCAAGAGGCAACGCAAACACTGCAGGAGCTTGAGCAAAGTATACAGGAAGAATCCGAGTGTGCAGTTTGTGCTCGAGAAATAGAAGGCATCAAAGGGACTCGGAAAAGGCGGATGAGTAACTCTGGTGTTGAGCCAGCTCGAAAGAGAGTATGTTTCAAACCGTGCAACCATGCCGGGGTGTGTGATGAGTGTGCGGATAATATTTGGACCCGTTCTCAGAAATGCCCCCTGTGCAACACCCAAGTCACTGAGAAGCCAACTGCCATTTGCTTGTGACTATCACCACATTGATGCACCAACAAGACTACATTTGGGTTGAATGTAGGATGGCACATACTAGGTTGGTTCCATGTTAATTTTCGGAAGCTTTTGAAGAAAGAGCAGAACAGGTTCATTTATAATTTTGCGATTGAGTTCATTGAAGGTTCCCGCATGCCCAATCTTATTAGAAGTATTCACGCCAATGAGCTCAGTAAGCAGCCCATCACACTTGATAACACGAAAACTTTAGAATTTCACAACTTTGCCATTGTGATTGCCATCAAATGTAGGCAACAAAATATCAGATCAGTTGATCTACACAAAATTGATTAGATACAGAAGTTTTGCCCTGATGGATTTGAGCTGAAACATGATTATTGTTCAATATTGGGGTCCGGTGTTGTTATTATGGTTTGTGATGATGATTGTACTCTGAAGTTCAGTTTAGAGAGAGGCACATGATAGCCAGGGCAGTCTCTAGCTCAGTTGAAGTTTGCCGGGACGTGAAAATTTTCATATCTTTCTAATTGGGCATCCTCAACTCTAGAGAAGGCCTAGTTCACAGGTCAGTGGCAACAGCAGGAAACCCAGTATGGTATGCACGGCGTATTGAGGGTTCGAACTTCGTACTTTGATAGAAATAAAGACGTTGGGAAGAGAGCAAGAAAGCAAGGGGCAAGAAACTTCTAATGTCCAGAGGGGACCCGTGGGCCCATGGGACAAAGAACTCGAATCCAAGCTTCAAGCTCTTGGCATGGATTTCTCTCTTGCAGGGCAGTTGGCGTACTTACCATGAGAGACACGATCCCTCACAATGGTTCCTACATCGATCTGCATGCCAATGCAATATGCCGGGAGTGGAGATGGCGGCGAAGTCTTTTACAAAGCTTGAACTCTAGAAAACGCTGAGAAAGCCTACTTTTTAATGTGCCAGGTCGCCTTGCGTTGTGGGTGAGGACGTTGGACTCCACTTAACAAGGCAGGGACAAGACCTGTACATTGTAGAGAAGAGGTGTTGGGATGGAAGGAACATAAGGAACGGGATATTTCTGAAGTGTATGCAACTTGTCCCCCTCCTGATTGCTCGAGGGAAGTAGGTTTCAGCCGGTATGGAAGCAATTACCTGCAACAACCTCTCTTACTGTGAGAGGCATGGGCGAGACGTCTGCAACGACTGCCGTTTAGATTTCACTGATTTTCCATGTGAGTTTGAGATTCCAGAAAATGGTCAACCAGAGTACCCAGTTCGTGTTGATAATGAAGATCTTGAGAGCACCCTCCTGGCCAAACGGTGGCTGGACATGCAAAGGAAACCTTATCTTGTCACTGCTGGGACTCTGAAGAGTTCTCAAGTACAGCTGCCGAAATTGAAAGCGTCAGATCGGCTTAACAAATCTGCCCGAGGTATACAGGAGACTCTGCTTGCGGTGTTTCACCAATTGCTTCCCATGTGCACAACACAACGATACTTTTTTGCAAATCAGCCGAGGATCATGATAGAGGACTTTGAGACGTTCGAGCAGTCGATACTCTTGTATGGAGAAAACCTCCATGATACCCTGGAACGGAAGATCAGCTTGTCGGTGGAAGTGCGTGCAATTGAGCTAACTGCTGGCGATATGGCTTCTGAGCGAAAAAAGAAGGCAAGAGCAAGTCTCGTGAGCACATTTGGGTTGCTCCTGGAGCTTAATACTCAACGGACCTTCTGGCGAATGATGAGTTGACAACAGAATCCTATATTCGCCTGCTTGAGGGTTATGACGAGGAGGCAGATGATCATGTGGTGTTCACAGAGAAGGCGAAAGCCGAACTTCTGCAGTGGATCGGCCATGTATTCTGGTCATTACGGCATGCTCAGTATGTTCTGAATGAATTACGCAAGCATCAGCATGTTATGTACCAGCGCAATGAATTCCCTTTCTACCCATGGGATGTGGATGCACTTGAAGCAGGACTTGACGTGCACCTGATTATTGCCAAGCTTAGTAGATGCCCCATTCATGACTTTCACTTCATGGCTTCAGCTTTCAATGAGCTGAGACAGGCCAGTGAGTATCCAGAGCAAATGGTGCATGTTAGCTCTGCAATGATGGTTGCCATAGACGAGATGAGTGCAAGGTTCCGTGTATTGGAGTTATTGATGCGTGCAGGGCAGGTAAGTGCGACAAGAATCCAGGTGAAAAAAGCGCTCACTGGATTCAGCTTTGATCCGTCTGTTCTGGAATCATATTCCACTATGGAGGATGCACTGAATGTCATATATGATAATATCTCTGCACCGAAACTGAGGAATCCCACACCTGAAAGCTGTTCATTTTTGCTAGAGCTGATTGTACTAGAGAGAGACTGTCGGATTAAGTATATGAAGAAGTTTATGCGTCTTCCAGTGCCAGATACTACAGATTTCACAAAAGAGTTGTTTGATGTTTTCAAGCCAACTTACACAAAGCTGTATCGAAAATCTATCCGTCTGCTTTGGAAGGGCCGCGAACGATCTTTGCTCTCCTCTGAAGTTGCCCGCAGAACTGAACACAGGCTTGCAGGTCAGAAGAAGAAAAGCAAGAAAAAAGCATCCGTTTCTGGGCCTTCAGGTTGGGAGATTGGAGACTTAGCCGAAGCTCGAAGGGTGCCAGAAGAGTCTTTTGTTGACCCGCGTTTGTTTTGGGCTATCGGGGATGGATCCGTAGAGCGATATGAGCTGACAACTTTTCGCGAAAAGATCAAGACACGAAAGAGCAATGCCACATATATTGAAGCAAGTCCGACCTCTGTCGACAGTCCACCATCTACTGTTGCTGAAGAAATGCCATCTCCTGTGCCTCGCTCTTTGAATGAACTGAAGGAAAGTGATTTGACCACACGTGACATATTGTGGCGGAAAGTGAAGGGTCTAGTGAAGTGGAGCAGTGTGCAAAAGTTTCTGACTCGGCTTGGTTGTAGTATACTCAGTCTGGACGGGTCTAGGAAGAAAGTAGTGGACAGCAACACTCGTCGCTGCACTGTTCTCCACAAGCCACACCCTAGTGAGGAATGTCGACGGGATCAGCTGGACAATTATCGAATACATTTGGAGGATTGGTTGCATATTAACTATGAGGATCTGGTTACTCCTGATGAGATGACCCCAGAGAGCAGATGTGCAGACAGGGGCTTGGACCCTTCCAAAGATGTAGAGAGGGGCCCGACTTAGATACCACCATGACTATACTCTTCATCAAGTGTAGCATGTTTGAGTGCAATTTATCTGACTCCACAGTTTTGAACATTAGACATGTAACTGAGTATAGATGCATGTCTGCATAGCAAGCATCAAAGCTTCTTGCACATTTTGTGATATGATTCCTTGAAGGGGCTCGATACCTTCCTTGTTTTCATGCAGTGGTCACTGAGGCACTAAGGAGCAACCTTTTAGGCCGTTGAGAACTTGAAAGGCTTTCAAGAATGAGATGCTGTCAAGTGTTGATGGTTTTAGACAGACAGCCTGAAGAAACGTTTTAGAATGCTATACACTGGTTGTCAACCTGACTGTAGCAACACCTTCTCTAATTTCTTATACCTCTCTCCTCCATCATTTTTCTCACCTTCTCCATATAAGCCCACCTGCCAGTTGCAGCATAGCTATTCGATAGCAGTACATTAAGAGCCTCCATACCACACCCGTGCTGTGTATACCCTGTGATCATTGCAATCCATAAGACCACATTTCATTGACCCATATTATTAAACACTTGATGTGCATCTCTTCTGCTCCCGCATTTGGCATACATGGCACAAAGGGTAGTCTGCAGAATGATATCTGGCAATATTCCAGCTTTTGTGATGTCTGCATTGACCTCTTTGCCCTTGCCCAAGGCTCCAAGGCTGCCACACCACCTTGGGAATGCATTATTTCCTCCATGAGTTGGACGCTACATTCCTGGAACATCTGGGGCATTGGTTCCGAGGCTTCCATGCCCAAGAGAAGGCGTTTGCGTGCTTGGGCCTCGTCCCTTATCTCGTCTAACTCCGTCATCTTTCTCCGAGAGCATAAGCTGGACGATAGGAAGATTCTTTCTGTTGGTGATTCCTTCTGGCTCACTAATTTAGCTTGGTGGAATCCGACAGTGGTTGACTCCCGGGAGGCACAGCTATCCTTGTCACTCCTGCAATCGCTTCCTCCTTTGTCAAGGTCGAGACATGGGTGCAAGGCAGGATTCAATGCGCCATCACGGCTCCAACTCACAACAAAGAGAACTAGCATGATTAGGACCACGCTTCAATCGAGAGATAGAGTGCCCTGCAAGGGGGTCATGTGCTTTCCTGCAAGTCTGAGAGATTGAATTCAAATGGAGGGGCAGTGTATCAAAAATCCCATAAACTACATAAAGTGCGCACAGGGGTGACAATCACATCTGACTCTTCTGCTAACTACCAAGAAGTTCGAGCCACATGCAATTGGGTCTGGTGCAAGTTTAGCGAGTATTTACCAGGAAAATGAGAGGAAGATCTGAGCCAGTTATCGTTGACTTTCAGGTCACAGCAGCTGTCCAAAGGGAGGTCCAAGTATATTTTCATGTGAGACGAGTGAACAGTGATCTCCTGATCGAAACTACACTGAGGGTGAACCAGAGTTCAGACCCACTATTGCATCACACTTGCTATGGGAAAACCCTACACCATCTATGCAGACTTTCGGAAGAGTAATAACAGAATTCAATGAGGATCTGGGTCAGACTCATTTGGGGCATATTACGTATTCAATGATACCATGCCCAAGCATGTTTGACGAAAATGAAGAGAAGGTGGTACCAACACCATGGCCACAGGACTCCGAGGAAGATGGAGAGAAGGTGGAAGTGATTGTGTGGCAGGGTCTGGATGGACGACTCAAGAGTGACTAAAAGCAGTTCTGGTTAATGGTAGATGCCTTGGTCACACCTGGTTTCAGATAACAGATGCTGGTGCTACTTTAGCCCGACATAATGTTGCAGACGTGTTTGCTTTAGTTTTTCACCATATCATTGATCTACTGTCGTGTTAGTCTGCATACGAAACAAGCTTGTGGGCGCTGTAGTGTAATCTGTACCATAACTAGCTCCCTCTGTGCTCCTGAACATGTTTCAGTAGATCTTGAACTGGGAAATAATGATTCGCCAGTTTGATGCTCAGATTGACACGCTCTTTTCTACACGTACTATCATGGGACAAGTACAACTCTTGCTAAGTTTCAACTTATCTGCTTTGGAGAGACTAGTACCCACATAATGAGTCCTTGGTAAGAAATGAAATAATACTTTATAATGTTTGGGGGAAGCTCAAAGAGCTTATGGGACAAGAGAAAGCACTAAACCAGAAAGGAGAGTGGTACCTCCAGAAGAAGCCTGAAAACAACTATTGGTCAAGGTATTGTCTAAGAGTGAACCCCTCAGAAAGAAAGAAAAAAGATTTCCTATGCAAGAAGCCAGTAGGGCCCATGGGACACAATAGAACCTTTGATTGAGGAATTCTCATGCACACGTACTTGAAATGGAAACTTTGCTTCTGGGTTGAAGACCAGGATGTTGGTCTTATGGTTGACTGGTGATCCAGATTGCTGAGCAACCTCAAGAATTGAAGTTTGGGTGGGGTCTGTGGGGCCTGACAGTTAGTAAGTCGAGATTGAAGGACATGCTGAGTGGGGGCTCCACAGAATAGCTTGGGCCATCAGGTCATGTTTTCCCTCTAGATGCCTGGATCCATTTTGTCTTACCAACAAATTGGAGGCACAACGGTCTACATGTTTTTCTGATTGTTTTCAAGCGTACTTAAATTGGAGTCAAAATCTGTAATTACGCGTATAATTGTACAGTATGATCCTCATAATGGAAGACTTCAGTGAGAGATTAGGTTCCGCGGAATAGACAGTGGAATATAGACATAAATTTTCTGGGAACCACCGTACATGGAGCACTCGCGGCCATTACAGTCTCGCGGGTTTGAATGTATGACTTTAAACTGTAGCTGATCACAAGGTTGGTATGTAATCACCCTGGTTGAATGTTAGGCCTTGGACTAACATTAACAAGGATTGGAATCGCCTTTGTATATGTAACAGTAAATACTCATGGATAAAAGTTACGGTTTGTTTGACCTCCAGCGGATTTATAGAGCCTACCCCTCACACAATTTAACATATGAACTGAATTGTCAGCACAACACTGTAAAGCAGTATAAAACACCCAAATGAGGTGCTGAAGGCCCATTTTCAAAGACAAAAGAATTGCTTGATTTCATGATCTCATGAATCCATGGACCAGTGCAATCAAATTGTCTTAGGACTGCCCTATTTGTACTACTACCCTTACTAGTGCTTATGGGTTTGCTGATCAAAAGACAGTAATATGATACTCATGTCATGTCTGACCGCTTGCAGAGGTTGATGTCCATACATCCGTACTCCCGTGTCTAATCATCTGGTCAGAGGGATATCAGGATCAACTTTGGACTCAAAATCAACATGAGAAGTTGAGAACCAAACTTAGCAGGCCTCTGTCCCCTTTCTAAGAAAAAAATGACAACTTATGTAGAAGCCTAGTTCTTTTTTCTCTTTTTCTTGGGAAAGGGGAAACGAACCCAACAGATTGAGAACTGGTGGAAAAAATAACCGCCAAAAGGCCGGTGACTACAACGTCACACCAAGTCCAAAACGAGAACCAACGCAAAAGCGGAAACTAAGCAGAGGGGAAAGAACCCAGAACAGACAGAGCAAGCAATGCGCACTTGAAAGCAAGGAAACGCTTGGGAAGGAGAAGAGATGAGCAGGACACCAGCTACGAAGCCTAAATAACAGCGATTCAGAACTGCAACTGGGGTCCCTAGCCCCACGGTGATCTCCCCCTCTTCACTCTCAATTGGAGACATCCCAACACGGGGAGCAGGTCATTCCAGTGAGCCTATGTAGTTATTTCTGACCAAGTTAGAATGCCTGTGTATTTTTAATTTGTTTTTGTCTTTGCGGCGCCACAAAGGCTTACGTTGAAACATGGGGAGATTTTTGAGAGAGACAAAGGACATGGAAAAGCACCACAAAACGAAGGAGGAGACATTAGAAAGAGAGCTTCAAGAGGCAAGGCAAGCATTGCATGAGCTTGTGCAAACTGTAGAGCAAGAATCTGAGTGCGCAGTTTGTACTCACGAAATGGAAGGCACTCGGAAAAGGCAGTTGAGTAACTCTAGTGTTGAGGCTCAAAAGAGAGTGTGTTTCAAACCGTGCAACCATGCCGGGGTGTGTAGTGAGTGTGCCATAAAGATCTGGAGCCAATCTAGGAAATGTCCCTTATGCAACACCTGACTCACCGAGAGGCCAACTGCCATTGTCTTGTGACTATTGATGCACGAACGAGAGTTTGGATCCTATGTACAGCTGGCGTACAGTAGTTCATTCCATTTGTATTGTTTTAAGTTTCTGAAGTAAGAGATGCACTGTTTCGTTGATTTTGCAATTAAGTTCATTCGAAATACCCTCATTCCACAACGTATTCAACCATAGAGAGATTGAGCATCCATGATGTGGACAACTAGCCCGTGAGGCTCCATAAAATTAGAACATAGAATTGTGTTTGTGATTGCAATCAAAAGTAGGCAACACTAATCAAATCATTTGATCTGTGGAGACTTTATTGAGGAAAATAGTGCAAATTTGCATGATAGGAAAAGGAGGTAGCCAGAGAAATGAAGGGTTTCACTTATCAAATCATTTGACCTGTGGAGACTTGATTGAGGAAAATAGTGCAAATTTGCATGATAGGAAAAGGAGGTGGCCAAAGAAATGAAGGGTTTCAAAAGTTGCTGGAGTTTGGAGATTGAATTTGCTTTGCAGCTATTGATCACACCAACAAACCTGCCAGCAGCAGCAGCAAGAGGCTGTAGGGTAGCCAGCTCCTTTACAACACTTTACAGCACTAATCCATAACCAATCCTGTAGGTAAGAGTGTTGGACCATCAATGGCTTTGCAAATTTATTGAAAGTTCCCCGCATGGCTCCTGCAAATATCATTGTCCCCTTGCTTCTCTTCACTCATGGATGTTTAGGCTTCTGTCCACATGTAACGCTGTCCCCAAATGCATTGAGAACCCAGGACCCCCTACAACTATCAGCTCATGAAGAGCTATATGGCTCTCTCTCTCTCTCTCTCTCTCTCTCTCTCTCTCATCATTTCTCTAGGAAAAGCAAACCAAAGATCTTCCTCACGATCCATTGCAGAAGTAGCTCTTTGGCTAAAACTAGTTATGGTTACTGGGAGACATCTTGGTCACCTTTGTAGATCACTGGTGCAAGTGTTGATTACCACTAATTCATGTTGCTCCAAGGTGATTGTATGCTGACATGATGTTGCAGGCCTTTGCTCTACTAGTTCTTCACCATACAAGTTGTAGCCCAGTGGTAATGGGCACATACCACGTCGGAAGTGGTTGTGGGTTCAATCCACCCTTGGTGTCACAAAGGTGTCCACCTTCCTAACGGAAGGCAGTAACCCTTTGGGGTGAAGAGACACCATAATTTACGCTTCCTTTGGGAGGCGTCAAATATTATTACTATTATTATTCACCATACAGCTATTCTCATGTTAGTTTGCATCTATTGTAGAGAACCAATGTGGGAACCATCGATGTTAGCTTAACACTTAAATGCCCAATGTGTACGCAACCATTCCCAATTTTCAGATTTGACCGGACATTATCTTCCTCCCAGGCTACCGGGCCTCATCAGATGCGTCCATCATTACAAAAAAATTAAATGTGACAGCGGGAAGGTGGACACTGGACACCTTTGTGACACCGATCGGTGGATTGAACCACAACCATTTCTACATGCCCATTACCACTGGGCTACAACTTGGTTGTCCCCATCGTTGCACTTAGTGTGTTTGTGGACAATAATATACCACTGGTAGTAGCGTGCTTCCAACCGAGGGGTATTCGAATTACTATGTCATAGTGCAACACAAAAATTCAAACATTGTGATTGAAAGAATCCTTGCTATATGGACCACAATAACATCATTTCACCAATAATCAAGTTTTCGAGATACCGCATTTATGACAGCATACAACCGTCCAAGTTTTTAAAAATAACTAAGCTTCTAAAGCTCCTATCCCTATTTTGGTTGCCTCGGCCCAAAAACTCTAACATATCGCATCAGGCACTTTGCCAAGGCGGTTAAGAATGTTGAAGGCAGAAATCGAAGCTACACTCCAACAACAAGAAAAGCCACCACACCCGTCGCAATTGATATCTCCACCTTATTGCAAAATTCCCCATAAAACATGCAAATTGGTAACCACTCTGCACTCGGTACACCTTCTTTGGCATTATATCCAATTTCAGCAGAGGCCATTCCGCTTGCGAGAAGCAAGTATGCTATCAATTGATCCAATACGAATGTCACAACTTGGACATCTTGAGCAAGTGATGTACCTTGACTTGCCCCCAAACTCAATAATGAAATTAGGAATTGCAAAAGGGTGTATCCAGCCACGACAGCGTTGATATAGAAATGAAATCTGCATTGCCGCACTTAAAATTAGTAGATATATCTGACTCACTACTCACCAACAAACTTACATACAATCATTCTATTCAATTACATAACGAATCATAATCCAGACAAAGTCACATGCACACATATGTAATTCAATCCCCTCAAATGAACTTAATACAAATGCATGGTTACATGCGAGCCCTCCCCTCACATAGTTATGAATTGGCTGTGAAATGATTGACAAAATAATTCGGGAGATTAAATGCTAGGGAAATTGTGGTCGATCCAATATACTTCTTCTGTGCTAGACAAATAATGTTGTGTGGTTGCAATAATCCATAATAATGTGGCCTCTACTTTTGAGCACATAACCTATTGCCATTTTTGTATTAGAGACAAACCCAATCTGCTACTTTTCATGAATTTTTCAGTGACAAAAAGTACTTGAAATTCAATATCTTCCACATGGCCCAAATCCAAAAATTATGAAACCGCCTCGGTGAGGGTTTTCTAATGGTATCAAGACCACGGATGGAGGCCTAACGGTTTGGGAGATCTCAACGACGCTACAAAACCAAACAAACAAACTACCTCACTTGAAATATTGATATTATCTAATTGAAGTTATCGTAGATTCTTTGAATGTAAGATGCCAAAAAGTAATTTTTTTTTGCTAAGTTATTGCCATGTGCTATACGAACATTCTTACTTGAGTCACTGCTACTTGAAGCTAATTGATCAAAATTAGCTGAGACAACTATAGCATAATTGGATGCTCAACTTAATTATCTTCAGTTGCTATTTTGGTACTTTAACTTGAATCATTGCTACTTAGAACTAATTTAAGCAAATTGAGAAAAATTAGCTCAAATAAAAACTTGGTTATAATAGCTCATTGAATAAACTGCCACGTAAAGATCATTTGACTTCAGATCCGTTAAATGTTCATGTTGCCAAAATATTAATGAGCACATTTTATTTTCTAAAAACCAATTATATAGAAAAACTAAAAGAGTAAATTTATTATGTTACATATAAAATATTTTTTGAGAAACTAGGTAACACAATGTTTATGATTCATTATGGAAACCATGGTTTATGTATAATTATATTATTACAATATTAATAATGTCCTATCAGTGATGACCGTGACAAAGAATCGAGCGATGCTAAGACAATTCTGTATATGGATTCAATGTAAGTTATTTCTCGCAGGGTTACTACTAATTTGCTTCGGAATTAGAGTGATGCGGACATGGCTTTTTAGTCTTTAAGTTCTGCATGGATGAGCAGCCACAGGGGAGCAATTATGGCCAATGACCCTAAAAACCTCAACCCCAAACCCTATACTCTACACCCTAATTGTGAAACCACATCACCTCTTATCCTGAAGTTGGAGTTTTTAATATTTGGTGAGATTCCCAATGATATGGTGGCGTTCATAACTTGATCTCCAGAAGGCTTCCAACGTTGTTTTTGTCACTATTTGTGAAGTCTATCCTTTTCTCTCTTTTTCTCGCACATTGTAACTGAATTGGTATTGAAATCTCAGGCATCGCTCCTTGTCTCTTTGTTTTTTTTTTCTTTGCTTCTTTATTGGGTTTTGGGTCACACATATGAAAGACCGGAACATAAATTATAGCATACATGCTTATCTTATAAGGGAGTTTAATCAATTATTCTATACCAGTCCTTGCTAATAATGTAGTCCTTAAACTGAAAGTTTCATTTTAGTGCCGATCCAAAGTGCTTCTTGACTAACTTGATTGATTTAAGTTCACGCCATCAGAGATAAGCAATTTATCATCAGCCATAAACAATTTGCCATCAGCTATCAGCAAGGGTCACTTGGTATTTGCCGAAGTGACAAAGCAAAAGCTTCATCAGCTCATCAACGATTACATATTAAACTTTATTTATCAATTTTTGAGTTTCCTCCACGAGTGCAACCAAGTACTCATTGATAGATTGTAACTTAAAAATCTCAGACTAAAAATCGCAAAAAACCCATTCCACTCATTGCCTACAATTGCAAAATTGCAAAAGTTCTGCGTAAATTTTAAGAGGCAAACCTAAAAAAAATCTGAGACTTCGATGCTTCCTTGCCCTCGTCTGACAGTAGCTTGAGCGGCATCACCCGTGGCAATTGTCTGGGGAACCTGACCACCAGTGGCCGAGCAAAGCAGCACGAGGCACCAAGCGGCTCCTGCCCACAACCCAAACAGAAACAGACCTGCACTCGATTCTAATAAACTTATCTCTCGTAGGGCCCTTATTCACTTCCAAATCCTCATCAACAGTCCTCATTTGGTCTGGAACTAAACTAGGTACCCTAAAAAAAAAATCACTTCATGCCACGTGTTGTTTGCTACGAGTTCCTTCTTTTTCTGTCACTGCATGCGTTCCAGAATGGATGTGACATTGGTCCCACGAAAAGTTGGTCCCTTGACGAGTGAGAGAAACCAATTGTGTAGTCTCTGACTGAGGGCAGGGCCAAAAATTAATCCAGGGCCTCTCTCCCCTGTTCACTTTTTCAAAAAAAAGAAAAAAAAAAGAAAAAAAAAGAAAAAAAATTTGACTTTCATGACAAGTAAAGCGAGAGAAAAGACTCACTTTAGTGGAAAGATGGTGGTGTACTTGGACTCTCTCTCCACTATTGTCAGTTCAATTGAGGTGGGTCCGGGCACCATTTGAGGTGGTTGAATTTCGTGCATGATTACGTTAGGTCTATGGTATCCTTGGTGCCAGGGATACCCCCCCCATCGGTCGCATGGTGTCCCCTAGACACTGGTCTTTTACTACATAGGGCCCACCCCTGAAAAGGGGCACCAGCCGCAGGGCGAAGTGGCTCTTAGTTACGTCAGCTTCGGCTGGAGTCATCTCTCTCAACTAGCTTGACAGGAGCGGCAGGGGGAAGGGCCGGGGCGTGGAGAGGGATCGACGATGAGGGGGAAGGGGGTCGGCGCACGTGGCGGGAGCCGACGGGCAGGGGACCTTCACCGGTGGTAGAGGAGTGCGGGTGAGGGTGGCCGGGCAGGGCCGGAGGGGGGCAGACCGGCGGGAGGGGCGAGTGGAGGAGGATGAGGGGAGTGGGGAGCATTTGACGTGGGGGCTCTCCACCTCCTATGAGGCTGCCGGAGGGGGAATTCCCTGGCTATACCTCCATTCCCCCACCTGTCAGCTGAGGCGTGCACCATAAAATCAAGCAACACAGATTTTGGGACCTTTTGTTTGTTATACTTGGCTTTTGAATCTTTTATGAATTTTTTCTTGGTGAACCCTAAAATTATAAGATACAAAACTGTAAAATTATTTTGATAGTTTTGATAGTTGTCAAAATGAAGCTATTAAGATACAATTTTCCAAGGAGCTCTAACTCATGTTATAAGTTCATAAATCTAAAAGGTATAAAGATTTGAATTTATGATTTGCTCGGAGAAAAAAGGTCCTAGACACCAAGATGCTAAGTAGTACTAGTGGTGATTTGAATCACTGATATTGCACCCGCGGGGCAGGTCAGCCTGTGTGAATCCAACACACATTTTCTACTCATGCATTTAATTATTCAGTGACTGATTGGTGATTTAAAACACCACATTGATGGACTGCTCTTCAATCCCGGTTCCATGTAAGACCAAGCCCCAGGAGTGCCTTTATATGGTTGTTTCAGACCTTGGTGATTCACTCTGGTGACAAAAGACAGGTTTTGTTGTGCCAGCAGTTGGCCAGAAAAATGAAGCTCCCCATCAAGCACTCAACTGCAAACCCTTGCGGTGGGACTACAAGTTGCACGTGTTATGGTGCATTATAATTCAAAAGCGAGGGCCAATATCGACAGTCTATTGTTCATGAAGAAATCAACAATCATTGCCATGCAAGCCATTTGGACTGGCATCTCTCTCTACACTATAATTAGCACAAGGAAACTTGAGAAAAATCAAGAGACCAAGAAGAGTCTACCTCCCGGTTTTATTATCGGTTTTGCAGAATATTTTGAAATTGATGCATATGAATATAGATAATTGGACTTTTGATCTTAGAGCTGTTGGTTCTCCAGTTCCCATGAGCATATGGTTTTTGATAACCCTCTTTCATTTCTCATCTACTCTCAAGCTTATTCACCATGTCACTTCAACGAAACTCGTACCAAAATGCAGATAACACAAAACCAAACGGCACAATTCAATATGGAGCACCTTTTAAAGAGCATCTCACTGAGCCTCCTAACTTATTAGGAGTGCACGCTGACTCACACAATGTGGTTCTATGTAACTCTACACCCTCTTCCATTTAATGCAAGAAATAAAAAAGTGTGGCAAAGAACATGTTGCAAAGTACACCTGACCTCTGTTGGTGGTTTTGTAGCCCTGTGAATTCCCCGGAAATGTTGGCTATGAGGGTCTTCGTCTCCATGAAATATCAACCTCCTTGGAGAGAAAGGGAGAGAGTATATTTTACACCCAGGGGGTAAAGGGGAGACATAACAAAATTTGAACAACAAGAATCTCATCCAAGGAAACTAGAAGTTGCACAATGACAATCTTTCTCAGGCAGATAAGTTGTCAAAGAGAAAAGGAACTCATAAGCTGTTTGCCATAGCAATCTGGCCTACTGGGGCAGAACAATATCCTCTAGTAAGCCCTTCACACAAGTATTAATCTGCTGTGTGAGCAGCCCAACAGGGTCAGGGCTATAGGCTCAGCCTCAAGATTTTGAGTTGGAGAACAGAGGTGCCCAGACAATGTTCTTGATCGTCGAAGATTTCTAATGAGATTGATCGTTCTCTAATGAGAATATCCCAGACAATGTATCAGAAAATGGATTTGTCAACAAGTTGCCCGCACGTTGGGCAATTAGAATCTCCTCCTCTCTGTCTGCATCTGTTTTTTGTTCAAAGGTAGGCTTCCCGCCCCGAGTTTATATTTAAGTCTAGTTCCCAGGGTAGGTAGGGCCCTTGACATCATCCTTACGGTCCTAGCCCATGTCGTAGACAGGAAAATAGTTCAGGGAAGTTTATACACCTAAATTCATTTTCATTGGACAATCTTCGGGCATCCGACATGGCTTTGGACACAACCCTCTCCAGGTCAGCTTCATCCAATAGGGTCAATTCTTCTGGACCGATACAAGATACCCTCTAGAAATCCCTTCACAATTGCTGTGTGTGATCTGCCCAATCAGTAGACCCCAAAAGGGCCTGGGCTTTTGGCTCAGCCTCAAGATTTTCAAAGTTGGTAAGCAGAGAGAGAGGGAGAGAGAGAGAGAGAGAGAGAATTGTACATGGTAAGACCATGCTTTTCAAGAAGGAGACACGAGAGATTTGGTTAAACTTATTCAGGAGCCCATCATCTGCTGGTTGATACTCCATAAGCGAAACCATTGCAAAACGCACAGAGAGAAGTAAAAGACACTGTCGTCAAAAATGCTGCCTGTATCAGCCTGCCAGACTGCAGTTAGTACGATTCCCCCATAATCAGAAGGATGAGAGATGTCCATCCAGTGAAGGGGTGAGACCCCTTGCCTATGCCATTCTTTGCATTGTCATAGTGCTCCCACAGGTACCCACTCTCATGGTAGCGTTCCACCACATTTCTGCCCCAAAACCCCACAAAATGTAAGATTATGTGGATACTGTAACTTGCAAAGCAATGTGCATCTCCACCATCAGCAGTATAGGAACTATAGGAATCCAAATGATTTGTCCAGCAGCTGAAGACATCCGGGATGGATACAGCATGATACCTGATTAAGTTCTCTCGAAGTCGCATATACAAATCTTTACATCTGCTGCTGTAATAACCTGGCTCTGCTTGACATGAATATTCTATATTAGACATCCACTGGGACGACCAGTATATTGCAAAGATTTCTTCTACTAATACCCTATTTTTGCATCCTACAACAACCCTGCAACCAGATTCTGAGTGTTTGTTGTGAGTGTTGGCTCTGACATTTGTGTCAGTAGCCAGTCAACCTCAGCCAGAGATGGATATGACATGGACATTGAAGGTCAGTCTGGAACACTCATCCTTCAGGAGTCAAACTCAGCCAGAAATTGGCATAGCACTTCGGCAAAAGTGTGCCCTTGTTGCAAACTTGATGTTTCATAGTGAAATTTAGCTTTGAGTGAAATTTTGGGGGTTCCTTACAAGAACCCACCTTCAGAATATTGACTGAGAGCAGAAAGAACAAGGTAGTTGATGTTCATCCAGACAGGTCCTCTCCAGTACGGTGCATCATGCTCTGTGTTGCGCTTCATATACAGAGAGCTGCATTCACACATCCACACTAAGACATGGGAACAGAGGTATCCTTGACTGCAGGGCAGAAATCTATTTCACAGGAACACATATTGCATCGTGGAAGATCCTATGTTATTTCTGTCTTTTCCATTGTGCTCTGAAAAGGTTAAAAAAAAAAGGTGCACTTCTGCTGAACCAAGCATGAATTATGTTGACTCTTCACCCCGAAAGGGGCTGCTTCATCTATTTGAAAGATGGACACCTTCTAATGGCTGTAATCACCCTAACCTTTTCCCCCAGACTCAAAAGCCCCAGGTACCCATACATTAGGTGACTGTTTGACCTAGTGACCCCCTTTAATGGGTGACACCCAACGATCACTTGTAAGGTGGTAACCACTGGGCCATATGTTGGATGCTGAGAATGTAGAACTTTAAACTAGTGCAACTCGTCACCCTGTAGGAATACTTGGCAGGGGACACTCTCTACTGGAACAACTTAGTTACTCAACCCTCCCCCTGGGGACCCTAGGCACCAACAACATTAGGTGGCCAAACCCCCCTTTTGTTAGTTGGGTTGGGTTATATTGTGCACATCTACCCATGTGAATGTCACAGATCAAAAGATGACATGAGTTTTGAGAAGGTGACCTGCTCGTAGCAAGAGAGCGCAGTCCATAGTCCGTCCACAAATACAGTTCATTGTCAAGAAGAACTAACTGGTTTCCAAAATATGGTGAGTCCTGGAACAGATACACACATGCACTTCCATCACAAACCTCAGGCAAGTAAGGTATTATTATTGAGATATTTGAGATGGTGCCATCAGCCAAGCCTAAATTTGAGCAAGGAGTTTTAAAGGACACATCGTCCATCCTGAGATTCACCCCAAAAACTACACATGAAGCTCTAGATTTGGCATAAGTGACCAGGTTCCAGGAATCACCCTGGGGAGTACCGACAGTATTTAAAGAACTATCACGTGAATTTTCATAATTAGCAGGCTAGATGTTGAAACACAAGGGCAAACCCTAGCCCAGGTGCCGAGCATGCCAGACAGAGCATGCAACTTCCCACTTTGAGTGGAGGGTTTGCCCCCAAGCAGTAGGGATCCATTGTTACTATTCAGAGATCATCACTCCAAAGGAGCTGCAGGGAATGGCCCGCGTAGACAATCTACAGAGGGACAGGCCCCGTAGTACATTGGATTACGTTGGAGAGATAAATGCAAGAGAATGTACTCGTAAGACATTGTTGCCGTAGAGATAAACGCAAGAGACATAGAGAGAAATGAAATGAAATGGTGCTTTATAACGTTTGCGGAAAGCTCATAGAGCTTATGGGACAAAATGGAAAGAAAAACATGAGAGAAAACAGGAAACCAGAGAGATAAGAACTACTGTTCTAGTGATTGTCTAAGGGTGAATGCCTCGTGCAGGTAGGCTGCCAAGCATTTCTGATCTTCATAGTGAAAGACCTCAGTGAGAGATTGGGTTCCACGGAATAGACAATGGAATCTCCCACGGATCTCATAGTGTAGGGGGCAATAGAAGAAGTGTTCGTCAGTTTCAATTTCCTGGTTGCGCCCTGTGCAAGCTGGACAGAGGCGGTCCTCCCACTGCAGGTTTTCCCATCTGCCAGTCTCTATCCGTAGGTTGTGGGAGCCCACCCTGAACCGCCCCAAAGCCCTCAGGAGAGAAGGAGATAAAGAGGCCGAAAGGTAATTGGGCCACAAGATTCTATCATTTCGGAGAACCAGGAATGTTTCTCGATAGAAATGGAGCTTTGTCGTGAGGTTGGGTAACTTCCAAGTTCTCCTGACATGTAGCTCCATGAGCTCGTTTTTGATGAGTTGGTTGCGGTCGTGCTTGGATGTGATGATCACCCCTTCTGGGTTCACTGGCAAAAGTGAAGCAGTAGAGAGTCCATGGCGTTCAGAAAAGGTATCCACACGAGCATACCAGGATTGTTTGAAGCCTGCATTTTTTAGTCTCATAGATGTTGTAAGGGCCCTGGCCACAAGCCCCTTGGGGGGAGGGGCTTGTAACCTATGCAGGAAAATTGTAAGCCGGAAGAGGGCCTCAGTTTGAAGTGGCACACAGGCGAATTCTGCATTCAGTATGTGAGATGGAGTTGTGCCTCTGGCGCCAAGCATTGAGAGAGAGAGTTATCCGTGTGGAGGGTCTACTAGTCGTACTTGACCAAGTGTGACAAACAAGTGCCTTCATTGCTTGAAGTGCATAGCCTTATGGTGTTGTCTTTCCGCTGAATAACAAGGAATAAAGTTTTACAACGCCTCTGTCTCCCTTTGATTTCCAAACACCAAGAAAATATGAAAAAGCTTCACTAACTCATGGGGATGTTAACACCGACTGACTGGAACACCTTTATGCAGACGGGTAGTTTGCTAGTGTACGTTTTCATCATATGCCAATTAGAACTAGTGGCCTTGAGATCAGGGATTTAGAGTGTCACACTATTTTCATCCAACCTTCTGAATAGAATACACAGTGTCTTCTCTACCCAGCTACCCTATCCTGAAGAGAGGGGTTGGTGGCCTCATTGCCAAAAGAAACCATTAAGACATGTCAGGGACCTAGATAGCTTTTGGATCGTCAACTCAACCCAGAGGTTAGCATTAGATACTGCCCGCGGACATGTGGCTTCGAGTAACCTGCATAAAATCCACACTCCATAAAAAGGAATGGCGACCAAACTTGAAGCTTTAGTCACTTTCTGGATGGTGTCATGGTGCTCACCATGGTTCCCTACATGGATTCAAGAGTATGCTGGTGGAAACCACAAAGTTCTCACATTTGTACCTCCACCTTATCTCCAGAAGGAGGGAACATTGGTCTCCCATCCCGATCTTTCCAGCAGAAATGAGCACCACAGTGTAACAGTCTCAGAGGTTTGAATACACAAACTAGCCCTGGAAGAGGTTGATCCAGAAGACATGATTACGCGTGCAGGGATTGATCAATGTGTGAATGAAGGATATGGCATGCCAATCCTCAAAGGTCTACACGAGACGATCAAAGCCTACACGCAATGACACAGACCTACCAACGCAGAATTGCAAGATGTCTAGGAGCATTCAAAGACCACCTAGACGTCAGAAAATTCGTATTCATAAAGCTGGCGCTGGGCACCTTTAACTTCTGTGGCTTAATAACCAAAGGAAACAATTTGAAGTGGGACAAGCTCTTCAAGCAAACGGCATTCACATTTGCTGGGCAGGAGACATGGGAAACTCCAGATAAACTAGTTGGGGATGTCATTGGCTATAAATGGTTCGGCAAGATGTGTGCCCTCAAGGCGGCCTCAAAGCATGGTCAGAAAGGTGTGGGATTCTTTGTCCGTGGTTTCTTGTTGATAATTGTAAAAATATCAGCAAGGAACTTTGGTACCAACACAGTATCTGGCTGAGACTGAAATTGAAGTGATTTCCTTTTGTTGGAGACAGGGAGTCATTGTCAACCTGTACAAGAAACGCGACTGAGATGAGCCTGGGAACTATCGCAATATGGCACTTCTTAGCGCAATTGGCAAGATATTTTGTAGGATAATAAGCTCCCGTCTCGAGGTTGATCTGGAGTCTAGAGGTGGTTTTCATGAAGGCCAGGCTGGCTTTTGGAGACAGGCTGCACTGACCATATCTACACTCTAAGCCGGATTGTCCGGGGAAGGAAAAGACAAGGAAACTCCCCTTTTGCCTTCTTCTTGGATGTCAAGAAGGCTTATGGCGGCTCTGGCTTTGGTCTTCTGGGGTCAGGGGTAAGATGTGGAGGATGGTCGCACAACCTGTATGCGAACACCAAAAGCTGTGTTACAGTCAATGGACTGAAGTCTAACTTCTTTGATATTGATCAAGGTGTAGCACAAGGTTGTACCCTCTCCCCACTGCTCTTCAATGTTTTCATTAATGAGCTTCTGGAAGATATGGAAAGCGAGGGGTTTGGGCTAAAGGTGGGTAATGCGACCAAACCAGCTCTTATGTTTGTGAATGACTTTGCAGGCCTAGGGCATACACCACCCAATCTCTAGGAAATTGATTGTGCAAAGAGGTTCTTTGACCTGTCGAGGCTAGAAGCTAATGTTAAAAAATGCGACGTGGTGACGATCAATGACCATGGGGCGGGAGGAGGGGATCTCAAATGGAAATGGGGTGACAATGAGATTCCTTCCTACACATATCTTGGTGTTGAGTTTTCCTCCAACTGTAACTGGGATGCGCATATTTTCAATCAGCTAAACGCAAAGCTTTCGGTCTCACTAAATTTTTCCACTGCAAAGGGATTAATACTGAAATTAAAAGGACTGCTTTGCAACGTTATTAGGCCGCCTTGGAGTACCCATCTCCTGTGTGGGTCGACAATTCCAACCATGCTAAATAACTAGAATCCATTCAGCTCGCGGTGCTCAAAGAAAGGATGTTGGCTAGTTCTAGAACAGCTAACGTGGCTGTTCAGGGTGAGTTTGGCATACCTCCCTTAAGCTCTGAATGTAATGAATTCAACGTCAGATGGTGGGGTCAGTTGAATCGCATGCCCAATACCAGATACCCTAAGATAATCGACGCTATTTCTTGGAAGCAAGACGGTCCTGGTAAACAGGCTAGTCTTGGCGAAGGAGGGGAGAGGAGATTTTCATGGGCGGAAGGCTAAGGCAAACAATGTCTTATGAGTGCATTCTCTCTCATAGAAGGCACTCTCTCTTTCTTGTTTCATGCCTTCTCCTGTCCCATAAACTCTTTGAACTTTCTAAGGACGTTGTAAAGTATCATTTCATTCAGGTTAGATGGTGGGGTCAGCTGATATACCAAATACCTTAAGATGATCCACTCTATTTCTTGGAAGAAAGACCATCCTGTTAAACAGGTCAAGTCCTGGCAGACAAGGGCAGAAGAGATTTCAAGGAAACGGGCAGGAAGAACTGACCATGGTAGATGAAGCTGAGTTGGAGGCTGAAGTGTCTAAGGCCAAGTCGGAAGCACAAAGAATGTCCTAGCAAAATGAGGTTAGGCATTAAACTTCCCTGAACTTGTCGGTCTGACAAGGGCGAGGACCTTAGGGATGGCCTGAAGGGCCTACCTACCCTCGGTAATCAACTGAAATTTAAACTCGGGGCGGGAAGACTACCTTTGACAATAAATAGATACAAAGAGGAAAGGGTGATTGTCCACGCCCGATGTGCAGGCGGCCTCAAGACAATATCCATTTTCATGTTCACCAACTTTCAAAAGTGGCTGAGCCTAAAGCCCAGGCCAACTGCTGGGCAGATCCCACACAGCAGATTGATACTTGTCTGAAAGGCTATCTAGAGAAAATCTGGAAAGCCCAAACAAATTGTTTATATCAAGGTAAGTCCCAGTTCTGGAGTGAGCCCATCACAAAGGTAGTGTCCATTCCCTCTTGTTCCGCGGGATCGCCACAGCGCTACGGCAAACATCTTACGAGTACATACTCGCTACCTAGCTATTCCTATGGTTGGGACTTGCACCAACTAAGTACATTGACAACAAGCTTTGAGGGGTTTAAGCTTGCAATTCCGTGCTGTGTTTCTTTGACGCAATAGGACCAGGTGAGGCCTCTTTCATTTTTTTTGGCTGGGGATCTGCTGCTAGGGCAAGAGCTTATGGGGTAAAGACTGAGTGCTTGCTGTATTGGACATGTGCTTGATACATATACACACACGTATCCTTGGCGTAACAACTTGCTGCTGTATGAGCTCAACAATGCTTGTTACTTGGTAACAAGTATAACCTACATCTTTGAAGAAGCAGAAGACCAGCACCTGCCCAAAGTAGCCTAACAGCATGTCTCCTTTACACAAGGCTACGAGTTCTGTTAAAAAATAGTGCAACCCACTGTGCTCTATTATTGTGACTCTGTGTGGATATCTGGAAAGCCCGAAATTGCTGCTCGAGTGACAGCAGCTGCATAGTCCATATGCAATGGTCCTGCAAGTGCGGCTCCATACCAAGGCAAGTCACAATACCAGAGTGAGCCCCTCACAAAGGTAGTTTCTGGTCCCTTTTGTTCTGCCCAAACTGGGCGCGGGGTGCATGCCCACAAGGCTACGGCCAACAACGTCTTATAAGTACATTCTAATATTGGGACTCTCTGTGAAAATTTTGAACTCCCCCAAACAAGGGTACAAGATGCTGACAGAGCATTTTCGCAAAATGAATGAATGTTATATAGCAAGACTCGAAGAATGGCTTACCGCAGGAAGAATGTGGAATAGCAGGGGAAAGAGACTGTTATAGCCAAAGTGTGGGACCAATCTCAATTCTGGAGGTTGCATGACTAATCTTCGCACCTCAGACTGTACATACCCTGTCCGAGGATCCCCTGTCTTCTTCCGGTATAGCTTTACCTGTTGCATAGAAAAAATTGACCTCTCCACATTAGCACCATCCTAAGCATGCACTATTATGCTAATTATTGTATGTTTGATGTCACCCATTATAGCCAACCCCCCTATATGGGGGGGTTTCCCTAGGTAGATCATCTAGTCTCTTGGTATCAGAGGGAGTTGAAATCCTTGGGTTGGGCAACCACTTCACCCTGGTTACGGGCATTAGAAGATGTCCACCTTGGAAAGGAAAGCCATAGCCCCACCAGGTAAAGAGACACCATATTGTAAGTATGTTAAATTACCCATATTCAGCATAGTGTCCGCCTCCCTCTTTATGAAATTTCCAACTCCTGAGAATGGAGAGGAGAATGCACATACCCTGAACCTCCTTTGATGGAACTATAGGCTGATATGCATACAAGAAGCCAAAGACCCAGGTTCTTATCGAGCATTAAATTGGTGAACAACATGGAATGGGAGAGGTAACTTACCCCCTCGGTGTGGTTCCCATAGTCAAGGTAACGGCCAAACCTCTCTTCATAATGCAGCTACATCATACAGGCACCCAGACAGGCTCCAGATCTCAAAAGACTCGCACAATTCAGAAGCATCCTTCTCTCTTCTACAACAAGGTCAGATTCTAAATTTCTCTAACAAAAATAAAGGTGTCTGTTTGCATGAATATTACAGAATAGAGGCAGAAACTGGCAAAACTACATTTGAGGGAGAGCTGAGGTACAGGGGGCATACAGGAAGATGTTAGAACCAGAACAAGCCTACTTTAACAGATGCCAATCGAGTCAACGGCTTTTCTGAAATACATGGAGCATGACTTGAAGTTTACAAATGTGATTCACTTCTAGTCTTACCGAATTGAGCAGGTTGAGGTCAGTCAGCTGTGCTGCAGTTTCGTCATATTTCTGCAAAAGAGTTTAAAAGTATGTGGTTAACCAATAAGGGCACATTCAAAACACCTCCCAGCAGATCATGAGTGTACTTTGTATGTGTCATTGTTCAACATTCTCTACAAACTCACTATCCCTTGGGCTCTCTTCTACTTTCTCCTCCTGAACTCCCTATCCCCTCATTGTCTGCTCCATTAGAACCACACGCAGGCTAATGTTGCTTGATTTCTGACCCCAATTTCCTTTACCTTATGTGGAGCTTTGACTATACGGGCGATCTGAGCCATTGATTGGGCTGCAAGAGCCATCCAGCAGCGTAGATCTACATGACGCTCATGATCACCTGGATGCGAAGCCCTCGGATAGTCATCCAAGCCTGACATCAATGTCTGCAGATGAAGTATCCAATGTAATACAGAGTCAGCTTCCATATCCAGCAGGTTGCAACCGAGTTGTATTGTCACTTAACATATAAGAGCAACCGGCAACTTGATCTCATTAAGCACTTTGAAGAAATTCCAAACCATGGAGGTGGATGGTACAGGCCATAGCTTAGTATACAAAAGAGGTCAGAGAGCTCCTTGGTATATGTAACTAGTAACTGCGAGCATGTGCCAAAACCAACACAGATAATAGCGGCCTTAGCCTAAGAGAAAAGAAAGATTCAAACACCCCATTGGAATTCAAAGACCCCACAGGACAAGAACACGTGACAAACCTACATACACTCCCTTTACAGACCAATTGGTCATTGCGATTTTTCAAGAGTTGAGAAATTTTGTAGAGAAACTTTGTATTGTAAAGAATTTTGGGTCACGTGAATATCTTCTGGCAAGATTCTGAAAAAATGCCATGTGATGATTGTATGTGTGTGACTCTTAAGGTCTGGGCACTGTTAAGAGCAAAGACCTAACCCTTAGGCATTTTTGGGTTCAAACCTTTGGATTAAGTTCACGCTCAGATGCAGGCTCCCGTCCATGCCAATAGTAGCTGCTAGGCACCTTTCCTGTTCAAAGTTTCCTGTGTCAGAAGGATACCACATAAAGCTCCCAGAATCACTTTCTAATAGACAGTAGCAATTACAATCAGGACACAAGAAACAGTGACCAGAAGGAGAGTGGGTTACCAATCTGAGTAGTGTTAAACCAGTGAAACCAGGCTTCAAGCCGGGGGAATACTCTCTCCAGAAAGGCCCAGTCGTCTGGATTTGGATTTGGCTGCCCTACCAAACGATCATGTTCATAGGATGTGGCAAGTTCTGCACCCATCCTTCCTATCAATAATGGTACAGTTTTCAATAAAGACACGCAAAACAAGATATCTGTACTCACTGTAATGCTTGGCACTCACAGATGCTGAAGCCTTGCAGTCTTGGACACCACCAGATGAAACTCCACCACAAGAGGAATGTCAAAATTGTGTTGGGAACACTCAACTGAATATAAATGTACTCATAAGACATTGTTTGCCATAGCCTTGTGGCACATGACTGAATATAATCGGTTGCTAAGCTCTGATAGTTTCCTACTACAATCTAGTGGTAGTAATTGAGCATGGCCATAAGGACCACTTGGAAATGAGGGATATGAAGAAAGAGCAAGGGGGAAGAGGGACATGGAATTACTGCGTAGAACCAGAAAAAGAGCAGGAGGGTTGGCATTGCTGGTATGCTGTAGTACAAACTCATCAGGGACTTTGCTGCACCCATCCAATGACCCTTTCAATCACACAGCATTCTTTGGACACCCACAAGTACACATAATGCAAAGGTGGCTCTAACTTTGGTAAGATACAGTAGTTTGCTGCTTATTGATCACACCTGCTTACGTCAAGACCAAACTCACGGTAATAGCATTCAAAGAACACACAGCTCTTGTGACCAATTCGAGATGCAGCAGTCAATAGAACCAGCTATGCTGACAAACAACCAGGTGGCTTGCACTGGTCTCTTAAATCTGCCGACTGACATCAGATCAGGTAGAAGGGAGAGCCACCCGGCGAAAATACCTGCGGGCCTCCTCTCCAAGAATCTGCTCGCGAGGAATCCAGCCATCGATGTTCATAAGGTCTAGCCAGTGGGCAACAATCTCTTTGCTCATATTCCGATCCCATTGACTGCATGTGTCAGACCAATAAGCATTAAGTTGCTACCTAGCCAGACCAAACTCCTTATATTAGCTCCCTCTCCTGCTGACCCTTACTATGTGATCGTTCTCACAGAATATTCCTAAGGACTATTACACACACAATTCCATTGCTGGTGAAGCTACAGGGGAATTTTTATTCACTTCAATTAGTACTGTAGGATAAGTTATTGTTGCCCTGTTCCTCATGCACCTGATCAAAAGCTGATGAAATCCCTCGTCCCAAAGAAAGCCACGTGGGAAGAAAGAGCGGCTAGGAACTGCTGTGTACAATGGAGCCTGCCAATAGTCCCAGTAGTCTCCACTTCTTGAATTTGGTCCCTGCCAATATAAGCATGCAATGGACGCTTTTATAACTTAGCACAAAGGATATGAATAGTACTCTGAGACTTATTCACCTCTCCCTTCAGCCCTGTCAGGCTGCAGATTCCCCTACATCCATAAGTATTCTGACATAGAAGGGGAAAATTCGAGTCCTAAGCCACAATTAAGTCAGGCCAAACTCCCGCAGACCAAAACCACACCCAATCTACCATGCCAAAGGGAAAAGAGATACTTACTTGAAGATTTCGGGGGACAGCTATACGAGACTGGCCATAGAAGTACCCAATACCACCAAGCAAATTACTGAGTGCCACCCGGCCAACTTCAAACTCCCTTTCACCCTGCACCTGCGAGGTTCACACTGAAAAACTTAGGTTACTTTATAACAGGACAAAGATTACCATTTCCATCAAGAGAAAAATATGTACTCATTTGACTGCTCCTTGTGAACTGCCAAGTGCCCTTCGGAATGCCCATCCCGGAGAAGGGGATTCGACCGGGTATTGCCATGGTACTGATGCATTAAGGACAACAATTTACTTTTGGGGTTCATAGACATCCTGTTTGAAAGCATCAGTTCACTTCAGAAATGCTAATATGCTCCTCCGCCTGTCACAGATAGGTAGATCGAGTAGATTGAAAAGAACAGATTCCCTGAACGCACTGGAGGAACATGACATTACCCTGTTCTTCAAATTGAATGTGGACTGAAAGCGCTTCTCAAACTTCTCTTCCTGCTCAGTCATTCTTTTCGTGAGTGCATAGCCTGCAAACAAGGTAGGTCATATTCTCACCATAGATACAAAGGAGCGACATACCACCAAGGGGACTTCGGGTAATTCAGTTCCACAAGCTACGAAGGAGAGTTGTTTGATCAACCTCATGCTCAGAGAGCCTGCATACACACACTTCTGGAAATAAGGTTTTCAGACTAGCACATATCCGCAGTGTACGTACAGCATGGAAGCTCTCATTTACGACTATAGACTAGGTATCGGCTGGGAGCACGGTGAATACAGCCTGTAGTGGCCCTGAGCCGCGGGGGCGGCGAGGCCTGCTACAGGCCGTATTCACCGTGCTCCAGCCCGATACCCAACATCACCGTCAAATGGAAGAGCGACACATTGTCCTGCTATGGGTTCGAGCACCACTGCTCTCAACGAATGAGAGTGTGACACATCAGCAGAAGCTCTACATTTGCTGGTTATGAAGACTTGAATGCAGTGGGAGAATACCAGAAAGGTTTTCAACGCGCTTCTTCACATGACTATTTGTGGCCTGTGTGCCTGATACAAACACACAATCAAGCTCCATGGGTGCCTCCCCTGTTATCTGTTCACAAGAGATTGGTGAAGTGCTAAGATTGAGAGACCACCCACAAGGACGTCTTAGGACCACCTCCATTGATATTTTATCGCAAGCTACCAATGACCCACAGGTGTGCAACTGAAGATAGTTTGGAATAAGCTCAGACACTTGAACCATACCTGGAAAACTGCGATGTTTGCTGACTTCTCAGCACCATCCGGGAGTTGTAACCGCCCACTTGTTCTTGCCTGTCATTCCCATATACGATTCAACCGACACCCAGAGTTCAGACCCTACGAGGTTGACTCGATCTTGAGCTTCCAAGTGCCAGCTTGGGCAGGCCCTCTAGGTAGTCATTGAGTTGAAGAGGCTGAGACAAAAGAAAGAAAGGAAGAAAGACAACAACTTCATAGCATCCAAAGGGAAGGCCCCAATTTGGACAATGTAGATGAACAAGAAACCCACATCAAACTACACCAAATATGGCATCGTGCCTCATGTAAGCTGCTAGACACTTTGCGTCCTCAAAGCTGAAGACCTTTTCCAAAGACCAGGAGTTTCCAAGGAGACAATAACAACTCTCTTGGATCAAATAGTACGTAGGACAGGAGAAAAGAATACAGACAGGACAGATCCTAACCTTAGGGTGTGTGCCAGTACAATGCCTCATCTCAACCCACAAAGTGTGAGAAGTAACTCTGAAGGCGCCCAAGGCCTTTAGAGGACCGAGGACACAGGTGGATGGGAAGGACCAGATGCTGTTAAGCAAAATGATGCTTGTGAAGAATACCTCATGTTCAAGTGGGAGGTGTCACACTCGGCCTGCAGTATTCGAAGTCATAAGACATTGTTTGCCATGGCCTTCTGGCCATAGACCCCGCACCCAGTTTGGGCTGAACAGTACATCAAGGAGAGAATGTACTCATACCACGTTTGCCGTAGCCCTGTGGCCATAGACCCCGAACCATTTCGGCAGAACAAAAGGGACCAGAAACAACCTTCGTGAGGGGCTCATTCCGGTCATGTGACATACCTTGGTATAAACAACTAGTTCGGGCTTTCCAATATCCTCTAGAAAGCCGTTCACACAAGCATCAATCTGCTGTGTGTGGGCAGCCCAAAAGGTCGACCCCGACAGGGCCAGGGCTTTAGGCTCAGCTTCAAGATTTGAAAGTTGGTGAACAGAGGTGCCGGGACAATGTTCTTGATCGTCCTGAAGAGGGTCACTCTCTGGTGAGAATATCTAGGACCATGTATCAGAAAATAATAGTGTCTTCAGGCTGCCCGCACATCAGAAAATTACAATCTCCTCTTCTTCTCTGCATCTGTTTATTGTTCAAAGGTAAGCTTCCTGCCCTGAGTTTAAATGTCAACCTTGTGCCGAGGATAGGAGACCCTTGACATCATCCTTAAGGTACTCGCCCATGTCACAGACTGGAAACAAGTTCTCTTCAGCTTTCCAGATATCCACACAGCAGTCCCAATAATAGAGCACAGGGGTTTGCACTAATTTTTCAACAGAACTCGTAGCCTTGTGTAAAGCAAGACATGCTGTTAGGCTACTTTGGGCAGGTGCTGGTCTTCTGCTTCTTCAAGATGTAGGTTATACTTCTTACCAAGTAGCAAGCATTGTTGAGCTCATACAGCAGCAAGTTGTTCAGCCAAGGATACATGTGTGTATATGTATCAAGTACATGTCCAATACAGCAAGCACTCAGTCTTTACCCCACAACCTCTTGCCCTAGCAGCAGATCCCATAGCCAAAAAATGAAGAGGCCTCAGCTGGTCCTATCACATCAAAGAAACACAGCACGGAATGGCAAGCTTAAACCCCTTCAAGCTTGTTGTCAATGTACTTAATTGGTGCAACTCCTAACTATTAAAAGCCATAGAAATAGGTAGGTCGCGAGTATGTACTCGTAAGACGTTTGCCGTAGCACTGTGGCGAACCTGCCCCCAGTTTGGGCAGAACAAGAGGACACTACCTTTGTGACAGGCTCACTCCAGAAGTGGAACTTACCTTGATATAAACAATTTGTTTGGGCTTTCTATAAAGCCCTTCAGTCAAGTACCCATCTGCTGTGTGTGATCTGCCCAGCACTTGGTCAGGGCTTTAAGCTCAGCCACGGGATTTTGAAAGGTGGTGAACAGAGATGCAGGGCCTATGTTCTTGAGCAGATCTCTCTCTGATGAGAATACCCTGGACATTGTATCAGGAAAGGATATCGTCTGGAGGCCACCTGCACATCGGGCGTGTACAATCACCCTTTCCTCTCTGCATCTATTTATTGTGCAAAGATAGGCTCCACGCCCCGAGTTTAAATTTCAGTCGATCACCGAGGGTAGGTAGGCCCTTCAGGCCATCCTTAAGGTGCTCGCCCTTGTCACAGACCGACAAGTTCAGGGAAGTTTACTGCCTAACCTCATTTTGTAGGACATTCTTTGTGCTTCCGACATGGCCTTAGACACTTCAGCCTCCAACTCAGCTTCATCTAGCATGGTCAGTTCTTCCTGCCTAACATTCATTTCCTTGAAAATCTCTTCTGCCCTTGTCTGCCAGGACTTGGCCTGTTTAACAGGATGGTTCCTCTTCCAAGAAATAGAGTCGATCATCTTAAGGTATTTGGTATATCAACCGACCCCACCATCTGACCTAAATGAAATGATACTTTACAACGTCTTTGAGCTTTTGGGGCAGGAGAAGGCATGAAGGAAGAAAGAGAGAGGGCCTTCTACAAGTAGTACAAAATGAGAGAGATAATGTACTCATAAGACGTTGTAGCCTCGTGGCCATTGACCCCGCGCTCAGTTTGAGCGGAACACAAAGGGACAGAAACTACCTTTGTCAGGGGCTGACACCGGTAGTATGACTTACCATGGAGAAGACAATTGATCCGAGTTTTCCAGATATCCTCTAGAAATCCCTTTACACAAGCATCAATCTGCTGTGTGGTTTGCCCAATAACTAGGCCCCAAAAGGGCCTGGGCTTTTGGCTCAGCCTCGAGACTTTCAAAGTTGTAGAGAGTTAGAGAGAGAGTTAGAGAGAGACACAGAGAGAAGCCAAGGGAAGGATTCTCTGCCACCTTTTGCCATACTTCAAAAGGTACAGTCTCAGCCCTCAGCAGCCATCTTGTGCATTTAGGGCGACATGAGGTGCCTGTACCTATTGTTAGGGTTTCCTTTTCTCTTGGGCTATTTCTCGAGTCCCTGGGCCTGCCAAGGTCAGTATTTATGGCTTGCCAAAGTTGCGTTTGAGGTTTTTGGTTCTGGGGTGTTGCTCGCCCACAAAAAGAAAAGGAGAGAGAAAGGGACACCTGAATCTCCAGGGCTTGCCACACCAATTGTGTCAAGTTATGGGTGTGTTGTCGGCGAAGTCCCACAAAATTTACAGTTGCTCCTTTCTGCACCAATGATGAACCAAACTTGACAGATGACCACTGCTCCTATATGACAGTAGTCAGAGAATTCCTACAACCCAGAGACAGACTGCAAAGATATGAGTATTAATAGGGATTGATAAAGCCTTCGTACAAAGTATACAAGACCACACAAACAAGGTGAATATAGATAAGTTATGTCCAAAGTGATCGGAATGTAGGACTATCATGTCAGCAGTTAATGGTCAACAGTTGGATGACGCTGCTAACCAAGAAGCTCTAGGTCACCAGCGAGCACACCATCCATTCACCTGGTCCTGCACCAAGTTTGAAATTGAAAAAGGAGGACTTCATCTCTACCACACACTAAAGCAGCAAGTTACAATTAGTCCACCAGGCCATGAAACACTGTTGACTCTTGTGCACATTGTAAAGTCTTCCATCTCCACTAAACAGTCTACTGAACTCTGCAAGAGGATAAAATCATGGGCAAGTCAGGACGTGAATGAGGCAAACTAATCCTGTTTTCACCTTTCCTTTGACATGAAGCTCCCAGCCTCCAATCTCTTTTGCTGAGCCCACTGCAAATGGCCCATCGTCCATATCTGTAGTGTGCTTTGGCCACAGCTTGATGGAACTCCCTTCCTCATCAGCAAGATAGAAAAACAGTGAGACTGGTTGCTTTGATTGCCGAGTCTCCTCACTGCACGACCAAAATTTCTCTGCTTCCGAAGTTTAGCTCCTGAGTTAAGGTGTGGGTCCAAGAGTCAAGTGCATGTGACACCTGGGTAACTGACCACAACCACTTCCCCCCCACCTTCCCTCTCTCTTCCTCCCTCCTCTCCCTGTCCTCTAGGAAGCCTATTGCCATTGGGTGGACTTGATACGGGAGTACATAAATATCTCTGTGACTAAATGCTGGCATGCATTGGATTTAGTTGGAGAGTTTGGGGCCTTTCCCTCTTTAGAATATGCCTACGCGGACCATTCCCTGCAGCTCCCTGGAGTGTGATCTCTGAATGGTAACAAGCGGACCCCTACCGCTTGGGGGCAGTCGTATGCTCTGTCTAGCATACTCGGCACTTGGGCTAGGGTTGGTCCTTTTGCTTAAACTTATAGCCTGCGAAATCTACCAATCCATTACCTCTTATCAATAACAACACTCCCCAAGGTGATTCCTGGGAATTGGTTACTTATGCCAAATCTAGGACTTCATGCGTAGTTTTTGGGGTGAATCCCAGGATGGACGATGTGTCCTTTAAAACTACATGCTCCTGCTTAGGCTTGGATTATATGGCTAATGGTTCCATTTCGAGACTTTTGAAGGTTGCAATGCCCAAAAATGCTACTAATAGAGTCTCACATCAATTCAATCTAGAAGAAGTCCGTCCTTGACTGGCTGGAGAGCGGTCTTAGACATTGGTGATTCAATGAGGCGCTCTAGGGAGACAACCAAGGGCAGGGACTTCAACTTAAGAGTTTCTAACCAGTTTGATGCTCTGGATGAGGTTGATTCCAAGCAGTCAGACGGACAAACTGTCCGAAGTGCGCGGAGACCAATCCTTAAAGTTTACACAAGACGAGCAAAATCTACACACAGGGTAATTGTCCCCCTTTTGCAGAACGGTTGGCCGTCCAGGAGCAATCATAGGCTACCTAGACGACAAACAATTCACATGCAAAGGGCTGGCTTGCGGCTGGGCACTTTCAATTTCGCAGGGCTGACTAACCAAAGGAAACAACTCGAAGTGGGACAAGTTCTTCGGGCAAATGACATTCATATCTGTGCTGGGCAAGAGACATGGGAAACTCCGGACAAACTGGTTGGAGATGTCAATGGTAATAAGTGGATAGGTAGGATGTGCGATCTTAATGCAGCCTCTGCCAAATATGGTCAAAAAGGGGTTGGATTCTTTGTCCGTGATTTCTTGTGTGACAATTGTGAAATTATCAACAAGGGTTGCAGTATGAGCACAGTATTTGGCTAAAACTGAAACTGAAGGGCGGCATGAATACGAAGGACCTCTTCCTGGGTTGTGTTTACATGCCCACAGAGGGGACCCTTAGCTGACGCAGACAAAGCCTTCGAAGACGTAAAGCTGGACTGTGCTAAGTTCCTCGCCAAAGGTCAGGTGGTCTTATTGGGTGACTTCAATGCCCGGGTGCGTAAAGGCCTTCAGCTTTTGACCTTGAATAATAGGTCAAAAGGAGACCAAGTGCAGTGGACTCGTGAGAAAGCCCAAACTGGGGAACGTTCCATTGTGGATTATATCATAATGGACAAAAATTTGTTTCCCCAGAGTGCCAGTGTGTTGATCGACAGAACTGATATTGGTACCTCTGACCACTTCCTGGTTTGGACTGAGATGAAAAGGTGTTTTCCCAACACCAAGAGATCTGTGATACGTTCCATTCGGAAGTGGCGCATAGAAAATTCCATAATGAAGAGGTCAAGGCTGGTATGTCCAGGCCTTGCAAGAGGCTCTCCCTCATTTTGTCCACTCGCTCCAAGACCTTCAGTCTCGCTCTGGCAATGCAAGAAATGAAGTCGAAACAGCAGTGGATTCTTGGGAGAGTTTCGTCTCCTCTGTGGCAGACAAGATCATTGGGAGGAAACCAAATGTCTGTGGTAGAGCTGTTAATTGGTGGACCAATGAGATTAAACCCAAGATAGCTGAGAGACGAGTCCTCTATAAAGAGTGCTGCAATTTGAAAACCAACAAAGAATTGTGGGCTAGGTACTACCAGATCTGCAAAGATATCAATCAGCTTGTAAGGTCCCAGAAGAAATTATACTGGGACAAGCTATACAGTGAAATAAACTCAAACCACCATGGTGGTAATGACAAAGACATTCTGGTTGGCCCTTCAACGTTTGTACAAGCCGGAAAACTGTCAGCAAGTACAAGCGCTGAAGACTACTAAGGGTGCAGTGGTGACTTCAACGGTTGACATTGTCAAAACCTTTGAAACCCACTACAGTATCCTTGGCAGAATTTCTAGGTCTAACAGTGAGGGGTCCTCTGAAGAATGGAAGGACACAGTTGGAAAAACTGTTCCTATGATTCAAGACAGCCCTGATGAACTGGAGTATATTTCAAAGGCTTACAACGCTCCCATTAGTTCTTCTGAGATTGTGGAAGCAATTGAGCATTTAAACGGATATAAAGCTGGTGGCATGGTCAACACGCTTATCAAGCACGGTGGCAATCCCATGATAGAGGCCCTAGTTCTTCTCTTTAACCTTATCTGGAGGACTGAGATGATCCCCTTTCGCTGGCGACAGGGGGTTGTCAATCTATACAAGAAGGGTGACAAGGAAGAACCGGGGAACTACCGAGGCATCTCGCTCTTAATGCTGTTGGCAAGATATTTTGCAGAGTTACAAGAACTCGTCTCGAGGTTGATCTGGAATCAAGAGGTCGTTTCCACGAAGGCCAAGCTGGCTTTTGGCAAAACAGGGGCTGTATGGATCATATTTTCACTCTAAGCCAGATTATCCAGGGAAGGAGGGAAACCCACTTTTTTTCTCTTGGATGTCAATAAGGCTCATGACACACTGTGGAGAGACGGTCTATGGCTCCGCTTCTGGTCATGTGGGATCAAGGGAAAGATGTGGAGAGTTGTCCATAACTTGTATGCTCACACCAAAAGTTGTGTCACTGTTAATGGACAGAAGTCTAACTTCTTTGACATAGACCAAGGTGTAGCTCAAGGATGTACCCTCTCCCCTCTGCTCTTCAAAGTTTTCATCAATCAACTCCTAGAGGATGTGGAAGGTGTGGGATTTGGGTTAAGAGTGGGTGATGCCATCATACCAGCCCTTATGTTTGCCGATGACTTCGCAGGCATAGGGGAGACTCCTTCCAACCTCCAGGAGTTGATTGATTGCGCGAAGAGACACGTTGACCTTTGGGGGCTAGAGGCTAACGACAGTAAACGTGCAGTGGTGGCATTCAACGACCCAGGAGAGGAAGGAAGTGATTTCAAGTGGCAGTGGGGTAGCCAAGAGATTCCGGTCCTCCCTTCCTATACATACCTGGGCTTTGAGTTTTCCTCCAACTGTAACTGGGATGCGCATATTCAGAAAGTTGTTCAAACTGGCAAGCGCAAAGCGCTGGGTCTCACTAAATTTTTCCACTGCAGAGGGATCAACTCTGAGGTCAAGAAAACCATGCTTGTCGCGTTATTAGACCTGCCTTGGAGTACGCATCTGCAATATGGGTTAATAACTCCAACCAGGCTAAGTCTCTAGAATCCATTCAAGTGAAGGAGTGCATGTCAGCATGCTCCAAAACAGCCAATGTGGCTGTTCGGTTGGCATCCCTCCCTTAAGCTCCCGACCAGATGAATTCAAGGTCAGATGGTGGGGTCAGCTGCAACACATCTCCAACATCAGATATCCTAAGTTAATCGACTCTATATCTTGGAAACAGGATCGCCCTGTCAAACAGGCTAAGTCCTGGCAGAAGAGAGTAGAAGAGATTCTCAAAGATCTGAATCTTAATCCGCGAGTCTTGACCCTGCTGGATAAATCTGACTTAGAGGCATTAGTGTCCAAAGCCATGACTGTTGCCAGGAAATTGTCTGATGAAAATGAAGTTAGGCAGAAAACTTCCCTGAACTTGTTCCAGTCTGTGACATGGGGGAGGACATCATGGATGACCTCAAGAGTCTACCCACTCTCAGCACTAGACTGAAACTCGGGGCGGGAAGCCTACCTTTGAACAGCAAACAGAAGCAGAGAGGAAAGGGAGAGTGCGATTGCCCGTTGTGTGGGCAACCTGACGACAATATTCATTTTCTGACTCACTGTCCGGGGTTCTCTCACCAGAGAGACACTCTCCTCAAATCTATCAAGGGAATTGTGCCTGTACCTCTGTTTACCAACTTTGAAAGTCTCGAGGCTGAGCCAAAAGCCCAGGCCCTTTTGGGGCCTAGTTATTGGGCAAACCACACACAGCAGATTGATGCTTGTGTGAAGGGATTTCTAGAGGATATCTGGAAAACCCGGATCAGTTGTTTATTTCAAGGTAAGTCTTACTACCGACATCAGCCCGACAAAGGTAGGTTCTGTCCCTTTGTGTTCCGCTCAAACTGGGCGCGGGGTCAATGGCCACAAGGCTACGGCAAACAACATCTTATGAGTACATTCTCTTCCTCCCTCATTCTTGTCCATAAAGTTTGACTAGCAATCACATGTAGTGCACTGGCCGTAGTCTGCCCTTTCATTTTACAGTGGGTGTTGAAGGGCAGGATACAATTTAGTATACCGCGGATGCAAGCTCTCAAATCAGCACTCAATACCCTGTAATTGAATTGTTGCTGGTTGGACGTAAGCACTACAGAAATTTCCAGTCTACCCTCCTGGATTAAAACCCCAGAACCAACTCTGAAAGGCTATGCATCCACCAAGGATTATACCATCAAGGATAGGTCATAGCCAAAGTCGCAGGGAACAGAAAATGAGTAGGCATTTCTCGTATCAGGCAATATCTTGTTCTTTCGTGCTGCTGTCTGGAAGAATGACCAAGCAGACAAGGTCGTAAGGGGTTCTGGCATACCTGTTTCCGGATGAAGGAGTTGATTCTACTTCTGCTTGAATGCGAACTGCCCAGTCACCTCCATAGCCGCTGCCAGGCTCGCGGCTTTTGAAAAACAATGTAGTTATGTGGACCCCTTGATCCACTATTTCCTGGACCCTCATTCAAGAAAAGTTGAGTTGAACTATACATTAAGACAAACAAGAACAAAAGGACAGTTTTACTCCTTCCCTTGCCTTCAATTTCCTCTCTTATCTGGCAGGCATCGAGGTGCTGGCATTATTTATACCGACATTGGCATCAAAACGAGCGATGCACTGTTGGGTGTAAACCTCCAAAGCGTCACCACCTGTTGCAATGGCAAAGTAGTACAGCTTATGTACTCTCCTTTCTCAACACAAAGAGTGAGACAGAACAAGTTTGAAGAGGAAGAGGGCTGTGTTTCAAGTATCACATACCTGACGACCATACGAGGAGCCATCATGGCGGACCCATGCATATTGGCTAAGCCCATCAGATTCCTCACATGTATGCCTCAAAGCATAACGCCCTTCCTTTACTCCTAGCCACATCAGCCCTGCTAGCAATGATTTTGGGGTTCTGCAACCAGTATTGATGTTGTTTTAAATTATGTAGTTGCAATATTTCACAAGTTGCCGCTGAAGATGGCTTTCTACTTTCTCTCTCTGCCAAAACCGTCATTAAGTTTCAACCAGTTCCAACTGTGAGTGACACTTGTATTTGAAAGAAAGTTTGGGTGCCTTTAGCTGGGAGGGTGCGTCACTGCCTCTAATGTTATAACAACAAAGTCTGCAAAGGGACATAACCTCACCTGGCCCGAATGCCTAAGTAAAGGCTTGAGCGATAAGTCCCCCAATACAAACGCTCCCTGTGTTCCGCTTGAAACTGCAGTTTTACCACCAAGTGAGAAAACAAATCGGCTCAGCTGCAACCTTCAAACCACACTTGTTGAAGTAATCGGTTTCCTTAGACACGGCTTTGGGTTTGTCTGCGAGAAACAGATGAGAAATGTACTCATTGACCGATCAATGCTTCTATTGGAGGTGACGTACCCTCGAGCGCATAGTCCCCAAGGATGGAAGGTGCTCCTGGAGCCCAGGGTATGAATCTCAGCCCCCGATTGCTCTAGTGATCGCACGAAATCGCAAGCAATCCACTTTCAGGGATTTGCTGTTGCATGAAGGGCTGGAATTGACATCATACTTATATTATATTACTGATTACAGCACTCTACCTCACCCATGTGGCGGGAGAGAGAGAGAGAGAGAGAGAGAGAGAGAGAAACCGAAATTGAAAGGGGGTTTGGTGGAGAGAGCGATTGCATATGCCCTACCTGGGACAAGTCAGTGACACGTTTCAGAGGCAATGGTGTCAGTGCCCTGGGGAGCTTGCTCTTGGAGGTTCCCCCTTCCTCTTTCATATACAGGAGCCACCCTGCTAACACAATGCACACTACGGCAAAACCCCCACAAATGAACATCCCATTTAAACCCCTGAACAGCCTGCCTTTCTTGCTACTTCTGATAGCTTTCGAAGGCCTTCGTGCCGGCTTCAGCCGAGGTGATGTAGAGCTCCCATCCAAATAGGATGCGGGATACTTTCCTTTGGAGATTTTCCGCTCTTGCAATGAGCCCTGCATTTCGCCCGGATCCAAGAATTCCAAATTGCATGCACCCAAACCACGCGCATTACTTCTAGTTTCTGGTACCATAAATCATCGCAGCTCGATGCCGCATTACTTCAAGAAGTTGGCATGCAGACCCTCGAACTTCCAATCCCACACTCTTTCTCTCCTGTCACTGACCTACTTGCAACAAGGGGTGACATACATGTAGTCCCGCCATATAATATATATATAAATATATTATATGATACATTGGCAGAAAATGGGAGGTAGCCCTTTCAACTTTATTCGCATTATTGAAGGGAAAAAAATTAAAACTCTTGTATGCTCGAAGGCCGCCGTAAGGCATGTGCTCACGGTGGACTGTGCTGGATAACTCTTGAACAATATTCCGATGAGAGGAGGAAAGAGTATGACCTAGAGTAAACTAGATCCCTAGCCATGGCCTGTGCGACCAGAGTAGACAGGAACTGACGACAGTTGGCCATGCCTAAGTGAGCCGAATGATAGCAGAAGACTTGGAGGGGGAATCGTATTAGACGAGAGAGGAAATGAAGGATGGAGGTAGAGCCTCCTGCAGGGTAGCTTAGGGGAGTGGAGCAACAATGAACCCTAGCTATGAAGGATTACAGAGAGCCCCGAGAGGGGCGAAGTCAAATGATGGAATTATGCTATCTATGGAAGTGAAGCATGGCCTTAGATGTAATCATGATATGTTTCCAATTGACGTCATTCCTCTCAAACTCGGGGGACGCTGAAGAGCTGGGATCTGTGACCCCCTTGCCAATGAGAGGGAATTATGTCCGCCCAGAGATGTATCATTTCAACCACATTGTTGGGGGCATAAATATTGATGAAGCCAATTGGTTCCGTGTCATTGGGAAGAAGGAGACAGTAGAATTGAACTCTGCCTGGCTCCCAAACCTCATCTTTGAGACAGAACTAGTTTAGGGAGGGGGGGACGAGGATGGCTATACCTCCTGTGTTTCCGTTGTAGGATAGTTTCCAGAGCACAGAGGATTTCGGCCAGAGCTAGTTAGTTAATTTAAGGATTCTCCTATCATAGAGTTTGTGTCCTTGAAGGAAGTTATACAACGGCCTCTATTGGAATGAGGGGTGTAAGCCACGCAGATAACTTGATTTTTTTGAGTGCCATCTGATCTGACCCAAGTCCACCAGGGAAGCTAGCGCGTGAGCGCGCTCACGTTTAGTGCACTAAGCGTGAGCACATAAAGGAAGCGGAGCCTATAGCCATGGGAAAAATAGGACCTATTGTCGTGGGGGCAATGTTGAATGGAACGTAGGGTAACATACGATGCCCTAGGATCTAAGACGCCGAGTTCCATGCATGAAAATTTGAGAGGAATGTGTGGCGAAATTCTTAAGGATGAATGGCTATGTGGAATGGATGAATGTAGGATGAATGCAAGATGAAAAAAGATGGATAAATGAACCATGGATGACAGCAACACGAGGTTAATTTCGGAGAACTTGAAATCAACCTTGTGTCAACACGAGGTTGATTTTCGGGAACTTGAAATCAACCTGGTGTTAACACGAGGTTGATTTCTGAGTGGACGTGGATGATTAAGAGTTTATTATTATTATTATTATTATTTATTTTTTGGAAAACAAATTCTTTCATTTCTCAAATCAAGGTTGCGTAAACGTAAAGTTGATTTGCATCCTGCAATTTTTATTTTTATTTTTATTTTATTTTTGGTGATGCAAATCAACGTTGCGTTGACGCAAGGTTGATTTGAGAAATGAAAACATCTTTTTTGCAATGTTTTTTGCATTTTGTATGGGACACAATCAAGGTTGCGTTAATGCAACCTTGATTATGCTATGGATTTCAATCGTCTCTTTCAGGAGATAAATCATCGTCTTGCTTAGTGTTTCGTGTCTTCTAGTCTTTTGGGAAGTTCAGGGATCAACTTTGCATCAACGCGACATTGATTACAAGGGGGTTTAATGGGAGTTAACAAGCACTTGTTGCATCTGTGTTTTATGAATGTATGGTTCAGGTACATTTACCATATCCTCATTTCCGGGGAAGTACCCGAGCGATGAACCTCGATAATACATCCAGTCTTTAACCATCCACTCATCCATTGTTCATGCATTGTGAAGCATATGTCTATCTATCAGCCATCTTGCATTCAATCATTCATGAATTATTCATCCATCATTCATCCAGCAGTCATCCAAGTACGCATGATATGTACACTCATTCCCGCGGGAATAGGTCTCACGGGGCTTCCTCATCCGCGATTGTAGGCCCATGCACCCTATTACGTGAGCATCTTTCCACTCACGGACTAGCAATCCCCCAAGTGCCCTTATGTTCCATGACGAGATACTAATCTGCATCATGGGAGGGTGACAGACTGAGAAGGTGGTTCTCAAATGATGGCCTAGTTGGGAAGAAACGGAATTCGGTTCTTATGATCAGTGGGGAGAAGAGAATGAGACTAGTAATCACTCAGGGGGGTCACTGAATGGACATGTTTCTTGAGCTCAATTATCATGACGAGGGTGTTATGCATGTCGGGCTGAGTGTTTCCATCAGTGTCAAGGGGTAAGAAACGACACAACTCTATAATAGATAGAGTGAACCATACTGGGTCTGCCAAAGAGCTGCATAAAGAAGTCGGAAAAAATGATGAGTTTTAGAGGGATTGCAATTGGCGTGCTAAAGAGGAACATATCAGTGCCCAGGTACATGGAGAATTCTCCCTTGGAAGCCGGGTAATTGAGGGAGGGGAGGAAATCCCTGGCTCGAAACAAAGAATACTATATTTTCTGGGATTATGTCACGGACATAGCCCAGAGGAACTTACCAGGAATAAATACCAGAAGTTACCCAGTTATCATGTTACCGAAAGTTACCGTGATCTACCATGATCTATCATGATCTACCATGATTTACCATAAATTACCATTAGTTACCAAATTACCGAGAGTAACTTGGGAAACTGCTCAGGAAACTTCCTTTGGAGGAAACTTCTCTATCAAGATACCTCATTTGTTTAAAGAAACTTCTCCATCAAGATACCTCCTTTGTTTAAGGAAACTTCTCCATCAAGAAACCTCTTTTGGGAAGCCTCTTCCTAGTAGCCAGTATATATAGGAGGCGAGACTGGACACTCTTCAGCCTCGCCAACACAACTTCAAGCTACTCTTAATCCCAATCCCAGTACAGTTAACCCTATTTTAAGTAATTCCGGACTTTTGGCTTAAATCAGGACCAAACTTAATATATAACATAATTAAAATTAATTCAGGTATTAATAATAATATCGTGGAAATTTGAGTCATTTAACTTGTGAAGTTGCATTATTCCACTCATGTAACATCGAATGGTAAGTCGAATGACGTACTTTGCATCAGAAAATTATAAAGATAAGATCGATTGAATGAAGTTATTAATAAATTGATAGATGTATGACATAAACAGATGATTCAAGAAGATAATATACAAATGAAAAGTAAACATCCATACCATGCTTACAGTATAGTAGTACCATGAACCAATGTATTGCAAGTTTTCAATTGATGGATTAAAACGTTGAATGGAATAAGGTTGGATTTCAATGAAACATGTGAATTATGTTTCAAAACATTTAGGGATCATTCCGATGTTCATATGACGACCAAATATTGTGGAAGAGTGTCATGTCGATTCAGCTATAAAGTCATTGAACCAAGCTGGAATTAGGTTTTGGATTTTAGATTTTTAGCTAAGAGTTTGGCTGGGTACAGTGAAACATAGTACTTGGTATGAATGGAAAGAAAATATGGGAAAGTGTACAGATGACTTGGCACCTATGAAAATTTATTAATGAAATATCCCAACCACAGATTGTATCCAAATTTTCTATGAGGAATGTGAATCAAACAGTGGAGTTTGGTTTTAGGGTTTAAGGTCTTAGAAAACTGTAAATGGACAAACAATTATGGAGTTTGAGTCTTTTACCCAATACATACAACAATTCATGAAAAATTATCCCCACCACTTCGACCGTACCCAAAATTGGAAGTAATAAATAAATAAGCATCAAACATTGAATTAGGTTTTAGGTATAGAGTTTGCGAGGTACTAAGCATAGTACTCGGTATGAATGGAAAAGAAAATATTGGGAAGGGTACAGATGAGTTGTCACCTATGATTTAGGGTTTAGGGAATAAAATTTCCCAATCACAGATTGTATCTAATCTATGAAGAATGCGCATCAAACAATGGAGTTACGTTTAAGGGTTTAGGGTTTAGGGTTTAGAGAACTATAAATGGACAAACAATTATGGAATGTGAGTCTTTACGTGGAGGTCTACAACAATTCAGGAAATTCCCTCCACTTCGACCGCACCCAAAACTGGAAGCATAAAATTAAATAGGCATCAGACATTGGAATTAGGTTTTAGGGTACGGAGTTGAGTAGTGTAATAAACATACTACTAGGTATGAATGGACCAAAAAATCTGGGAAAATGTACAACCGCGATCCAAAGTTTACGAGTAAATTTTGGAGGACACTTTGGAAGAAGATGGGGACGAGGCTGAAGATGAGCACCGCCTTCCGACCTACGACGGACGGCCAAACGGAAAGAGTGAATTCCGTAGTGAAGCAATTCTTGCGGAATTACGTGTCGGCAGACCAATCAGACTGGATAGAACACTTAGACGCGGCAGAGTTCTGTTATAATAACACAGAACACTCCGCAACGGGAGTTTCCCCTTTCGTATTGGTCTATGGAAAAGCACCTCTGGTGCCGATAAGTTGGGCCGCCCAGGACGTTGAGGAACCGGCAGTAGCGGCGGTATTGGAAAAACGCGAGCGTTTGTTGAAGCTCGTAAAGTACAACATTGCCAAAGCTAGGAAACGGTATGACAGGCAGGCGAATCGGAAGCGGAGGGAAGTGAAGTTTGAGGCAGGTACAGAGGTCTGGTTGAACATCAAGAATTTCCGACTACCTCCGGAAATGAGTCCGAAGTTCGTACCTCCGTATGCGGGACCCTTTCGCATTCGGAAGGTTATGAATGAGGATGTATATGAATTGGAGCTGCCGGCAAACAGTAAGGTGCACCCAGTATTCCATGTCTCCCTTTTGAAGCCTTACTTCAAAGATGAAGCACGTCCGAATCGGCATCAAGTGTTGCGTCCGCCACCTATGCTGTGGGATCATGAAAATGAACCTGAGTACGAGGTGGAGGCAATACTTAAGTCGAGGAGGTTCAAGAACCGAGAAACGGAGTATCTCGTCAAATGGAAGGGCTATCATCATGTGGAGGCATCTTGGGTGCATGCCTCAGAAATGGGAAACGCGTCCGAGGCGGTTGCAGCTTTCGAAGGGCGACCTCAAAAGTGGAAGAAGCGTTGATGGGGACATCAACCTTGGAGCGTGGGGGAGGAAATGCATGCTTAGCCCGGTTTAGCTAGCTTAGGAATCTGATTGCAAAAACTTGTATTGTACAAAACGTGCTATAAATGAAATGGATTCCAAATGTTGTGCGTCCTATTTTGTTTGGAATGGTGATGCATGGTATGGTTGGCTAGTGTGTAGAATGCATACTAGTTTATAAAAGTGGGAGAGGTAAATTGGGTTAATCGTGTGTTTGCGTAGTGCCGAAATCGGGTGACCCCCATCCAAGGGGCAAGGAAACTTGCGCCTTCTTTGGGAGTTCACGTGCTAGTGCGCACCTGGCGCGTGCGCGTACTATAACTGCGCTACCGAGGGGGGTTGCCTTGTAGTGCGGGCTAACGCGGAAGCTACGTGCTTCCGTTCACGTACTATAATCGTGTAGCCTCGGGACGAAGTCGTAGTGCGGCTTCGGCGTGTTCCCGTACCTCAGGCCAGCATTCCAAGGCGGACCCAATTGTAGTGATTGGGGCGCACAGTTGGTTCAAGGTTATCTTCCTAGTCAAAGAGGGTTCCAGGTGAACCCTTGCTCAAGGTGATGCCAAAAGCGGCATCATGAGCGATCGCAAGCAATGTTGTTGCAGTAAGGCGATTCGATCCTCGGGGAGGATCGTTCCTTGGCCTTGAAGTAGGCCAAGAAGAGTGCACTGGGAGGAGCTGGAGAGGCTCCACCCTTGGCCGGGACTTGGAGGAAGTCGGCCGAACTAGCTAGTGGAGAGTAGAGTCAAATGTGGGGTTTGGTTCTTTGCCATGGGACGCCATGGTACGGAAACAAACTCCTTGATGTGGGACGCCACAACTTGGATGTTCGTTTCTACAAAATGGACAAGTCGATGAGGACATCGACTCCCTGTTGGTAGGGGTGTGTGTCGCGGCCCTTTGCCTTGAGGGCAGGGGGGGCGGGACACATGAGGGGCTGCCCCTGTGGTGGGGACAGCGGCAGCGATAGGTATGGGGGGCTGAAGCACCCTTGAGTGCCCAAGGCACTCAGGGAAGCGGAGGCGCTCACTAGGTGGAGCCCGCACACCGGGTTGCGGTGGGGGTGGCTCCACAAGGGGTGGTGGTAGCTTAGCGGGACTTAGTGGGGGTGGCATAGGACTCACCATGGGGGCGGAGACCTCGTGGTGGGAGTCGTGGGGAGTCTTGGGACTCATCACGGTCCATAGGGGCCGTGGTGAGTGGGCCAAGACTCACCGCGACTCATCATCGGGAGTCGAGGGTTTTCGTGGTGGTTCGCCATAAAATGGCATGGCTGGTTGTGAAACCCCCCGCGGACAGCTACAGAAGTATATATAAGGGGAGTAGTGACCCGAGAACGGTGCAAGCCCGTTGGTGACCAAAAACTAGTGAGTAAGCGAGCGAGCCGGAAAGCGACCAAAGAGTGGGGAGCTGTTCCGGACTGCCATCTACCAAAGGGAATTCTCCTAGTCCCAAATAGGTGGAGGGTTTAGTGGGAAGCGAAGGGGACCGTTATGTCCCGGTGAGCAGCCGAAGCTCCAAGTTGGCCCGGGCGGCCAGGTTGGGAGTCAGGCGCGCGCATCAAAGCGAGTAACTATGACTTGAAGGGGAGCTTACCGAAGTGAGGTGCGCGACATAGAGGACTTAGTGAGACTGTGGCTATTACCTCTTGTAACTATCTGGAGTTAGAGGGACCTAACCACTAGCTAGGGGGGCGATTGTGGCAGACTGATTTGTGTGTATGTATATGTTGTGTGGTTTGGACAGCGATATAGTTGTGTAGCGAGGTGTATGCGCACGACAGCTGTCAAGTAAAGTTTACTAGTAGTGTGAAACTAACCAATAAATAACTAGTTTATATATATGACACTTGGGCTTGATCCAAGTGTCAACCCAGGGGTCAAGATATTTGTTGGCCCCTGGGCGTGGCTTATCTTCACGACGAACGCGCGGTGAGGCTCATCTCTCTCGAGTTGAGCCTCCCGCGTCGGCTATGGCGCGTGTACTGTTGATTCTCCCAAGCCTTGGGGGTGCAGTGGGCTTGATTCTAATTTTATGAGTGAAATGTTGGTTTCGTTTTGTGCATCTTTTCATTGTGGCAGACTGATTTGTGTGTATGTATATGTTGTGTGGTTTGGACAGCGATGTAGTTGTGTAGCGAGGTGTATGCGCACGACAAGTCATATATGCCTGCCTAAAACTGAGATGAAGGACTATATCATGATGATTCAGAACACCCCCAGTGAATCTCTTGAAAACTTATCGGGTACCCAGAAAGTGATCCTACTGATTATTGTGGGTATTCGATGTAACCACATGGAGATTCTGAACTGGTTCAAGTACACTCCTATGAGCCCGTGAAGAATCATTCTATTTTTTATGATTCCGAATTGTCGGAACTTACAGTTGACGTAGGTGTGTATTGTGCCAAAAATGAGGCCAATGCAGCCGATCCGGGTCTGAGGTGTCTAAAGTATCATATTGATGAGTATTTTGGGGATCCCGGTGTATACCCTGGCGATGAGGGTGTATACTTTGGGGATGCCGGAGAGTACTCAGGGGTTGAGGGAGTGTACTTTGGTGATATGGGAGTATACTCCGGGGATCCGGGTGTATAATCTTGGGTATCTGGCGTATACGCAGGGTACATAGCGCAAAAATCATTTGATTCCGTCGATACTTCAGCTACAGGATCTCCGAAAGACCCTCCATAGTATTGTTCTAGAAAAGAACTTAAAGCTGCTGACCCGGGAGGAACGTCGCAAAAATATCCTATTGGTGAATAATTGTCCTGATCGTCTGATTCAGGGGAGTAGGTGTCAGGATCCTTTGTGGATGGATTTGTAGAAACTGGAGATGATATAATATGAACTCCTTCGGAAGGTCCCGTCATAATAACCGCAGCTCCGCATTCACCTTGTGAGGAGGGTGAAAGCGTTGTCTTATGTCCGGTATGTTCCATACGAATCCACCACACTGGAAGAATCATCAAGAACTCGTGCTCAGATACAGACTGTACAGAAGGAGTCATGCGAAGAACGCGCGATCGCGCGTATTTTGTCTACAATTTTCCCTCCAATAACGTAAAATCCGATTATAAGCAACAACGATGTTGCTAAGCATGACGAACAGAATCCATATACATGATTTTGTTCTTTCAGTCATATAAGAGTATCCTAACATCTATTATCCCAAGAAAATTCTTCTAAGCTGTAGCAACATCAGAACCACGCGCGATCGCGCGTTATTGAGTTGAGGCACAGATGAACTAATTTCATCCCACTGCGAGAATTCCACCGGAATGACTATTAAAGTACATTGAGAACATTGAGGATTATCCAGCTGGAAGTCGTTTTTATTAATATTTAGAATAAGACTGAAACGAAGAATCCAAATTCGCGCTTTGCGCAAGTTTCAATAATTGCATAATCCTTAAAATTGCAAACTATGAGTTTACTGTCGTACTAATGAATGATTTCTCCGACCACGTACAGTTTGGTATCAGAAACTGTTCGTTAGTTCTCCTGTAGGTGACGACTTGCACTGAATGAAGCATGCGCGATCGCGCGCGCACCTTTAAACCATTCTTGGACATCACATCTTCACTGTCCAATCTGAAAGAGTGCTCGACATAATCGATGAACAACCTAAACGATGTTGACGACAAGTAATATGTCAAACAGACCTGGACTTTTGGATTGATATTTGGATACTACAGTATACTATTGTGTCCAAACTGAACACCTCCGCCCATCATAAATAAGAGTGACAATGCCACCACATATAGGAATTATCATACTCTGTGTGCATGACAAGACAAATAAAGTGCGACGGAAGATTTTAGTTGACATTGTGTAATGTGAACTAATGTCTTCCGAAACACTTTACAGTTTTGAGTATGCACTCAGACATATCCTCATATGTGTCATCTAATCATCTTGGTATCAATGGTGTTGTTGTGGTCAATAGAATACAAGTACCAACCAAATGAAGCACGCGTGATCGCGCGTGCTTCTTCAGGGCATTCTGTCGCATCACATCTTCAATTTCTCATCCAATGTAGTAAACTATGGAGTCAAATTAGCGCGATTGTGCAAGGTTCAATAATTGCATAATCCTTAAAATTGAAAACATTGAGTTTATTGTCCTACTAATGAATGATTTCTTCGATCCAGTTTGGTATTACCTACTGTTCGTTAGTGCTCATATAGGTGACGACTTTTACTGAATGAAGCACGCGCAATCGTGCGTGCTTCGTTCAAACCATTTAACTTGATGAAAGTGCTTACTGGTCTCGCTCCAAGTCTAACTAAACCATGTTTCTCAATACTATCACTGAAATAAACACGGGCGATCGCGCGAGGTTTTCTCTACGGCTTACAAAATCACTAGGAATCCCTACTTCGAGAGGCACGTAATGCAGATCATGGAAATAATGTGCATAACCGAATCGAGCCAAAAACACAGTTTGGTATCCAGAACTGTACATGGTAAAACGAGTTCACGCGCGATTGCGCGTGAATGGACTGTGTCATGGTACCTATATTGAGGCCTACACCATAGGCTGCAAACCCTAAACAGTTGCCAGCTGTACCTACGAACCCTATGAAATCGAAATTTCTCATATCTCGAATCTGGAGTCATTCCTCAAGGAAAGCGTACATATCCCGGAATCTTCCACAATTCCCAATCCTTCTATCGACCATCCTACCTCTTTAACTCTGGAATCAATCCAAAAATCAAAACAAGCAATCAAACAATCAAAACAAGCAAACAATCAATCAAGCATGCAACTTCTACCTTCCTGCAATCTCTGCAGCCCATAGAAGAATCCCTCACTGCATGCACGAAGAAGTCGGGAAATTTTTTTACTTGCTTGATGCCATTTCAGGCAAGGATCCTCCCTGCAGGGCTGAATGAGCTCTCTCGCTCGGGTGCGCACAACAGCTTCCGGGATAGCGTACTCTCTTGTTTTGCCCTCCTTTCACTCTGTCACACTTCCCCGCACACAGTGAATTGCTCAAACCCACACTCACTCCAACTCACGCTCCCTCGATCTCTCACTCTCTCGCTTACTCGATCTCCACCTCTCTGCCTCTCTCGCTCAGCCGCTCTCTCTCGCACCTCTTCCTTGAGTCCAAAATTGAACAGGGCTTCCGCATGTATCAAATGAATACAAAAGGAGACTCCTTTCGGTCACTCCTCCTTATATGCCTTACCACCTGTGATCTCAACCGTCGGCATTATGTCGCATCCTACGGTTTGTGGCCTCGATGCATGGATGAATGAAAGGCGAGATGTTTTCCAACGGTTCGCTGAGGACCCCTAAATTTATGCAGGTACAATCAATGATGCGACATGACTATTAGTGATGAATGGACTCCACTAGTTTGTCCAGAGCGTTACGGCGCGACAATCCGACGCCTTCATAAAGTGAACACCCTGGAATTATTGCGGGTTCCCGTGACGGCGCTCATCCATGAGGGGAGTTGAATCCTCCACTAGGGCAGTCATCTCATCCAGTATACGTTTGTTTCATTCGCGAAGGCTCTTATTTCAGCCAATGATAAAATATTATTCATAGGTTCAATAATGAGGTGTCGGTACGTGCATCTGGGATTTGATCGGTCTCACGTTTTCTCTACCTACACCTCATCTGCGGCCCCACGTTCATTGCGGCTACTTAATGTCACCATGCCACCGCCGGCTCATCACAATGGCCTTAAGAGGCGGCCACTTTCGTCGCCGACTATTCCTTCTCTTGTATCATTAATTCAACATTGGATTTTCTGCTTCTCTGGTGCTTTGGATGTCAGATTCCAGATCTCGAATCAGTTAGTTATTCGCATTGGACACAATAACTTAGGGACCCATTAATGTTCGTTGGATTTCAGACTCCTACTTGAATTTATGCTCTGGAGAACACATAATAGCCACTAGATTACACGAAGGAGCATATCCAGGGCGACAATTTGCCGATCCATGACACTCCAAACGCACCTCTGTAATGTGAACACGTCGACCTCGTACTATTTGACAATCCGTATAAGAGCCTGCCATGTGCACGCATGCCATTTTTTCCCTCTCAGTTGCTCTGGCTCACTGATCTTCAGGACTGTCTGTTTTACGTTCATTCTTCCCTTTGTACTCCTGTCAATATTGAGAGCCTCTCCACTTCATCTGGGTTTCTCTTCTAAATCTCTGCTCCTCTGTTCCCATCCACCGTCTGCAAAGATCTTACATACACACCCGATCGTTTTATGTACTTCGAATGATCATTCGCACTACAGCTGTTTCGTTCATCCATGTTTCATTTATTCATCCATTTTCTTACTTGTCATCCAAAACTCGTCTACCATTATTCATCCGTCCTTCATTTCATCCATCTGAACCACGCGCGAATGCCCGTCGATGTGGTTCTATTTCTGTTATGGAGTCGTAGACAATGTTGTGCATTTGGGTCGTAGCTTTAGCAGATCCTTTAATTTTCTACAAATTTCTATTTCGACCAATAGAGATCTACGTTCTACATTATAGTAGACATCCGAGAGTCCGAGTTCTATTTTCGATTTCCAAATCATTATAACCCTTAACGCGGGCGATCGCGCGAGGTTCATCTTCATCTTCATCCTCAATTTTTCTTAACAAACTTCAGTAACTTATTGTTTCACTCTTTCTTAGTGTCCATCGATATAGTGCTGAATCATTAATCACCAGAATCTCTACTGTAGGATACATGCGCGATCGCGCGAGGTTCGTGAAAATGTCGTTGTTCCAAACTGGTCAACAAGTTTTCCTCACTCTTCAGGGCTTGAACTCTATCGTCGTAACAACAAAATGTCTCAACGTGACTGGTTGCGAAAGTTGCGATGGACGACAGCTAAACGGGTCCACAATATCTATAGTTATAGTGTTTTGCGATCCGACACATTCTTCTGTGTCGTTGCCATATCCGCACATGGATGCGGACTCTTTGGGAAAAGCAATCGGAACACCTGTCGTTTGGGATGTGGTGCAAATTCAAAAAGATATTGGGACTGACACCAACACCAACAATGAAGTTCTTCGGTTCTCCGAGGTCGAATTGACATCTGCGGCTAATTACCATCCAAAATTCAATGAACAAATTGAATCTGACATGTCAAGGCCGTCTTCGAATAACGATGTTGCTATGGGTAGAGACAGTTGGAGAAATAAATTGTGTATTCTCCTTGGAGATGAACAAAGTGCTTTGTACGAGGGCAGAATTCAAGCATGTCATCCTGACGAGGTGATACTTTGTGAGAAAGTTGGAGAACATAACGTCGGGGTGCTCGTTACAAGGATTTTGAATGGCGGTTTGGCCAATCTCATGTGTCTCGTGAACCGGCCATTGACGCAGACTCGGTTGATTGATAGTGACAGGACATTGTCACATGAGCTTCATAGTTTCATCAATAGCCGGGAATAAACTGATATTCGTCACAACGAGAAAGGTGTGATTAAAGCAGCATACCGGCATTTCAACAGACCAAAAAAAGATCCGAAAAAGGACGATTCCAAAAAGATAAATACTCGCCTCTCTCTACAGGCAGTTCGAGAAGTCAGCAGCAAACAATGTTGCAATTTACAGTGTTGCCAATATTTCGACTGGAGAATAACACTCGCTATCCGGACTGCTTATTGGGGGTCCTCTTACGACGAACGGAGAGAGCTCGGTTTTGATGTTCCCAAAAGACTTCATCGAATCGATGGGGTTTCGACAAATGCCTACATAACCATTGAGGGCGTTGATGTATGTGAGACAGCTTGGTGGACAATTCACGGAATCGGTCGTTCAACCTACATGGAATACAAAAAACTAAGTAGAGAGGGTGTGGTTACATCGTTGCACGGGAATTGCGGAGTGAAACGGCCCCGTCCACAAACTTGTCAAGCTGAAGAAAACTTAATGTCGATTATAAACGGAAATTCCGATCTCATGCCTCATAAGACCCGCTGTATTGGAGACGGACGGAGAGATACTCTTCGAGTTCTGCCACCTGAACTGAACTGGAAAAAAATTCGTGAGGAGTGTAATGAGGTTAGATCTTCTTCTTTTTACCACTTTCTGAATTCTATATTTTTTGGGACCTTCCCTGTTTTGCTTCCACGCAATGTATGAGACCTCTCACTATTAAAGCTCGGATGATCGTGCGAGGTTCATTTCCCCCTGTCTGTCTTGCAGACGAATAAAATATGTGGGTTGAAGCCTATCTCCCAGGCAGCCGTCAGCAGAATCAGACAACGGATTTTTCCCAATGTCGAGGTTATTTAGAAAAAGTGGTAGCACGTTTGCCAAATGCACAGACTGTGAGATGCTCAAAGACCTAATCAAGAAGTCAGTCAAACGTAGCGATGAGCAGGCCTCGCACAAGAAAGCACTTGATAAGCACCTCAGGCTTCAGGAGTCTTGCAGGAGACTCTATCACAGCTGGAGGAATTAGTCGGCTATGATGCCGTCCAAGTTCCTCTACATCATTCATGACAAGATGTATCATCGGAAAACAGCTATTCCAAGGTTGCAGACGATGAACAAGATGGTCTCCGGCTTAGGTCAGCCTCTAATCTCGCTAACTGACATGGTCACCCATGGCCACGGGGACGGAGCCTACGGACAGTACTCTCTGGACTTCTGGCCGGGAGACCCGACCTTCATGATTGGCTCTCTAGCAAGATGTCTCCGCCAACTATAGAAGCCCTCTTGCCGCGAAAGTCGTAACATCTTTGACCACCCACCTCAGAATTTTTTTTTCGAATCTCTCATGAAGGGTAAATCGAGGTGTCTCGACGTCCTGAAACCTTTTGGCGATAAGGAGAAGAAAAAAAGAAAAGTCCCACTTCTGCGAAGACTCTACCTGCAGTTGGACAACTGCGTAAAGGAAAACAAAAACAGGTGGATGCTGGCTTTTCTGTCGCTCCTAACTGCAAGAGGAGTGTTTGAGGAGATTCATATGGGATTTCTCATGGTTGGCCATACCCATGAGGACATCGACGGATTCTTCAGTTATTTATCGAAGAAGCTGAAGCAAAACAACACCTACGTTCTCTCCGATCTTATGAGGTTTTTTACGATATCTCAAGATCTGCAATTTATTCCTCAAATCATTCAAGAGGTGCCAGATTTCATGGCATATGTGGACGGTTGCATTCTCGATGGAAAAGAGGCTTTAGTTGGGCAAACATAAATGCATGTATTTCGATTCTATGTAGATGAAGATGGTTGGTCTGTCATGAAGTTTAAGAAGTTTGCTACTGATTCTGAGTGGCTCCCCAAAAAAGATGCGGTGAAGATGTGGAAGTCGAATCCCGATGGATCTTCAAAGTTGCCTGTAGTAGTACAACCCAGGGCTGTAAAAAAAACACCAATTTGGGGTGTGGGAGATGACTCATCCGATAAACAGTCTTTTATCAAAACTGGAATTAAAAAATACAGGGAGTTCTGGAAGAAAAGGATGTTGCTTGACGATCATTATCGTGACACCATGATACAATATGATCAATACTGGGAAGCAATCCTTGCAGAACTTGATCTTCCCATTCCTGGAGAATCATGACATTCAATCGCGCTTAAAGAAGGTTTTTGGCCCTCAACCAAGTGGGCTGTCAACCACCACAGAGCCGGAATCCATACACCTGCAGAGGATGATCTGTCGGAAGAAGATGAAGTCATGGAGCCGTATTGTGGCCCCCGGTGTGATAGACCGAAATAACCTCTAAATCCGTTCAAGGACATTGAGAACGGATTCTTCGTCTTGGTTCGAGCAGTAGATACTGTGACGTTTCCAGTTTGGATGGGGATGGCAATATCGGATGTGGTCCGCGACAGAGGATCCAGGAATTTTAAGAAGGTTAGCGTAAAATGGTGGAGACCCAAGAAAGGAGGTAGCCCTTCCGATTTGGATAGGTACAGAGATTGTTGGTCCAAAATTTGGGAGTTCAATCTAGATGATCCCCCTCACATTAACTCTGTCGTTTGGACAATGCCCGCCGGAAAAAACACGATACGTAATAGCTCCAAGAAAATTACCGCGGTGGAGGCGGAGAAAACACGAGTAAATTTGGATGAGGCCACTTAACAGTCAGACAATGCAACCTCGGGCGGAGACAAGGTTGACAAGGACATATTGTGGAGGTTCACTCCTCGGCATGTTTTCAAGAATAAAACTAATGTTTTACCTCCACTCTCCATTTGTTTCTCCTCACGTGTTCAAATATTAATCTACCTTTCTTGCCAGCCACTAGTTTTTTTCCGGACCTCATCTCTGTAACGTTTCAGGAACCTCGAGTGATCATCCAGAGTTCCTAGTTTTCCTGATGTCACTGCTTCCTTCTCTTTGCAGTTCCTCTATCACATTACACCCATTGCTTTTGGTTCTCTCGTTCTCACAAAAGTGTCTTCTCCTCAACAGATTCGCCCATCTCCTTCATTCTCGGTCCACATGGTCATATTGTTGGGCTCAATATGATTGGTCTAAAAAATGTCCTGAGTATAAACCGCGTGGCAATTTGTGAAAGTTGTTGCTTCAATGGACAAGCTTTCTCGTGGTTTACTGCTTGTGAATCTTGTGAATCTTCTCCCATTACTCGTCAGTAGATTTCTGTAAGTCTGGCTTCAAGTACAGAGTTACATTTCCTTTACTGCCTTTTCGGACTATCTTAAGATTCTTCTCAATTTTCTTCGTCACTAATCAGTCCTAAACCTCGCTTTGCCACCCGTTATTCCGTGTCATCTCAAGTCAATTTATCTTGGGTCTGTTTATCTTATTAGGACCTTCTAAAGACAATACTTCTAGGGCCTTCAGTCCTTACATTGTCCTCACCTTAAACCATATACCCTAAACCTAATTCGAATGTTTGATGCGCATTCTTCAAGGGTTACAAGGTTGGGCATAATAGAATGGCCCTTGGGATATTTCATTCAAGTCTAATTTCTTAGGTGACAATATCCTTCGGGACTCCATGATGCTTTAAGACGTGGGCGAAGTAAAGTCGCCCTGTCTCTTGCGCCGTTGCCGTCTCCTTGGTGGGGATGAAATGGCCCATTTTACTGAACCTATCAACCACCACCATGATTGCATCGAATCCTTTTGACAGCGGCATAGCAGTCATGAAATCCATCGAGGCGCTTTCCCAAGTCCCCTCTGGAATCGGCAAGGGTAATAACAGCCCCGCTTGCTTTTTGTACTCGCTCCGGTTTTGTTGGCATGTGGTGCATGTCTTGACATACTCCTCTGCCTCCTCCCTCAGTTTGGGCCAGAAATACTCTTTCTTCAAGAGTGCCGCAGTGCGCTTGGCTCCGTCGTGGCCCGCAAGCGGGCTATCATGGCATTCTCTCAAGAGGCTATCTCTAATCCCTCCCTTCGGCACGTAGAGACGTTTTTGCTTATACCGGAGCAGTCCATTTTGCAAGTGGAACTGCGATTTACCCCCCATCCTCAAGTCCTGCATCGCGGACTTTGCCAGCTCATCCTTCCGGCAAGCCTTCCAGATCTTTCTTTGGAGTGCCGTCTCGCCCCTATACACCAACAGGAGCTGCTGCTTTCTACTTAAAGCATCGGCCACCACATTGTCCCGTCCCGGTTTGTATTGGATATCCACGTCGAACACCGCCAAAGTATCTTGCCACCTAAGTTGTTTTGGGGACAACTTGGGTTGCGTGGCAAAATACTTCACTGTGACATTGTCCGTGAACACCTTCACTGGGTTGGAACCAACATAGTGGCGCCAAAGCTCAAGGCAATGCACCACCGCCTTCATCTCTTTTTCGTGCATCGGCCACCGTCGCTCCACTTCATTCAGTTTCTTACTTTCGTAAGCCACTGGACGTCCATCTTGCATAAGTACACCCCCAAACGCGAAGTCCGACGCATCTGTATGAATCTCAAATGGACGATCGAACTCCGGGATTTTCAAGACTGGAGCTTCCGCCATCCGCTGCTTCAATTCAGCAAAAGCTTGGCCATAAAAGGTGTTCCATGCCCAGACTTTAGATTTACACAGAAGGTCTGATAGCGGCCCCGCAATCTTGGCGAAATTTCTCACATACTTCCGGTAATAGGAGGCGAGTCCTAGGAAGGATCGCACTCCCGGGACCGAAGTCGGAGGCTCCCAGTCCAAGATCGCCCTCACCTTTCTGTCATCCATTTTGATCCCATCATGTGTAATCACATGCCCCAGGAACTCCACTTTTGTGACCCCGAATTCGCACTTTGAAGCTTTGGCATACAGCTTCCCTTCTCACAATTTTTGGAACACCCTTTTGAGGTGCTCCAGGTGCGGACGATCGCGTACTAAACTCTAAGCTCTGATACCAAGTGTCGCGCACCTCACTTTGGTAAGCTCCCCTTCAAGTCATAGTTACTCGCTTTGATGCGCGCGCCTGACTCCCAACCTGGCCGCCCGGGCCAACTTGGAGCTTCGGCTGCTCACCGGGACATAACGGTCCCCCTTCGCTTCCCACTAAACCCTCCACCTATTTGGGACTAGGAGAATTCCCTTTGGTAGATGGCAGTCCGGAACAGCTCCCCACTCTTTGGTCGCTTTCCGGCTCGCTCGCTTACTCACTAGTTTTTGGTCACCAACGGGCTTGCACCGTTCTCGGGGTCACTACTCCCCTTATATATACTTCTGTAGCTGTCCGCGGGGGTTTCACAACCAGCCATGCCATTTTATGGCGAACCACCACGAAAACCCTCGACTCCCGATGATGAGTCGCGGTGAGTCTTGGCCCACTCACCACGGCCCCTATGGACCGTGATGAGTCCCAAGACTCCCCACGACTCCCACCACAAGGTCTCCGCCCCCATGGTGAGTCCTATGCCACCCCCACTAAGTCCCGCTAAGCTACCACCACCCCTTGTGGAGCCACCCCCACCGCAACCCGGTGTGCGGGGCTCCACCTAGTGAGCGCCTCCGCTTCCCTGAGTGCCTTGGGCACTCAAGGGTGCTTCAGCCCCCCATACCTATCGTTGCCGCTGCCCCCACCACAGGGGCAGCCCCTCATGTGTCCCGACCCCCCTGCCCTCAAGGCAAAGGGTCGCGACACTCTATCACTGTCCCTATTGTACTCAAACTCTATAGACCAAGAGGCCGGGTACAAGAGTAGCCCCATCGTTATTCGCCGTCTTGCAATCTGTGAACTTGAGCCAGAGATCTCGTGTATTGGTCCCATAGTAGCTTGGCCTTGTGGTTCTTATTAGTCTCCCATGGTTGTATCCATTGCCACTATTAAATGCAGCGTGGACACAACCAATCCCCATCAGGAACCATATCAAGAGGTGGCGTCAAGCATCCCATGTGCCAACCTCTTGAACATCGATCGTACACCAGCATGGTGGCTGCCCCTCTGGCAGACCCACACAACATGCACCACAAACCTGCAGGTACCACCGCCAAGTTTGGGTCAACCCTTCCATCAACATTTGGAAAGTGACATGGCGCGCAATTACGCACATGGTCCTTCCAAGTCATGCCATCCCGACCCTCCAACATCAAGACTCATGAGGGCAACACCTCTCGAACCCTCAAAATAGTACGTCTTGCAGTCACATCCAGGGTCGTGAGAGCAGTCTGCTGCAAATAAACATAGTCACCAGGGTTAAATCTCCGAACCCCAGGACGATAGCCCCCACCACGTATGGTAGCATACCTCAACGTATCACGATATTGTGCAATGACAAGGTTCTCGAAAGCCATGGGCATGACTTTCTTGAACACCTCTGCACGCTGATCACATGCACGTGCCCACACGTCCGGATCGTCAAGGTTGAGAACTGTAGCAGCTTCGCTACGAATGGATGCAGGCAAATCTGGCTCTCGGCCAAAGAGAAGTAAGTATGGTGAGAAGGAGGCAAGTGATGCTTGTTTGCTGAACCTGTAGCCTATGGCCAACCAGGGTAACTAAAGGTCCCAATCTCCTAGGTGTCCCTTCTGCAAGCCATACTTGTGCAAACCCCTCATCACTGTCTGAACAACCCTCTCTGCCAAGCCATCGGCCTCAGGATGACCGAGAAGTGGTGCGGTGGTCTACCAAGGCCTTGTCATACAATGCCTGAAACTCCCCCAAGAACTCTCTCCCTTGGTCCGTGAGTACCTCAGCTGGAGCACCAAATCGGCTAAGTACACAATCCAAGAATGCATACACAGCTCCCTCACTAGCCTTATCAGGCAATGGAACCAACTCGATCCACTTGGAGAAGTGTTCCACCATCACCAACACGTACTTGTTGTGGCGCATGGTCAATGGCAACGGCCCTGCAAAGTCAAGACTCCACCTGTAGCCCAATCCCATGATCAGAAGAGGGTGCAATTGTGGTGTAGGGGCGTTGAATGAAGCACGCACCCTGTCACACACCATGCACCTAGCCACAAATTGTTGCACCTCTGTGTGCATACCACGCCACCAATATTGCCCCTGCAGTAGACTGTGAGTGCACCGTACCCCAAAATGCCCCAATTCCTCATGGGCATGACGCACTAACCGTGCTCGCTGTGTTGGGTGAGGCATTATCCTCACTCGACCATCCTCCCACACTCGGAGCAGGTGTGTCCCCTCCCACTTGAGCGTCTTGGCTCGTTGTAGGATCCGATCCCTCTCCTTGGAAGTCACAGTGGCTGCCGTGTCCCCAGTGCGGAGATAGTCCAACACAGCTGAATCCTCATGTATATCTTTGGCGCCACCTTGCTCATTGCTGGCCTCAGGGTCCTCAGACACTCGGTCTATAGTATCCCTGTTGTAGGTCCAACCTGGCTTTTCGCTGCCAAGATACACAAAAATGCAGATGCATGCCATCCGGGCACTATCTCCTCGTCCGTCTCACCATGCCACCGAGCTCCAGTGTCATCCTGCTAGCTCGTGCATAGATTGTGACTCAACCCATCCGCATCACGATTGACCAAACCCGGTCAATGCACAACCTGAAAGTCATACTCTTGAAGTATGAGTGCCCACCGTGCAAGCTTCCCCGTAAGCTTGTCTGACTCCATCAACCACTTGAGTGGCTGGTGATCCGTGACAAGGGTGAAGAGATTGCCGTATAGATAGCACCTGAAGTGTGCCACGGCCCACACTGCAGCTAAGCACTCCCCCTCATATGAGCTATACTTAGTCTCTGTAGCGTTGTTCGAGCGGCTAGCATAAGCCACTACAAACTCTCTTCCCTCATTATCCACCTGTGTGAGCACCGCTCCAAGCCCCAGCATGCTCCAATCTGTATACAGCTGAAAAGGACGCCCCCTGATAGGTCGTCTCAAAATGGGCGCCGAGGTCAACCTCGCCTTGAGCTCTTGAAAAGCTTGTTCTTGCTCATCTTCCCACTGCCACTCCTGGTCCACCTTGGTAAGCTTGGTTAGAGCCTTTGCAATGGCACTAAATCCCTTGACAAACCGTCTATAATAGTTTGCCAACCCCATGAAAGCTCAAACTTGGCTCACATCCGTGGGGCGTGGATTGTGTGCAATGGCCTCCACCTTAGTCTGTTGTACCCCCAATTCTCCAAGATATATCATGTGACCCAGATACTCAATCTGGTTGTGGAAAAACTTGCACTTCCCCGGATGTAACTTCAATCCGTGCGCCCTCAAGCGCTCAAATACCACCTAAAGGTGTCTCTCATGCTTCTCCACTGTAGCACTAAAGATGATGATGTCATCTATGTAGCACCGAGCAAACTCCACCCGTGCTAGAATCCTGTCCATGACTCTCTGAAACTCTGCAGGAGCGTTCTTAAGCCCAAATGGTAAGAACCGCCACTGGTATAGGCAATCCTTCCCGTGCTCATTGATCCCCCAGAATGTCGTCTTTCTGCTTATCCGCCTCATTGATCGGCAACTGGTGATATCCGGATCGTAAATCCAAAGTGCTAAGGACCTTGGCATGCCCAATGGCATCAAAGATCTCCACTGGTGTTGGCATGGCATACCTATCGGACTTGGTCTGACGATTTACAGGCCGGTAATCACCGCACATACGTCTCTCTGTCCAGTTGCCATAGACATCACTGTGGCTGAAGCATACTCTCCACCAGATAGCTCCACCAAACCAGCCTCCCAGAGGTCCTGAGTCCTCATCTGAATCAAGGACCTCTCCATGTCACTGTATCTATAGGGTCTCCGAAAGATTGGTGTGTCAGTGGCCAATTCAATGCGAATCTCTTGACCCTTCAGTGCTCCCAAGTCCTTCAAACTGAAGGCAAAGCAGTTCCTGTAAGCCCTCAAGAACCGCCGTATACGTCGTCTCTCTCCTCCGGTGACTATGGGTCCAACATCAGGCTCCCAGTTGCCCTCCGTGACTGCAACCTTGAGTCCAGCAAGCTTAGAGGTAGAAGACGCGTCCCGTGGTTGCTATGCTGCAACCTCTTGAGCAGTAACCACTGCCTGCTCTATCAGTGACAATGCCTCATCTTGCCCCATCATCTCAACTCTGAACCTCGAGCACCTCCCACGTGTGCCATGGATGCGGCCTGCACCTCGTGGTCCTCACCTGTTTGCCCCCACTCGCTGCCTGTACCGTCTCGGTAGGCAGAGAAACTATGAAGGGAAGTGTACTCGCTGCTCGTGGGTGACCCACCCTATTGACCATTGCCAAAGGTGATCGATCATCGTGTCTCACATGTTAAGACTGCCTCCCTTTGTCCAAAATGCTATCCACCGTCAGGTTTGGTGGCCACTGCACCCCATCAAATGCACGCTTGAGCAGTGCAGGTGGCATCAAATTGGTCCACCATAGTCGTGGGCGATGAGCCCGTGACCCCATTGCAGCTGCATCTAGCAACACTGCTAACCCAAGCCAAGACCGTACTTGATGCACACTGGCCATCACCTTGGCCCGAGAATCACCCATCAATGGCACATTCTCCAAGATATATGTCGGAGAGTCTGTCTGCTGAAGCTGTAAATAGCGCATGACCCTCAACATCTCCCAAAACAGGCGTGACCTTGAGTCTTGTAGCCCGTTGCCATGCCCGGCTGATGAATGCCCTTGGCAAGGCCAACCTGCTGCAAATCCTTGCTCGTACCCTACAATGGAGTGTGAGGAACCATGGCAGGCAACTCCGCCGTACCATGCATGTCATCCTGCTCTGCTGGAGGTGGCACATCCTCTGCATGGGCATTGTCCTCTAGCAACTCTCCAGGCCAACTAACTGCAGTTGTGAAGGCTGCTAGTATTGGCATCTTGCCCCGCTGGGCAGCAACAACAGCCCCAGTAAATGTCACAGGGAGCTGTATACGACGACCATCCCCTGACTGCCATCCAGGGCTATAGGATGCTGACTCCTCCCAAAAATCTAGGGTGAAGCCCATGGGATACAACACTGCCCCACCAACAAGGACATCGTAAGAGACTGCGTCTGTCACAATGGCCTTGCCTCGCATCACTGAGCCATCTATAGGATGATCCGGCTGTAGTCTAATGGCCAACTCACGCCGTGTTATGCCCCGAGCTTGCTCTGATCCTCCCAGAGATGTCTGTATCTGGAAAGGACAAGGCTCTATATCCGCTCCATGAGGCCCAAACCTGCAATAGCGGCTCTGCCCAACATCAGTGGCTGAGCTCCCGAGTCCAACAAGACCCGCCTCTTGCCTGCCGGTCCACTCAAAGAAAAAATGCCATCCTGGTTGTCTAACAAGACAACTCCAGGTGTCACCATGGCGCGCTCAAAGGCTAGCCTAGCTGGCAGCTCCGTCAACCTAGCAGCTGCAGCTTCTTATGGCGCAGCCGTGGCAGTCTTGACCCTCAAATCCGAGGATCCCTCTGCCACTACACCTTCCACTAACTCCGCAGAAGATGAAGTGACCTCCCCATTCTCGCAAAGTGTTGCTGCTAGTCTGAACATTGCAGCTGGTTTTACCCCCGGCGTCGCAATCATGGTTGCCGAGAACAAAGGGGCCTGACACACAGAGGTGGCCGCCCCCAACAACACACTGGCTGCACTAGCCTTGGCAGCAGGTGTCAGTGCTGCACGTGTAGCTCTCCCCAATGGCACAATAACCTTCGCCTTGGTATCCGTGGGGCGAGAATTAGGTACCATGGATGTCGTCGACACTGTCTCTGCCAAGATGAATGATTGAGGCAACCTAGCCTGACGGCTTGCCTCCCCACGCTGTGGATCCAACTCCACCTCTGCACCTCGTGGCTCAGGAACTCGTGCTGCTCCTCGAGTGACGGCTGTAGCAGTCTCCACCTACACTAATGGTAGTGTTGCCCCACACATAAATCCCAACGACGCAATGGCGTGAATCTTGCGCGTGAGCGCGCGAGCGTACGCTCACGCAAGAGTGACGTGGCGTGAGCGTACGCTCATGCCAGCTAACGTGGCGTGAGCCTGCACCCACACTGACGTGGCGTGAGCATCATATCAGCAGGATGATGTGGCGGCAAATGATGAAGTGGCACTGCGCCGTCATCAGCCACGTCAGCACTAACATGCATCGCCTTAACCGAGGATGGTCCTATGACCGTGGGATTAATGCAGGGAATCCTTGGTTGAATACAATCAAGACTACCATGAGGCCTACAATTGTAGCATCCAACATTGTGCAATTACAAATGTTTCTTTCACTTTTACAATTACGAGGACGAGAAAATATCCTCACAAAGTGTGCGCCATAGAGGCTGCCACGAGAAGACTAGAGTCCCTCCCCAAATAACAATGAGAGTTAGGATCATCTTCAAAAGATGATTGCAGTGCATAGCGACAGGAAGACATGTAGACTTCGAACGGTGCAATGATGCCTGTGCTTATAAAAGTTGTCACTTAGAGCTCACTCAGTATAGTTGGAAGCATAATGGAGGGATAAGGGACGTCATATCATTGCATCGCCGACGATGTTGCAAACGAATTGATTTGAATTGAATTTCCATGACAATGTTGCAAATTGGACATTTCATAGCATGGTCGTCCACATACCACATTGCATAGTTGATGCTACCTATGTGTTGTATCCCGCTGCAATAGAGTATTGACCTCGTTGAAACTTAGAGTGGCCTGGTGAACGAAGTTGTCACGTTTGGGATCGCAAACCATCTTCTTCAAAAATTTGAAATACAAATGTTTGCAGGGTATGAATTTACCTCTCTTGCCCAAACTGGTTGATAGCTCACAAAATCAGGACATGTGCAATTGGAGAAATTAGAAACCGTGATGTCGTAGGCCCTGTCATGAACAGCAGATGCGGAAGTGATCATTGTGTACACCCGACCATATCCGGGATCGGGCACTTCCATGGTGCTTGCAACACGAGCTTGGAGCATTCATGCAGAGTCCACTTTGCCAAAGTGTTCAGCGGTTGGAGGGAAACGCCGAACGAGCTTTCCATCTCGTTTGGTTGGCCACAAGTGAGGATTTGCCGGAGGTACCCGAGAGGACGCAGAAGTAGTAGCACATGCATGCAGTTGGGGTTGTCTCGCAAGGGAAAAACCTGCCTCCTCTAGCATTGCAATCTCCTGACTTGTGAGATGTGTTCCCACCTTGACGGGCCAAACGGTTGGAGGAGCTGGCTTCATCACCACGGAAGGACGCACAATTCCATGCACACATCTGCCACAATCATCTGCGCAGAACCAGAACTTGTGATTATTGGCTTCTGGTTGACCGTATGGACGCATCAAACCCGTGAAAGTCGGAGCAGGAGTCTGGGCACCGCCTCTGGATATAGATGAAGTGCACTTCTCGAAATTAGTTGCCCTGATCGTTGTACATTTCACACGAGACCCTGCACTTGTGCGTTCTATGTGCCAAACGTGGTCCGGGCATGCGGACTCAAGCACATCAAGGGGGTTGTTTCTCTCCTGCACCATTCCAGTGGCACTGTTTGATGTTGGAGCCTGCCGTCGTGTTGGAGGTTCCTCCAGAATGGAGGTTCTGGACATGGATCTGTCATGCAAAGGAACACGAGGCTTCGAAGAAGTTATCACGGTCTGCCCTGTGCAAATCGGAATCCGAACCAGGTGGAGTGTTCAATTTCCTCTTACACGAGCCAAATCTCTCCTCCCCTTCAAAATGTGGAACTCTTGAAACAAGTGGCATTCCCTGGGCATACATGCTCACCGCCTGTGCTATCTTGCTTGGATCCCCAGATCTGTTTGCAACACGCAACATCAACTCCAATTTGTCCGGACCCTTGCCACCAACCCCACATCGTAAGAAATCATGGTATCGGGTTTGTTGTTGCAAGGCACGTATCAAATCATCTGTACTGCTTTGTACTCCTCTGTTTATGGTTTTCCACACCTGCAGTTTGTGACTGGTGGTACCGCCATTCACTATGAAGCCATCTTGATTTGCTTTGTACTCCTCTGTTTATGGTTTTCCACACCTGCATGAGCGGGAAAAAAAAAAGCATGAGCGGACCATTGTGTGTCCACGGAAATAGGGTTAGGAGGCACGGAAATAGGGTCATATGAAGTTGGAATTTGGCACCAGTGGACTCGTCATAGCAATGAAATGCAACATTTTATTGCAAATTTTGTGGCAAGCCACATCTCTACAAGTGTGTCGTAACTGTCATAGCCGGAATGGGCACTACTCTCCTACACCCTCCGAGGAACTTGCCCCGCCTTCCTCCTCATCCCCCTCATCCCCCCCATCCTCCGAGCTCTGTGATGCATCAGTTCCACTATGCCTCTCAAAAATTCCGTCCTCTCCTTGGGGGACTGTCCACCTCACCTCCTGGGAATCTTCTGCCTCTTCTCCCCCACTTTCCTCAGCAGAATCCAAGACAAATCTACAAGCCTGACGGGCTCTAATAGTTGCTGCCTCCTCCCTCATCTTCATTTTCTTGAGGCTTGCCTCGTCTAAAATCTGTTGTACACGACTAGGTTCGGAAGACCTCCTAATGGACACCGAAGCAAGCCGGGCAGCATAAAGTAGGAAGGATGTAGTCCCTTTCTGGACTAGGCATGAAATCCCCCCTGGCAAATAAAGGCACGTTCCTCCTGCCCATGAACTGCGGTGTAGACGTCCCTCCTGCAATACTTGGCATCCTGCAGTAAGAACAAATCCACTTTAAGAATGTCAATACCAGCAGAAGCAAAAAAGGGTCTTTCAATGAAATAAGAGAGCGAAGGGAGGTGCCTCACGAAATCAGGATGCAACTTACAATGCGACCACTCACTTGTAAACTGGGGGCTCCTCGGCTTCGATCCCAACTTAACGTGACAACTTCATTCACTAGGCCACTATGAGTTTCAACGAGGTCGATACTCTATTGCAGCGGGATACAACACATGGGTAGCATCAACTATGCAATGTGGTATGTGGACGACCATGATTTGAAATGTGTAATTCACATCAATTCGTCGGCGGTGCAATGATATGGCCTCCAACTATACTGAGTGAGCTCTGAGTGACAACTTTTAAAAGCACATTTGGCATTGCATCGTTCGAAGTCTACATGTCTTGCTATCGCTATGCACTACAATCATCTTTTGAAGATGATCTTAACTCTCATTGTTATTTGAGGAGGGAGGAAGGTCTTCCCGTGGCAGCCTCTATGGCACACACTTTGTGAGGATATTTTCTCGTCCTCGTAATTGTAAAAATGAAACAAGCATTTGTAATTGCACAATGTTGGATGCTACAATTGTAGGCCTCATGGTAGTCTTGATTCTATTTAGGTAAGATTCTCTGCATTAATTCCACGGTCATAGGACCATCCTCGGTTATAGGCGGCGCATGTTAATGCTGACGTGGCAGATGACGGACAGTGCCACATCATCATTGCCGCCACATCAGTATGCTGACATGACGCTCACGCCACGTCAGCGTGGGTGCAGGCTCACGCCACGTCAGCTGGCGTGAGCGTACGTCACTCCTGCATGAGCGTACGCTCGCGCACTCACACGCAACGCTCACGCCATTGCGTCGTTGGTGGTAGAGATCTCCCTCCCGAGCCAATCGACTTCCTAACACCTCAATGTTTTTTTGATAGCAACCTGGTTTGGATGATAAAGTTCCTAAATATGAAAAAGGTGGCCGCAGAGGAGGGCAAAAGGGTGCCTGCAGAGGAGGATGATAATCAAAAGGGTGGCAGAGGGTTAAAAAACGGAATGAGAATGTCATTAATTCATTGTTTTTGGGATGAAAGGACACATGTCAGCAAGTTTATGACCTAAAAAACAAAAAAACCTAAAACACACATATTCTTTCTTCTTTCATTTTTTTCCTCCCATAAAACACAAAACTAAACATAGTGACATATAATCTTCATTACTGTTTACAAGCTTTGTGAGCCAAGTTACTTGGTAATTTTATTTGTATTTCCAAGAGCCTTGCAAACATTGATACTTCTATGTGCCATGTAGCATTAGGCAGGGTCTTTTTGTGCCGGAGTTCAAATATGCCACTTAGTGTAGATTGACTGAAATGCAATATAAGCCAATTTAAGGTTTTCTACTTATGAATGGTGGTTTAAATTTTTTTGGTGGTGAGTGCTTTCTCCGGCCTCTTGGTTGGAGCGAAGTGGATAAAGGGTCGGACCCAGAAATAGAAGCGGAAGGCTTAAGGAAAAAAATCATACCAAAAATAATAATTTGGCATAATTTCTGCCTAGTCTCCAATGATGCCTAAACCCTCCAATTTGCTATGTCAATTCTAGGTTATTCGCCTCAACAAGTCCACTAGGTTTTAGGTTCACTCGCCCAATACCCATTCAAAATCTCATATTATCGCCAGCCATTTCCACTCCGCATTTTGTACAAGCGCCAGACATGCTCCTCTAAGGTTCTAATGGATGCCACTTGTGCTACAATGTAAATACCTTAAGAGAAACGCTGGCTCTGGTTCTCTAGTATTTCTGCAGATCGCATAACATTCTTGTCGTGGCAATCCTTTGGTTTTGCCTTCTTCCTCTTCTGCTAGTATCTAGAATCTCGCAAAAAGAAAACGTTTTCCAAGGCAGTTATCAGTCTGCGGAGCACCGCAGCTTTCGATGGCGTATTTTTCGTCTCCAAGGTTTGTGTGGCATCAATATTATTCCCTTCCAATTTTAGCAGCTCTGGTTACTCTAGTACGGTATTTCTGAAGATATCATTGCAGAACATTCTTGTCGTGGCAAACCTTTGGTTTTGTCTTCTTCCTCTTCTGCTCGTAAGTATCTAGAATCTCGCAAAACGTGGTTTTGTCTTCTTCCTCTTCTGCTCGTAAGTATCTAGAATCTCGCAAAACGTGGTTTTGTCTTCTTCCTCTTCAATTTTGCAGCACTTCTGTTACCGTAGTGGGATCGCCGGTTAGGCACAAATTAATTCGAAAAAATTGTGCCTAATTTAATAAATTATTTTTTACAAGAGTGCCTAATTTAAAAACATTATCTTCAAACAGTGCCTATTTTTCAGAAATTTCTCTAATAGGTACTGTAGTAGGCTATGGTATAAAAACTTTGAATTTAAATTAAAAACAAATATAAAATAGAAAACAGATCTAGAAATGATATTCACTTAAAACGTCATCCATGGACTCAGTTTTCAATTCTCATCCATGGCAGCGGCTGTATATTTATATTTTTGTGTTTTTTTTCTTTTGTTTTTGTTAATTAAAAAAGGGGAGGAAGCCCTTGGAGTGTGTTTTCGTTTTGTGATAATTACTTTTAGTTGCAAAAAACTTTAAGAAAAAAACTTTTTCAAGGCATGTTAGTAGTTTTTTTTTAATAAATTTTAAAAGGGAAACACCTGGGAGCGACAGCTCACAAATCAGGCCCCTTGATAGAGAGGAGAAAATAACCTCTCAGTAACCTCGCCCTAAGGCTTTCCGGATGGGTTCGCTCTTCTCCCCCTTGCCTGCGCAGTGTCGACACCCATCAAATAGCAGGATTTGACCCCAGGGTCATCCGGATGGCACTCAGCGCACTTTACCAACCGAGCTACTGAGTGTTGGTGTTGGTAGATTGTAGTGACTAGATGTTGGCCTGCGGAAAGCTGATAAAGGTGAGATTTCTTAGTTTAGTTTGTTGCAAGAGAGAGTAATTAGGGTGATGATGCAATGATTGTGTGAGGTGTTTGGTGGTGCACAGTCCAACAGTGAGGCCCACATTTTTTTTTATCTTGCCCACTTTTTGAGAAACTTTTAGGATTTACAAAATGGGACCGTTGACTACATTCTACATTCCCTACCTGGGGCAACGGGCAGGGCATCTTCATAACTTCTTGACATGTGGCCTGATGGGCCTCTGGCAGGTGTTATTTGACGGCGAGGGTTCTAGTTTGATTGGCTCCTCCTTGCCGGAGGATATTGCCAAAATCAGTTTGATCCTCGTTGCCTTCCCCAGGTGAACCTGTAATGTAGATTAGGGCCTGGACAAATGATGAAAACTTATAAGTGCATAGATGATTGTTATACACTTTTATTTAATTTTTAATTTTTTTAAGGGAAACCTGGGATGAAAATTTATAAGTGCAAAAATGATTGTTATATTTTTTAAATAGGAAACCTGGGAGCGACTTCTATTTCTTTAAGAAAATTAACATTAATGCTTGTGTAAATCCTACCCTTGCATCTAAATTTCGTTTTGAGTAAGCTCACTTTTGTAGTACATTTCACACCCTCACTACATGGGCTGAGTAGAAGAGAAGTGAAGTGGGCGCTTGTTGTTGCTGAAGCAAGCGTAACTTATGGTGTCAATTGACCCAGAAGGGCTATTGCCTTCCGGTAGGAAGGTGGACACCTTTTGTAACAACCAAGAGGGTGGTTTGAACCCACAACCACTCATAAGAGGGTATATGCCCTTACCAATGGGCTACATGTTGGTTGTTCATGGGTTGAGTAAAACATCTTACCGTCAATGGGTCAATTTTTGGAAAAAAAAAAAAAAAAAACAAAAAGTTGCCTAATTTGAAAAGATTACACATCCAAGATGCCTAATTTAATTTTTTTTTTTCTCAAAAGTGCCTAACTGCCACATGGCTACAAAAATAATTATTAGGCAGGCAACTAGCTATCCCACTACGGTATCTAAAATCTCGCACAAGAAAATGTTTTCCATTGGTGATCAGTCTACCACTTCAAACGAAGATGCCTTATCCGGACCCTTCAACATGTCCAAAATGTAATACATGGCCGACGGTGGTGTCTAATGTTTCTTTTTCCAAAGTGGAAAAAGTTGACTGGTCCTTTAAGGATTAATGGGCACATACCACCTTGGAAGTGGTTGTGGGTTCAATCCACCGACTGGTGTCCCAAGGGTTACTCCCTTCCGCTAAGGCAGTAACCCTTGGGCTTCAAGAGACACCATATTTGAAGCTTCCTTCTTGGAGGCATCAAAAAAGAAAGTATGAGCCTCCCGAAGGGAGCGTAACTTATGGTGTCACTTGATCCCAAAAAGGGCTACTGCATTCCAACACAAGTGGACACCTTCATGACACAGGAGACGGTGGTTTGAACCCACAACCACATCCAACGTGGTATGTGCCCATTACCACTGGGCTACATGTTGTCGGAGGCATCATGAATACTGTGTTAATGTGCTTTTGTCACCTCCCTTTCAAAAAACGTAAAAACCTGACCTAATTTTTGCTTTGTATTTGGAGGTACCTTCCCCAGCAGAGCTCTCCTGTTTTTGGAGGTACCTTACAAATTTGTAAGGCCCTACTAGCTACGGTTTTCACGTTGAAAGCCCCGGGTAGCTACGGTTTTCACGTTGGGGAGGGGGAAGGCCCCTCGTGTGGGGCCTTCTTGGATTTTCGGGCCCTCGCCTTGAGCTTGCGCCCTAAATCCAGGAAGGCCCTCCACTGGGGCCTTCCCGTACACAAAAAGTCCCCAAAAAGGCCCAAGTGACACCTGACTTCGTCAAACTGTCCCAATATAGTGGGGCGATTATTTTGTATGTGGAGGGGTTTGAGTGGCGCACCTTCCATCCACTCTCGCTAAGGGCTATAATAATTAGTATGGAGTATTGTCAATGCTTAGAGGGAGCTACAGCTGGGCCTCCGTATCTGTGACCTCCATAAGTGTTAAAAAAACTATATGTGTTAGCACAATTCTTACTCCCTACTTGGGTGAACTAAGCAAGTGTTTAAGTGTTTAACTGTTAAACACTGGTTACTCCCCTCTTTGTATAATGACCATGTGTATGTGTTAACGTGCTCTTATTCACTCAAGTTACATTCACATCAGACCCCTCATAGAATCTTTCTTCCAACCTACGGTGCATGTAACTCATCAGCCGTGATGGCAATTTTTTTATCAATGTGAACTTTTTTTAGGGCTACCATGTAGGAGTGAACTTTAGTTAGTAGCTCAGTTGGTTAAGTGCACTGGGTGCCACCCAGACGATTTTGGGGTCAAAACCAGTGTTGGACCGGTATCATCAATATTTCATACCAACCAGTGTATGGTATTGTCGGTGAAGAGGCCTCCCTCATACTTGGCAGGTAATGGTATCAAGGTAGGTATTAAGCTTTTAATGTACCAGTCTGGTATGTATATTGTTTTTGTTTGGCCTGGTATGGTATGGTATCAGTATTTCAAATTTCAAAACTTATACTAGGGGTATATCAATACTGGTATCAATACAGATTTTTTTTATTTTAAATTAAAAAATAAAAATCTGTCCAAATTATACCTTCACTTCAGTAGCTGAAGTGATCACCTCAGCGGCTGAGTGCCGCAATTCATAATAACAAGGAGCTGGATCTCACCTTAGGTAATTTGAGGTCACCTTATAAGAGCCATATTACAGGCTGATAAATGAGACAATGCTCCAAGCCTAAGCAGATTTTTGAATGGCAAAATCAGAGCCCCCAAAATCGCCATTCAGATCGTCTCAATCAAAGAGCCGCAACTCTCCATTGCTGCACCCTAAATCCCTAACGCTCCACATATTGATACCTAGGGTTCAAGTGACAGCGGAAGACATAGTACTGGTATCAACAAAATTGCGTTCCTTGTGATACCCAGGCTGGTCTGGTAGGAGCCCAGGTATTAGCGTTATACTATATTGCCCCCAATATGTTCTACCCGGGGTATTGCCAGTTGTTTATACCCGCCTGGTCTGGTACCCTGATGCAATACCCTTACCTGTGCTGATACCCCGCCTCACCCCCATATACCTGTCCAACACTGGTCAAAACCTGTTACTTGACGGGTGTGGTGTATCCCCCCCTCCCTTCCGGGGTGTCCCATTTCTCAGCCTCCATGGTGCGGGTACTATGAAAGAGGTTATTTTCTCCTCTCACTATCAAGGGGCCTGATTTGTGAGCTGTCACTCCCAGGTGTTTCCCTCTTAAGAAAATAATAGATATTATCCCTTTCCAATTTTAGCAGCTGTGTCGAGTATTTAAGCAGATCGCAGTGCATTGTTGTGGCAGACTGACTCCCGGAAGAGGTGATTTGAGAGCGCCAATATGGCTACTGATTATGGGCTTGGGGCTGGACTACTGCGTCTCCACCAAGAGTCGATCACAGGGAAGAAAGATGGTGTAATGTCAGCAAGGAGTGTTCTGACGGAGCGGGTTATATTCCTCTTCTCACTTGTGCTGGTAATCAAGGTTGTCTGGGATCGCTACACATCCAAGCTACCCCCGGGACCAAAGTCATGGCCAATTCTGGGCAACCTCCCTCTGTTGTTTGCGAAGGCCCGGAAAGGTGAGCAGCTCCACAATATTCTACGCGAACTTGGCAAAACATACGGCCCTGTAATGACGGTGTGGCTGGGAATGTTGCCTACAATTGTCATCACAGATGCGGAAGTCGCCCATGAAGCTCTCATTGTACAAGGCACAAACTTTGCTACACGGTCGTGCGCGCCGTCTCGAAATATCCTGACCTCTGGGTACAGCACCTTGTGGTCTGCAACCTATGGCCCATATTGACGTGCAATGCGGAGACTGCTGGTAGCAAATGTACTGAACTCGTCCAAAGTGTCATCATGGAGACCGGAGCGGGAGGAGGTTGTTGACGACTTGTTGCAGAGACTTACAGCGCAGGCGGCAGACAATGCGGGTGTAGTGCCTCTAGTTTCGAACTTTCGCTTGAGTATGTTGAAACTTCTGATTCACATGGTGTTCGGAAACAACTCAAGAGATTATTTTGATGAATCCACCACCAAAGAATTGGAAAAGGCTATTCGTAAGTTGCTGGCGATAAGCCACCCGAAGCTCATGGATTTCTTCCCTCTTGTGCAGTATCTACCAAGCAGCCATAATCGAGAATCGCTAGCTATCCGGAATGAAATCGTACGGTTGTTGGGTCCGGTGGTTGACAAGTACTCTGAGCTGCGAAGGACTGGGGAACCGGTGCTTGGCACATACCTAGACACACTACTTGCTATGAAAGCTGATGGAGAATACGAGATGTCAAGAACTACCATCGTGATGCTTTGCGCAGAGGCTTTCACTGGAGGCCTTGACAGCACAGCGTCCTTGAGTGGGGGCTTGCCCATATGATGGACAACCCCGATATTCAGCAAAAACTGTACAGAGAGATCGAGATGGTTGTTGGCTCAAGGCCAGTGACTGATGCCGACATAGACAACTTGCCATATCTGAAGGCAGTGATAAATGAGACGCTAAGAAGACGGCCGCCTGCGCCGCTTGGTTTTCATCATGGCGTGACACAGGCATGCAAACTTGCAGGCTATGACATTCCTTCAAATGCCATAGTTTTCTTTCACTTGCAGGCTATCTCTAACAATCCTGACATGTGGAGTAATCCTTCTGAGTTCAAACCAGAGCCGTTCCTTGATGCAGCCGTGGATATGACAGGTTCCAGAAAAATCACAACAATTCCTTTTGGAGCGGGCCGTCGAATTTGTCCTGGGATGGGGGTAGGCTTGCTTCATACCCAACTTTTTCTTGCAAGTCTGGTGCAAGCATTTGAATGGAGCACACCGAATGGGGAAGCTGTGGACATGACAGAGAATTTGGAGTTTACAGACATGAAGAACACGCTGTACGCTTCCATCAAAGAGCGGCGCAAACCTGGCCTACCTTGCAATCTTTGATGGGAGAGGTGTTTCTTGAGCTCTGCATAGTTCCTGATCAGGGATGGCATGTACGTCAGAAGCACGTACAATATATAGAGCTCAGGCTTGTAGACAATACGAGGCCAGGTATAAACCCGTGTTAGACCGGTATACGTGGTCAGACCTGGGTATGTAGTAAAGGTATGAATAATGGCATACCCGACTGTGCCGCTCAAGTGACAACCTCCTCAGGTGTCAAACTTGAGCCGCTGAAGTGGGAAACTGGTAATTGGTGAGAAAACTCAAGAACTGGTTAGCTCATATATGTCTTTCAATGTTGTTTCATGAACCTTTCAGTGTACTATTTCTATGTGCTTTATGACATATCTCAATATGTATGAAGAGCTTGTGTAACATTTCTGATTTGGTATGAAGAGCAGTAGAAGTATCATACCAATGTTCATATATCCCTAGTATGGATATTAAAAAATTCAAAACCAATACCATACTCATCTACAGTACATTTTACATGTCCTCTTACCCTATTGATACCATTGATACACAGCTACTAGGTGATACCTGCCACCATACCATCACCAGGGATGGGATCCTCCATACCAGGACCAGTCTGGTATTTAAAAATACATAACCTGGTCCAACACTGGGCATAAACCCAGTATCTACTCTGTTCAAGAGTTCAGATAGTTAGCACTCACTACTTTTGCAGTCATGGAAAGGAATCTGTCAGGCAGCTTCTAATATGGGCACTAACCAGAATGATCGAGGCTATCTGATCCTTGTGAACAATTCACAAGACCCTTGCTCTTTCCTCTAGAAGGGTTGCTGTTCCAAATTATGAGCAGACACAGGTATGAATGAGCACTTTGTATAACTCAGTAATCCTCCCAAACAATCTAGTTTCATATTATATAGCTCTGCAATCAGAATCTCACAGTTGGACCAAGCTCCATGTGTCAGATGATGCAGGCAGATTAGCATCACAGTATTGAAGACTTTTCTTAGATGGTCAAGCTTGTTCCACACACAACACATCTACGTACCAGAGCTGGACCTCAGCTGGAGTGGGCTCTACATATCTCTTCATACGTTTGTATGATAAAATTCTGAATATCTTTTCTCGTTGGGCAATAGCATGTATCTCTCGCTCCGTGGCCACTCCAAGGGGGTTTTCCTTAAGCCATCCATCCTCATCATACAAAGTCAAAACAGGCACTAGCAGGAGACATTGTCATTTGTTGGTCGAATTGGTGTCTCATATCCACAGCCACTTCCTCCACATCTCACTGAAGGAATATCTGCAATACCACTGAATAAGCAAGTAGATATCGGAGAGGTATGTAATGGGCCAACTTCTATCTGATGGTAGTCGGAAGTGAGCAACTTGTGCAAGCAAAGGTTTGACTGAGTGGCTGATTTATTTCTGGTATTTTGGGATGTGAAGGGGACGATGACGGTGGGCAAAAATTCGAAGGCTCCACCTCAGTCCCTCCGAACAGCAGTTTTTGAAATATCCACAAGAAAGATGGCTCAGCTAATGCCACCACATTCGTCGGCTTATTGGACTCTCTCGCGGACGCGGGGATGGGGACCCACAGACACCATGGAAATGAAGGGTTGTGCAGAACCCAAGCGCGGGGTTAGAATTGGAGTGCACTGATTGCCGTTGTCCGATGTGTGGGCACAGATCTCTGTGAGCAGGTTGGCCACTCTAACCATGGTGGGTTACATTGGGGAACCTTTACTGGAGCGCTTGCTGATGCAAGAGAATCACAAGGAAGCATAAAGGCCCGCGATTATTCCCATTCGTCGCACGATCAAAAGGGCACCCCGTCCCTGCACATTTGTTTCATGTGCAAGTTTCATGTGCGGCTGTTAATTGATGGGGAATGAGGTAAGTCGAATAACCTGATACCAGGTAGTTGGACGAGCAGAGCTGGAATTGCAATGTGGCAGTGTCTCCGACAGGCTTAATGTCGTCACAGGGAAGCATCCATGGGGTTGGGCGTACTGGTACTCAAGAGAGGTAGTGAACTATCGAGCATATTCATCATCTATAGACAATGCTGGTGGCGAAGAAGCTGGCCAGGGAAACAAGTTTGTGGGTTGGGAAGAGGCCGCTGCTAGGTGTCAGGTGTGTGCCATTTCAGCCTATGTTGTTATATATTCTTTATCTGTCCTTCCCTTCTACTTCTTTTCTTTCAAGCTGGGACTGGATTGACTCTGGTGTGGTGGCAGTTATTGGGGTTTTTGTAGAGAGATCTCAGGCAGTCAATGTATTTGGCTGAAGGCTTCAGCTTTGAGGACCAGTTGTTCTTGGTTGGAAATTCCTGCGGGTTCAATTGTGCTGATGAAGTAGAAATCAGCTACCTTAAAAAGTACTTCCATTCTGTTCAGGAAGTGCTAGTTGTAATTTGTGGAATCCTGCAGGTTTCAGAATTGAGCTGTGAATGTACTCATAAGATGTTGTTTGCTGGAGCAAAATGTGTCTCAAAAGTGTTCTAGTAAGTGATTGAGCTTTGATGATCCCAAGGAAACAATCCCATCTACAATTTGCTACTAGATATTTTAGGCTGCCTCTCCAGTAGGCTTGATCTGCCACAAGACCATTTCCGCACTATCGTGCGTCTTCAACCCACGTTCCAAATGACCAATTGAAATACGCAGTGCCAAAGACTCCCTCCATCAAAGGCCCAACAAATGGATGATGGCAACCAACAATATTGAGACATGAAGCAGTGCACCACCCCAGGCTATGACCCTTTCCTGTTTCATGCGTTTTGTGCAATAAGCTCTTTGAGTTCTTCGTAATAAAGTATCATTTTCAAATGATAAAACAAACTAGCAGCCAACAGCCCCTGGGTTTGGGCAGACCCCAGCTTGTAAGTGGGAGGCATATCTCCCGACATGCCAATTCACCTCCATAAGACTCAAGTCCATCTTGATTCTGCGGAGGTCAGTACAGGGAACCTACTAGTAAATCGAAAGGTGTTGAATCTTAGTGAGGAGTTGCCACTAAAGTACTGACCATCCTGCCTCACAATTTCCAGAGAGATTCCCAAGATTTTGAATGGATTTGCTCCAAATGAGTCGCCTTCTGAGTCCTATCATTCTCGTGCTCACGAGAAGTTGGAAGATTTGAGAGGAAACTCCAGCAAGTTGACTAACTTGGGTGACGGTGAGGTGGACACTAATAAAAAGACTGCACAACAGCAACCTCTAAAGACTAGTGTGGGACCTCGTTACGTCCTGCTCACGGAGGGGTGTCTCCTTTGTCAACCTACATGGTTTTTGCAGGGTTCTAATTCCCTTGCACGTTTCTTTAATCAAAATCATGGCCTTTGTCCCCCCCCCCACGCTCCTCTCCCCCCAAAAAGAAAAAAGTGTGGGAAGCAAAGGCAAAGTGAGGGGGACAACGCAGTGCCGAACACTAACAATTGTCCGCTCACATCCACGAGAGAGTACTGACGTGCGGCCCGCTTTCTAAGAGACTGTGTTGGTCTAGACCCAAGAGCTCCTTGTTGGACTTACTTTCCATCGCCCCTCGCTAGTTGGTTTGATTAGTTGAGTTCTTTCTGACTGAGGAATGGCGCCAGCTGCTGCCTCGACGGATATTGCTCGAGTATATGGTTCAGTGAAGGAACTGTCAGGGGCGAAGCAGGTTCCCTCCATCTTCAAAAGGGAGTCGGCGCTTGAGGAGAGCTTCGTCAGTGCGGGTGAGCGGTCCATACCTGTGATAGATCTGGCAGAGCTAGAAGGTGATGGGCGTGCCTCAGTCCTGGAGGAGATTAGATGTGCGACGGAAGAATGGGGGTTTTTCCAGGTACACAATTCTACGTAAGGTGAAGATGTCCTGTCTCTTGTAGACTGTACATGGCTTGAGGATGCAAAATTTCTGAAATCCTCCACAGTACTTCACTTGAACACTCCACTCAAATATGAAATTGTCCACTATCTGAATTGACCATTCGTATTCTTCTGGGGCTAGTACAATTGCAAGATTCTCTGAAGTCCACCGGGAATTATCTTACTCCCTACTTACTAGATAGTATATAGGACGTTGTGAACGAACTTTTCCAACTGTGAAGAAGACGGGAGAATGGGCCTATGCCATTGCTCAAAGGTTGCTCGATCGTAGTTGACACATTTCCTCCAGAGAAAGTGGCAGGAGACCAGTGATTTTGACAGTGAACTTTTAGCTTTTGCCACGGTATTTTGGATCCGTGAGGTTAATTGTCCTAGCTCTGAATTTGTGTTGTTGGTTGGATCAATATGTATATATAAGGTGGTGAATCATGGTGTTCCACTGGCAGTGCTCCATGATGTTTTGCGGGCAAATGAACAATTCTTTGAGCTGCCTCTTGAGGAAAAGCTGAAGTACTCGAATGCCGAATTCAAAGCTACCTATGGCTCTGGCAATTCCCGCAAGAGGGGTCTTCAGCCATGGAAAGATTATCTTGCGCTTGAGTGTTTCCCTGCACCAGAGGTGGAGAAGTGGCCCACGGAGCCTTCGACATTCAAGTAGGTTGTACCAACATTAGTTTCTTGTATCCTTGTTTACTTGCTGTGTTTAGGCAATATTGTTGTACATTCAAGGAAAGGCAGGTCTTACAGGTATTGTAACCAGTCCTTTCCCAAAACCTCAACCTTTGCAGCAAGTCTATGTATTGGGACTTCAATGTCCTCCTAAAATCTTGGGCCTTTGGCACAGTAGTCTTGCAATGGGGGTTGTCTATTTTGTCTTATATGATGAGTGGGGGTCTTGAAATACCTGAATTGTACAAGTTGTTCTCTCTCAAACTTCTACATTTCTAGTACTAATCTGTGTGTCAACATTAGAAGATTGCAAAATTGTAACTCTAGATTTGATCTATTGCACATTTGTATCCATGAGTCAAGATAGGAAGCGCAGAGAGGGGCAACAGGGTTGTGAAAGGGCTGATCCAATTTTGGCAATCTGTTGCATTAACAGAGATCTCAGTTTGGAGTACAACAAGCTGGTGAAACTTCTGAGTGATAAGCTCCTCTGCGCTCTGTCAGAGTCTCTTGGGCTACGCGCAGATTTCCTTAGCCATTCCGCGACTGGAACTCGAAGAACATTATTAAATTATTATCCACCGTGTCCACAGCCGGAAGCTGTTCATGGGATACCAGCCCATTCAGACCCTTTGCTTCTCACTATCCTATTGCAAGACGAGACAGGAGGTCTGGAAGTGCGCGACAAGCATGGTGGGTGGGTTCAGGTTCAACCTTTGCCACATGCTTTGGTGATCAACATGGGTGACCAGATGGAGGTAGACAATTTCCCCCCTTTAGAGCAACATTACATTTTAGAGATGTTATTGCTCACTTTATTGTTTTGAGATATTGATATACATATGTTGGAAAAAAGGAATACTCATGAAGGCAAGGTACCAGTGGGTATATCCAAGCACTGGTGTCTAGAAGCAAGGAGAGAACAAGGATGTCCAGAGAATGTCTTCATGAGGGTCTGACATTGTTTTCCATAGTCTTCTGATCATAGACTCCACGCCCAGATTGAGCGTGGGGACTTAGACGAAGTGGGGAAAGCAAGACATAGATCGATAATAAACAAAGTTGGGCATCAGAGGAGAGGACAACACATGGCTCACTACAAGCTTATGCCTGAAAATAAAACATGCAGATATTGACCAACGGCAAGTACAAGAGCATCGAGCACCGAGCTGTGGTGAACTCAGAGAAGGCGCGCATGTCTTTGGCCACCTTCTTTGGTCCCTTAGCAACTGCGAGAATTGCTCCTGCTTCAAAATTAGTAGCCCGGGATGGGGCTAACTACAAGGAAACCATCCTTGAGGATTATATGACAATGTTCAGGAGAACTGGAGCTAATGGAAAACGGCATGTGGAGAAGATGAAGATCTCCAAGCCATCTTCCCCAATGCCTGAATGAAGGCATGGCTGCTCGTTGTGGAGTCAGAAAAGTTGAAGCTTTCAAAGTAGTACTTTCATAGGCCTGATTGCAAGGCCTGGTAGTCCATGATGCTGGGTCTTTTTCTTTTTTGAAAAGAGGCAAGCTTAAGGAGATTTTTTTAATTAGTAGGTCGGGCACAACTGAAAAAGATCTTTGAGACTACTTAAGCCAAATTTGGCAAAAGTTTGGAAGAAAAAAATAGGGTATGTAAGTTAGTATATAAGCTCATCCACAACAACTAGTCTCGCACAATTCTGTTTGTCCTAGCGGGGGTTGGAATCCTGTGAGCACGCTCACACGTGAGCACAACCCACGGTCGTGGGGATTGTATGTTTTTACACCGCGGTCATAGGAGTTACATGTCTTGAGGCACGGTGCATTTATAGGGTGCAGTTGCACCAAAACGATAAACTATATGATCTATCTTTCAATTTCGCATTGAGAAGTTAAAATTAAGTGGTAGTTTCGGGAGTGAGAGTTTTAATTTCGCATTGAGAAGTTGAAATTAAGTGGTAGTTTCAGGAGTGAGAGTTTCGTCTCAATAAATTATCCATGGGACGTGACAACCTTTAAGGTCTCTTGGAGTCTCAGCGCCCTTTTCTCAAGTCTATCATGGAAAGGGCCTAGTATCGGGTGAGCATAGCGTGAGGAAATCCCAGGCCTATAGGATAACATGTTTATCATGTCTGAGGGCCTATGTAAGAATAGTTTCGCAAAAAATTTAGTTTCTCAATTTTCATTTCGCTGAAGAATATTTCGAAGGCATCTTAGGAATATGTGGTATATTCGTTTGTGCTCACATGAGCATGCTCACTCGCTACCCAACCTCTCTCTTACACATCTTCGGCCTTGAGCTACTTCCTATTCTCAAGTTTTTACTTGGACGTTTTTATCTCCAGCGAGTGTCTTAGTGTTTTCGTCATTAGGCACAAAGGGTCATAAACCTATACCTTTGTGGAAGAAGTCGTCCTGCAACTCATCGGATGGCTATCCCAACAAATTTTAGGAGTGAGGTGACATGGATGAAAGTGTTGCAATTTATCTTGCGAGTGGCTGCTCTTGGATTGACTACAACCGCATGAGCATGAGCCATCTGGCGTTGTTTAGCTTTCGTGAAAATACATGTTCATTTTCTCGCCGTTCAAAGACCAGTTCACCCCCACTTTCAATATAATCACATCTACTTTCAATTTGCATAGGTTGAGTTTGAGATAGCCTTTACCTTGAACCTTGGAAGAGGGAGGGAGGATGGAGATGGAGATTTGAGCATGGTCGAACTTAGGCAGTATAGATCCAGCCTTCAAACTCTACTCGCTTAATGGATAGCAATGCTATCACATAAACCAGTGTTGGTAACCAACGTGCTCTTCCTCTACAGGCCACCTGATAAATCTTTATCACTCCTTTCTCCAGACCCCACTCAGGGTCAGCATCATGCACTCTCTTAAGAATGTTTTCTTTACAACCGTCTGGTAATTCCAAGAACCTCTTAAAGAATTGTTTGGACAATCTTTCCTTCTCGGTTTCACAAGGAATTTGATTCACATCAAATTCTTTAATTCTCCATCCACCATGATCCCACTAGATGTCTGTCACATTTGGTTGTTCATGACCCAGTTCCCCAGTATGGTCGCCAAATGTCGCGCGGCTTTTACTCACCCATCCCTTCGCTATCCGAGGTGAGAACTCCAAGATAGAAGAGTTGGAAATCTCTAAGCACTCAGCCCGCTCAGAACAATCAGTCATGACCTAGCTAGTGTATCATGGGGGTGTTTCCTATTTGTATTCCTTCCCGTATTCATGTTAGCTAGTTACCTTATTGTTGGTATTTAAGTATCAGATTGCTTCAGCAAACTATCGGATTCCATCAACTCATCCATTCATTCCACAGCTTCACTCAGATCTCTCTACACAGTGTGAGTATGAAGTATGTATCAGATTAATATCTATCAAGTATCAGGCTGAAGCCATGGAGTCTCTAATCTGCTCTACATTATAACTCTACTGCTTGCATTCATCAAGCATCAACAGATCGTTCTCCTCCTACTCCGTGCTCTCCCTCTTTCTACTCAGAGATGCGCTCTCCGCTTCATTTCCCCCCCCCCCGTGATGCCAGAAGTCCCCCAAGAAGTAGTGATCCCCAGACGTCCCCGCTCTTCGCTTTTTCTACCTACAAGCTATTCTAACCGCTTTCCTAACTAACCGTCATCCCTGTAGTACACGTTCTTTTTTCAGATGTCGTTCCCCCACCGTCGTTCCCTGCCAATGATAACTGTTCCCCAGCTGTGCCGAGCTGTAACTGGCTGTATCAGGCTGTGGCGGGCTGTGACTGGCTGTGTCGGGCTGTGTAGGGCTGTGCGAAGCTGTGGCGGCTGTGTCGGGCTGTGACGGGCTGTGTTGGACTGTGATGGACTGTGTTGGGCTATGTCGGGCTGTGTCGAGCTGTGACTGGCTGTGCGACTGTGTTAAGCTGTGACTGGCTGTGTGACTGTGACGGGCTGTGTAGGGCTGTGCAAAGCTGTGGCGGGCTGTGTTGGCTGTGACTGGCTGTGACGGGCTGTGACGGCTGTGTCGAGCTGTGACTGGTTGTGCGACTGTATTAAGCTGTGACTGGCTGTGTGACTGTGACGGGCTGTGTAGAGCTGTGTCAGGCTGTGATGGACTGTGTTGGGCTGTGTATCTCCCCCCCCTAAAGCCTGTTGCTGTCACCCCTAAGGCTCCTGTTGGTCTTAGTCTGTGTAAAAATTAAGGGTACCCTTGGAACCCATAAAAGTGTCTAAGTCCCAGACCCCACAGAACTCATAAAAGTGCCTAAGTCCCTGGCAGTCCTCTAACATGCCCCCTACAGATACGAAGAGAAGACAATACATGTTTCTCCAGGTATTTGTCGTCACCAACAATGCGAAGTATGTCTGCATGGAGGATGGTACGAGGACAGGCTCCGCATCATAGAGGAAGTCATCTGTGGAAGGGCCCTCTGTTGCATTTCCCAAACCCTCTTCGTCGCCGCCATTTGCATGAACCCTAAACACATTATGCAATCTTTCATGAATGGTTCCCAACGCCGTGCCACAAGCGCGCACTATGAGTCCATCCTGCAAGTGTGGATGAAGCAACTTCAGGACTCGGATCTGATGCTTGCACAAATTGCCCTTCATTGCCCATGGGCAAGTGCAAGAAGCCCATTCGCATCCGGGGTTGTAAACAATGTAAATTGTGTTTGGGTGATTGGTGCTTAGAACATAGGCTGGTTGCCCAGGATGGAACGGAAGAGTGACATTGTAAGCTAGGATGTCGTGTGCCGCAAGCACAGAACTTGACATGTACTTCTCTCGTTTGTCATTCCTTATGAATCCATGCGTCTTCAAGTGAATTGCATACCAGTAGTGTGTTAGGCACACGGCCTGTGAGTTCCCATATGAGCCAATCCACTCTACGCCCAGTCATTTTTCCTTTCCCCATCCTCAGTCTTGCTTTCAAGTTTCCATGGTATGCCTCAATGCTAGCGTTTGTGTCTTGACTGGCATGTGGAACATGACGAGCTGTTGTACACCACATTGCTATTTTAGGATGTCATTCCTTATCGATGTAGTCCAGAATTTCATGCCCATTCAGATATTTCTTTCTCATGCGTCGAAGCGTTGTTGCTACCCACGCAAGACCTTCTTTGGTATTGTTTGGTCCACCTCTACAGTACATGAGGTCTCCCATATCTTTCAGCAAGTTTGTGGCAGTGATATGATCTTTGGTTTTTGCGCATGATTACTTCACCCAAGCCCGCCGGACATGCCAAAGGCACAGGAAAATGAGCACTCCTCGGAAAATAGCCCTGCAAAGTACACATGCCTACATGAGAGACTTCAAAGAGGACTTTGTCGGTGGACTTGGGCACTAACCCAGTAGACTCTCTGGTGGACTGGTCTGCCCGTCTGTTCCAATGGACTTGCCCAATAGATTCAGGCAGCAGACTCGCCCACTCTGACCTGCCATGAGTGTTGCCCTCACGAGACTGCCAGCAAACCTGACCACGTTGACCTCGCAGCGGACTTACATAAGTGAGTCTTGCAATGGACTTGGCCAGAGGGCATCCCGAGCAGACTGGGTTGCCAGCAGACTTCCAAACAGTCCCCTCCGGCGGACTCGCCTGCCAGCGGACTTGTTGGACCAGACTGAGGTCGCAGCAGACTGACACATGTGAGTCTTGCAGCGGACTGCTTGCGAACAGTCCCCTCCGGTGGACTCGCCTGCCAGCGGACTTGCTGGACCAGACTGAGGTCGCCGCAGACTGGCGCATGTGAGTCTTATAGCGGACTGCTTGCGAACAGTCCCCTCTGGCGAACTCGCATGCCAGCGGACTTGCTGGACCAGACGGAGGTCGCAACAGACTGACGCACGTGAGTCTTGCAGCGGACGGCTTGCAAACAGTCCCCTCCGGTGGACTTGCCTGCCAACGGACTTGCTGGACCAGACTGAGGTCGCAGCAGACTGGCGCACGTGAGTCTTGCAGCGGACGGCTTGCGAACAGTCCTCTCCAGCGGACTGGCTTGCCAGCGGACTTGCCCTTAGGAGACTGGCAACAGACTTACCCAGACTTTGGTGGCAGCACACCCGAGCAAACTGACCTTGCAGCATACTTGCACAAGTGAGTCTTCCAGCGGACTTTGCTAGAGGATATTATCAGCGGACTGGTTTGCCAGCAGACTTGCAGAAAGGAATGGGCCGGACTTGCAGCCAGGACTACGTTGTATGGCGGGGGACTTGCCGAAGAGACAAACAATGGACGCAGGCGACGGACTTGCACGCGAATGTACAGGAGGGTACGTGAAACTTACGTAATGGCGTTTATTTCGGCGTCGGCATCGTTCACAATGAAGGCATTGGGCATTTCTACGAGGAAAAAGTCCCGCAAGGCTGCCATCCACGACACCAGGTCTGTTGTCCGCTCACGCGCGCATATGATGTACGCAGCTGGTATACCGTTAAGCCACTCGTCGAAGGCCATCAACATATACAATGAGAACAGTTCAAATGCTGAATGTCAGATGCTGCCAGTGTGCGTACATCCACTAGTTTTGCAAGCGGATAAATTGTGAAAGGGATGAAGAGTACCTTGTGGTGATTTGTCCCGAAGGTTGCATCGCATGCAACGATACGGGCATGGCCTAATTGAAGCATTCGCTTCTTTTGCCACTCAGTCTGTATGCCGATTGTGAATGTTGGCGCCAATTTCTCCTCTTGATAGAAGAAGACCGATTTGGGTTCTGGTCTTTCCACATGCGGACACTCTCCGCATCGTTGGCATGTTTTTTGAACGTTTGTCACGTCCATTTCTCGGCGAGGTTGCGCACATCCTGCTCCAACAAAAAATCGTCTCGTGTCCATGCATCCCCCAACCCGGTGTTGTTCATGATGTGCTCTTTATGTTCTATCATGATTTGGGCGACTGACAGACCTCGGCACAGACACTCCATGACCCATGCTTTCAATTCCTCGCTAATGTGTGGTGCATAGGCAAGTATTCCTGAACTCAGCGGACTTCCCATGACAGGCGTTCCTTTTCGCGTCTGTATGCTCCATATTGTTGTAGTACGTGAGGACACAAATGTCGGGGGCGAGATAACATTGTTGGACCTTGAAACATCATTGGCAACCACGCTTGTAAGACTCTCCATAATCCGACTTATTTCTCTTTGGGCCTTTATGAGGGTGAGATGTTCCAGCACCCACAAGAGGTCTTCCACGTTTCAGTTTGGGATCCTCCACTATCGCATTGTTGGTGCGCTTGTCATCTGGACCGTAGCAGCATTGATACGTGGACATAAAAATCACAAACGATATCCATCGACTTCTGGAAGCATGAAATCACAGTACGTGGGTACGAAAAATGGTAACAGACATGTAATTTGACTACAAAAGGACGATGAGGATGGTGCACACATGAGACTATTCAGAAAACTGTTGGCTCTCGGCTCTTTTAGCATGCCGGGTTGCACTTTAGTATGGACATTCACCCAAAACTGAGTGGGGTAGTCCACCAAACTCTCTTCTGTCATCAACTCTATCCCACGGTATGCAGGCCTTCTGAACATTCTGTCGCGCACCCATATAACCATATTGCGTGTGTCTCTTCCACTGGAGGTCCTTCGTGTTGAAGGGTCCTGGTTTGGGTGTTTGCCAACTTTGTCGAAGAGGCCGTATAATCCAACTTCCCGTTTTTAGTATATCATCGCCTTCTGCTTCCACGTCCATGCCCTGTACAATACAGAGGATACGCTTCAAGACCTGCAAGAAACGCGCCGCAGTACACTGAACACGATGGACAACGTGCAAGGAGCATCAGTGCGCACGTTCGCGGCTGTTGGCGAGTGGCAGGCGGCAGGGATAAGGTTTGAATTCATGCCCTAAAAATGGAGGGCTCAGATGGCATTTACGAACGGATGGTCCAGATGCGGCATCATCAGTGGACTGGAGGAAAGCGGACTCATGGGCGGCGGATTGGCGGGCAGACTGTTGGGTGGACTGGCCGGGACTGGCACAACGGACTGGCATGGATGGCTTGGATGGCTTTCTCAGAATGGACGATCCAGATCCTTCGGCCGGCGCGGACTGGCAGACTGGGGGGCAGCAGACGGGCACAGCGGACTATTGGGTGGACTTGCGGGGACTGGCACAGCGGACTGGCGTGCACAACGGACTGGCCGGCAGACTGGCGGTTTGGCGGACTAAGGAGAACTGGACTCACGGGCAGCGGACTGGTTGAGTACTGGCCGCGGCGGATTTGGGGGCGCGGCTGGTGGGGCGTGGCACCAGCTAGGCGACCGCGCGCAGCGGCGGGTCCGGGTGGGGGAGCCATGCGTCCGTGCGTGGGGCCCACCGGTCAGCACGCGCGTGCGCCGTAACATCCCAATTATTGTAAAATGAGAGGCTTTATCAATAGCCTCAAAGACATATACACATCCAAGAGTTTGTTCAAATGCTAGTTGGTTGTGAACAAGCATTTGTTTGTTTGTGTAATATAAATGTGGAATGCAATTTGTCATTTACTATTGGAGAAACGTTAACATCAACATCATTAAAATTATCCATCCATATATATTGTCAGTCTTTGCCAATTCAAGAGCTTTTGATTCTAAATCGATCCAATTAGAATGATCGTGCATGTTAGTTGGAAATTGAAATATACGCATTAATGAAATTGAAGACTCATGAACAACATATGCATCATGCCATATTTTATTATTGTTTTTGTGATTCTTAAGGGATGAAAAAGTAATAGTTGTTCCCTATAAGAGTTTCTTGGATCTCGATGCATATTATAATGCACATATGGAAAATACGGATGTCGTATCTTCTCACGGCCTCTCACCAAGTCTATGCACATAAGACAGCCATACAAAACTCAATTTTCTGAAGTGCAAATGAGTGGTGGCAGAGACAAAAGTTTACCTTAAGGATAGACCTGCAGAGGAAGAAGTCATCCTCAAAGTCAATCAAGTCAGGGGGTGGGTATGAACATTTTTCCAAAGATACTAGAGATCCACAAGTGACACCAATGTTAAAAGGCCATGGGCAGAAACTCGATTAGCCTCGAAAGACAATCCTGTTTCAGTATCCAACGTAGAACATCAATTTACAACTACCTGATGTTGATATGCTGGCAGACACAAAGGTTGACCTTTTCTTCAAAGATAGACCTGCAGGGGAAGAAGTTTCTTCAAAGTCCCGCCTACTTTGTCAGTGCCACCTAGTCTTGCACTGGCCCTTGTGCATACTGGTTTGCAAGAAGACTTCCTCTGCAGGTCTGTCCTTGAGGAAAAGGTAAATGTTTTGTCTGCCATCACTAGTTTCCAACAGAATGAACTGCACAGTGTGATGCTAGATTACTTGCCTCGGTCATGCACAGATCAGAAAATTGCATTCTTGGATGACTGTTTTGCCTGCATGACAGAGATGTTGTGAGGCCGGTTATACATCGGAGTTGGAGTTTCGGATTGCACGTTCAACATTGTTCACAAGTGTCAAACACAGTTCCACTTTCTTGAGTACTTCCAGTAGAAATCAGTATGTCATTCATGGCTGCTGTAGTTTATGCAAGAAGTGTTTTCTCTCCCACAAATCATGGTATAGCATCAGAATCTCCATTATTTGTGAAAAATGTTTGTACCCTCTCTGAAGTTGTTCGACATTAAACTAGTCTTCCTTCCTCTTGCTTGACAGCCTTGGCTCATTAGTTCATGCATATTCCCTCATCTTTAGACTCTAAAACCTGGGTTACCTCTTGATTTTAATTGTATGATTGCCACTCCAAACAGGATATCAAACCGCCAAGTAACAGAATCTATGCTTTGTGGCTATGCCCTTTTTCTAAGTTCAGTCAGAACCTGTCGACGCTGGCCAAGAAGCGAAGTTTTGGCCAAGTTGCTGACATCCTTAAGAGCGCCTCTCTAAAAGCACAGATTTCTTTCTCGGTGGGTGATGCTGCTGCATTTCAGAGCCTCTGTAAACCTGAAACTGCATCACTGTTGTTATTATTTCATTGGATTTGGATTTGGATTTGCAACGTGACCAAGATGGAGCTTGGAAGATGGAGAGAGCAATGGCCCACATTGTCTCCTGCACTGTGTTTAGTCTTCTGACCACCGCTTTCGTGGATAGCCATGCACACAGTGCCCGCATCCCCTCTTCCTCTGCCTCCCAAAACCTGTCCCATCCGTTTCGCAGACGGGTCTTATGGCGTAGGACTGATGAACAGAGTTAGCTTCTGCAAGTGTGAGAACCACGAAAAGCTGGTGGCACGTGTGGAGGGCTGCCTACATGCTGGACCGTTAATGATGGACGAGCTGTTGCTGCCAGCAGGGTGGATTGTTGTGAAGGTTGGTTGGTGGCATACACCAGCCTATACCCCGCGCGAAGACGATGCTGAATGCCAAGTAGAGAAGAGTGATCTCCGCAATCTCAAACAATTTGGTCTCAAGTTTTATCCGGAGTGGCTAGAGAACAGAGAGCTTGTCGAGTGTGCTTGAATCGTTTGGTTGTTGAGAAGAATTGTTGTGGCGGAGGACTGAAGAGGTCGTATATAGCAGTATGACGCAGGACGATGGCAACAAGGATGCGGAATGCGAAGTATGGCCACCGATGGTACTGGTTCAAGAAGCAGATAAGAGCGAGATCTCACCGGTGTGCCTTACCGACCTTAAAATGTACCTGGCGTATTTGGATTTGGAGTTTTGTCATGAAAGACTTCACGTAGTTGAAGGACAACTCAGTTGCATATCTTTGTTTTATGTGTTCCCACCTTTGGGTAGCTCATTTGTTGACGCTAAGAGATTGGAACGGAATTGGGGATGCCTCGACTTTACGTGGGACACAACAAGTCCGGCGATTGGCACGACAATGTGTTGTTATGCAAAGGTAGCAGACATGAATGAGATTGACCCAGCCCGACAGATTGTAAAGGGATGGGCATCCCGTGAATTGCTGAGTTCAACCTCTGCTGCTGTCAACAAGGTTGTGAATATCTCTCACGCACACATGCACTTACATGCGTTCATTCCTCATACTTCGCCTTGGGCTCTAATCAGACATTGCAAAGTTTACTTTATTTTTATTCTTTGATTCTCTCTCCTTCTCTCTATGGGCGCGTTTGAGGCGATGCTGCTCAAATGTAAACTTACTTAAAGATACGTAGGGATGACTATGGCTAACTTGTCAACTTCCAGGATCAACATGGAAATCAATTTCCAACACAACCACACGAAGCGCAAATCAAATTACCATTCCGAATGACAGACCTGTGTACGAGAATCAAGGAAGCCCAGGTCTCAAAGCTGAAGTTTAGAGCGGCCACCGATCGCCAGGATGAGCTTCATAATAGGCGAGTGAGTAGCTATCCCTTTATGGCTTATGTGCTCTTTGGATCAAATGATCTTAATTTGAATAAATAAGCCCCAGAATAATTTGTGAGAGAAACACACCAGAATAATATTCCCCAACTGCTTGATACGGGGCGATGTGATGTCTATGCATGTTTGAGATGACGAACCTTACAAGTGTCTTGGGCGATTTGTTAGTCTACGAATTGGAGATTGGGTAGTGGTCATTTGACTGAGGAATGATCTTGTGATTTTTATAGACCCTAGAGCACAGTCCCTGGTTTATGTAAGAAAATAATGCTTGGAATGGAAGTACAACTTCTATTGACTGTAGGTGGAGAATCTTCAGTGGGGTTTTAAGGATGCAATCAGCTCATTCCTCAAGGACGACAAGGAGCGGGTGATGTGGCTGCAGCAACTTTGGGCCCCTTGTGGCGAACTCCTTGCAAGTGAGAGTGAGGAGCGTTTTCTTAAATTGTTGCATACCTCAACGGGTGTTGAGGGAGACTTACTCTTGAAAATGTAGGTGAATGTGCGTCTGTCCTTGTACTCTTCCCCCCTTCTGTACACCTGCATTCATAGCCGCAGCAGATGGATACGGCAAAGTCATGGTAAAGAGTTTCTTTTAGAAACCTCGGAATGACCAGTCTAGCTGAATCTCATTTTGGGGATTAGCTCACCATTGGACTGTCCCTTTCCACTACGGCAGTGAGCCCCCCATTCTTTCTTTCCGCTGCTGTTCCCTCTCTCCACGTTTTTCTTCTGCTCTTTTCAAAGTGCGTGCAGGGTCTACAGCTAGAAGCTGTGGCAAGCAATGTCCAAGTATCAGGTTCTTTCGATATAGTAAATACCTTCTTTGTTACTTTATTGAGTTCATAAGCTCAATCTTAACCTGGTGGGTCATATACCTAGAAGCACTCAAACCCCACAACCTTCAAGATCAAAAGTAGCCCATTTTGCATGATGTTGCTCATCTTTCCTGATAAAGCTGCTGGAGACCTAGTTCTTGCAGTTCTCCTTCATGACTAGTAGATTTTCACTCTGCATGTATTGGACTTATGGTGGCCATCATGTCCTATCTACCAAGACCCAAATACTTTCAGGTCTTCACAGATTTCAAACTCTTGGGGACATGTAAGATCCTTTTCTCTATCTCTCCATCTCTCCATCTCAAGGACCCAAACCGTTTAATCCTTGAAGAGTAGTCTCCGCACTGGGACTATATCACTATAACTAGCAGGCATATTTGTGCAAGACAGAGAGAAACATTCTCTAATCTCAAGTTAAAGAGAGATCTGGCTACATGGGAAGTTCAAGATACTATGACAGATTTTGTCAATGGTATCTCGCAGGACAAGATTGGCCAGGGAGAGGGAGATGGACACACTCGACCTGATAATACAAGAGAGTGAACTTGCTACAGCCGAGCAAAAGGAACTACAAAAATGTCAAGAGGAATTCTGGTTATTGCTAAAAGCATCTTTGTGGAAGCATCGCGAGGATGCAATGAAGGTTAGCTTTCTTTCTCTCTACCTTGCACACAGATTCCATATTTCATGCTATCTATGTGTGTTTTCCAGTCAAGAGGAATCCTGAATTTGAATTAGTGGTTGGTTCCTGTTGCTGAAAGGTATGGGTGCAACTGACAGCTCCTCCTGAATTGGCGACAAAAACGAGAGTCCATATTGGAGCGAAGGGTGAATGAAAGGATGCAGTTGGTGGAGCACAGCAAAGTCACCAAGAAAGAGACTATCATGCTTCAAAGTATGCTGTCCATTGAGGCTACTGTCGGCGTGATGAAAAAGGTGAACCTCTTTTGGAGCTCAACCACTACCAGTCACCTTTCTGTTCACCTGTCACTATGACTGAATGGTCTCTTTGGTCAGTGTTTGGGTTCCATTGCAATGACAGCCATGCAAGCTTCAGTGTGTAGCTCTGCCTCACAAGTGACTTGGGTGGCCTCTACCAAAACGCTTTTAATGCAAGTGCCTAAAAGCATTTTGACCGCATGTGGTTGTTGGAAATCATCTTGTACAGAACACTCTAGACAATGTATGATGACAGAAATCATAGGTGATATCTTTCCCAGTTTTATTTCATGAAACTAAGAGTGTCCGTCCATTCCGTTTGTCTTCAAAGTTTGGATTGCCCTATGGTTTTTTGATGATTTCTATACACGTGTGGTTCTGTTCCAGGTCGAGAATGTCACCAGATCAGAGAAAGAGGACATGGAGAAGAAGCACAAAACAGAGGGGTGAGGTTGTTGAGAGAGAAAGAGGACATGGAGAACAAGCACAAAATGGAAGAAGCGAGGTTATTGCGAGAGAAAAAAGATATGGAGAAGAAGCACAAAATGGAAGAGGCGAGGTTATTGAGAGAGAAAGAGGACACAGAGAAGAAGCACAAAATGGAAGAGGCGAGGTTATTGAGAGAGAAAGAGGACACGGAGAAGAAGCACAAAATGAAGGAGGAGACATTACAAAGAGAGCTTCAAGATGCAAGGGAAGCATTGCGAAAGATTGAGGAAACTGTAGAGCAAGAATCTGAGTGCGCTGTTTGTGCTCTAGAAATGGAAGGCATCAAAGGGATTCGGAAAAGGCGGTTGAGTAACTCTGGTGTTGAGCCAACTCGAAAGAGAGAGTGTTTCAAACCATGCAACCATGCCGGGGTCTGTTATGTGTGTGCCAAGCAGATCTGGACACAGACTAAGAAATGTCCCCTATGCAACGCCCAACTCACAGAGATACCAACTGCCATTTTCTTGTGACTATCACCACACTGATGCACCATCAAAGACTACATTTGGATCCAATATACAGATGGCACGCACCAGCCGGTTCCATTTGGAATTTTTGAAGTTATGAAGAGAAGATAGAGTTGGGCTTAGTAACGAGGAGCCCATCAGGCTCGATAAAATTGTGTAACTTCACGGTTGGGATTGCCATCAAAAGTAGGCAACAAACTATCAATGTGTGTAATTAGGCGTAGTTTCGCCCTGTTGGATTTGAGCTGAAACACAACTATAATCCAAAGAGCAAGGTCTATATGAAGCTGATATGCACCTTTGTGCTTCATAGGAAGCTTCCTGGTTTGTCAAGGCTCTGCAGGTGTCCTCAAGCTGGACTATGGGACCTCTTGCCAAAAACAACCAGGAGACTACAGTGGGCATTATGTTTTGGCCTGTAGGTGCATTGCTTCGTGTCTGGATCTTTTTGCTTGTCACCATCTGTCTGTTGGGCCTGTCTGAGGTCATGAGGTCATGTTTGATTCAGGGGGCATCGACACCCTGGAAGTCTCATGCACTGACTTGAAAACCATTTGGCATCTGGGTGAAAGACCAGAATGTTGGTCATGAATCTGGTTGACTTGTGATCCAGATTGCTGAGCAACCTCCGCAATATAGGAATTTGCGTGGGGGTTTGTCGGGCCTGCCAGTTAGGAGGGTCACAGATACGGACACGCTGGGTGGGGGCCTCCAGAGAATAGCGGGGCAGAGACGAGATCGTGTTTTTTCTCTAGATGCCTGGATGCATTTTCGTTCCCAAATGTTTCTATTCGTTTTCCAACTGACTTGCTGCACTGACTATGTCCAGTTTCCACCTCTGAAACTAACTCTCCTCATTGAAGCGGATGCAGCTGCATACCAGCGCCAAAGGAAAGTAACATGGATGGTAAAACACCGAAACGCGAAGGGCGTAGTTGTTCCAGTCTAAACACATGTGCACATCGTTGCAACAATCCGCTCGTAGTTCCCACTTCAGAAAAGCCTGCAGATAATGCTTCGTCTTGCTCATGAGAAGAAACCCCGAGCACACACAAATTGTTAAATTAATTTGCGAAGGTGATGCAATGCAGTGCAGTCTGCATGTGCTGTCTCATGGATTGCTGGTTGTCCCAACGGGTGTGGTCGCTGATCTCTTCCTTCGACCTCTTGTGGAATTTCATCCCCCCCCCACCTCCCTCTCCGCTTTTCATTCTTCTATTTAACATTCACAACTCCACTTCTTGGTCTCCTTGTCCAGTATGGGGGGTTCTCAGAGCTCACATTCTTGGCATCTATGGAAAACAATCTATGACTTTGAGATGTGATTTTTTCTACAATGGAAAGCCGCCCAGCATTAGACAAGTACTTTTTACTGTGTACTGCAATGTAATGACTGAGTGGCGCAAGGTTTGGCAGGGAATCATAGACATTTTGTGCAGATGTTCAGAGGGTCGAAGGACCAAGCTCCTTGAAGGGTTCGACGCCTCCTGGGGAAAAGCAGGTCGCCTCGCATCCCAGGCATCTTGGAATTCAATTCAAGCCGGGCACCATAATGAAGTCAATTGGCAGCAAAGAGAAGTTAGGAACCGAAAATCAAGGCCCACCTTAGTTTCGAGCCGCTTGTTAGATGTGGGCATCCCTTCCTGCTCTTTCACAATCTTTTTGCTCGCTTGTCTCCTCACGCTCTTTCAGTGCAATTTCGGGCTCCTTCTCCTTCTTCAAGAAACAGAATCTACATTTAAAGTTTATTGCTGCATTTAAGATACCATTGAGAAGGTATCGTTTGTAGTTTCACACGATAAGTTTCGTTGACCACTAGTTCTTATCTGAAGGCGATTCAAATATCAAGATTTGACTCCTCTACCTCGCACGCGTGCCAAGGTGGTGGCGAGTGTGAAGGGACAAGAAACTCAAAAGGCGGCGGCACTGCTTTTGATGATGCGATGGTCTCTTGAGAAAAATTGTTGGCGGCCGAGGAGTGCAGTAGTGTGAGGCAGGCTGAACGATGTATGTGACGCGGATCAGTAGGCCCAACAATCGTTGAAATCTTGCTGCTCGCTCAAGTACCAAAAGCACTAGACTCATGGAGGAATGATGAGCTGAAGGGATGCTGGCTGAATGCTAGGACTGGACTGCAGCTCATTACTGTGGAAACGTGTGGATCTTCATCCGTGGAGCCGTGGCGATGGACCTTAGCACTGTGCAATGATCCACTGTAGTGCTTGCATCTTCTGCCTTGGGCTTTTAGTTTGATCGCACAGTGCTCCGCACTACTTAGCTGGTCCTCTTATCTTATGTTGATCTTGTTTGAGGCTGAGATGCCGGTTGAATCGTTGGTTTGTAGTTTGATGACACATTGCGCCGCACTAGGCTGATTCCTGTTATGCTGATCTTCTTTGAGGCTGAGCAGCTGCTAAATCGCTAAAGTTTTACAAGAGTTGTTGGTGGTGGAGTAAGTGAGAGGCCTACAACACCACCCCCCTGCAGTACGACGCACGATGGTGAACGAAAGTAGTGGATTTAAGAACTAAGACTCAGCCATGTGCCTTTCCTCCCTTGAGGCGACCATGAAGAATTTGGGTCTGGAGTTTGATCCCAAACGACATCAGGTAGTTGGAGAATTCGTTGGGACTGCATGTCGCTTTGTTGGGAGTCACCCACCTTTGGGTAGAGCATTTGCCTTTGCTAAGAGCTTGGAACAACAAACTATGCAAAGGTAGAAGACTTGAGTGAGATCGATCCAGCTAGACGGATTGTGAAGGGATGGGCAACATGTGAATTGCGGAATTCAACTTCTGCAGTCCCCAAGGTCTGCACATGAAGCACACACACACACGCTTAGATGCACTCACTCTTGTGGGACATTACAAACTTTTTCTTTCATTCTTTCATTCTCTTTCTGTGGGTGCTTTACTAAGACCCTAGGGGCAATTTTGCTCAGACGTAAACGGACTTGAGATTTATCAAATGTTGTATGTGTGTATGACCAGGTTCAGGATGGAAATTATGAAATTCCAACTCAAGCGTCTGCAGACGAATTCCCCATTCCGAATGACAAATCGATGTAAGAGAATCGAGGAAGCCCAAGACTCACTGCTTTCCAGAGCTTAGAGAGACCGCAGATCGCGACAATGAGCTTCATATTAGGGACGAGAGTAGCTATCCCTGTAGTCCCTGTATCGTATTCCCAGCTGCTTGGCACTGTGATATCTATGAATGTTTGAGACGACGAAAGTTACCATGTAGTCAAGTGGGCGATACTAGTTAGTAGCTACGAATTGGAGACTGAGTACTGTCATTTGACACTGTAATGATCTTGATCTTGTGATTGTTGGATCACCACAGATCATGAAGTCTGAAGATCCTCTTTTTGTGTCTCTTCATTTGAAGGACCCCAACGGTTTTATCCCTGAAGATGTAGTTTCAGCACTGGAACTATATCGATATGACCAGCTATTTATGCGAGATAGAGAGAAACATTTTCTAATCTAAAGTGAAAGAGAGATGTGCAAGGGAAGTTCAAGATACTATGACAGATCCTATCAATGGTATCTCACATGACAAGATTGGCTAGAGAGAGGGAGATGGGCAGACTGGACAGATGATTTTACAAGAGATTATGTTGACTACAAGCGAGCAATCTTGGGGAACTACCCAGATGTCAATGAGAATTCTGGTTACTGCTAAAATCATCTCCGCTGCAGCATCACAAGGATTCAATGCAGGTTAGCTTTTTCTCTCTCTATCTTCCACACAGATTCCATATTTGATGCTGTCTACGTGTGTTTTTCAGCCAAGAATACATGACCTTGAATCCGTCAAGTGGCAAGAAAGAGACTCATACTTCAAAGTGTGCTGTCCGTTGAGGCTACTATTAGGGGTGATGAAAAGGGTGAACTTGTTTTTGAGCTTAACCCTAAACTAAAATCACCTGTCAATCTGACTGAATGGTCTCGTTGGTCAGTGGCAGGGTTCCATTGCAGTGACAACCATGCCAGCATCACTGTGGAGCTCTGCTTGAGTGGCCTCTCCAGAAACGCTTTTAATGCGAGTGCCTAAAAGCATTTTGACCACATGTGGTTGTTGGACATCTCGTACAGAACATTCTAGACATTGTATCATGTCAGAAAATCTTAAGTGATGCTTTTTCCAGTTTTATCTCACGAAACTAAGAGTGTCCATACAGTTTGTCATCAAAGTTTCGGCCATATGATTTTCTGATAATTTCTGTACCCATGTGTAGATCTGTTCTAGGTCGGGAATGTCACGATATCGGAGGAAGAGGACGTGGAGAAGAAACACAAAATGAAGGAGGAGACACTACAAAGAGAGCTTTACAAGATGCAAGGCAAGCATTGAGCAGAAAAGGCAGTTGAGCAACTCTGGTGTTGAGCCAGCTTTCATACCGCACAACCATGCCGGGGTGTGTGATGTGTGTGCCACCACAGATCTGGACACCCTATGAAATGTCCAATGTGCAACACCCAACTCACCTAGAAACCAACTGCCATTTTTCTTGTGACTATCACCACACTGGTGCATCATTGAATCCAAGTCGACTTTTAGAAGTTTTCAAGAGAGGGACAATCTTTGCTTTTCTCTCTTGTGGTCACATTGCACACATGTGGTAGTTGTTATTCATGCCACAAAATTGAAGTTTGGAGTTGTAGTCACGGACAGACTGCACACAGCTCTATGGCCCGCCTACAAAGCCAAAAGCAATCCAAACATCTGTGTCACCCTCCGGAAAAAATGTTCAGTCTTGGTTTTCACTCGTCCCCCTAAACTCGACGGCTGCCAATTCTGGGCAATCCCAGGCTACCAGAGAGCAAGGCATACATATTGCTGATATTCATCTGTTTTCAGGGAGGTGAAGCCAGTTTGTGTGCATCATTTTCTCCTCTTCCGTTCTGATCTATGCAACTGATGTTGCCCACAGCCAAGGAGCACTGGAAAGGCTTTGCTTGCCATCTAATAGGAAGCAGCCTGGTAGGCTAATGCAGGGATCCTCAAGTTGGATCATGGATCCTCTTGCCAAAAATAATCAGGAGACTACAGTGGCATTATGGTTGAAGGGGCATCCAAAACGGCTTCCTCTGAGGCCCCAGACTTACATGGGAACAGTTCTCATGATTTTCAAAGGCAAGAGGTCGGACAGACAACAGTCATATATCATATGACACGATTATAAAGATTTATCCAACTGACTCACAATGAGGGGAGTTGTACTTGCCATCCCCAAAAACAACACACGGCCCAAATTTCCATCCAGACTCTGTCTTTCAAGCACAAAGTAGGCATTGCCTGTGTATGCGCAGTCAGTCAATGCAGATGTCTTACTTATATTGTTCATTGACATGAAGTAACATAACTAACCTCTCCCTCTACCCAAGTGTATCACTCTCTGGCCACCATTCTCTGGTGAGAACCGTCTGTAACTCTCACTCAGTCTACACATTGTCTAGCTGCAGAGCAACATCTTGGACCAATCAGTAAAAACCTAATGTGCACTGTTGCGCCCACCTGCAAAAATCCCTTCATGTTGCTTGATCTTCATCAGAAGCCAGATTAGCTAGAAACAAAGCATTCACCAAAAAAGGAATGGCATCTGCTTTTCATTAAAAAAGAGTTGGCCTTTGCACAGCACTTCCAAGGTTGACAATGTACATTCTCTCTGGGGAGTATGAACTGGACAAACTCTTAAGAGCTTGTAAATATGCTCCTCACCATACAGAACTGAATGTGAGGTGACAGGTCCATTTCTCAGTTTGAACTGCAGAGCCACCTACTTGATGCAACCTGTAGGATGAAATCCAACACTGCAGTATATGGAAGGAAAAAGCTTTGCAGAAAAGCATGCATATGAGCTACCTCATGGAGTATAATACTTTGAAGCTTCATTGCCACAGACCATGGCATTATGCTTGCAAGTTCCCTTCAAATTAGGGGAAAACAGCAAGGATGTGCAGCTGCTCTTACTTCTTCACTGTGCTCAAGGGATGGAAGCTTGGCATTGGAAATATCCATTTCGAGCAGCCTGATAAGAGATCATGGTTCTACAACAGGCTCCCACCCCGTGCTGCTTAGATCATGAATTCATTCAGCTGGTATTCACCCTGGTCGTTCCACATGTTCACCAACTCCAATGAAAATTTCGCATTCATAATAAAAAATCAATTCAAAGTATTCCGCACGAAGAATACTGCCACAAACGGCTCATTCTGGCAAATCCATGGCATCTCGCTGCTGTCATGTACAGCTACAACCTCTGATGCATATGCCATGTAATCAACCCTATGTCACCTATGTTTCACACAATATGATCCCAATGCTCCCCATAAATGAGATTCTCGGGCCATATGTGTATTCATCATTTGTGTGCTACAAAAAGAATTGAAATGTCCAGTCAACCTGAGACTGCCAAGAGAGCAGAGGTTGACAAGAGAGGGCCTAACCGGCAATCCGCACTATCTCTTCATTTGAGATTTAGCAGCCTTCTTCGCAGAAGTTTGTTGGCGCGCCTTAACCTGCCGCGAGCTTGGCGTGTCAGCATAGATCGGCTCCAGCCAATGAAGAGGATTGCGATTGAAAAACGGCCAATCTGGAACTGCCACTCCGAAGGTGATGATTACTCCCGCCAGATAGATGTAAAGCATTGTTCTGTACGACGACGTCAAATAACCCGCGAGAAAGGCGACAAGTGCCGACCCCAAGAGCATGTATTGCATCAACTGCTCTCCAAGCTTCTGCCCCTGCCAGTCCATGGCACCAAAACGGCCAAGGATTCCTAGAACTTTCCGTGCCGCTTTCTCCCCGCCCCTCGACGCGCAAGATTTTCTCTACTAAAATGTTGCAACTCTTTGCCCGAGAAAGCCCTCCCTTCACACGTTTCACACAAGCAGGTGCCTCCTCCTCCTACGACATCAAGATCTCCGACAAGCGATGCGATCGTCTCCCGCATTCGTTGCTTCAAACGATCCCACTCCTCACGCACGCGATCGCGTCTTGACCCTAAGTACTCCCTCCCTCCCTCCCTCTCTGCTCTCTCTCTCCCTCTCTCCGTCTCTCTCTCGATTTCGTTACGTTCGTGAGGAGCCATATCACCCATCCCCTCACATCACATCACATCACATCACATCACATCACATCCATGTTCATTGTTACTTCTATGCTGCCATACATGGAATGGGGACATGAAGAACCATTCAATATTCTTTTTAACAATACTATGTCAGTATTCATGTAGCCAGTACATGAGACGGGGTCATGTGTTGGCTACATCAGTCCCAGAGTTCTATTTTTTTTTTAATTTTTTTAATTTTAAAGCAAGAGGGACGGAGGCCTCAGAAACTTTATATCAGAGGGGACAAAATGCCCATGGGAATACACGAGGAAAAAATAACCTCACTAAAGGGTGCCATAGAGGCTGACCCAGGAACCAACTGCTTCGTCACCAAGACCTTAGTAGACAAGAAAGACAGGGAGGTGCAAGGATGTCCAGCCTGCTAAGTGAAAGAGAGTTGAGCAGCTTAATAACTATCGCGCTTTCTCTTGTAGGTTTGAAAGGAGAGCTGCGTTCTAGATCTAGTCTTCCTAAGTGATCGGCGGCGATGTCTCCAATTTACTTCAGATTCTTCCCCATCAACCGGGGAGGGGAGAGCACTATAGGAGCTCCCAGGTCGGTCGCAGGGATGGAGTCGTTCCAGCGAACTCCCGAGGATAGGTCTCTAGTGCAGATGACCTCTCCCTTGCCCCACGATTCGTCAAACTTAGAGAGTAGTTGGTCCCCTCGCCTGCTGCTACACCTGCAAACAGCTTCCCTCAACACCCGCCAAGCCTTGCGGGCCTCAGACATCAAGTCTGAGTGAACCAAACACAAAATGACTCTCACGTTACTCGGTCTCCCATCAAAGATTCGCTTGTATCTCGCTTTCCAGATGTGCCACAAGGTTAGAGCTCTGAGAGCAGCCCAAACCGGGCAATGAGACCACAATCCTCCCTCAGAATAATTAAGAAGCAGAATGGAATCACAAGGCAAGACCAGCAACTTCCACTGTTAATACTTTGTTAGTCATTTGGAGGACATGGCCGGCCAGGAGGAGCATATATTAGGGCATCTTCTTTTTCTTTTCTTTTTTCTAGAGAACAGGCGACAGTCTTTTGTTTTTTAAAGGAAATACCCGGGAGTGACCGCTCACAAATCAGGCCCGTTAATTATAGTGAGAGGAGAAAATATCCTCTTTCAGATTAACCTTGCCATGCCATGAGGCGGAGAGCATGGGACATCGCCCAAGGTGGGGGTTGGTATCCTGTGAGCATAGTGTGAGCACAACCCACGGTCATGGGAGTTTCATGTTTTTAAACCTCGGTCATAGGAGTTATATGTTTTCAAAACGGAATAAAACCATAAGCGGGTATAGAGCACCGGTGCATTTGTACAATACATCTGTGCCAATTCAGCGAGGCGAACCTTCAGTAGTGTAGCCAAAAACCCTAAACCTATAGTGGTGGCAATGAATTTCGCATTGAGAAATACTTGGTGATATGGGCACAAACTAAGCAGTGGTGAATTTCACACTGAGAAATACTTGGTGATATGAGCAAAACTAAGCAAGCGGTGGGTTTTGCATTGAGAAATCCCATCACCCAAAGATCTTACATCCAAAGAGAATGGGTGGGGGCTTGAAAAGTGACCTATTCATCTTTTTAGCCACAATGTGATTGCTTCTCAGGCGGAATTTCGCAATGCGAAATTATCCATGGGTGATTTTTTTTCTTTTTTTTTTCCTTTTTTTCTTGTAAGCAAGGGAAATGACCTTAAAGTTGAGGTGAAGCCTCACAGCCCACTCTCCCGCCGCTTATGGAGAAAAAGCCACGCCAATAGGGTAACATGTTCATCAAGTATAGGGGCTACTTGGTATAGGGGCTACTTGTTCTTTATGTGTTAATTTCGCATAATGGTTAATTTCGTCAATTTCATTTCGCAGTGGAAATTTCTCAGAAACTTCGGTGAATATGCCCTTGTGCTCGCGTAAGCATGGTCACACCTCCGCCCAAGGGAAGGGGGAGAAGATTGTAAAAATACCACACCCCACAAGGTAGCGGAACTAAGAATCACCTGGGTGGCACTGAGTTCTCTTTCCAACTTAGCTACAGACTTGTGGTGGCATCTTGATATGTGACTTGTGTGATGTAGCCTCTCTTATTTTTATAGTAGTAGGCACTTTTTTTTTGTTTTATTTATTTTTTCAGGCTCAGATGCAAAGCATAGATGCTAAACTGCCTGAGAGCTCTGACCAAGGGAGCTGGCATTGTAGTAGGCACATTGTCACACTCTTTCCTTTTTTTTCCTTTTTTCCTTTTTTATGGTTTACAAGGAAACACCAGCCCCAGCATTTCAATTCTTTTTACATAAAAAGGGGACGGAGGCCTTGTTTTAATTTGAGAACGAGGAAAAAATAGACTCAATAGGGCCATGAGACTATCTTATATTCAAATTCGAAATTTTTGTAGTGATATATGCAATTAGAGTTGAACAAACCTGATTAGAACACCAAAACAAATGGATTCCATGTGAAGCACTGTATTTCAAATCTGTACACATTTCTACATGGTTGTTGGGCTATATCGGTTTTAACCAGTGTTGGCCGATATTATCTTTTTATAATATCCACCGGTTCCGGGTATTAAGAACTTTAGGTTCAGATATCTACCGGTTCCAGGTATTGCCAACATGACAAACAGCAGATCCGGGTAGATGCATATCCGCCGGTTATGCCTCTATATATATATTATAAAAGTCATTTATGTGCGGATGTGGATTGGTAGTTCAGCGCTAGAGTTGGCAAGAGGAGGTCATGGGTTTGAATATCTCGGGTTTCCGGCACAGAAATGACAAAAATAAATAAAAATTCAACAGCCCGTTTTTTATTTAACTAACGTCCGACAGCATTGGCAGGTACGGTACCCAGGTCTGACCACATATACCGGTCCACCAAGAGTCGAGAATATCATCTTCTACAAATTTGTACTAACCTAATTATACCCTTGTAAATAGAGAGAGAGAAGACTCTGGCCAAGGCCGGCGTAACTAAGAGCCTACCCTTGTAAACTATGACATTGTTCTAATATGTACCCAGTCCTTGGAAAATTAAAATCGACCAAAGGCGAAAGTACATGTAGGAGTTAGGGGGTAAGTTGCATCGGCCCCACATGGTTACTGCCCATATGGAGTCCATGCCCAAGGAATAGAGAACGTTCTAGAGGGACTGCCAAAAGTGCTTTGATAGTTCCTAATGTACGTACCAGGCCCATAGCAATCCGCAGTAAGGTACAAGAGGTCAGATAGAGGGTGGCTGGACAAAGACCAACACGAGGAGGGAGGTAGCGGTAGGGGCTGGCGGCAACTAGGACTAGGAGGAGGAGGGAGGTTTGGGATATTGCAAACTCAGTTCTCTAGTTCATTCCATTGCTCACATATTTATTTGTGTTGAACCGCGATGAGCGATATCTCATCGCGGTGGTTGGGCACGAACAGAAGGGTTGAGGGTCTGAAATTATGTTACACCAATTACATTTACAACGGAGTTTGTTATATGCAATTACGTCGCCGTATGAGTCTACACCGATTTTATAAAGGATTCGAGGTGAATAAGGAATAAGGACTATAATATGCCCAAAAATAAATTAGATAGCATTCTACCTTGATAGGCTCGGAGGGTACGTTAAAATTAGAAAATTCCATTAACATGCCCAGACCGGATTCCAACCGGATCCGGATACATTGATATCCTCTTGTTGATATCCTAATGACTCTATATCCGCCCAACATTGGCTTTAACTTACCCTCCAGCTCCGGGAAGTTGGCCGCTCATTTTTAAGGATAGTAATAACTACTGAAAATACAGAAATTCCAAAAAAGACTGCCGGACCTCTTTTTTAAGAAAAAAACATTATTTCGGCATAGGCTTGACGAACTGCATAGGCAAGTATGGTATATAGTAAAGGTATGAGTAATGGTATGAAGAACCATACCCTGCTGGTATGAAAGAACATTATACCCGGTGCATAACCTAATAGGGTGGATATTGAGTCAAGGATTTGCTCGTCGATACCAGACCAGCCTGGGTTGTCGCTGTTGTTAGACTGCCTGCGATACCATTATTGAGGGTTGCAAGCAGCGATGGAGCTCAGTATAATTAGGGATATGGATAAGTAGAGTATGAATATGAGCTCTAGTGAGCACTTGAGACGTATCACAAATTGCTCAGACTCTCTGCGGGGGAAGTGGAAATCTGGTCCTAGCTACCATGACTGCGCAGAAAAATAACTGCAAGACAGTTCTGACAATTGTACTGTAAACAAAGGCTCAACATCATAACTACCAATATACCAATGTTCATATACCCCAGTATCAATATCAAAAAAATTAATACCAATACCATACCCATATACTATCCATTTTACAAGACCTCTTACCCTATTGATACCATTAATACTCTGTCAGGTCATACCTGCCACCATACCCTTACCAGCCTGGTATGCATAAGGGATCAGATCCTTCATAACAGGACCAGTCTGGTATTTAAAAATACATATACCGGTCCAATACTACTCCATACACATACACTTGAGTTGCATCAGATAGCACTTCATAGATCTATCCCACCTTTCCGACGAATAATTCAGATTAAAACTTTACACACGATGAGGAGGATCAGTGTTTGTTTTTTCATTTTCCAAAACGCCAGAGGGCCGACATGTGACTCATCCACCCAGCACCCATCACCTTTTTTTTCTTTTTTTTTTGAAACGGGACAGAGGCCCTTTTAATCAAATTAAATTAAACAAAGGTTCACAAAAGGTGGAAAAAATAACCACCTAGGGAGGCCGTGGAGGCTAACAGAGGGGGAACTTCCCCATTACCCTAGCAAACCTGCTAAGCAGAAGGGGAGAGAGAGAGAGGTGTAGAAAAGGAACAGTAAGAGGAAAGTCCAGGCAGTCCAAAAGCAACCTGGAACTAAGCAAGGAGAGAGGGGGCCTTTACGCAAGGTAAGGAAGATGGACATTTAAGCAGCATTCTAAAGCGTAAATCATGGAGAATCGAAGCTGCGAAGGAGGTGAGGGAGGTGAGGCCTCGAAGCAGAGCTTAAAATCAAAACTTGAGCGGAGTTCTGGATTTAGTGTCTCTAGCTCACTTATGAGGCCAATTGAATTCTGATTCCTCCCCGTCACCAGGGGACCTCCCATTGCGGGGGGATGGATTGTTGCCAGGTAAAGCGAGTGTTGGAAACACCGGAGCCGAGCACGTTGCTTTTTCCCCATGAATCATAGAAGTCTTGAAGCAACTTCCGCCCCCGTTGCTCCGAAGTTCTGGGAAGAGCTGCAATGCGACCACTCACTCGTATGCCGGGGGCTCCTCGGCCTCGATCCCAACTTGTTCCTCCCCCTGCTCCTTCTCGGATTTTTCCTCATCCTCCGAGGATGCCTCTTCCTCTTTCGGTAGACGTTCAGTAAACCATGCTTTCCTCCCCTCAGTAAGCAGATCATGGTAAGTATGAAATAATATTGATCTGCCTCTGGGGAGTTTCTCCTCGAAAACCCAAGCACATAAGCAGAAGCAGAGATTGGGGAGGAGGGTTTGGAAAGATGTCCCAGTGAGAGTAGAAACTGATGACCAAACTCCAGATTTTGTTTGACATATTGCAGCAGTATTCAATAATCTTCGCTGTTCCACATCAGGGTGCTGGACAGCCTCGGAAACCCCAACCCCATGCCTCCTCCGGGTTTGGAAGCTCAATGGGCTCATCAAGAAACTCTAACCTGGTTTCTCAAATGCCCCTTGACTGATCTGCAATTTGACCCGGCGGAGTGGAGGTGGATGGATAAGAAAAAAACACCATTTTCTTCCTATTATGTCAAGAAAGGTTATGCTCTCATCAACCCCTCGCGCTCGTTCAAAAACAGGTGGTCCAGCAAATGGGGTAGCCTGCAACTTGGCCAGAACACATGGAACAACATCTGGAAAGACATATGGAGGAAGGACAGACCATCCAAGCTATCAGGTTTCCTTTGGAAGCTCGCACATAGGATCCTCCCTGTCAGACAGAAGACGCATGAGGATGATCCAACATGCACTCTCTGTCATGAAAACCCAAAATCTTCATACACCATTGCCTCACTCATGAACTGACCATCCAACCGCATATTGGCAATGTGAGTGCAACCCTGGTCTCGGGGTTTGGGTAAGTAGAATTCCAGAGTCCATGTTGTAGTTGGCAGACAAAGGTTGCCGCAAGCATTCTTGCTTGTTTGCTGGCATTCTTTGTGTGAGATTGCCTCTCATGCAATGCCATGCTTTCCAGATGGACTGCCAGGGTCTGGAGCCCAATGAGACTGCGGCGTTTATGCCTTGAACTATCCATCAGCGTAGTGATTGAGCCTAGAGATAAGGGTGATAAGCCCTATCCCTATATTTTTTTTGGAAAATGAGGGTGATAAGCCCTTGCGACATCTGTGAGGGCATCATCTTCCTCTGCAGAATGTCAATCGCCATCATTAGGAAGTCCTCACCAATAGCTAGCCACAATGCCTTGAACAGCTCAATCGGAAGTCCGTCTAGACCAGGCGATTTGTGAGAAGCCATGGAGTTCAATGCTTGTCCCAATTCCCTAGCAGTGAAAGGGGCCGCCAGGCTGGCTTTATCCGGCTGAGAGAGAGAACACGGAATGTGATGTAACAGGGTTTTAGTGGTTGCCCTCCTCTGCTTTGTTGACTGCTGCCTTTCAAACAGATTGTGAAAATAACTTGCAGCCATTGATGCCATGATTTTTGGTCTGTCAATGGTTTGACCTGCTGAGTCTTTCAGAGCTGGAACCAGCATTGCGGCTCATCTTTGCGTTGCCTTTACAAAGAAATACTTGGTCATCTTTTCTCCTTTAAGGGACCAATTCACCCCAGCCCTGGTCTTCATGAATTGCTCTCTGGCGTTTAGCAACATAGAGAGGTTCTTCTTAGCTGTTTTGTAAGAAACCATAGTCTGAGGGCCCTCCTGTTTGGACTGCAATTGGAACTGACATACCTGCAAGCACTTTGTCAGAGCTTTCAGCCTTCTGCCGTTTTCCACTGCTTTTTCCTTCAAGATGTGTTTACACATGTTTCTCAGCATGTCCAGCTTTTCCAGGAATCGCACTGTGGGGGAGGGGCAAGGGATAACCGCCGAGGTCCATGCCTTCTGCAGGGCTGTAACCACTTCTGGGTCTTGGAGAATAGACGGATTCATTTTGAAGAAACCTCTTCCCTTCAACCTATACCCTGGAGCACTAAGAAGCATGTGAATAGCTGCATGATCAAACTCCGATAAAAATGGTTGCAGTGGGATGCTCTTGGTCCAAGCCAGCAGAGTAGGTGAGCAATAAAATCTATCCAAGCGCGCCTGGCACAGATTAGGCGGGTCCCTGTTGTTGCTCCAAGAGAATTTCAGGTCACCCTGCCGTGGAGCAGTTGCATCAAGGAGACCCACAGTGAAACACATCGCATCCCAGGAGTTCTTTTCCGCTGTGGAGAGCCCATGAGCTTACCTTCCCAGCCTATCTGTCTCCTCTCCCACCATGTTGAAGTCTCCTCCCATGAGCCAGTGTTGGATGTGCGGGTGCTGCAACATTTTGTCCCTGATCTGATTCCAAAAAAGAACTCTTTCCTCCTCCCCATTGGGGGCATAGGTATGTAGCCCTACCTCACCAATAGAGATTGACCCAGATTCATAGCTAGAAACTGGACTCTACCCTGGATCCAGATGGCGTTGGAAGTGATGGAATCATGGAGAGAAGAAGATACAAGAATAGTTGTGCCGCCTCTTGAATCTATCACCGTGGGGTTCCAAAATGTAGTGGCAGAGGGCCATAGGGAAGCACCTAAGGAGGCAATTTTGTGTTGATCTAACTTGTGTTCTTGCAGAAATAGCAGATTAGAACCCCTAACAAATGTGGAGGCCCAGCTCCTAACTCTGGCCCTTTTGGGGGCAGAGTGGTGGGAGCCTAGGCCCCGCACATTCCAAGAGCATAGGGATAGATTCATTTGGGGGAGATAGAAAGGCCCGTGTATTCTACACGATTTGATGGCCAGATGGGGTCAAAGAAGAACTTAGTGCGCTTATCCAACATGGGCAGAGTGGAAACCCATTTGAAACCTTTAAGCGAGTGAGGTATAGCTGGAAGCTGCCAGGTAAACACTGTTTTGGCACGTTTCCTTTTGCTTTTGCAATTTAAAGGCATGAATTAGTTTCCACTGTCCCTGCGAACTGAGAAAAGATTTGCAGAGATGTTGCAGGATAAAGTTTGTGACAGAAAGAGGAGGGCAGAAGGGGAAGAAGGGAGGACAGAAGTATCCCACCAGCCTGGGAGAACTCGCTGGGAAGAGGGATGGCTGTCTAACATTAGGGTGCAGACCCTTTTCTAGTTGCAGCATGAGGTACGTAAAAAATGAGGGGAGAGGAGGAGCATGCGAGTCCATGCTTACCGGGGGTGGGGAGTCGCCCTCCGGAAGCAGGAATGTGATGGAGTGATCTGCAGCTGCATTGGAGGAGAAATTGAAGTTGGTGTTGCCCACCAGCACCAATTCTCTATTTAAATTGGTTCTTGCTGGGGTACTGCGACATCCTTCATCTTGTGCATCTGGTAGTGCTCGTCCACCAGCCCAATCCCTTCCTCGAAATTTTTTCTGCTGCGAGCCCATTCCGTGGGGTCCTTAACCCTGTAAGACAGATAATACTTACACACCCATAGCCATGAGTCATGAGCACCTGATGTGTCTAGATCCGACCCGCAAATAATCGGCAGCACATGAATTATTGCCAAATCTGCATGAGATTCATTGTTCTCCACCATGATTCCAACATGTTGTATGTGCGACAAAAAGAGATTCGGGTTAGGAAAGAATTCTTGGAGAACGCCTTTTGAAAGTGCGAGCGTGATGTCTCTTTCTTTCCCCACCCCATACTGGAGCGCCATGGCTTCAGTCACCCATGCTGATTGAAATCCTTGCTTGATACTTGGCAAAAAGAAATTCGTGTAGTCATCAATGAAGGCATACAACAAAGGGGTGATGCAAGATTGCTACCTTTTCCCTTGCGTAATTGGATCCAGGTGCCCAACCTGTGAGTGGTCTGCTTTTGAAAGAGTGCAACTCCAAGAATGAGACTGCCAGGCTGGTACCATCCAGCTGCTGCAGGTCCGCTTCAGTGAAGGGAAATGACCCCCATGCCTCCATTATTCTCACCGGGAAGAAGCCCGATCCAGTTGGACCCTTGGGGATGATTGCAGGCGCGGGGTTTGCATGTCGCTTTCTCTTCTTTGTAGCTTATATGTCTCCAACGGCGTGCTCATTTGATTCAGTTGCAGCAGCTACCTGTGTGAACTGGTTTTGACCTCCTGTCGAGGTTTTTTCCAAGGGCTGTGAAGATGCCTCATCTTTCCTTAAGGCCCTGTTTTTTGGGCAATCTGCCTTAACATGGCCTTCCGCATTGCAAAGGAAGCAGATGATGGAGAGGGCCTCTTCTTTAACAGTACACAGATGTAAGAGTCATCGAGTGTAGGCAGTTCAATGGAAGAGCCAATGGAGGCATTCTCTGGCATGAGGACAACGATCTTTGGGACGCCATTATCAGAATTATGCTCGTGGTGTATGACCTCCGTATCCACACTAAGGATTTGGACTTGAGCTGGCTCATAGATATTGATGGCCCCAATGAAGGATCCAAAACTTGCTCCAATTTCTGGTAATGAAGTGAGGTACGTAGGCGGGAGGAAAGGGATGGCGATCACCCTTGGTTTCCTGAGTATGCATTTTTTGTGCCCCCAGTCATGGGTCCAAGGGAAGATGACGACCTTGGTTGAGGATAGGTGGGCATTGAAATTCAGTGCTTTGTCCACGTCCGTGGAGGAGGAGAACAAGATTGCGTAGAACCCCTTGTCCATAGGAAGGCAGAAGTGATGTGCCAGACCCCCGTCCACTCCCTGGGGGGTGCACTCTTTATAAAATGTCCGTATCATGTGCGTTCGCCGCCTAATAAAAAAACCCCCTGTATACGGGTCCTTGGATCATTTATACCCCCTCTGTACATACATTTTGAAGATTATAAAACCCCCTCCTGTAAATATATAGAAATTTGTAATTTTTAAAAAATACCCCCTTCTGTATGTATATTTCTTTTTTCAATAATTAAAAAATACCCTCAAATATGTATATGTATGTTTTTAATATTATATCAAGTTTATTCATTTAAAAATAGAATAAAATCTAATAAATTCATTAAAAAAATTGTTTGCCCTCGATAAAACTTGTTGTGGAATCTCACTTTGAACAATAATCAAATGCCGAGAGGAAAGGGACATTGTCAATGCCCTATGTGCAAGAGGCCTGAAGAAAGTTTCTATTTTCTGATATGCAGTCCTAGGTATTTCATCAGAGAGTGACCCTCTTGAAGACCAAGACCTAGTCACTGCACTTCTATTCATCAACTAGGACAGTTTCTGAACTTGTTCTACAGTTTCAACCTTCGCAAGGTCCAATTATGTTCAAAACCTACTGTTGAGAATTCCTCTCCAAAAAGAGATTTCGTGCGCCACTGTTGGAGTCCAACCTGACTCGCAGTTGACAGAGTTCAATACATTCAATTAGATGACAAGCATTTCATTTCACCAATACTCCCCACAAGAACAAACACCATTTTGGAAGTGGTGAAAGCGGTTTGCATCCCGTACAACAATCTCTTGCTTAGCTATCTTTGAGATGAATTTGGTGGCTGTGTGGCAATCACCACACATCCGAAGATTCTTGATGGTCCCTAAAGACATCCCAGAGGGTGTGTTGATAAGCCCAAAAACAATGGCCAGCTTCTCATTGTGGTGGCAAAGAGACGATTCTTTAAGCTCTTCATCAACATCATGCAATGCAAAGTGCGGGCTTCACCCCTTCGCACATCATTTGCTCATAGGTCTCCAAAGCCTCCATCCCGCGCCCTTGCTGTGCATATCCTGCAATCATAGCACTCCACAACAACACATCTCATTTAGCCATACCGTCGAACACTCCCTTCATACATGTCCACGAGGGTACTGTTCAAAATGACATTTGATACAATTGCAGACCTAACAATGTCGCCATGGACCTCTTTGCCCTTTTCCAAAGCTGACAGACTTACACACGCATTGCAAATGTACACAAACGTGATGTGGTCGGGTTTCACCCCTTCCCCCATCATTTGATCATAGGTCTCCAAAGCCTCCATACCACATCCCTGCTGTGCATACCCTGCAAGCATCGCACTCCACGACACCACATCTCGTTCAGCCATGGAAACTCCCTTCGCATCCTTAATGCACCCACATTTGGCATACATGTCCACCAAGGGAGTGTTCAGAATGACATCTGGTACAATTCAAGCTTTGACAATGTCACCATGGACCTCTTTCCCCTTTTCCAGAGCTCCCAGGCTTGCACACGCATTGCATCCTGCTAACATTATATTCCATGTGATCAAAGATCGTTGAGGCATTCTGTTGAACACTTGGTGAGCATCAATGATGCTCCCGCACATAACATACATGTTGACAAGGGTGTTGAGAAGAAAAACATTTGACGTGAATCCACTTTGGGTGATGTGAGTATGCACCTGTTTTCCAACTTTCAGACCAGTGTTGGACTGGTATCAAGTTTTTTACATACCAAACTGGTCCTGGTACCAGGCGTATCACAAAACTTTCATACCAGTCTGGTCTCTATAATGGTGGATGTTTTTTTTCCAGATACTGGTATGAATATGAGTATCATGACCACAATACCAGCTGGTATGAGATATCAACTCTGGTATCATTCCAAAGCCATCTTGAGTTACAAATTTGTCAAGTGGCAAGTATCAAGTGAAAACAAATAAAATATACATAAGAAGTAAATATACATAAGTACGAATATATAGGCATATGTACACATAAATTAATTCAGTATACATACCAGAGTAAATGAGGAAGACGATGGGGGAGTACGGGTATTGTGGCTGGTATGAAAGAACTGATACCAGCCTGGTCTGGTATCTGACCAAGTATTCTCCCAAATGATACTAGACTGGTCTGGTATCTAATACTAGTGCATATACCAGTATTATGTACCAAACCTTCACCTATATACCAGTCCAACACTGTTCCAGACCTTCCATCTTAATGCACTTAAGCAAGAGACAGACATACATATCTGAATCTGGTGAAATGCCTTGTGATGTGGTTAGGCTTAACCCCTTCCCCCATCATTTGCTCATAGGTCTCCAAAGCCTCCATCCCGTGCCCCTGTTGTGCATACCCTGCAAGCATCACGTTCCACGACACCACATCTCGTTCAGCCAGAGTGTTGAAAACTCCCCTCACATCCTTAACGCACCCACATTTGGCAAACATGTCCACAAGGGCAGAGTTCAAGATGACATCTGGTACAATTCCAGCTTGCACCCAGGCTTTCACACGCATTGCAAACACAAACAAATGTGATGTGGTTGGGCTTCACTGCTTCACACATCATTTGCTCATATGTCTCCAAAACATTCCTACCACACCTATGCTTGGTAAATCCTTTCAACATAATATTCCACGTGATCAAAGATCATTGAGGCATTCTGTTGAACACTTGGTGAGCATCCCTGATGTTCCGGCACTTAACATACAGGTTGACAAGGGTGTTGAGTATAAAAACATTTCGCGTGAATCCACTTTGGATAATGTGAGTGTGCACCTGCTTTCTAGCTTTGAGACCGTCCATCTTGATGCACTTAAGCAAGAGACAAACACATATTTGAATCTGCTGAAATGCCTCCTTGGTTTAGAGTCTGTAGAGCCTCTGTCAGGCTGTTGCTTAAAGTATCTTCACACGCCCAGAGGTGCCAGAAGAGGCATTGTGGACTCCCTCTCTTGATCCTCTTTCAGAAGCTGTGGTCATGGTTGAGGTGCCTGATTTTATCAACTGTGCCGCTGCAGCTACTGCCTTTAGTTGACAATCTACCCATGCAGGTTTCTTATAGCTACTGACCCCCACATGGAATCAAGGTAATCTGGAGCTTGAAGTCCAACCCTCTTGGATGAATCTGGACCCACACTCTATCCATGCTCATTCAGGAAAAAATAGGGAAAAACTCTGATAACAGGGAAAAACGGGCTGAAATGTGTTGAAGAAGGTACCTTCATTAGCAGCGCCTTATTCTATCAAATGCACCGCTGCCGCTGCTGTTTCCAGTTGACCATCTACCCACGCAGCTTTCTTGTAGCTATTGATCCGCAGGGAATCAGAAGTAATCTTGTGTTTAAAATCGACCTCTTGGATGAATCATGTTCCACGACACCACCTTGTTCAGTCATAGTGTTGAACACTCCCTCCGCATCCTCAATGCTCCCACAATGGCATACATGTCCACAAGGGTATTGTTAATAATCAGATCTGGTACAATTCCAGCTTTGGTGATGCAACCATGCACCTCTTTGCCCTTTTCCAGGGCTGCAGGCTTGCACACGCACTGCAAACGCACACAAACATGATGTGGTCGAGCTTCACCCCTTCCCCCATCATCTGCTTTCAGGTCTCCAAAGCCCCATCTCGCGCTCCTGCTCTGCACACCCTGCAAGCATCACGTTCCACGACACCACATCTCATTCAGCCATAGTGTTGAACACTCCCTTGGCATCCTCAATGCTCCCACATTTGGCATACATGGCCACCAGAGCAATGTTCAGGATGACAAATTTTGGTACAATTGCAGATTTGATGAAGTCACTAGGGATCTCTTTGTTTTTTTCCAGGGCTGCCATACACACTGCAAACTTACACAAACGTTATGTCGGCGGCCTTCACCCCTTCCCCCATCATTTGCTCAAAGGTTGGAGCCTCCATCCCGCACCCCTGCTGTGCATACCCTGCAAGTATTGCACTCCACAACACCACATCTCGTTCAGCCATAGAGTTGAACACTGGTCCCTTATCCTCGATGCACCCACATTTGGCTACATGTCCACCAGGGCAGGGGCAGTGTTCAGAATGACATCTGGTAATCTGATAGGCATTCACCTTTTTGCCTCGGTTGTCCCACCATTGTCTGGGGTCAGAAAAATATTCATTCCACAACTTCTCCTCGTCTTTGTTACCTGTTTCTGGATACTTTCCGGTTGTCACATTGGCAGTATCATGTCAAAGTCATTCCAAACTATCCTAGATTCACTCAACCAGCTAACTTGCATAATTCAACATGAAAATTTAGGGCCAATTCTGATAGGAGGGGAAAACAGGGTGAAATGTGTTACAGAAGGTGCCTTCATCAGCAGAGCCTGATTTTATCAATTGTGCCGCTACTGCAATCTGAAGACAATATTCATTTTCTGATACACTGTCCGGGGTTCTCTCATTGATAACAGGTGTACGTTGAAGGTTGCAATGACCAAAAGTGCTTCTAATAGAGTCCCACATCAATTCAATCTCAAAGAAGTTCATCCCTTGACTGGCTGGAGAGCGGTCTTACACATTGGTGATTCAATGGGGCGCTCTAGGAAGACAACCAAGGGCAAGGACTTCAACTGTAGGTGACCAAGTGCAGTGGACTCGTGAGAAATCCCAAACCCTAAACGTTCCATTGTGGACTATATCATAATGGACAAAAATTTGTTCCCCCGGTGTGCCAATGTGTTGATCGACAGAACTGATATTGGTACCTCTGACCACTTCCTGGTTTGGACTGAGATCAAAAGATGACCTCTTGTGTGTGCATACTTGTCTGTAGCCAGGTAACGACGGATTGGTCAGTGAGAACCACCACGGTGCAGTTGAGCACGGCCTGCTTAGAACAAGCTGACTCTCCCAAGAACCTTGTAAACATATGGAAGAATACCAAATCAGGTACTAACAGGAGGCAAGAGCCCGCAATAGCAGGATGGAAAAAAATCTTCACATCGTACCTTAAGAAAACGCCACACCTTGCAATTGCAGTTGTCCCACCATTGTCAATCTTCTAAAAACTCATGTCAGGTCTGCACAGTGCTGCAAATTCAGGGCCGACTCTGTTGAGAGGGCAAGACAGGCTGAAATAGATCGAAGAAGAAGGTGCCCTCACCACATTGTCCTTGACCTTGTGTCATGACCCATGGAGGATTTGCCCTCCCATCAACCCAAAAGGATCACTTCCCTAAACTCTCCCCTAAACCTTGTAAACATCAGGAAGAATACCATGCCCTGTGGAGAGGAGGGGAGAGGAGAGGAGAGAAAAGAGAAAGCCCGTGGAAGGGAAGGCGAACGCGGGAGAGGAGTGGAGAGGAGATGAGAGGAGGAGAGGGAAAAGAGAAAACGGCGGGAGGGAAGGGGAGAAAGATCGCGGAGAGAAAAAAAAAAAAAAAAAAAACAAACAAAGATTTGATCCCGCAGTGCATCGCGGCCAAAACGTCACTCTTACCACTACACTTCCCCTTAAAATACAACAACCCCCTCCTGTAAAATTATATTTAAGGTGTTTTAAACCCCCCTCTGTATGTATAATGTTGTACATGGGGGGGTTTAAAATACCCCCTCCTGTGCACGCACGTGGCTGGTACATTTAATGAGGAGTGCACCCCCCAGGGTCCGCTCCCACATGTTGCAGAATCCATCTTCTTATCCAGACTCTAATGTGAGGCATACCAGGAAAGTAAACCAAAATTCCCGATTTGGTCAGCTTTTGAGCTTGCGCTTGCATTTTGGCTTTGTCAAGTTTGATAACCTGCTGATCTGTCTCCGCCTGGACCACCGTGTCTTCCCAGCAAGCTTTTGTAGGCATGGGTGATGGAGGTGGGTCGTTGTACGCAGGTCCCTTGCCAAGGATGGAGGCGCCAGAGGTCTGAACGGTGGAATTCTTCTTTGTCCAGATCTGGGATTTGCTTCTGCCCGCTGAAGACGCACCTCCGCGCTTCCCCTGCTTCGAGCTACATCCCCTGGAGTCCATGAGCACTACTACATGGAGGCGAGGATTAGTGAGTGTCAACTTTAGCAGCGAGATTGGAGTAGAAGGGTAGAGAAGAAGAGGAGAGAATGTCAATTAGAGATGTAGCACTAGCTGGAGGAGCGCTTAAGAAGTTTTTTCAGTGAGAGGAGAAGCTGCAGACATTCCAAGCAGGCAATGTAAAATAGCAGCAAGAGGGGGCAGATAGTAGAGGAAGTGGGTGCTTGACGCTTGATGCAATTTGAGTATGACAGAACGCTGTAAATGACAATAGCATCACGGGAGACATAGAATGTAAATGGTTTTGATGACTTCCATGGCAAACGAATGCGCAAAGGCGGCTACGCATCTTCGCAATATTGTCCCTCTTCTTTTCTGCTAGTGTTAATAAAGAGAAATTGCATTGCCGCAGCCTTGGGAATCAAAGTGAGCCAGCATAGAGTGTGAAGCGCCAAGATGCTAGAAGGATGTTGGCAGAGGGGGGAAATGCGCCGTAGTATGCATGTCGGCTCATTAACGATTCTTAAGGGGCGGGAGAATGGAGCGAGATGATGGGTTAGAGAACTCAGGGTCACTGGGGGAACATTCCTTGAAGAAGCGGGGGTGCTTTCAACAGAAGTAGAATGAAAGAGATGGAGAATGATGCTGGGAAAAGATGAATGTTGTCACCCATCTGGAGTGGCAGGGTTAGAAAAAGTGGCAAGCAGCTGACCCATTTCTCAGGTCGAATTCTGGCTATTTTTTGCTAGGAAAAAAACTTCTCAGCCACTCTCACCCCCTCTTCATAAATTTAAAAAAAAAAAACACTAAGGAGGATACCTGTTAGCACTGTGGATGAAAAATGTTGGGACAATCTTCATGTCTCAAGCTGGAATGGGGTCATCCACTTCTAAGAATATTCGTTGTAGAGAAGAGCAATTAAGAGCCATAATCTTAGTTAACTTAGCAAGCAGTATATATAGGTTGTGGATGGTCATCCAAGATACCGTACTTGGCAGGCTGATCCGGCAGTGAAGTGCAACTTCTTCTTTACAACAAAACACGTCGACACAACTTAAAGAAATTTCTAGATTTTACGGCAATGCCAAGAGGAGATTTTAAGTAATTCGGCGGTGACTCCCTGCATGAACTTGCTCTATCTACTGTACCAGATGTGGTAAGAGAATTATGTACCAACAGTCAGTAGCTTAGCTGGTTAAGTGCACTGAGTGCCACCCAGATGACTCTGGGGTCAAATCTTGCTACTGACGGGTGTGGTATGGTTCCTGGGCGGTGTCCCACTCATTCGCCTCCATGGCGCATAAATTGGATGATTGACCATATGCTCTCATGGCTCCCCACATAATTTGTCTTTTGTTTGGTTGTTTTGTTTTTGAAAAAAAGGAAACACCTGGTAGCGACAGCTCACAAATCAGGCCCCTTAGTGGTGTGAGGAGAAAATAACCTCTTTCAATTTCTCAGAGCTAAGGAAAATATTTTCCTAGAGTTTTATGCCTTGAACCATGCATTTGGAGATTTGATATTTGGAGTTTGTTTGAGATTTTAGGCATTTTCTATAAAGTTTCTGGAATTTCGGCAGTTTTTCCTAAATTTTCACTTAATTATTAGGCAGATTCATTTCTACTTATTTAGTGCCGGATCAGCCTTCCCACTAAGGTATGATATAATTAGATTATTTTGAGGATTCATTATATTTGTCAAATTGGTGTCAATTCTCCAGCTGAGGAAGGAGTGTTGCAGTGGAACAATAGGTGAAGAATAATGGCTTATCATACATCATGCAAGATATGTCAGTCTAGTTACACCTCGGAGTAGAAAGTAAAAGTAAAATTTATTTAACGTCCAATGAATTTAGAGAGCCTTGGTGTAGAGAAAATGTAACACATATAGATATACAATACGAATCTTTCAACAATCACACTTGCAGAAGGCACTTACAGAGGGCACACTTACCCAAGGCTTGAAAACCGGAATCTAACCCTTGAAGAGTTTGAATGATCACCATGTTAAGTAAAATTAAAGAGCTGACAAGTTTAACTGATACTTGTCATGGCGACATGATCTTTGACCAAGTTGTCTTGGTATACATTGATACATATATGTATTTGAAGAAAAATAACACTTATTAATGGTCATTTAAGGAAAGAGGGAGGAAAAAGAACATCATGACACTTAACACTTGTTTAGTAAAAATCGTAGGGAGTAAGAAAAAGATAATAGATCAAGAGAGTTAACAGATATGGAGGGAACATGTATGGGCGTAAACTCTATGACTAAGGGTAAGTGCTAGACCAAAGGCCAAGAGAGAATTTTCTATGTATATTATCACCCAACCATCATATGTAGTCCCATAAAGTCACATAGTGAGTGCAATAATTAACTTTTTTTGTTCAATGGAAAATAACCATGAAAGTTGGAGTTGATTCAGTTAGCATACTAGTAACATGGTGCCATCACTTTGCACATTCCCACAGATGCCTCCTCTGCAGGTCTGCTGCGCCAGGGGGATGTAAAGCTTGTAAAGCTTGACTATGGATGGAATCACCCTATGAGGAATGAGAGTCTGCAGTCTGCACTGAACACTTGTCATGCTCATACATCCATTGTTTTTGTCTACTGCTCATCTTTGAACTCTGGAGGAATCACATGCGGGCCCTGCGACCCACAACTGAAGATTTTCTGACCCGTTTCCAACAAACAGATAAGTGTACCAACAGATTCGATGTAATAATCCAACTCACCTTTATCAGGCTTGCCTACAGAGGGCCCCTCTTGAGAACACCTGGGAATGTCTGATCTCTGAACATCTGTGTTCCACAAAATGATTGAAAAAGATGGGTATCTGATCATTTCCGTTTCTCAGAGACAAATGAGTAAACACAATTCAACTTAGGGCAAGTGATATGATCACCTTAATTTTAATCCCTTGCGCAGTAAACTGTGATTGTTAGACTCTAATGTTCTGGCTCTTGATGCCCATTTTGGACACACTCAGTTCTGTCCTCAGTTGTGTCCTCTCTGCACAAGAGCAGGTAGATGGGACCCACCTCCTCCCTTGTAAGGAAGCCAAAAGCAGCATCTCGTGAAGATGTTCGCATGCGAGTTGTCTAGACCCACGGGCCACAACTTCTCCCATTTTGTTGGAAAGTAGCCTGTGGATGGATCCCTGAAAAAGCAAAGCCTGGAAGCCAGTACAGCTTGTCTTTTGTGCTTTTTCCAACGCCTCTTTTGTTGCTTCATTCAATGTGTTTCCTCTGGCCTCTTGTATGTTGTATGCCCTCAGACTCCCTTAGGTTATCGTTTGCTAATTTGTTCAAAGGAGCCACTGCCCCCTTCAGTTCAACATATATATGTATATATATTCCCTCACCAGTCTGGGTAGAGACATGCAAATAACCACTCATTATGCCAAACAGGTGTATGTATGCAAATAATATAGGGGTGTGTTTCAATCGCAATTGCATTGCAGTTCGTCTTAACAGCTACATTTCAATGCAAGTGAGTTGCACCAAACCTCAATTGGAGATCTCAGTCCCACTTGTTACTTCATCGTTGGGTATCCGGGTGTGTCCCAAAATTGAGTTGGCAGGGCAGTATTGTCCCTTGCCTAGAAATATTGTGACAAGGTTTCACCACTTAAATCTTCCAAAGTCTTGACTATCTCCTGGGTCTTGGCAACAACATTCAGATCGTCGACCTCTAAAAGCTCAGCCAGGAATGGTATTGTCTCTGGCAACAACACCAGGTACTCCTCCTTCAATTGCTCTGCCAAAAACTTCACTACTCGCAATGCCAACAGCCGTGCCCGCACACTGTCACTCCTTGTGCACATCAAAACCTGCTCATCATCCCCCAACCACAATGATGAATTAGTCAGTCCTTCCATTTATAAGCCGGTCCAAGAATCAGTTCCACAGGTAGAGAGTAACAAGTCCACATAGACAATAACAGGTAACCCAAACAGTTCGTACACACGTCCAAGTTAAAACCTAAACTAGCACAACAGAGAGAGTGCAGTTTTGAAGTGTCTCAGACTTCATCATGTGCGGCAGTGAAAAGCTACCACTCCTGCCGACATCATCAGCTCCCGACAGTGGGTGTAGATCACATAAAATTACTATGCTCATACTGTACCAGTCCAAGTGTAAATGTTTGCGCGTGTGATCTACTTTTTTTGACTTTTTCTTCCAGCGAGCTTATGCCCTGGAACTGGTCCTACTTCATCTGAACCTTCGATGGAGAATCTACTCAAGTCTGAGCTCCACATGCAGAAGCCGAACTCCTGAAGGGGGACTTGAGAACAAAGCCCACAGATGTTCAGAAATCACAAGGACACGACAGTAGACACAAAAGTGTCCTAGTCCTGTGCTGATTACTCGTATAGGCTATTCATATCTGGATCTGCCCAAGCGTCAGGCAGGGTTCACAAACCACAGATGTTACAGTCAGCAGGGGATATTTAGCACGCTTGCACATACCTCATGATTCAAAGGCTTCCATAGGAGGTCATTTCCAGCTGTCAGGGCCATTTGGCCCAAGCACGAAACAAGGGCATCATCCATTTCCTTCAAAGTGACACTCTCTTCACTGCTCCTGGAGATATCATCACGTTCAACTACACTGCTAACTCCAGTCGGTGGCTCCACCAGCAGCTGTGAAACCAAGGGCCCCAACAACAGCTGCACAGCACAAGCTTGGTATAAAAATAATGGCTGTACAAGCCCTCTGCTCCAAGGGAACTTCCTCTGAACTTCCGCAAATGTGGCTAGAGCAAGCATTAAAACGTGACAAACCTAATCTTCCCCTTACTACGGAGCAGATGAATCAGAAGTCCGCGAAAAAAGCAGCAATGGGGAAACATAAACAAGACGAAACCTCTGAAGGGGAGAATTTCAAGCTACCTGGAACTTTGGAGCATCAAGGAAGCCTACAGTGTCATAAAGGAAGCACTTGTGCAACGACAGCAGCACAAGCTGTCGCAGATGCCACTCTGCTGAGCTCAGAGGTGCCGTTGCTAGATCCTCAGTCATCCGCTGTTTCTTCTTTTTCTTGGGTTTTGGCAACGCAGTTGCCCCGATATTTTCACTGCCGGTAAGGTTTTGGACACATCCATCCAGCAAGTAACCAAAATATGGTACAAACAATACACTGCATCAAACAAAACCATAATAAGCACTTTATCATGAGGTATACTGTTAACTTGTTTATGACCCACATCAAATGGGACTAAGTGTACAACTGCCGTTATACTGAGGACTTCATCTCAGCTTACTAGTTCATACGAGATAATTAGTTAAGCTTCACTACTTCCTGCACAGAGAGATGGAGGGAGGGTGTACTCATAAGAGATTGTTTGATGGAGCCGACCCTGCGCCCAACTTGGGCAGAAGAGACAGAGAGAAGTGAAATGAAATGGTGCTTTATAACGTCCACGGAAAGATCCGAGAGAGAGAGAGAGAGAGAGAGAGTACTCGTAAGACTTTGAGGCAGAGAGAGACAGACACACAGACACAGAGCACGTCCAAAGGAGGCAAAACATCATAATAAAACCACCACATCAAATACACCAAATGTCGCCCAAAGACAAAAGTGCCTACTCTGAAGTCAAAATTGGGTAAGATTAATCACTGCACACCATGTACAAAATTGGCAACTCAAATCAACTAGCAGAGACAGTTGGATATTTAGATACCGGAGGTTTTCAGTGAGCTGATCCACAAGCTTGTACAACGAAATATTCCGATCAACAGTGTAACTCGACGAGCCAACGTCCCCATTTACAATGTTGGATTGTGCCCACTCAAGTAACTTCATAAACATGGGTTTGAATGAGCTCTCACTCAGCTTCATGACTAATGCCACAAGAGCTCTTACAACCGATGTCTCCACCTGTGCAACACACACCAAGGACTTGGGGGAATTCCTGCGCAGGTCCAGAGCTGCCAAGCAGAAGTTGAAGATTTTACTGTGGTACGAGAGTACAGAAGACCGGTCCAACTTTGCCGCCAAGGCTGCCAGCATTTCAAACAGCGCACGGGTGGGTTCTTCCCCTGTGTCTAGTGCCCTGTTGTAAGTATTCAGCAGAGGATCGAGCAAAAGTCGAGACTGCCACTCAACAAGCAACAGCTCAGCAGAAAAATCTTAGAAAACATAAAAGTAACCTTTAAACCACACGAACAAGAAAGTTATTCTTCGTAATAAGGTTGGAAAAAGAAAAAAACGAAATATAACTCATGTGCTGGCCCCTTTACAGGACACAACAAAAGACTCACTGCCTTGAGACAATCACTTAGAAAAGGGTGCATACCGGAATCTTTTCTGGAATTAATGAGCGCACTGCTGCAGCCCTAGAGTTAACATCACCTTCAGAAGCTGCAATAATAGAAGGATGAAGTAACACCAAAGAAATTATATCTCCCAAGTATGGGCTCAAAAATGCACCAAGATTGTCCACGATGACTTCCATAGCTTTGAGTATAGCACTCATAAGTTGTGATCTGTCCTCCAGGCTCTTCTGTGCTTCTGTACTGATGATCTCTCCTCCATTTGTTTGCGAGCTTGGCAAAGTATGTTCAGCACTTACAAGCAATTGCGAGATAACATTAGGCAGGGAGGACAAAGCTTTGGGACCCAGCCTACTCAAAAGCGTTGTCACACATCGCACAGCAGCTGCAGACAGAGCCTTTCTCTTAGAGTCAAAAATGGCTATAAGAGAAGGTAAGCAAGAAACCAAAATTCCTGAGGAGGTGGTCCTTTCCAATCTTTTAGCACAAACTTCCAAGGCCTCCACTGCTGCATGTTTGGTGCTCAAGGATGCCATTTCAGCAGGGCCAGTCAGAAGTCTTGTGATCTCTGTCACCATCTTTTGTTGGAGATAATCATTTTGGTTGCCATCCGTCAAGGGCTCAGTCTTCTTCCTTCTCCCGGAGTGTTCACCAGCTTCATTCTGATTTTTCATCCGAGTGGTGTAGAGGCGTAGCACCTAGACATCCATTGTTGCCCCTTGATCATTGACAAGTCCAAAGTGCAGGGAAAATAAAACTATGTCTACACTCTGCTATCATGTCATCCTTGCAAAGCACAAACATCAGTTTCTCCTTTGAAGAAAAACTTCGGTACCACAGAGAGTTGTTACCTTGCGCCGTATGTTAGTGTCCGGATGCTGCAGCAGGGTGACAATGCCACTTAGATACGCAGCAGGTGCCATGACGATAAGCAGTCCATCAAGAAGTGCATAGGATGCCACTTGACCTTCTTTCTTGTTCGATTGCAAATGCAGCAGAACCTGCTCCAGGAGTGCTACAAATGCTTCCTGTCATTTACAACTATGGGAAACGTGTCAGCCATCTCCTCTTCCATACTACCACTCCAGAAAACAAGCACGGGCAGCCCACCAGTTCCTGCTGCAGGAGTGTTACATATGCTTTTATGTCATTTACAATCCTGCTGCCACTTCTCTACCCTCTCCTACTCCACACTACACTACAGAATTTGCACTGGTTTTCTAATTACTAGAATCAGTGGCCCCAGACCCAGAACCTCTATATGTCAACAGCAAACAGAGTTTTTTGAAACATCAGACCATATTCCCTGTGGCATAAACAATACCCGCATAGGCAACTAACAGCATGAAGACAGCTTCAGCTACTGATGGGTGTGAAGAAGCATCAATGTCAGTATGTTCTCACATGGACAAATCTCATCTCACTCCAAAGACTTTCTGCCTAAAGACAAAAACAAAACCTTATCAAGGCTTCTCATCCCACCAAAACACCAGACACAGAAGCACAAATTGTTATACAGAAAATCCACCAACATGACCATATTCTGTTGGACTTCTATGATCATCCTCAAAAACACTACCTGGAGCACATGTTGCATGCCATCATCAGAAAGAGTGTGCAGCTGAGCCGCCACAAACTGCATCACCAGTGATAACATGCATGCATCTGCACTGCGCAGCAGTTCAACTAGTGCAGGCAGCCAGACATGTGCTGCATATTGCCGGCAGAGCTGCTCTGCAAATTGGAGCTCCCACCGTCTAGAACTGGAGCGTTGATTTGCTTTCTCAGTGTTTTCCCGTTCAAGCAGTCCCTCACTCTCAGACTCCCTGACAACTCCACGCAGAAGTAACAAAAGGAAGATAGGCAAACCGACAGCCTCCTGTGTCGCTCTGAGGACATGACATTTTTCTTCATATAAGCCAAGAGAGAAACATCCAGTACGGACATTCAGATGGAAGTAAGAAAAGATTTATTGGTTCGAAGAAACACAACATGATTGCCCTCAAGTGAAACAACCCCTCGACCGAATCAAAGAACAAACAAAGGGAATTGACAAAACATCACCTAAGTAAAGTTGTAACAAGAGCCATCCTCCGGTGAGCAGGGATTTGTGGTAGCGCTGTGACAAAAACCTGAAAGAAAGTGCAACATATCAATACTAGCAACAATGACTTCTCTCCCATGACAAAGAGTCCATGCACAGAAATAGATACAGAATTGAGTGTACAGTAGGTAACACTTGCCTGTAGCAGTGCTGCAGGGTCCTGTCCACCTGTCAACCAGCAAGGAACCACTGCGACCAATATCTGCTGGGCCACTTCGTGCGAATGGCTGTCCTTCTGTTCATTGTTCCACTTAAGTCAGTTGCTAACATCACTGTCATGTCTCCCACAAAACCATCACCCGTGCACAGATTGGCTGACATGCATGGACTGCTGATATTCCTTTAAACCCACCACGACAAGCAACACAAATTACCATTTTCATTTCTAAAGCTGGAACTGTGCAGGACACATTGACACGGTCTGAACTGAGGCCATCTTTCCCTTGCAGTTTGTTGATGGCTTATAGACGAATCTATCCTCCTGGAAGTAGGTATCCGAAGACTAACCTTGGGCGGCTCATGAGTACTGAAAAGAGAGAAAGCAGGGTTTGGGAATGAAGGTAGGTGAGTTGAATAGGTATCCTCCCAGATCCATATTAAAAGGCTCATTCTGAAAGAGAAAAGTCACACCTGTATAACAGTTGACATCCCAATAACAGAGAGAATGTCCAGAATGTGCTTTAGCACCCGGTCAGGATACGCTTTGGCAAAAGCTGTGAGCAAGATCAGGGCTTGATTGCGAGTAGCTGAATCTGACACTTCAGACACACAGCGCACCACTGCGTCCACGTTGAAGGTTAAAGCTGTCACACCACCCTTGAACCATCCCCACCACAATATGGCCTTCAGTTTCAAAAAAAGCTCCCCTCTCTTGTGTTAAGATAATTCTTAGGACAGTCATCCTCATTCCCCAATAAAATCAACCGGGCTACTTGGAGGAGAAAGAGGTTCCTTTGACTACCTTCAAGAGAAAAATTAACACCTATTTCAATCCCTTAATTTTCTCTCAAAACTAGAAATAGGAGAAGGGAACCCTGCCTTACCACTATATTCTGCCCCACATTTGAAGAAAGCGAAGTGACGACTCTCTCAAGATTCATGAGTATTAATTGTTGTACATATTCCACACTCATATTCGAGCTGTGGCTCCCTCCTTCCGTGACTCCAATTTCAGATGCAGCAAAAGGCCACTTCTGACTCTGGGTACACTTTACCAGGTCAAACAGAGGTTCCACAATCTCTTGTCTGCAAACACAAATACTACCACTGGTTAACCAGTAAAACACCAAAGAAGGGACTCGGCCACCTTGTCAACACTGCTATGTCAACATCAATAATAAACAACATAAATACAAACAAACCAAAAAGTGCAAGCCACCGCTTTGAAAAATGTGCACACTAAAGTCCTTCACCACAACACTCCAGAAATAACATGAAAAGCTCAGAACCTCTCGTCCAAATCAGGCAGCCACAGTAGCACCTCCAGCAAGGCAGCAGCAGAGGACACCTGCCGATGAGGTACAGGCCAGGCTGCACTGGGCTCCTCTGGTACTGTTGGCCTAGACCTTCTCTTTTTTCTTGCAGGACTCTCAACTGGAGATTGCTCTTGATTACAGAGGTACTTCAAATGTTTTGAGATTACAGTTGCTGGCACCTGCACGATAATCTGCAATTCTTAGTAAAATTGTTCTAGACAATAAGCAGAAGATTGTGGACCTTGTCCTCTCCACACTGTGTTTTCGAAAGTGGGTTATTCACAAGCTGCTAACAATACACAATAGAGGAAAGAGAGGAATAGAAATTTTGATGAGAAAGAGGCTAATGCACCTTCAGCTTGTGCAGAGATGCATGTGCTGTGGAGTGAACAACATCAAATGTGCTCGAACTAAGCTCAAGTAGTGCTTGGAATACTGCCTCCTGCAAACGGAAGACCAAGGTCAATTAAACAACATACACGAAGTATCAGTCTCAATCTACTTCACCTTTCTGCAAGGATTCATCAACCAGGAGAGATTTGAATGTCAGCTGGACTCAGCAGGGCCATGCATTTCTGACCTGATGATCTACACAAATCTCCTACTGGTTTCCCTTCAAACCAAACAAAGTCTCTGTCAAGGACGAAAGTGATGGTGACTAAAGATACCTGAACTGAGGTGGGAAGGGCTTTGTAAAAATCGGATGTCAAGCAACCAAGTGCTGCTAAACAAGGCTGTATGACAGCCTGATCTGCTGAGGAACCTCCTTCAACCTGCATTACATCAATTTTATTGAGATACAGTGTTAGAGCATATGCTCTTCATCCATATCCTAAAACATAGCCTGAGTAACAAATAGAGACCTCAAGGCATTACCAACAAATCCAAGAAAAACATATTGAAGCCATACTTGCCTTCAGAGCATCAGCAAACATGTGGAGAGAATGTGTCCTTCCAGTATGAGATAGCACATTGGATGATGTAAACAAGGCGACAACCTTCGGAGTATACATCTACCAGTGCCATAAGAGACGACGCCGGCAAAAACAAGCTTAGTGGATAACAGTCTCAGCACCTTCACCAACAAAAGAAATGAAAACAATCCTCTGCGCTACACTCCCTATGTTTTCCACTATCAAAAGAGGTAGAGAGAGCATCAGAAAACTGACTTTCGAAGCAGATACCTATATGCAATAAAAGTTTAAACGACAGGTATTGAGAGTATGTACTACCAGGAGAAAAATAGCTTCCGAGAGAGAGAAAACCAAGTCAGACACATGGCAAAAATAATTGCTACCTAAACATGCCACCCATTATGGATTGCTAGCTCTGTATTTCTTGTAATGAGAAAGGAACAACACTAACGCACATCCCAAAAAATTCTTGAAAACCTCTAGAAAATTGTTCTTGCAGGGAAGATAAAGATATGCATTGTAGAGTGTAGTGCAGCTGGGGAAAACTTTTACCTGCAAAAGGATGTTAAGAAGCTCAACCTCAGAAGAAGAAAGCTTATTGGCATGATCTGTGGGCTGGGCCGACTTGCACTGCAGGTGGTAGCTAGTGCGCCGCTGTATTAGCGGCTCCAAAGCTACCACTGTAGCACCAGCTTTCTCTGCCTCATGTCCTGCACCTTGCAGTGCCAGTAGCAGTTTCCCCTAATAGACAACCAAAAATGTTTCAATGCCCAAAATGTGACATCTCTACAAGCTTGCAGCTGACAGTAAGAACAAACCTCAAACCAACAACCACCTACAACAAACTATCCACATCTCTTACTGGGCATGGAAAGCTGCTCAAAATAAGACAAGTTCTGAGGTTGAAGAAGCTTCCTCAGTTTCAAATGTGGGCAGAGATGCTTTGAAACATCCTTCCACCAGATGCCACGAAGACTACTCATGAGACCACGAAGACTACTCATGAGACACTCAGGGTACTCCTGACCACGCAGAACCTTTTGGCACAACATTTAGCCAGAGGTGTATGGTTATCTAGGACATCTCACCAGCACTGGTTGGACTTATGGCCAAGAGGTTGAGATCATTGATTCACACTTTGACTCTATACTCCATTCTATGGTGTAGAGGCCACTGTCAACCAAGCTGGTAGGGTTTGGGTATCGAAAAGAAAAGCTACACTAACTTTTAGTGCTGGATCATAATTCTATTAACATCCAGGAGGGACAACCATACCTCTGGGAGTGGAGCCCCAACCAAGATCCTTAGGTACAACCAAAATAAATGTCCAGTTATAATCATGCATGAAAATAGTTTTTACAGCCTAACAAGAAGCAGTTTTTGTACCTGAGCTTCGATGGGCAATTGAAGAGCATGAGCCACAAGGAATGTTACAATTGACTTACGAGCACTATGCTTGAATCTGCACAGGAACGGAGCACATCAGGTGATGATAAAATGCACATCTTCTGCAAATGTTTTTTACAGAGACCTCTTTCTTCTACCAAGGTGGACATACTAAGGTTCCCAACCCCTTGCTTAAGGCTGCTGTCACATTGGAGCGAAGGTTCTCACAATTAAAGCTGGGGGAATCCAAAACCCCTCCCCCACACACACCCCCCCCCCGAACTCCCCAGCTCCCGTCATTTTGGTATTTGCGCAGCTACTGTCCTTCTCAGTGAAATCTGTGGCAGAAGGGCACAGCCACCTTCTGCACCCTTCAAATATTTCAGGATAGTTTTATCTCAGCGGCTGCCTAATCTCCCTGACATAATACTCACAAAACACAAGTGCAACACTCAAGCTTGAAACTCCCACAACCAAGACAGAAATATGCATGTGCAGAACAAAGATGTCAATGCTGGAGAGAAATCTGGGAAGGAACTCCTACAAGATTCTAGGGAAAACCGGCATATCTCCCTCCTGAAATGGATTCCCAATAGAATCGGTAAGAAAATACCTAAATGGGACCTTGCTTTCAAGAGGGTTGCCTGAATCACCCAATAAAGACGATAGAAATGAAGTGACATAGATTGCATCAGCCATGAAAGTACCCCCAGCCTCGGCTAAAGCTTTCACCAGCTCACTGAAGATATCATGTGGCAACATAGGCAGTTGCACATTCTTCACTTCTGCTTTTCAAACCATCAGCTATATCAGTCCCTGGCAACTCCCTGAAGATTGCATATTAAATCTTTGGAATAGACTCAATGGATTGCAGAAGCATACAGTCCACCCTGTATAAGGGAAAAAAACTTCAACAACCAGCTACATGAAGTTACGTTAAGTTGGAAGAGGTGAACACCTGAATTCAGAAAGCGTGTCCCGTGCCTCTCCCATATCAGATGCAATTGTTGGACACACTCTGTAGCACTTTTGCGAAGAGCCTGAATAAATTCTCTATGTCAGATCAACAGCAAATACCAACAACTGTCCCTTCATGCCCAGCCCTATATATTAGAAGGTAAGCATCATGCCCACCAAATTTTCACCCTCATAACATAGCTAGGTCCATCATAATCCAAACTGTTTCCTGTCAAACTCCAAACATTGTGTGAAATTTGAACTTTGCAGAGGAAACACAAATGGCCTGTGGCCAAGAGACCAAGAAAACAAGAGCAAGACAACAGACTGCCAAGAGAGTAGAATGTACATAAAAACCCAGACTTACCAATCAGAAAGAAAGACTCGAGAAACAAAAACCAAACAAGAAAAACTGGTAGTTCATGAGAGCCTCTTAGGAAAACACATAGGAGGGAACAAGAGGAACCTGAGGTTTAGCTTCCTTCATTACCTGAAGGGGACTTGCCAAAGCTACTAGTAGGGAAGGTAAAGCAGCTTGAAAATGTTCAAGTTCAGCAAGTGTTGTCCCTTCCACCATATGAGGCTCATCCTGAAGAGCAGTCCTCATGGACGCATAATGAGAAGCCAGCAAATCCAGACTACGTGCATGCAGCACCTGGGAAACCGCTGATTCTACAGCACCACTTCACCAGACTATTAATGCCAAAGCCTTAATGTACCTCCAGGTAGACGCTGAGGACTAAAACTGTCAAAATTTACTAAAAAGGGGAGGAAAGGAAAGGAAGCTTAACATCCAGTGAATTTACAGTTGTGTCTCACAACAAAGAAAATATGCCGATGTAGGGAAAAAATCCAAACTTGTATTTGAAAGCAATTTGGACAAAGAGTGCTTTCTTATGAGGCTTGCTCACTAATGTCAGATCATCACCATCATCATAGCAGTGAATAGCTGCTATAACTCCCCACTGACTTCACCAACGCCACATAGTGCATAAGGATTATTGTATTATGCATGCTCAGAAGCATTGGCATGGACAAAGTAGCATTAAGAAGGAAAAAAAATACCTTCTACTGTGAAAAACTTGGAAAGAAAAGGAAAGACATTGCCGGAGAGGCGTCGAATTAGAAGCTGCAGATGTGAGGCAAAGTTGTCCATCACAGAACCCCCCACAAACAGCACAAACAGCTGACTCAACATGTCCTGCTGTCCTCCCACTTGTACCTGTCATTAACCACAATTTTGATTAGAATACTACCATTCCTCTTCATTGCAACTTTTGGTGCTGACACACAGAGACGTCCTCAATCTTTTGGATATGTTCATGGAGTAGTATATTTAATGCCAGATGTATGGAAAGACCCTTTAAACATGAGGAAGGCAAGCAGAGACACACCTGGACATTAGGAGGCACAAGTTCAACCAACTTATACAAGCACTGCAGCAACAGATGTATATATAGAGATGTGGGTTGCATGTCGAGCTGAAGAAAAACATCCCTGGAGCTTCCTGTCACGCTGTATTCTATCTGGCAAACCCCATTACAGACAATGCACAATTGAGGTTTCAAAATTGCAGAATTGGAGGCATTGACAAGATCTACCAAATAGCTTAAAGACCTCTGGAGATTCAGCAGGTCAGATCAGCAGAAAGTCATGGAACTAGACATTATTGCTTCTATCACTGTACACACCCTCACAACAGCTCCACCCTCTGAGGTTTAGTTTTACTTGATAGAACCAATGAATTTTTTTCTGCCCAACACTGGCTGGTTACACATAATTTACCTGCTGTAAGTTGGATAATGGCAGCACCTTTCCTGATCCAATTGGCACCCACTCATCTCTGAGCCAGGGGAGGCATACTGCAATCAATCCAGGGATATGCTCTGCAACAGTTACAAAATCTGAATAAGCTTACGAAATGAAGATCCATGTGCCATAAAATGTAGAAGGAACTCTTAACGAAACTTAAACGAATGCCCCAACTCAACTTAGTTCGCCAAGAGATACAGACTTAATTAAAACTGTCAAAATGACCTGTGGTCAGAATCCAACTTTAAAGATCACATTGACAGATTATGAACATTCACAGCTCAGGCATGTAAGTACCTTTGGGGGCATTCGTTAAGCACCATAAAATAATAAGCAGAACTAAAATTTTAGCCCTTTCATTTCCTGCAGCAGTCTTGAACAACAGTGGCAGCAAAGCTGAACTATCTTCAAGCAGTGCAGCTGCCATGCTAGAGACCACCTTGCTGTTTACTTCTGACTGCAAAACCTTCCATGCTTCCTGTGATACGAAGGAGAACAAAAGTTTGTAGTGTCAAACTACATCTCAGTACAGCATCTTCATGAAAGTATTGCAGCAAAACAGCCATCCTGCACGTGAAAGAGGATGTGTAACAATAGTCCAATCTATAGGAAGTAAGCCCTGACTCCACCTTGCTTCTCTTAGCTCTCTGCTTTGCTGCTGATAATTCCTCCTGCACTTGCAACAGCCCCTTGAATAGGACAAATGACATGCTCCCTGCTAGTTTCAAAGCTGCCAGGTTGAGCTTCAAGGTCTGCAAGGTACCCACAGATTTCTGACCATGAGGTTATGTGCATAGAGTGGTAGGAAGAAGCGATGTATACACTGCAATTTGCTCTGGACTGACCAAATCAGTGCAAGAATATGCATCACAATAGATATCAGCAGGATCTTCTGAAACAAGGCACTCAAGCACATTCAACGAAACAGAGACTTTGAAACCCTCTCCCTGCATAGACGAAGCTCACCCTCTTAGCATAGTTCCAAAGTTAAGCTTTCCAACCTTTGGTGAAACAAGCAAATGACCAGTGATGACAGAAGCCGCTTGCTCCACATATCCCGGATGCCTCTCCAAAAACTGTGACGCAAGAAGCTTTATGGCCATAACTGCAACACTCTTTGCCTCCTTCTGTTGAGAGGTGGACCCTGTTGAAGCATGGAGTAAAATAGATCAATCCAATGTGGAATGATCAATTCTTCAAATACTAATAAAGATCATGGTCTTCTAATAACATCATCATCATCATCCAAGTACATATGTACGGGTACTGACAACTCAGCTCCATCGCTTCACGTTGCCAGAAGTGCAGCAACCGTCATGTTGGGAACTTGATGAATCCCTTCGAAGCAAGGGACTGACCAGGAAACCCTCTTTCCCTCGCACCTTTTCTTTCCCATTTCTCTTGGCCTGACTGAGGATCAATTGATTTCACAGGTAAATACCCCGTTTCACTCTTTTCCAGTCCCCCTTTCCACTTCCTCTGCCCTGAGTGTGCAGGGTCTATGGCCACAAAGGCCTGATGAGTCCTCGGTTCAGAAGTGATAGGTGGTTTAGGATGAACCTCCACAAGATATCGTCAGATAGTAAGATATCACTCGATTTAATGTAAGCATTACAACGCCTCGACTGTACATCTCAGATGAGACAGCACTGGCTTTGGGAACTCTCTCGCAGCTTGCCCAAAGATATCAGAGAGCTCTTTGAACATCCATAGAGAATATGCTGGTTAGTACACTGGCTAATCCCCGCTTTAGATAAGCTATGTAATCTAAGACTCTTCTGTCTGGTATTTAAGAAAAACTAGCAATCAACAAGAGTATGAAGCGAACCTGAAGACACTTCCTCCATACATCTGGAGATAATAGATGCCAAAGCCTCAAATAATCTCTCTGGAGGAACAACTGAAACCAAGCTTTTTGTGGAAAGAAGCGAATGTACAACAGCAAAACTATCGTCATAGGCCCGTCGTAAAAGCGCTTCGCCCACGAAAGTTTTTATCTATGATGAGGATCACAACAGAAGTGAGTGTTCATCCCAAGTGAAACCATTAAAGACAAGCTTCCTCAATTTTGGCACTCAATATGCCAAAAAGGGACTGATGATAGAATTCAACCTCACTCCACTAGGGAGCCCTTAGCAACATGGACGACAGAAATATCAAAACAAGCAGACTAAACAGAATCCATCTGGGTAAACGATTTAATGGAATTCATCAATGGAATTAATCGAAAGTGTAGAAACACAAAACATAGAACTAACAGCAAACCTAAGACCGATGTTACAGTGACCTGCTCTTAACCCAAGTACCTCTGCATCTGCATCTCCTGTTGATGCAAGCTCAGAGAGCTGCTGAACTGCTATCTCCCTTATTCGTGCCTGCAACAAAACAAGTCATGCAGAAGGGTCCAAGCTACTCAGTCCACTTAACTCCATGCTGCTAGTATATACCAAAATCCATAGCCAAGTTCAAAGTAAACAGCATCAAAACAGATACATAAAGGATTTGCGCATATATTTAAAAAAAGGACAGAAAGAAGATGCACCTCAGGATGGTCAACAGAAAGAAAAAGGCTCGTATGGGACTCTGCAAGTGGCATATGGAGACTTCCAATGAAAATGTCCCGTAAAGCTTGAAATTGAGGTGACTCCTTATCACCCTTGCTGTCTCCTTCTGTGTGCTGCAGGACCCAAAGCAACTTCACAAACTCAAAAAAAAAACTCTTCAAAGAATGTTACTCATTACTAAATAGCCCAAATAGGAAAGACTTAAAATCGAGGACTCTTAAACGTCTGGTGCACACTGCATCAGCCAAATGAACCACAGCCTTCTTTCTTTAGATATCCATAAAGAACACAGAGAATGATGCCAGAAGAACCCTTGAAAGACCCACCTCCAAGCATGACCTCACGGCATTGTCCAACTCAGTGGGAAAACGTTTCTCAATTGCTTTCATCAGTCGTTTGGCCACTTTTCCTGTGCATCGCAAACAGTATAAAGACATCAAATCCAAGCAAACATTAAGCCTTTGGCCCACAGGTAGATATATTCTAATTCAGTCAGTAGGGGATTGGTCTGAAGTCCATTAGTTTGTTGATCCATTGATAGAATGGGAAAATGAAATAGAGAGAACGCCTCAAAACTTGATTGCCCACAAAGGTAAACACTTACTTGTTTTCACAGTATCAACCTCAGAAGGTTGTGCAGCACCAGCCTTGCCTATGTAGAACTCTAGAAGCTTTGAAACAACCAGTGGTACTTGATCTTTGATTGGTACTGTATTGACTACATTCAGCAGCGCCTCCTCATATCGCTCATTCAACACACTGCAGAATGCATATTGTGCCGGCCAGCAACACAGTTAAAAAAAACTCATATCACTTCTCCATGTGAAAGCTGACATGCAAGGAGCTGAAATTGAAAGTGCAACACCATTGTGAATAGAACAGGCTTGGATGATTCTAGCATCACATGCTGTTAGGCTCACTATACATGGAAGATCCAGTTTGAGTTTCTCAATGAACGGTGTGAAGAATGACACACAGCACCCTTAACAAATAGCTAGTAAGAACCTCATGAAGAGGTCTTGATGATGGGACTGACCAATGCTCGATAAGAACAGTGAGGAAGAGGGACATGAATTTCCTTGCATCAAAATTCTTCACAAGCTCGGCCAGCAGGGTAACGAAATCTCTGCACAGTACACCACAAATCAACAATGTTAACTGCACTTTAAAGCAAAACATCGTTAACAAGTCTCAGGGAATCCAGATCATACTTGAAATAAAGTATTAGGAATGAAACCAAATGTTTTTGGTCTCTATCTGCAACTGCTAAACTACATCTTGCACCAAAAGAAAACTCAATTCAGGTCATATAATCCAACCTAGCCCAAACTAAAGTCTCCCCATCCTGTTCTTTATGGGTGAAAGTTCTACCTAATTGCCTACCTTACTTTAATTAGAAATTTGAAGGCCTTCAAAGGAAAAGAGTCAATGTCTTGAGTCTGAAACAGCCAACGACACAGTTGTGTAAGCAGGCTTGTTGGCTACAAGGGCAGCGAAAAACTCAGAGGCTCCCCTTGGCTTGAGGGTAAGAAGCTCCCTTTTACAAGCAACCTTTTACATTCGGGGCGAGGAGGTTGGTAAGAAATCTGAGAGACACTGTTGCTACAATAGTGAACTGAGCCGTGGCATGAAAACCTTTTGAAAGCTGAAACCTTGAGAAACCTTGTGGAGAGATTTGAATGCCTATCTGAACTAGACATTAAGTCAACCTGCTCCTTATGATTGTCTAAGCCGGATAAGGCATTGTACCCAACATTTGCTGACCATATGATGTGGAAGTTAAGAGGAACCTGCTCAAGAAAATGTGTCCTGGGAGAACAAGGTTACAGACAGAACATACTCAACAGCAGTAATTCTCATAGTTGGAAAACTACTGAATCACAAGCAATCATCAGCTGATCTACAAAGGGCCAAATTGAGACTAAAGTTTATATAGGAGGGGGGCTCTACCAGATCAGGGGAAGATATTGGTGCTCTCTCTCTAGAGGCTATGGCAAAGATGGTACATTATCTCTCTCTCTCTCACACACACTCAATGATCAGGATAGAATAGGTGTGCAAGTATAGTGATGAAAGTTCCTCTTGATAAGTGGGCCGAGGCCAGAGATTGGGGAAAGCAGCTCAACCTGCATAAGCTGAATCATGACCATTAGTGACAGCTGCAACAGAGGGGCACATTCCAGCTCTGATTCCTTTTGGAAAGTTCTGGCCATGGAGTCACTTAAAGTCTCGATAAGTGATTGTGCCAACATAGCTCTGTTGGCAAGGGAGCCCACAATCAGCAAGGCTCCAACCTGGCAACAACCAGACAATTCTGGCATGTCAGTTGACAAATCTCTACATCATCAGCAATCTAACTGTTGATCGTCACAATACTGGTCCAAGCAAATCAAACGCCTTTCTCTCCAGAAAATTGCCATCAAAATGAGCAACACTAAATCCTGAAATATTCAGTTTTTTGTCAGTGTAGACCAGAACTGTCGGGTCTGTCCATCTCTCACTTTGGAGACAGAACACCCCAGCAGCAGGATTAAGATTGCAATTACTAAAAACATACCTGAAACTCTTGAGTGACACCAGCTTCAAAGCTGTGTAGGACAAAAGGTAATATTCGATTGACAATTTCTGATGTTACACTCGGAGATGCTGCCAGGGTCTCCATCACAACAACAGCACTGAATGATACCATGGTCCTCGACTTGGATGCATATCGAGAGACCTTCATAGCCTGAGTCATGGTCACCCTGCTTGTCAGAATCTACTGATTCACATCTGTGACAAATCCCGAACAGGTGCACAACTCCCCTTCAGAATTGGGGTGAGGAGATAAGACCTACCGAATCACAGATAGCATCAAGCACGGCCATGTCATGTATACAGCGCTGCACCAACGCAACACGGGGAAGGGTAGCACCTGTACGCTGCACGCCCTCTAAAAATTGCCACTTTGTTTTCCTGGTAAGAGTGTCGCATTCCCGACCACAGTAATGGACAAGATTTTAGTCAGAGACACAAGCTAGCACAAGTCAGGGCACCAAGTCCCCTCGAGTTTGAATAGCACACCAGAAGTAAGGCCAACAAACTTATGGTAACTTCACGAGTCATTTCAGCTTTCTCACACTTCACTCTATGCATGATGCCTAATACTATGCACATTCTTCAAAACAAGCAACTAGATCCTTCGCATGGACCAGCCACAATACTCATGGTTTAGAAAACAAGAGCTTATTTGAGGATTGAGAATGCAACTTACTTGAGATGGAGGAGTTGAACAACACGGACAAAAAGACTAGTTTCATGGTAGGGAAGCACAGCAATCAGCACATCATCCTGATTGTATACGTGGATCCTGGAATCACAACCGATATGAGACAAGCTGTGAGCAACCATCGTGTGCCCCACCACTCAATGGCAGGCTCCAAATGAAGCCAACCACTTCAAAAACTGAATGCAACACCCAAACCGACAATCACAGAAAACAAGACCAGAGGAAACACACGAGGACTACAGAGCAGGGTCAACTCCATGGATTAGGTTCCAAACAAGACTCCATATAGGCCAGCTAGGTTTCTTGAGAACAACAAAAGCATGAGCATAAGAAGTTCTGTGACGGAAACTTTCAATGCCCAACTGAACAAACAACTGTGCTGTAGATTTTCAAAGTGAACTGGTCAGACAGCTCAAATGGGATACTCTCCTACACGTAGAACCTGGAAAACACACTCTCAACAATCATAAGAACTGAATCAGGTCTTAATTGCTTGCATCGCAAGCTAGAATATGCAGTGCAACTCTTGGCAAACAGACAGAAGAAGCACAACATACTTGTATCGCCTGATCAGATACTCCAGAGCCTGGTGCGCAGGTGTGAGCAGAATGTAGTTTGAAAGTAACCGCAAAAAGGTTGCAATGGAGCTGTTCAGTTTCTCATTGAACTCCCGTGTCTGCAGCTCTCGATCCATTTGAATGCTTTCCAGACTAAATAATGTTCTCTTATACGCCTCAAACCGGCCATCCAATTCAACCAGCTCATCAAGACCTGTAGAATTTCACAATGCACATAAGTGCACATACATACAACAGTTCGGCAGATTCGGGCATTTCATAGTATCTTATCAGTGTTAACACACGGTGGAGCGGACATGCTTCACAATTGCAAGAAGTGGGACGTATTGCATTCAACATCAGAGGCCCACGCGGTTGGGAAAAATGCGACAAGACGTGACATTCCCAACGAATTGATTGGACAACACATTTTCAAAGTCACAATTCAGCCCAACTCAACTGCAAATTGCGAGGGGGGTGAGGTATGAGAGGCATGCTACGCGAATGGAGAGAAAAAGAGGAAGCCAAGTCCGAGCTCTACCTGAACGAGAAGGGGAGTCTTCCTTGTTATAAAGACATGAAATACTTTCCTTCTCAAGCCGAATGGGAAAAGGGGTAACCCACCTGTTTGAGATAACGAGAATACAGTTTGAATGTCAATATCAGCTGCCTGAGATGAGGTGAAGAGAAGAGAGGGACGAATGCTTGGTGCAGTCTTGGTCCTTTGCCGAGCAGAAGCTAAAGCCTGCAGCTGGGTTGACAGCACGCCAGACATGATGGTAGATTGAGATTTGGTAGCTCCTCTCAATGATCATTCACACGACAATGCTTCCTTCCGCCTCCCCTACATCCCCTGAGGCTGCTATCTGCACGACTCCCAAAAACCCTCAACCCTACCGACTGAGAGCAGCCATCTCTACAACCCCAACGTGCCAAAAACCCTCAGCCCTCAACCCTACATTGGCACCCTAAACGTCTGCCCCAAGGACGGCAGTCTCCGTCGAAAGTGCGACAGAAACTACCGTCGACTGTGGCTCTTCTGTTTTCGTGATCCCTTCCGACCCATTTGTTCTTTCTCCTGAATTTCAGAGCAAGGTTTAAGGTTCTGCTCGACTGTCTATCTGTTGGGTATAAAGTGTTTGGTGAGATTGTTGATTGATTCGGTGGGAAAGATGGCAGCCATGGCCACTCCTGCACAGCTGGGATCAGCGGTGAGTTCGCAGCTGGGAATGCCGTCTTACGAAGGACTGAGGACAACATCCTCTCGTCTGCGTTTGCAAGTATTTCCACCCTCTTCCTCACTAAGGTGCCTCGGCGTAAGGGCTGCAACAGCTGTTGCCCCAAAGTTCACAACCCTGAAGCCTTTGGGGGACCGTCTCCTTGTGAAAATCCAGACATCTGAGGAGAAAAGTGCAGGGGGCATTCTTCTCCCCAGCACAGCTCAGACTAAGCCACAAGGTCTGGCTTTCTCTGTCCTAGTCTTTAGTATAGAAGTCTGTTTGTGAGGCAAGTGACAGCATCAGTAGTTGGAACCATGTGAATTTTATTTCTTTCAACTTTTCTCCTTACCAAAAAGTGCTGACATATCCACCTTGTTCTGTTTGGCAGGTGGGGAAGTGGTGGCTGTGGGCGAGGGGAAGACCATTGGCGAAAAAAAACTGGAGCTCAGCGTGCAAACTGGGGCTCAGATTGTTTACTCCAAGTACGCAGGCACGGAGGTAGAATTCAATGGCGAGGGGCACTTGTTACTGAAGGAAGATGATGTGGTAGGTCTTCTATCGACAGACGATATCAAGGATTTGCAACCATTGAATGACCGGGTGCTCATTCAGGTGACCGAGGCCGAGTCAAAGACAGCGGGTGGCATTTTATTGACGGACAGCTCAAAGGAGAAGCCTGTGATCGGAACAGTAGTTTCCACAGGGCCTGGGACGTATGGAGAAGATGGGGAGAGGAAGGCTTTGGAGGTGACCCCAGGCAACACGGTGTTATACTCTAAATATGCTGGTAATGAATTCAAGAACAAGGATGGTGTCCAGTATGTGGTTCTGAGGGTGTCTGATATTCTAGCCGTCCTCTCTTAAATTTGTGTTGTGCCGATGTCTACGCTCAATCTGTTTGTCATTGTCTCCATCTTTTCATCTGAGAGATAGGATCCAATACTCTGGACTTGTGTCAGAAATATAGAATTGGCGGCTTTAGTAATTGCCCACCACACCACCACCGACGCCCGGTTGAGAGTCATGTTCACAGAGATCACTGACAAGGGTTTGCACTTTTGTAGAGTCACAGTGAGATATCAAGGGATTGCACGATTTGATTCTCACGCATAGTTTTAAGTGATGTGGGTTGTTTTCCGAATGATGTATGAATATCTGTCAGTGTTGCTGTCACGATGGAGTTGTGTCCGAAGTGGTTAAAGTGCTCATGGAGGCACTCTCCAGGAAAAACTACCCCAGGCTTTTCTGGAAAGCCTTTTGCAAGTGTCTTTATGTGGGTTTTCCAATTGTGCTCAGTTTTGGGATGGAATTGTGACAACTGGAGCAAATACTGGGTCCACCTTTGGAAGCTGTGTATTTCCTTACTACAGCTTGGGGGGGTAGTGTTTTCTGTTTGCACCCTATCTGGAATCCAATGGAAACGAAATACATTCCCTCTTAACCACATATGTTGTTGGTTGTGAGTGAGTGCATGCAAAATCAAGTTTTCTTATATGTACCCCGGTGGGCTAGAATGGGATAGTAACCACCGCAGACTGTCTTGTGTGCAGCCAGCATCTGGCTGTGTTAGATGTTTGCCGAGGATATCCTTTGTAAGGACTTAATCCTGGTGGAAAAGTAACCCTCTAGGTGCTAATTGTGGAATCTCAACCCACAAGGGTATGTGAGATGCAACTCCAATGCCCATATGCTGAGCAACCCCAATTTAAGATGTGTTTGCCGGGAATGAAGGCTTGATTTAGGCAGTGCATTCAGCCTTCATCATAGGAGTGGTTTTCCACCTAGAGGGTGTGTTTCTGCAGATTATGTCTGCAGGGAAACAGTAGTTGTTTTGATGTTGCATCACTTTTTATGAGGACATCTTTTAGTCTCTGTCCGCCTCGTCTTGCAAAGAGGTATCTTCCAGCTTCTTTCCTTGCACACTGTCTGGAATTCTTGATTCAGCAGGGTATTTTGTACTGAAGAGCTACGTCATAGCACCTTGGTTGGCAGTTTGTTCTCCTCCATGTCATATTTAAAAGAATCAGGATTGTGACACTGGTTTGATGGTTTGTCGATATCGTTCGGCAGGATTTGACATAAAAGAGTGTTGGGTTCAAGGGTACAGTTGTATGCTGATTGTGAAGTAGACCCACTTGCCTTGACAGGTGTGACAAGTGTGGATAGAAAATGTACTCATCAGACGTTGTTTGCCGCATTGATCCCACGCCTAGTTTGATTGGAACACAAAGGGATAGAAACTATGTACCTTTGTCAGGGCCTGACGCTGGTAATATGACTTCACTTGAAACATACAGTTGATCCAAGTTTTCTAGGTATCCTCTAGAAATCCCTTCGCACAATCTGCTGTGTGTGATTTGCCCAATAACTAGCCCCAAAAGGGCCTGGGCTTTTGGCTCAGCCTCGAGACCGAAGTTGGTAAACAGAGGTAGAGGCACAATTACTCTGATGGAATTGAAGAGGGTGGATCTATTGTGAGAGTACCGATAACAATGAGTCAGAAAGTGGATATTGTCTTCAGTGTGGTTAGAGAGAGAGAGAGAGATGATTCAAGGACTGTTTCCTGCAATTGTGGGCTATCATGATATGCACTGGAATTTCCCAACATAAGTTGCCATCTGAGTCTTCCAATCCAACTGCTCAACCCAATACCCCTTGTGACGTCATAAAAGTGTGAGGTCTATCTTCCTCTAACACCTTAAGTGAGGGTTTTGAATAGAACTTAGTGAAATGATGGTACCGTGATGAAACCACACCTGCCCCAAGATAACGGAAAGCTAAGTTTGACAAAAAAAAATGCTACATAACAGATCGTGAATACCGTCTTACCATCCTACTTTTCCGGTTCGCCCATGTTGGTAGGTAGGGATGGAATCGATGTGTGCTGCGGCTAAAAGAGCGTTACATGTGTGCTTGAAAGGAGCTTGAAGCTTTCGACCTCCACTGCACAGATGTCGCCAAGGTGTGACATGCCATGGATTGACGTTGAGGCATTTGTTAGACGCTCTTGTGAAGCCACCATTGAGGGCTGGATTACATCTACATTGATACACAGGTTCGTTACCGCATTTCAGTCTTCCCTTTGCTTCAATGGAGGGCTCACTATCAAAAGTTGTTCTCAGTCACATTTATCCTATTTCTTTTGGTAAACACTGCTTTAGGACAATCCCCTCAAGGAGAACAAGCATGAAACCCACACCGGCCTGTTTGCAGCCTCCAGCAGTGCCTGGTTCATAGACACTCCAGTATTTTTAGTTGTGGCCAACTTCTGGTCCTTCACAAAACTGCATATCATGGCAGCAAGTTTGAAGTAGTCACTACCATAAAATACACTGGCTTAAAGCCATATCTGCAGGAGTCCAAATCTGAATTGAGCAAAGGTAGACAAAGATGGAAGTGAGATGAATAGATTACTCTTTCTTTACATGGATAAGGTGCTCTCAAAGATGGTAACCTCTGGTGAGAGATCCAACATCCTCTCTAGAGCATGCATATTTTCAAGGGTCTCATTCACCGTCTGAGCATCTGTTCCATCAGACTGAAGATGCTCATTGGCCCATGCAAAAGCTTGTCTACAATTTTCTGAATGACTCCAGGGGTGCTGCTGAGCCCCCGAGTCATCTGTGGCAACATGTTTCTCCATAGTCTTGCATCCCTCGTCAAGCTCGTGTAATCGACATTTGTGGCAATACATTTATAATTTACTCATCAGTCTCTAACGTAATCCCAAGCCCACTCTCTTGAAGTCCTCCAGGGTCCTCTCCTCTAAATGGTGCGGCGGAGCCCCTGAGACATCTGTGGCAACATGTTTCTCCATAGTCTTGCATCCCTCGTTAAGCTCGTGTCCACCAGATGACTGTGCGTACTGAACATTTGTGGCAATATGTTTACTCCTTTTGCTCATCAGTCTCTCGCGTATTCCCAAGCCCACTCTCTTGAACTCCTCCAGGATCCTGTCGTCTAAATGGTGCTGCCGAGCCCCTGAGACATCTGTGGCAACATGTTTCTCCAGAGTCTTGCATCCCTCGTTAAGCTCGTGTCCACCAGGTGACTGTGCGTACTGAACATTTGTGGCAATCTTTTGCTCATCAGTCTCTCGCGTATTCCCAAGCCCACTCTCTTGAACTCCTCCAGGATCCTATCGTCTAAATGGTGCTGCCGAGCCCCTGAGACATCTGTGGCAACATGTTTCTCCATAGTTTTGCATCCCTCGTTAAGCCTGTGTGTACTGGACATTTGTGGCAATATGTTTATTCATTTTACTCATCAGCCTCTCGCGTAATCCCAAGCCCACTCTCTTGAACTCCTCAAGGGTCCTGTCGTCTAAATGGTGCTGCTGAGCCCCTGAGACATCTGTGGCAACATGTTTCTCCAGATTCTTGCATCCCTGGTTAAGCTCTCGTCCACCAGATGCCTCTGTGTGGACAGTTGTGGAGAAATGTTTACTCATCAGTCCTTCGCGTGATTCCAAGCACACTCTCTTAAAATCCCCCTGGGCGAAAACGTCCCACTCTTCCGAGATCTCTAAATCACTCCACGCGTGCTGCCGATCCCCTGAGACATTTGTGGCAACATGTTTCTCCATAGTCTTGCGTCCCTCGTTAAGCTTTTGTCCACCCGAAGCAACTGCACCTACGGAAGTCATCAAACCTAAAAAAAAACAACGACAAGCTTGATCGGACCTGGGCCCGAAAAGTAGAAATGACAAAACGGCCAAGTTACCGAGTGAAAAGAGACAAGGCCCAGTGCGGTGCAACCAACACAAAGACACCCATTTGTACAGACCTGCCGCCAGACATCCTCCGATTGCTTATGAGCACTGAGCATACTATCCAATTCGTCGATTCTTCGTAAGAAATAGTGGGCTGTCACTCCCAGGTTTCTTTTGAAACAACAAAAAAACAAAAAAAGGTTCTGTCACTCCCGACTGTCCCATACCAGAGTTATGGGGGCTCCGTAATCTAGTTCGGAAGGGGTCATGTAGCTGGTGGAAGTGAGAGGGGTTTGATGAAATACTGAGATGGAGAGAGGTGATGGGAGCGGGATGAACTCGATGAGGGTGAATCAAACCGCAGAGTAAGGTAAGCCAAATACTGGCAGAATCCATGCCCTTATATGCTCTGAATCCAAAACCTGGAAATTCACGACTTACTTGCTGTGAAATCCAGAGACACAAACGATAGGAGACTCGACAATTGATACTGGATCTACAACAGAAGTCTAATATCGTACCTGAATGGATGTGCATACATTAAGGTCCGAGGGCTATGGAGACCGCCAGAAATCCTTGCTAGTGAGGGTTTTGAATAGAACTTGGTGAAATCATGGTTCCATTATGAAACCACACCTGCCCCAAAAGACAACGGAAAGCTGGAATTGACAAAACACACTATAGGCAACGGGTGCCTCCAACAATGCCAGTCAAAGAAGTGCATTATATGGTATCTCACATGAGCAGCTGAATATTCTCGAGAGACGTTAATAAGCAAGATGTACTTTTCATTCATAGACAATATTCCTCGTTCTGTCCAAGCAGGATCAGAAGTTTTTGCTTTATTAGGTAGAATGTCGTCTGCTTTAGGTCATCATCAGTGTTTCGCAAGAAAGAATTACAATGGAGGATCAACACCTTCAATATGAGGAAGATGAAAGATGGGGGCTCGCAGCCCGAAGCAACTCCACCTATGTACCTAAGTCATCAGACCTAATAAAGAAGACGTTGAAGTCAGGATAGCCTTGATCGGAGGTTGGCCAAAAAGCAGAAAGGAAACCAAGAAAACCGAATGGAAAGGTTCAACACCCAATCATAGGACCACAACAAGATGTGTATCCACCCTCCGAGCTCTCCATATTTGTATAGGAATAGCTGAGATAACTATAGCATAAGTGCATGTTCATTCTTGAGTTATCTCCAACTGCTATTCTGGTACTGTGACTTGAGTCACTAATAACTCAAGCTAACTAATTTAGCTATTGAGCCTTATCTCTATCAGTAACTCTATTGTTAAGACTGTCAGTTCCTATTGCAGGCCTTGGAAAAAAGTGGTATTCAAGGATCCTTCCTGTGCTTGGTCAAAATTCTACTAGACTCGGCTTCCAACAAGGTGATGGTAAATGGAACCATATCTCATTCCTTCCCACTTCAACGTCTGTGCGGCAGGGTTGCCCACTCGCTCCTTTCCTTTCCCTCATAGCAGCTGACAGTCTTGGACATCTGCTGGAACATAGGCAAGACATAATTGGCTCCATCTGCTTTCCTCATCCACAACAACAAGATATGGTCAAACGCTCAATGTATGTAGACAATACAATTCTTCTGTTGGACAATTCTCACAAAAGCAACATAGATAGAGCATTGCTCGCTCTCCAAACCTTCTGTCTTGCATCTGGTCTTAAGATCAATTGGCAAAAATCAGTAGGGATACAATCTCCATTGCAGCAGAATGCCCAATCCCAGCATTGCCAATCGTGGGGGGAACATATTGGCTTGAAATGGCTTCCAATCGGACAGTATCATATTCTCCTCGGGCCTCATTAAATAGGCCTCAACATATCTGATGACCAACGCTTCCAGGGAGTCTTGAAAAAATTGAAACACTAGAAGATTGCATTCTGGAGCTCCGTCATGCATACTCTCTATAACTGGAAGTCTAGCTTTGATCTTTGATCCTTAATCAAGTTTTACTGGCTTCCAATTGTTTTTTTGCTGCGGTTTGGGCCCTGGATCCACCCTCATCAAAAAGATTAGAGCCCTCCTGAGGAACTTTCTATGGGGCGCTTCGTCATGTAGAAATAACAAACCACCTGATTTGTAACTATAAAGTCAGGGTTATCTGTAACACACAAATAGAACTAGAGTCAGCAAGATTTGTTGTAAAGTAGTTAGTCATCAATGAAAGAGACAACTGGGTAGATAGAAATTAAGCCGATAGAGTTATTAGCATACGGCATGTTGTAAACATAGGTAGGTGAGGTAACCGATATAAGACCTGTAAGTCTGTGTCGCAGATTACCGTTCTTGTGGAGATCTATTATAGTAAAGCTTGAGCTTTATGTTGCTGAGTTTTGTAACATGGTATCAGAGCCAGCCATTTGATCCTTAGCTTACAGATAGATACAAGTGTCTACAGTCATGACTTCAGAGATTTCAGTGGAGAGCGTAGTGTTCAGGAGTCAGAGGTGACTAGTCCTGCAAGCACTCAAAATTCCACACTCATCGAGAATGACATGAGGTGGTGAGGGAGCTATCTTTGAAGTCAACAAGCTGGCGGGAGTAGCCAATTATCAAACTTGGAGGTTCAGATTTAAGAATCTGATCGTTCGTAACGATCTTTGGAACATCATCACCGACACACAACCGAAGGATGACTCGGAGCTCACAAATCGCAGGAAGCAGAGGCTACTCGCCATGATTAATCTTTCAATGAAAGATGAGATCATACCATACATATCTGAGATTGATGATCCCCGTCAAGTTTGGAACAAGCTAGAAAATTTGTTTGCCTCAGCAAGTCCAGCCAGAAGACTGTTGATCAGGAATCAGTTGTATAGTGCCAAGGTGACTGAGGATAGTAGTGTATCTGACTACCTAAGAAATGTGTAGGATTTGCACCAGCAGCTGCTAGCGATGGGAGATGTCATACCAAATGAAGATATCGTCATGGCGATACTCAATGCTCTACCTGAGAGCTATGAGTCATTCATACAAAGCATCTCCAGTAGGGACGACTTTCCTACACTTGACCAGCTTGTGACTCGAATCCATCATGAAGAAACTAGGAGGGAGTTGAAGGGAACCAAGAAGGTTGAGGAGGAGGCTCTGATCATGAAGTTTAAGAAGCTATACAAAAAGAACGATGAGCAGAGGTCGACCAAGCCGAGGCCTGGCAAGTGCTACAATTGTGGAGAACCAAGTCACTGGGCCCGTGAGTGCACTAACCAAAAAAAAATGGGGAAGAAACCACATCAAACAAATAGTAGCACCAAGGCAAAAGGGAAGCAAGTTGCAAACATCGTGCAAACTGAATCAAGTGATGAAGACAAGGAGTCTATTGAAGAGGGATTTGATCTATTTGAAATGGCAGTGGTCTCTCTTGAGATAGAGAAAACTCACGATGGAAGCCCATGGTACTTTGACTCGAGGGCATCCAAACATGTGACGGGAAAGAAAAGTAGTTTGGACAGCTTTGAGGCCTGTGTGAATGACGGACGTGTGAAGTCTGCAGGAGGGCAGACTCACACTGTGAAAAGCAAAGACAAAGCCACATTTGTAACCCCTTCAGGAATAAAAAGGATTGACGAGGTTATCTACGTACCGGGTCTGACCAAAAATTTGTTGTCAGTAGGATCTTTAGCGGACAAGGGACACATCGTTGTGTTTGATTCGCATAGATGTCTAGTATTGTCCAAAAATGGGCCCAAACAGATAGTAGCAAAAGGGATTCGTGATCCTAGAAATGGTCTCTATAAGATGGATATACAGTAGATAGAAATAAATGTTGTGTCATCGAGAGAGAAGGAAGTCAGGTTGTGGCATCAAAGGCTGGGGCATCTAGGCTCTTAGAACATGAAGCTATTGGAAAAGTAAAATCTTGTAGAAGGGTTGCCAACGCTTGATGACGTAGATGAAACCTTCGAACATTGCATGGCAGGGCGACAAGTCCGAGAGCCAGCTCCGAAAATCAGCACAAGAAGGGCGAACAGGCCGCTCGAGTTGGTTCACACTGACCTATGTGGACCATTGCCAACAGCATCATTACGCGGTTCTAAGTATTTTGCTACCTTCACTGATGATTATAGCAGATTCAATTGGATATTTTTTCTCAAGAAGAAGTCAGAGACCTTAGAGAAATTTAAACAGTTTAAGCTACTTGCCAAAAATCAGACCAAGGAGAAGCTAGTAGCGTTGCGATCAGACCGTGGAGGTGAGTTTACATCATCGGCCTTTGTCAATTTTTGCAGAGAACATGGGATTAAGAAGGAGTTGACACAAACATATAGTCCTCATCAAAATGGAGTTTCTGAAAGGAAGAATCGAACGCTGTTGGAAAAGGCTCGAAGCATGTTTATACCCAGCAAACTCCCAGATTATCTTTGGACAGAGGCTGTGAATGCGGCAAACTATTTGGCCAATAGACTTCCTACTCGTGCAAACGAAGGTATGACTCCCATCCATAAGCTTACAGGCGAGAAACCTCGGCTAGACCATTTGAGAGTCTGGGGTTGTGAGGCGTTCATGCATGTTGCCAAAAATAAAAGAAATAAACTTCAATCCAAGTCCCAGCGATGCTTTCTAGTAGGGTATAATGAGCAGAGCAAAGATACAGGTTGTTCTATCCAAAGAAGAAAATCATTGAAATTAGCAAGGATATTAGATTCAATGAGTCCCACTTTGGATTTAGGGCAAATGACGCTGATGCACTACAAGAACCAACACAAATCAGTCAGTTTGTCTTCAGGGAAGTGAAAGATGACTTGAAACTAAGCTTCCTGCATCACCTGCTACAATACAAGAGCGTGCTTTGTCAAATCACTAATAGAAAATCCGGCTTTTACGTCTGTTATTTTCCAGTTGTATCAGCCTTTTATGACTGCATGACTGCCCAGTCAGATAAACCTAGTCAGTTGTGACAAATGAGTCGTAAGCGCCATAGAGTCGTATCTGCCAGTCGTAGAGCTCATTGTTGACGTGGCAACGGGGACGCCTAATCATAGTCATTGATAAGACCGTAGTAAATGACTGCGAATCCATGTCAGCTTCACGTGGAACGGAAGGGATATGCCACATGTCACGTCAAAGGGAAGGAGACAGGGTCTTTACGATTGGCATATATGACTTCTGCAGATTAACCCCAGGATAACACGTGGAGAAGACTGGACATGACTCGTGGAATCAAATTATGCAGGATGGGGGTGGTTGTTATAATTGGAGCATATGACTTCCATGGCGCACTCTAGATACTACACGTGGCACGAGTATGGGCGAACACAAGGGGTGAAAGTGGCACGTGGCGGAGGCTCTATGGATGGGAGGTAGTCGTGTACATGACCGTAGTCATGGGCCTAACTTTAGCAGCATTGAAACATGAAAGCACATTTGAAATTGGAACATCGATTCAAATACAACATGACTTAATGTTCAAATATCCGTTCCATAATCTAATCCGGTGCTGCTACAAAAATGCACAAAGCTGCAAAGTCTATGTAGACTTCCAAATGCCTGAGCAGAAGATGCATACACTCTTAAACTTCAGCAATCCACTACCTTCATTAGCAGTGCCTGATTTTATCAATTGTGTCGCTGCTGCTGCGGCTTCCAGTTGACCATCTACTCATGCAGGTTTCTTCTAGCTATCATTCCACAATGAATCATAGGTAATATGGAGCTTGAAAATCCGGCCCTCTTGGATGAATCTGCGCCCACACTCTATCCCTGCTCCTTCAGCTATCCATGCCCACGAGGGTATTGTTCAGAATCATATCTGGTACAATTCCAGCTTTGGTGATGCAACCATGTACCTCTTTGCATGTGCTTTCCAGGGCTGCCAGGCTTGCACATGCACTGCAAACGCACACAAACATGATGTGGTCGAGCTTCACCCCTTCTCCCATCATTTGCTTTCAGGTCTCCAAAGCCCCATCCTGCGCTCATGCTCTGCAGGCCCTCACCACAAGGGCATATTTCATAACGACATCAATTCAATTCCAGCTTGGATGATGTCACCACGAACCCCGTCTTCACTCATTGCCTACTCTAGTTAAGTGCAATTATGGGCTAGGCTGATACCACATCTCATTCAGCCATATTATCAAACTGCATGCCATTTGTATCCTTGTAGTTGTACCCAAACTTGGCATACATGTCCACTACGGCAACATTCAAAATCACATCAGATACAATACTAGCTTTGACAATATTACCGTGGACCTCTGCACCATTTTTCAGGGCTACCAGGCTTGCATTTGACATACGTATCCACCAAGGCAGTGGTTAGAGACATCTAGTGGTACAATTCCAACTTTGACAATGTCACCATGGACCGTTGCGTCCTTTCCAAGGCTACCAAGCTCGCATTTGACTTACATGTACACCAAAGGAATGTTCAGAATGACATCAGGTACAATTCCAGCTTTGATGATGTCACCATGAACCTCTTGGCCCTTTCCCAGGGCTTCTAGGCTCGCATATACATATTACAAACACAAATGAACATGACCTGGTCTGGCTTCATCCTTTCCCACATCATTTGCTCTTAGGTTTCCAAAGCATCCCACACCCATGTTGCACATACCTTGCAATCATGGCACTCCACAACACCACATCTCATTTAGTCATGTTGCCAAACTCTCCATTCGCATCAGGCTTGCTACACCCACATTTGGCATACATGTCCGTCAGGGCAGTGTTCAAAATGACAACTAGTACAATTTCAGCTTTGACGATAGCAAATGGCCAAGAGTTATCCCAATATCCCGCTACCAATGAGTTCAAGGCATATCCTTGTCACATTGGCAGTATCATGTCAAAGTCACTCCCAACTACATTCACTCAACAGCTAACTTGCAGAATTCAACATGAAAATTGAGGGCCGATTCTGATAAGAGAGGAAAACATGGTGAAATGTGTTGAAGAAGGTGCCTTCATTAGCAATGCCTGATTTTATCAATTGTGCAGCTGCTGCTGCGGCTTCCAGTTGACCATCTATCCATGCAAGTTTCTTGTATCTATCCTTCCACAGGGAATCATAGGTAACGTGGAGCTTGAAATCCGGCCATCTTGGATGAATCTGGACACACACTCTATCCCTGCAAAAAACAAGCATACATCTTTGCCTTCCTGCTAGCAGCTGACAATGACAGCCTAGAATTGTTCCAGCAAACACCCCCAACCCTACTTATCAACGAGCAACGAGCTAACTTACAACATTCAATATGCATCTCAGGGCCAAGTCTGGTGAGAGGGCAAAACAAGCTAAAATAGGTCGAAGAAGAAGATGCCCAGGTTTCTTGTAGCTCTGATCCACTAGGAATCATAGTAATCTTGTGCTTGATATCCTGCCCTATTGGATGAATCTGGACCCACACTCTATCCTTGCTCCTTAAGCTATCCCAGCCTCTGCACACATCACGCATACATCCTCGCCTTGCTTCGAACGGCTGACATTGACGGCCTAGACTTGTTCTAGCAAACACCCAACCCTACTCATAACACGCTAGTTCTTATGTTGAATGGCATCTGCTTCTCTCTGGATTGTAACAGGCATTCACCTTTTTTCCTCGATCGTCCCACCATTGACTAGGGTCGGAAAATATTCCTTCCACAACTTCTCCTCATCCCTATATGTTCTTGGATACTTTCATGTTGCCACATTGGCAGTCACATGCCAAAAAAAATTATACCGCCATAGATCAACCCAACAAGCTAACTTGTAGAATTCAACATGGAAATTTGGGTCGACTATGATAAGAGGGCAAAACAGGCTGAAATGTGTTGAAGAATGAGCCGTTACCACTTTGTCCTTGACCTCGTGTCATGGCAACTAGCTTTTCTTTCAACCATGGAGGATTCAACCGACCAGCAACCCAACTCCTTTACTGAAACCAAGACGAGCAAACCTGCTTCCGACTTCAGTGAGAGAAAACAAGGGCAAACAAAGCAAAATTCACACATTTGCACAAGGCATACGCTCCTGCACACCCACTCCATACGCAAGGCCTTGTCCTCTCATTTGGCTCATACGAGAGGCCTCACATCATGCTGAGTTGGAAATGATTTCGCACAGGACGAATTTCTTCATGCCCCGATTCTAGGGTTTGAGTCCATGTCTGCCCCCTATCCCACCAGCTCCGCTCGTCGTCTCTCATGATCAGACTCGACCCTAAAACAAAACAAACATAGCTCCGCCCTGTTCGACGTCTCTCGTGATCAGACTCGACACTAAAAGAAATCAAACACAGCTCTGTCGTGATTGTCATCTCTCACAATCAAACTCAACACAAATAAAACAAACAGATGGCATGGGAGACAAAAAACGCTAAGTCCCCTCTACTCATGACTGGATGGATAAGAAGACATTACCTTTATCATAGTAATTCCACTGTGGAGTGATTGAGTTAAGAATCTAAGATCGTTATTTTTCAGATATGAGCCAGGCATGAGTCCAGGGAATTCTTAGGGAACCAGGGAACATGGAACCAAGACAAGTTATTGAAAATAGATTTTCCCTTGTATTTGTTTATTTTTTTTAAAGGTGTTATGTTTAAAGAGCCTGGTTGGTCATATCTTTGTCAAATGAGCTCCGTTTGACGCAGTTTTGGGGGGCATAGCTGCAGAAAGGGGAAATCTACTTATCTAGTTATTTGGACCTGACAAAAAATCTATAGAATTTTTCTAATGTAAATTAGATCCTCGATAGATGGATGGATTTTGGGTTTTCCATCAATACATCCATCCATTCATTTGTTTTTCCATTTTTTGGCCATTTTAATTTCATCCATTCATCCAAAATAAATCTTTAAATGAGTTTCACTGTCAGTTCATCCAATTGCTGTCAGCTCAGCGTTTGCACTATCATTCGTTCATACGTTCATCCAGTGCACAAAAGCTATGTTTTGATACGTTCATCCAAAAGTTGCTAGCAAGACATTTGTGTATCATTCGTTGAGATAATACAGTTGTTTTGTTTCACTAACCTCAACCAGCAGTCGATTAGTTTTATTGTTAATCTGCTGGGTCAATGAAACTGTAGTTAAATATTTTTACTACTTATTATCCTCATACTTAACGCGACCTAACAACCTTAAATTCGAGCAATCCTAATTCATCCTAATCATTCATTCATCCATCCATTCATTCACAGGGTGTGGCTTAGTGCCCACGAGCAATGATATGTTGACACGTCGTCATTTGCAATCACATCTTGCATATGTTTCATCCATTTATGTTTGCATCGTCCACGTAAACATTCCTTGGGCAACCGGCAATCGCCACGTGCAGTTGTGAATACTAACAGTCATACATTCTCATGCCCACGTCATCCTGTTGCAGTTTGGCCATGACTCCTAGTTGTATCTACCATCTTCCCCTATCTGGTCAAATGTGTTTGACCACAGATCCTGACGTGGCGGAGGTACAAGGTGGCATATACGACTTCTGTTGGTCACAAATTGCAACCAGGACTGCCTCCTTGCATTTTGTAGACATATATGCTACGACTGGGCAAATGTAGCAGATGTTAAAGCCGGAATCTGTTGTAGTGAATGATGGAAACACCGATGCATCTGAAGGGTTTTCTGACGGTGAAATTGAGACGATGCAAGGAGTGACATCATCTTTGATGCATAATGGCTCTTCGTTGGATAGTGGCAACATCTCGAGAGAAATACAAGCACACTCGAGGGAGAATATTGAGGAGAATGTGCCACGGCAATCAACAAGACAGAAACGTCTACCAAAGAGGTACATTGACTTTATTATGTCCATAGAAGAGTAGGAACCCGTAACCTTTGAAGAAGCGATTGTGAGTAGAGGCTGGAGAGAAGCTATAAACTTTGAAATGGAGTCGATCGCTAAAAACAAAACGTGGGAGTTGGTAGATCTTCCTTCGGGGAAACAACCCATAACAACAAAATGGGTGTACAAGATAAAGATGGGATCAACTGGAAAGCCTGAAAAATTAAAGGCAGGGCTTGTGGCTAGGGGATTCCAACAGGTTGAGGGTTTGGATTATGATGAGACGTTTGCCCCAGTGATAAAATGGGCAACAATCATAACCGTTATTGCCATGGCTGCTCATGAGGGATGGGAGATCAATCAATTAGACGTGAAGACCGCTTTTCTAAATGGGGAGTTGAGAGAGGAAGTGTATATGATGCAACCTGATGGATTTATCAAGCCAGGAGAAGAAGGAAAGGTCTGCAGATTAAGAAGAGCATTGTACGGATTGTAGCACGCTCCAAGAGCCTGGTATGAGAGGATAGACACCTACTTGAGAGCACATGGTCTCAACAGAAATGAATCAGATTGTAATCTATATTTCTTCAATAAGGACGACAAAACAGTCATTCTAGCACTCTATGTGGATGACCTATTGTTGACTGGTAGCGATACTACCAAGATTAGCTGGCTCCAAACCCAACTCGAGAGTGTCTTTGAAATGTCTAGCCTTGGCCTACTGAGCAGATATCTTGGAGTAGAGTTTACCTATGTTGACAAAAGGATATTCATGGGGCAAAAGCTCTACATCATGGACATGTTGAGAGAATTTAACATGGAAGACTGCGAAACGAGCAAAATGCCTATGGCAGAGGGACTCAGGTTAGCAGCAGATATGGGGACAGAAGTAGTAGATGCAACAATGTATCGGAGAATGGTGGGGAAGTTTCTCTATTTGACCAATACTAGACCCGACATCAGTTATGCAGTTGGAATAGCAAGCAGATTCATGGAGAGGCCTGAGGAAATGCATCTCGAAGTAGTGAAGCACCTATTGAGATACCTCAAAGGAACAACTGATTTGGGAATCATGTACTGGAGAGGTGACTCTAATGTCATCAACGGATATTCTGACTCCGATTGGGCTGCGGACTATGACAGCAGAAGATCAACAAGTGGCTTCATTTTTAGGTTGGGAGCAGGGCCCATAGGCTGGCTGAGTAAACGTCAACCAAATGTAGCCTTATCATCGACAAAGGCTGAATATAGGTCATTATCAGATAGCACCAAGGAGTCTGTTTGGCTGAAGCGAATGCTTCAAGAATTGAGTCTTGCAGACGAAAGGGTGCATATTCAGATGTACTGTGATAATCAGAGTTGCATTAAGATAGCGCATAACCCTGTTTTTCAAACACATAGAAGTCCAATATCATTTTGTTCGAGAATAGATCTTGTTAGGAAACCTAGAGGTCAATTATGTCTCAACCACCGAATAAATAACAGACATTCTGACAAAAGCCTTAGGAAGACTCAAGTTTGAGAAGTGCAGATTCGAAGTAGGCCTGAGGAGAGAGGTCCAAACTAGAGTTCTATAATTGTGGTTTGAGAGGGAGTGTAGAAATATCAAACCACCTCATCTGTAACTATAAAGTCAGGGTTATCTGTAACACACAAATAGAACTAGAGTTAGCAAGATTTGCTGTAAAGTAGTTAGTCATCAATGAAAGAGACAACTGGGTAGATAGAAATTAAGCTGATAGAGTTATTAGCACACGGCATGTTGTAAACATAGGTAGGTGAGGTAACCGATATAAGACCTGTAAGTCTGTGTCTCAGATTACCGTTCTTGTGGAGATCTATTATAGTAAAGCTTGAGCTTTATGTTGCTGAGTTTTGTAACACGTCAACCTCCCCCAATCGAAGAGCCCTGGTAATCTCCTAGCCCATTGATCCTGCCCCCAAATCTGAGCATTACTGGAGAGGAGCCATATGCAACTAGCCGCTTGTTTGAGACACAAATCTGCCCAGTTAAATTACGTTGGAATTGGTTTTAAAATGACAAAATCTGTATGAATTGCACATAACCAAATTGAATCAACCGACGTGTGCCCTCCGCACATGGATATGTGTGATGACAAGAAATTGCCTTAGTTCATAGCTTGAGACCTCTAGCCATCAGTCAAAATACAAACTTGAATGCCACCGCACTATGTACATACAGATATTCCCTGTAGGAAACCGGATCATCTTCCATCCAACGGAGGATAGAAGTACCGCATAAATCTGACGGTCCTAAATGAAGTTAGGCTTGTGTCAGCCCATGACCGCATGCAGAGAGTGGGGACAGCTGACATGGAACCACGGAATTGAACAGTCTCATTCAGATACAGTAACATTGAGATGCTCTCAACATATATTCAATTGGAAGTTGGATCAGTAAGACAAACACACATACTCCACAACCATATGCCTTCACGGAACACAAAGCTTATTTAAGTACATGAAACTGTTTTGTAGTTGACAAAGGTGTGGAGACAGCAGTTCAAAAGCCTTCCAGAAACTTGTTCAATAGTCCAAGTATAACAGTGAAGGACACCATCCTTACATTATCGTACACATACATTGTTGAGCACCAAAAAACCCCCTAAGACTCTCTTGTGGATTGACCACTGACATTTGAGACTGTATACCTGGAAGATATGGAGTAACCTGCAGACTAGAATTAAAATGCAATGAAAGGGAGCGGTTTTAACTTTGTGATGGTCACTCGCTAAATAGATTCACACCCACCACCATGATCATCATGCAGAACAGCGAATAGGTGCTTCTACTCCCCAGAGACTACATAGCTCCCAACACTTGAGTGGTCATGCTCATACGCAACCACATACTCTTTATATATACAGTTTCCAAGAACTCTGGGTCTCTGTTACAGTTCCAGACATGGGGTAACACTCATCCATGATATTGGCTGAAATCAAGACATAATCACACGGTTCTTCCTCTAAATCTCAAAGCTGCAGCTGCACATGATAGATTCTTCTTGCATGTTGGACCGAGAACATGCTTGCTTCTATCAATCATAGAGCTAAGGGGCAGCATCTGGACTTCTCCCCAATGGTAAGAAGATCTGCATACACAAGACCCCTGTATGTATCAACTACACTATGTCAACCAGTGGAGTTGACAAAAAATTTAGGAACATGCTCACTTTACACTAGCAGGTGCAGAAGAACATTGCCCCTTCACCTCCAGTGTCAAGGGCTTCACCCCACATCGACGCTTCCATAGAGGCTCTTCAGTCAGGGGCTTGGCTGGGGCCATGTTTGGGGCTGTGATTTCACTCTGCCGAAATCTGCCCGAGCAGAGAGCTTGGGCAGATTGCACTTCAGCCAGAGTCAGTTCTGGAGGACCTCTTCCTTTGCACTCTTCTTCCGACAGCATCATTGACTTGGCAAAATGTCGTCCACTCTTACTCTGCAATTTCGAGTTGGTAAGTGAAGGAGCACCTGAACCAGTACAACCAGAGCGGAATCGACTGAGGTCAATTTCAAACTCCTGCTCGGATGCAGGTTGAGAGCTTGGATTCATAGTGCCCTTGGCTCCCACAAGCTGCTTCCACTTGAAGGGCTTTGATTGGCCTGAACATGGGGAGCCTGGTGGAGCAGCTGCACCTTTTTGTAGCTTCGCCTGACTTCCTTGCCACTTGATGTCCATTTGTTTCCTCACTGTGTCCACTGCCTTTACCTTCTTGGGTGGCCTCATTCGCACCTAGCAAAATTGAACAAAATTTGGTCAAAATTACTGGCTGTATGGACTACATCTCCTAATATTTGGGATGCTCTCCGATTAAAAGACATGATTGGCAGGAGCTCCCTGGAGACCCCAACAAGATACCTACATGAGAGTCCATTCTAGCCCATGCAAACGTGCACCTAGGAAGACTACTTTTTGCAGCATAGGAAGGAGTGTATTCTGGTGCTAGACAAACCTTGTAAAGTACTCTAAAATGGAAATAATTGCCTAGTACAGGGCCCCATTGTATTGAACATCATGTGGTTGTGTTGCGTATCTAAGAGGTGGCAGGTGAGTGTCACCTGTCCTATGCAAGTCACCACGGGTGACGTTGGTTCATCACCACTCAGCTGGTCATTCCGGGCCCCATCCATGAACCAAGAAAGTTTGGCCGTTGTCTGGGCCGTTGCTCCTGGGCTCCCTTTCTTGAGCCCATTGATAGGGGGCGGCGAGGGAGCCATCTGAGAATAAAAAGCACAACAATTTCAGAGCTAGAACCAATATACTAGTTCTCTCTCTCTTATGAGCCCTTTGCGCTTTCTTCTCTGTTGGGTATGTCTGTGTACGCCCTCCCCCCCCCCCCCAGGCTTGACCAACCCCAGGATATGAGTTTGAATTCTGGGGTAGTCTTCTCTTTGTCTAATATCTCTATCTTAAAACTCACGCCCTTCCTGAAGGCTTATTGCTTCTGACCGCCCAAGTAAGGTGCCGACGGGCAAAACTTGAGAAACTCGGACAACACGCTTCAATGTCTAGGGATCCGCCTGGATACGGCGAATTCTAACATATATCTTCGGAAATGAAACCCTCAAACACACAGAATCTCTTTCAAACAGCTGTGAAATGAGAAGTACAAAAATAGAAGAGCATGGTGAACTTACCATGTAGACGGAATTGGGTCTAAAGCACGCAAACATGCTGCTGCCAGACCGGGGGGATTGACCCGAAACCGCAAGCCCTTCATATCCTCTACCGTCCGAATCTCCAATGATTTCACATGCCACTCGCGAATCCATGCCAATGCATCTAGAACTTGCCATAGTGGACGAAGTGTGGACCTCCGAAACCCCTCCTTCTTTCACCTGTCTGCCACCGGTACAAGTTACAAACTGGTTCACAGACGGGAAGCTCCTCCGTGCTACGCGGGTCATGTCGTAGTGGCCAGACGGATGCACACAACCAAGAGTCGGCCAAAAGCGGCTAATGCTTTGTAGACACTCAGCTCCCAGGGAAGCTATGGCTAGTAGATCTGCACAGGCAAAGAACTGTCCCTAACTAAACCTTTTCCAATCCTCTGCACTCCGTTCCGGATGGTTCGATGGTCCATCCCCCTCCTTTCTCTTCCGTATCTACCAGCCTACATGCAACTTCTACAGCTTCCTCCTCCTCCCCATCAAAGCTAAGCTCATCGTCGCCATCTCCACACAGAATGCTTGTGCAAGATACAGACGGCGTGTCCAAAGATCAGCAGCAGAGTGGAAGCAAGATCATATATTCCCTCCACACATTCCCAAGCACCACAGACTCGGTCTGGTCAAACCGCGCGGTTCAACTGCGCGGCAACAAGCGCCCACCCCTGCGCCGCCTCCTCCCTCGCCAACTTTTTCTCCGGGTCAAGCCCAAGATTTCACCGGGCCAACGTCTTCTTCCGTTCTTTAGATTCGCAGGGTCTTAAGTTGGAGGCAACTGCAGTCTGCAGGATGACCTCACGTCAACAAAGCCAACTCGGATAGCAGACTAGGGTTTCGAGATTGTCTTGGTTAGTTTTCCTGGTGACTTTGGGGATATCACGATATCACGGGCAGGACACTTGTTTACGAGTGTGAGGGATCTTGAACTAGTCAATCGTTTGCGAGGGGAGGGGATGAGCACTGTGATGCATGAGGCCTGCAGTGGAGATGGTGGGGACATGAGCGAGGTTGACAAGAAAGCATGCAACTGTCCGCAGGATGCCACGAGACAGCGGAAACCGGCCCTCAACAGTTGTCTGGGACTCGCCCTGTCCACGTTTTGCTCACTTAGCAGGTCGGATCTGAAACCTGTGGGGTTTTGTCAAAGTGGTGGACCCTTTCTTTTGTTGTAAGCAACTTGATCGGTGTTGACAATTACCTTCTTGTCAATTTCAATCAGTAGTGGTGAGTTGACTACCAGATCTTGGCTTAAGAATGTACGTACTCTTAAGACATTTCAGGAAGGACCGTCCCCGTCCAAGGGCCTCACCTACCACTTTTTTTTTTCACATTTCCAAAATCGCAGGCAGGGCGACATGTAGATTCTACCCAACGCCCATGTGGCGAGAAAAACGAGGTGACAGAGCTAGAAAAGCGGCTATGTTACAGGTGTCATATCTTAACAGGTCCACGTAAATCTAGCTCCTGGTATTTAACCTTTGGCGCTTTCTGGCGATTTTCTTGATTTTTATTCCCACAATTCCTTAGTAAAAATAGCTGACCCATTTTCCAGGTCGGAATCTGGCGATTTTTCGCCAGATTTTAAAACACTGACCCCTTACACATCACCAAAACTGTACTGAGATCTGACCGCTGAATCATGTGCCTAACCACATCCCTATTTCCACCTCAAATATCACCATTTTCTCAGTAGCTAAGAATTGGAATCTCTTAATTTTTTGTGAGCATGAAAATTTGCTCAACTGCAACCTCTGCAGAATAGGAAACAAAATTCGCAAAACTTATTATTGAGATTCCTAAATGGCTGAGCCAGACAGGTAGTTCGAAAATGTTGTTGAACGATCTATGGGTTTACTTCAGTTTGGATTGATCCATCGTCCTTTGGAAACGCTTGCTCAAGGGATGGTGGCCTCAAAGCTTTATATATATGTGCGTAAAAATCGCGAAATACATCCTGGGGGAGAGTCAAAATGGGGGTCTGGGGAGGAACAAATAACCTCCTATAAGGCCGTGAAGGCGTATCGCATGGGGTACACCCAAGTGACCGAAGGGAAGGGGGAGAAGAGGTGGTGAACTAAAAGGGTGTAGGCCCTGATCTGAGAAGAAGCAAGGCAGACATGGGAGAGTCTGGCGTTGGACAAGCTAGGTGACAGACACTATCACATACACAAGACGGGGTGTACCGTTGTAATCTATCACCCAAGTCTGGGTAGTGATCTGCCCTTCCTGCTCTACGCTCCAAAGTCCAACTGCACCTTTGATTTGTAAGAGCTCAGTTTCTGGTGTCTCCAATTAATATCCGGTGCTTCAGAGTCAGCTGGCGATTTGCCAAGCCCTGGGGATGTTGTCATTCCAAATGACTCTAGAGTCAGATATCCTGGTGCAGATGATGCTGTCTTTAGCCCAGGTGATGTCGAAGTCCGAGAACAGTTGTTGCCTCCTCCCTTCATTACACCTGCTGGAAGCAGAGATGGCGAAGTTGACACCAATGTGCATTTTGGAGCCTTTTGGGAAAACGTCAGATAAAATCTATGTGTTTAGGGGTACGTGGTGATATTGAACCGTCTTCATATTATTTTTCATAGGAACATATTAATTATTAATTGGCACTATTTATGTTGGATGGTTCTTGCTTTTTTAAGGATCTAATTCTAGTAATTTGAATTGAGAAAATCCGGTTCCAATCTTTTGAAAATGAGGACGATTCTGGTTCCTGATATTTGCTGAAAACATCAGCGTTTCCGATTCGGTTTCGATTCTGTAAATAAATAAATAATATTAAATTATTGAAAAACATTTATGTCTGGAAAAAAAAAAAACTAAAGTTCTAATGGTGAATTCAGTATTAATACATATTTCTACGAGATATGAGTTCTAGTTCATGACATTTTTTCCCCAAAGAAACATCCATGAAACCATGTGACCATTCACAAATTGGGGCCTTTACCAGAGCTCATTCACCGTGAGGCGTCAACTTACATAAGGCTTGAGGGACTGTCCTAAAAAATCACATCCCAAGAGGCAAGAAGGTTTGAACCCATCATCATTTTGTGGCACAAAAAAGTCACACTCTGAAGAAAAAGTATGAACACTGCATTGGGAACTTGGCTTGAAGTCCAGAATGCATAACACAAATGCCTTTTAATACTCCACAACACAGCCTAGATGAGAAGGGGGGGTGGCATTGACTCCTACACCTACAAAACAAGACCTAGACCCGCCTATCAACCAGCTTTGGTCGTAGGTCTAGCATGGATAAGCACCACCTATCAACCAACCGGGCCGGTGGTCGATTGTGGATAGGCACCACCTATCAACCAATGGTGGTCAAGTGATAATAATAATATAATATATGACTCATTCGGAAGGAAGCGAAAAATAAATATAGACGCCTCCTGAAGGAAGCGTAAATTATGGTGTCACCACAAGGGCTACTACCTTCCAGCTGAAAGGTGGACACCTTCATGACACCAGACCGTGATTTGAGCCCACAACCACATCCAACGTCGTATGTGCCCATTACCACTGGGCTACATGCTGGTTGTCTCCAAAGAAGCATAAGTTATGGTGTCTCTTGATCCCCAAGGGCTACTACCTTCCGGCGGTAAACCCTAAGACTCAGGCTCTGCCCTCCTCACTATAGGGGGCTTAAACTGGTGAACCTCCTTGCCCTAGTTCTTTACCCTACACTTAAACAACCTATGAAAAATAAATAGATGTTTTTTCAGGTTTATTGTTCACACACAGCCATATGCAACTAGCCGCTTGTTTTGACAATGAATAGGCTAGTAATATATAAAGACTAGCTCATTCTTGAACCTCCTAACTCCTAACCTTCAATCTGTCAAAGACCACACATATCACCAATATGAGAGAACCATCCAGCATGAGTTTTAGAGGTGACAAGGAGAGCCGGCTAATTCCTGTGAATAGAGAGAGGCAATAACAATGACCTAACTTCTAACTTCATCCCTCAACCATGAAGCACATGCCCATGGAGAAAACACTCCACGACAAGACCTTACCAAAACAACTTAGTGAAGGGGACCTATAAACATCGGTTGATTGAGTGTTAGACATGCATCTTTGCAGGCTCACCTATCACAAGCACCCCATCCCACCTCAAACTTTTTCAGTCCTACTAATGCAAGCCACACAAAAAGGATGGAGAATCAATGTACACGTAAGAATTTAGTGTCATGTTCGTTGGGCTTTACTCATATGAAAAACTTGAGTGGTTTTTTAGTGCAAAAACGATAATTGGGCCCCGATTGATAATAAAAGGTTCTTGTTAATGGAGAACACTAGGAACAATAATATACAATGTCTCCCAAAGGAAGCGTAAAATATGTTGTCTTTTCATCCCTGAGCACTACTACCTCCCCACAGGAAGGTGGACACTAGGAATAATGTAAGAACTTAATGCACAAACATGTGCAATATCTGACATGGCGGACGCCTTCATGACAGGGAGCCCTGCCGGAGAACCCAACGTTGCTGGAATTTGGTGAAAGTACAATCATACGGCTACATTAGCCCACATGCAATTGCCAGTGGGGCTATGCTATGGCCACCTTTTATTCGGACAGCTTGCTAGATGTCCAATTTCTTTGCTTAATGTTTTTTTGGAAACGATTGCGTATGTATCAATATAGTTTGCTTGTTCTTTTGTTCGTTTTGTTTTGTTTTTAGCGTTGAGATCTCCCAGACCGCGGGCCCCAGTGTTTGGTACAGTTGCGATGAGGAGGGTGCAGTGACCTGGTCTCATAATTTTTGGACATGCGGTGTGGGAGGTGTCAAGTACCTTTGGTTGCTGGGAATTCGTGAAAAATAGCAAAGTGGGCTTTCCTGGAACAATTATTGGCCCTTCATTTGTCTTTTGTGCACATGGACATAGCTGAAAATTGGGCTTTTGTAAAATACTGGTATTCACAATATTGTTTGTAGTATTGTTGAGATCTCCCAAACCCCTGGGGGATTCTGGCCACGCTTTATGTATAGTTGGAAAACCCTCGATGAGTAAGGGTGCACGGACTTGGTTTCACAAAATTGGTCACTAAATTTTTTAACTAAATCACAAAATCAAGTGTTGGAAAGACAGTGGAGGTTGCACTTGTGCTTAGATGGAGACCATAATTTTGGTACCATTGGAAAGCCATTGATGAGTAGGGGTGCATCGACTTGGTTTCACAAAATTTGGACCTATAGGTCGAGATTTATAGAAATATGAATAATTTTGGTCGCTGAAAATTCAACAGTTACAATATTAAGTTTTGGAATGACACTTGAGGTCGGACTTGGGCCTCGACATGGGAGACACACTTGAATACATATGAGATTGCACTTGGGCTTAGATGGGCCTTAACATATGGGACGCACTTGGAGACATAGGAAATTGCACTTGGTCTTACATTTCAATTCTTCATACATGGGCCAATGGCACATGCTACCCTAGTCAATATATGAAGCGAGGTAGTTTAATGTTTGTTTGGTTTGTTTTGTAGCGTTGAGATCTCCCAAAGAGTGGGGCCTAGCCCTGGTGCTTAGTACCGTAGGAAAGCTCTCAATGAGGAGGGGTGGAGGGCCTTGGTCCCATAATTTTTCGATCTGCGCTGTGGGAGATATGGAATTTCAAGTACTTTTGGTCGTTGGAAATTCGTGAAGCAAAGTGGCTTTCTTGGAAAAATGATTGGTCCTTCACTTGTCTTTTGTGCCCGAGGACATAAATGTAAATTGGTTTGTAGTGTCATTGAGATCTTCCAAAATGCGGGGGCGATCTCCCAAACCGTGACACGATTTTGGTACTGTTGGAAAGCCCTCGATGGGTAAGGGTGCACCAACTTGGTTTCACAAAATTTGGATCTTATGCGCTAAGAGTTATGGAATTATGAACAATTTTGGTCGCTAGAAATTTAACTATATTGCAAAATCGAGTGTTCGGAGGACACTCGAGGTCGCACTTGGGCCTTGAAATGGGAGACGTATTTGGATACATAGGAGATTGCACAATGGGCTTATATGGGCCTCGACATAGGAGATGCACATGGGATATGCCTTTTGATACACATGAAATTGCACTTGGTCTTAGATTTCAATTGCTCACACATGGGCCAACGGCACAGGCTACCTAGTTAACTCTTCAGGCCCACTGGACGACCAAGTTTTATAGGAAGTAGATTTTTCTATGCATTTTGTTGCATATGTTAATATTTTTCAATGATTCCAATTGCAAATAATTTTCTAGCAGCATGGCCAACCCTCTTACATCGAAAGCAATAAATTCCAATGAATTATCTGACCTGTAGATTTTCTAGAAAACCCATGGGTCATGAATTTGAGCATGCAAGAAGGGCATGGAGAGTTGAGTTGCATGGGCCCACTTCAGAGCCCTTGTTTGTCAATTATACCATTGGATTTAGAGTTGGCTTTGTCCCGCAAGGCATCTTAGAGGCATCTTGCCTAGGCGGAGAATGGAGAACTATGGTTATCCATTTAGCCTAGTCTATGGAGGGTTGATGGGACCGCGAGGGATAAGAGGCATTGTGGAGACATCTTGCCTAGGGGAGAACTAGGCTTATATATAGACCCCTTCCAAAGGAGCATAAATTAATGACTGATTTTAATTTTTTCTTAAAACTACTATAGGGTTGAGATAAATATCTATGAAAAATTCCAAAAATTATGGTGTCTCTTCACCACAAGGGCTATTGCCTTCCAGTTGAAAGGTGGACACCTTCATGACACACCAGACCGTGATTTGAACCCACAACCATATCCAACGTCATATGTGCCCATTACCATTTGGCTACATGCTGGTTGTCAAAACCACCAAAATCACCTAAGGAAAGAGCAAGGACAGAGCCTTTTGTGGCGGAGCCACTTGTTTTTACCGGACTCTTAATGTATTGTAATCCACACCCTCACCGAAGATAGAGTGAAACATTTAATTACAAATGAATTAATTTTTGCAATGGGTTCACCTTGAATTGCTAAGCTATGGAGAGCATTTTGACCCCCCATAAGCAGATACAAAGGACCTTAATAATTAAAAAGACTGTTTGGCTTGAAAGTTTTACATTACTTAGTTAGGATACCATACCACATTTCTATGTGAGAGGTAGGCGCAGTAAAAATCATACCCTCACTCAAAGAGCTTTGTCAAAGCTCAAGTTTTCCCTCATCACTAAGCCACCGCCATCGCCTTAAAGAGCTCGCCCAGGCGTCGCTCACAGGAGCCATAAACACTCATCATACTTTGCAAAATCCGTAAACAAGAACTCCCCCACTAAAACACTAAAATCTCTTTTGGCGCGTAGTGAATTTCTCCACAATTTGCTGGGCGGATGTATGTGGTAGGCAAGGTGAATATGACAAGGCTCATATGTTTGGACCTAATATGGTAGGTGTGGAGCGTCAATTAACTTGCCATAGGTTACTTTTCTAAAGGCTGCTCACAGGCTACCCAACCTTCCATCTGGAAGGGATTCCACACATTGGATTTTTTGCTATTTGCGACCTTTTTTATTTTGGGAAATACTTATTTTTAGGAATAAATAAACAGGGGGCAGGCCAACGGAAACTATATTTGGAATTATTTAGGGGAAAATTAAAACCCCATTTCCAGAAAGAAATTGGTTTGTTGTTTACAAAATGGAGCAGCACTAATATTTTCAATCAAGTTGGGAAGGCCCTCCAATTTTTTTTTATTGAAACCATCCATGTAAAATAAACCCCTCGCATGGGGTTTACCTCTAATTCTGCTCCGCCCCATTATTTCGTAGGGCTTATTCAATGGCCCACCCTTCTGAACATGGGGTCACCTGGCATGGTGCATACTGCATACATTGCAGAAGGGCGGGCCCCTGTTGCATCGTCATCGTCAGGTACCCGCACAAGACATTCTTGAAACCATTCCACTTGCGCTTCTTTGCGCTCATCTCTCACCTGCCAAGCAGCGTTTGCATCAGAGAAGACAACTGATACAATAGATCTCTGCAGATGCTGCATGTTGCAGCTTTGGATTCCGTTGAGAATCCGTTCAGAACTGTGTTGTTGAAGTGAAACTAGGAGGCCACTGGGTGGCCGCTTCGGGCATTAAGAGTGACCTGCTCATGACATGTCAGTGGAGTTCTTGGTCCAAGAGCTTCCATGCTGCAGTCTGCAAATCTAGATTCAAAGTTGCATCACTCAAATCGAGGGAGAGTTTGGGGACAAGAAATTCAGCTGTATCACCAACTCTCTGCAAATGACAGGGAAAACCCACATCCACTCTGGATTAAAAAAACTCTGCAGTTGATTCTTGCTGGAATAGGGCTAGATTCAGATTGGTGACTCCCATGGAGTATTACTATGAAAAAGAGGCTACAGCTCTCAAACATGAGGCATGGGCTCTTCAGGGAAATAAGAACTCATACAGGAGAGTATCTGTAGCATCCCTTTCAACCATTTGCATCATGTCCTGATTCGTACCGTGGTTTGAGGGGCTATCAGATGCATTACACAAAGATTTCATAGGAGCGCCAACTTTTCATAGTGAGGTCTTTGCGAGAAAGCTTCCCATAGAGGCCATGCTTCATGGGCTTCAAGTTGGAGGTTTGCTACAGAAATCCATGAGTTGGAATACATGCCCAACAAAGGTTAACACCCACCCATGCCTGACTATCCTGCCCTATCGATGGAAGTCCCCAAATAATCTGCCTCTGCAATTCTGCACCATTTATATCTGACAATGGTACTGACTCTTTCACCATTTAAAGTAGAGTTCATTCATCCAGATGATGCACAAAATGCGGGTAAATGCTTAAGATTTACACCTGGTGGTGGGGACCTTATACTGGCGCAATAATGGTTGCCAATTCTTTCTGGTCCCCCAGGGACAGATCACACCTGACAATATACAGGAATTACAGATGATACAAATCAGAATCATTTTACAAAATTCCCCAACCGAACCTGAGCTGTTCCCATCCGGTGAGTCATCAAATGCACATTTGATGGTTGCACAAAATCGCTTTCACAAGACCTGATCCATCCCACAACCGATCCTTTACTATCAGCAACTACATCAAAGGTGATACACAGCACAAGCCATGTAACATCAAAAAATCGACCATGGTCAACCAAAGACTCCCATACATTTAGGTCAAGATTTGGTCCTATTTGTCAACCTCCATTTCATCTTGCTCCCCTATCTCTCCTGGGCATTCGGTGTCATTACTTGACACAAAAAGAGTGGTATGAGTCAAGAGTGAACAAAATACAAAGACTCTTCAAATCTGTTCAGAACCAGTAGTCACCTTTCCTTTCTTGTTCAGTGAGCCCATAATTGCCTGTTGAGCTTCGTCAATCTCTCGGTCCTGTGTCTGTCTCAGAGCAGCAGACTTCTTTCTTTTCTTCTTCTTCTTAACCACATTTTTGAAGAAAGATTGTTGCTCCATTTCACTTTGCTGGAGCTTCCTGTTTTCAGTTGGATTTTTGGCAAGTTCATCAGACAAGTATTCAATTGTCCTCCTCTTCTCCTTGAGCAACTCTTGGAGCTTAGAAATCTCCCTTGACTTCAATTCCACCTCGCTTTCTTTGACCTGTTTGAAGATGTGGATCTCAGCTCCCAGTTGCATAAGTGCAGTCTTCAACCTTTGGTTTTCCTCTTTCAGCTCCTCAATCCCTAAGGCAGGAGATTGCTCCTGAGCAGCTGCTCCCTTCTCATCGACAAAGGTAAAAAGGCGCACCCCCATGAGTAGCTGCCTCTGAAGAGCTTCCCTGTCCTTGAACCATCTGTCCTTAGCTGCTTGCAGATCCTTACCTGCCAGTGCCTCGTCCTCTAGTTCCTGAATTTGAAAGTCCCTTTTTTCAACCTCCAAGGCCCTCCTTTCAAAGACACCTGCTGGGGTGTCTTCAGTACTGGATCGCAGCACCTGTTCTTGCTGCTGTGATTGAGTTAGCCCATCCCATTGTTCTCCCTCTTCTTCAACTGTCTTGTCCATTACCAATCTCCCACTTGCTGAAGTAGTGGTCTCTGGTGACACTCCTGGATCTCTGATGGGCTCAACTTTGTACACATTTCCTTCTCTAGTTTGTAACTGAGGTTGGCCTCTTTCAGACCCTGAAGTTCCACCAAAGGTTATAACAGCATGCCCTTGTTTCTCCCTTGCTGCGAATAGTCCCAATGCCAGGTCTTGCTCCAACCTTGCTGGTTGTGGCGGGGAGAATTGGTCTTCAGTCCGACCGACCACTCCACCAGGAAAAGTAATCTTGTTCTTAGGTGCATGCTGGATCTGTGATCTATCCTCATTCACTTGCTTACGTCCAGCTTCTTTCCTGGCTTGTTGTTGTTCTTGTTGTTCTTGATAAGAGGCATGTTCTCCCTCCATTTCTACCACTGATTGAGTACCTCGGTCTTGTGATGCCTCCATTCCCCTCTTAAGTACATCATACTCTGTCCACAGTCTCACAAAAGCATCCCCCCTCGTTATGAGTCTGCTGGTAAGCTTTGATGTTTGCACTAAAGCCCCTTTCAGATGCTCTGAGAGAGATTGGATCAAATTTTCCTGCTTGGCAGGCCCGGAGCTCCTGTAATGTTCTGTCAATACCTTGATAGTCTTGTGGAACTTAATAAAGTCCGTCAAAATTTCGACATGCACAAGGTCTTTTCCTTGCTTCCATCTCCCTAGATCTGCCAGTATCATGTCAGAGACTTCCTGACTCCAGTTGACAAACTCACCCTTCCTCAGCTCAACATAGGCTGCAGATGCCAGCTTCCAAGATACCATGCTTCTTGCCAAAGGTCCAAATGTTCTAATATGCATCCTCTTTACGTGCTTGTGCAGACCTCTATCAGTGCACGTTCTAAGGATGAGCCCATTGGGGCTGTGACCAGGAAAGAACCACTTTAATTCTTCCTTCGCCTCTGTAACTGTCTCTGCAGGGGTCTTTCCTGAAGATGGCAGGCCCAGTGCTTTTGCCACAGTTTGAGCGTCCACCTTGTACACCACACCTTCACAAACCATGGTCTTTGCCTTCAGATCCACACTGGTAAGATTGTCCAAGTCCACCTGTAAGACACGTAGGTCTTGAGCTACAATGCCAAGCCAGGGCTCTTCCATAGCAGAGGCCAAGTTCACACTCCCTTGCTCCAAACGTGGGTTACACCCTGCTGCTAACTCTGAATTCTGCCCGGAGGTGTTTTCTTTCATTTGCGTGATTGCTTGTGAGCTGGCCATCTTTCGGAATGTTGGGAGTGGTCTCGGGGACCGAGCCCTTGAAGCCCGCTGATCAATTTCACATTGAAAATCGAACACAAACTGCACTGCAAATGTGACAACCTCACCAATGTCCCCAGCTTAGTAGGATAAAAGGAAGAACGCCGATGACAGAGTGCCACCACAGCAAAGAGAGCAGTTGATCAACCAAACAACCCAGCTGACTACTCATTCGGAACCGTGAGACGGGCACAACACTGAATGAACGAAATTGCTCCCCCTCCACACGACGCAAAATAGAGTGTGCCCCTTTGAATTGTTCCGGAGACAGTACTATACATCTGTTTACGAGGGCCAGCATCCCAACAGCGACCACAAGCTACCCCTAAGCAAATCTCTCGCCACAATGTAACGAATCAATGTAAAGGTAAGCATTCAGGTTGAGAACGTGATCTCCTTGCAACGCCATCCAGCAGGAAAGAGCGGGACCTAATTACAAAGAAGATTTCATTTCCTTGATCTCAATTCTATCAACTCAGCAGCAATTTGAGGTAACCAGAAGGCAGGGCTCAAGGGTTTAGGGCTGGGAGCTTGCCTCGGTTAGCAATTAATCTCGTCTATGTTGGTATGGAGAATCTCACTGAGAAGAAGAGAAGAAGTGGACGAAAGGGATACAATCGTCGATGACGATAGTGACGGAGATGCCTGCGATGCACGACAACATGCTAACGAGGAACAGTCGATCCTGAAAGGAAGCCGAGGTCAGGAGCGAGGAGTGACCAAGGACAAAGCAGACGGCCTAGAAGTGGTCAAGGCTTGCTGTGGCCTTCAAGTATCATACAATTCTAATAAGGTCTGGTATTCATATGCTTGCTTTCCCGTTGTTTCTAGCTGATTTTGTGCTACTTTAAATTGAGTTAATGGTCTTTAGAGTCAAGAGATGGTTAGGTGGGGAAGATTCCGACATGGAGGAACAAAGGTATAGAGGTATGTAGCTCCGCGCTCGTTGGTTTTGAACTGTGAGCTCCATAATTTCATTGACAAAGCCCGGCAGAGTTTGCACCATTGGGCACTTCATGGTCATACCAGGGTTGGAGAGGAAGCTGAGTGTAACCGCGGATCTTGATCTCCTTCCATGAGTTCCTTCTCTTAAAATGAGAAAGAGAATGTACTCATAAGACGTTGTCTGCCGTAGGGGTGGCCCCTGTGCCCAGTTTTGGGCGGAACAAGAGGGAGCATCTACACCTTGGTCAATATCAAAGAAGTTAGATTTCTGTCCACTAGCCCAGAGGAGAGAGGTAATTGTTAACATCTATTTGTTGTCGCCATACTGTGGGATGCCCTGTTTACACCTACCAATTTTTCTCCCAGGTCGACAGTTATGGAAATCACATTGCCCATGGAAAATCTGTAACTTCCAGTGCAAGCAATTGAGCTCTCTTCAATGCACAGGACTAATTATCATGTCTGTATCAGATTTGACAGACATTGTTGGCCACAAAATGCCCCTAACACTAAGGGGCAAGAGAGATGTATTCACTGACTGGCAGGATAGTCCTCCGGGACATCAACCCTCTGGAGCAGTCGTCTACCGGGCTATGGAAACTCAGGCCAGAAACGCCATAGTTCTAGTGCACAGCAGGGGATTGAGTGCTTCAAGTGCCAGGATGGACATCATCCTAGTCTAGAATGAACACTTGTAGCATCCAGAGGCTTTCTGGGACAATAGTGTGGAACAACCTAAGGTGTATCAAAGAAACAGGCCTGAAAATACGGGCTTATGAAGCCAAGTGACTAGGTATTTCTGATCTTTGTACCCGAATCCCTCTGACAAAGGGGCCTCTTTGGGAGTATTTCCCTGGAAGCACTAGCAGAATAGACACTGAAGGGATCATAAGCTGGCAGGTTCTAATGTTCTTTCAGTTTTTTCATGCAGGTCAAGCAATGAGCATAGAACTTGTCCGGCAGGATTTCTTCTCAGATTGTTCACAATGGTGGGACATGAGGTTTGAAAAGGTGGCTATCTTCACTTAGGACACAAAAGAGGTTGTCAGGGAGGGCTTTTGACTTATGAGTGGTGTGATGCTGTTTGGGACTGGATTGTATCCCCGGTTGCTTAAATGAATCACGATTTGCGCTTCATTGTGAAAGAGCAGAAATTGCAGTTTTCACTACTGCTATGTATCAGTAGATTTGTGCGAAATTAGGGTGCCCATAGTATTTGATGGAGCTTTGGTGATTGGAACTTGGAGCTGGGGTTGAAGCTATAGCTGCTCAGCTGTGCCACTTGTGCTTGTCACAGAAAAGTCCAAGATCACAACACTTCAGCCATAAGCACACAGACGAGGTCCTTTGGATCAAGAGTTGGTTGAAGCTTCCATGGCTGAAAGCACAGCTACCTACCATGATAGATGGTAGAGAACAATATAGTGGTGGTTCTAATCTCAGTGTACACCCTGGAGCTCCAGGCCGAGAATACAATGGGTATTGTTTTGGTGATAATGCAATGGTTGCAACTCAAAAAGGTTGGTGCAGTTCATTCCCAAAGTAGGTGACTACAGTTGTTTTGTAAACCTGTTGACTGTAGAAGAAGCCTGTCTCGTGAGGAGATTTCTCTTTAAGGCAGTCAGGAGGTTTGAGGTCTGTAAGTTTGAGTATGAGGCATGTTACTCAAGTTTTGAGTCAGGCAGGATTGCAGGGTTGAATCAGGCCCAGTTGTTTATTGGACATCAGACTGACGGCAGGGATAACACCTCCACCATGACCACTAGTTTTAAAAGAGGAGCAAGAGAGGAAGTCAACAAGACATCTTCTCGCACTTGTGGATATGTGAAGACTCTTTGTAAGGCAGCACGACTAAAAGAAGCGCTACTTATTTTGAATCAACAAGACATTCGGGCAGACTCCGGTACTTATGTATGTCTGTTGCAGGAGTGCATCAACATGAAAGGTCTAGCAGAGGGAAAGCAAGTGCATGCCCATATGATCCAAAGTGGATTCAAACCAAATATCTCCCTACTCAACACCCTTGTCAACATGTATGCCAAGTGCGGGAGTGTGGTGGATGCACGCCAGGTGTTTGACAAAATGGCCAAACGAGATCAATTTACATGGACTACAATGATAGCAGGGTATGCCAAACACGGGTGTGGTAGGGATGCTTTCAATATGTACATGCAAATGCAACAGGAAGGAGTGATGCCCAACAAGGTCACATTCGTTTGTATTCTGAATGCATGCGCCAGTATAGGAGACCTGGAAAAAGGTAAAGAGGTCCATGCTGACATTTTGAAAGCTGGAATTGCGTCATATACAAATTTGGAGACTGCCCTTGCTGACATGTATGCTAAATGTGGGAGCATGAAGGATGCGCGTAGAGTGTTCGACAACATGATTCAGCGAGATGTGGTCTCCTGGAATGCCATGATCGCAGGATATGCGCAGCATGGGTATGGTAGCGAGGCTCTTGAGATCTATGAGCAAATGCAAAGGCAACAGGTGACACCCAATAGGGTCACATTCACATGCCTGCTTAGCGCTTGCGCCAGCCTAGGAGTGCTGGAGACAGGCAAGCAGGTCCATGCTGAGATCAGCAAAAGCAGAATTGCAGTAAATATTATATTGGAGAATGCCCTCGTTGACATGTATGCCAAGTGTGGGAGCATGAAAGATGCCCATCAAGTGTTCCACAATATGGCTCAACGAGATGTGGTCTCGTGGAATGCCATGATTGCCGCATATGCTGAGCGTGGGTACGGCAGGGAAGCTTTAAAAATGTATGAGCGAATGCAACTGGACAGACTGACACCGGACAGAGTAACGTTCATTTGCATTCTCCATGCGTGTGCTAGCCTAGGAGACTTAGAAAAGGGCAAGGAGATACATGCTGACATCATCAAAGCTCGCATTGAATCATACATAAATTTGGAGAATACTCTAGTTGATATGTATGCCAAATGCGGTAGCATGGGGGATGCACTTCAAGTGTTTGACAATATGGCTGAACGAGATGTGGTCTCATGGAGTACGATCATCGCAGGATATGCTCAGCATGGTTGTAATAAGGAGGCTCTTGAGATCTTTGAGACTATGCAACAGGAAGGGGTGGTCCCCAACACCATCACATTTGTTTCCATCCTGAAAGTGTGTGCGAGCCAAGGGGCCCTGGAAAAAGGCAAGGATATCCATGCTGGCATCATCAAAATTGGATTTCTGCCAGATGTGATTCTTGAGACTGCCCTTGCTGACATGTATGCCAAATGTGGGAGTGTAAGTGATGCCCTTCAACTGTTTCAGGATATGGCTCAACGAAATGTGGTCTCATGGAATGCCATGATCAGAGGATGTGCTCAGCATGGGTGTGGTCTGGAGGCCCTGCAACTATTTGAACAGATGCAACAGGACGGCTTGAAACCAAATGGTATCACGTTCATCGCTCTTCTCTCTACATGTAGCCACATGGGCCTACTGGATGAAGGCCATCACTACTTCAATTCCATGATTCGAGATCATGACCTCACTCCTACATTAGAGCATTTTGGCTGCATGGTGGACCTTCTTGGCCGTGCAGGGCGATTGGATGAGGCAGAGGATTTCATTAACAGAATGCCAATCAACCCAGACGCTTCTGTGTGGAGGGCCTTGCTTGGTGCCTGCAGAATTCATGGTGATATGAAGCTAGCAGAACGAGCAGCAAAAAGCATTCTTAAGAGTGATCCGCAGGACGCCTCAGCTTATGTGCTTCTATCAAACATCTATGCTATGCCTGGCAGGTGGGATGATGAAGCAAAGGTGAGAAGAATGATGGATGGCAGGGGTGTCAGAAAGGAGGCCGGGCACAGCTGCATTGAGGTTGATAACGAGGTTTATACATTTGTTATGGAAGACAAATTGCATCCGCAAATTGAGGAAATTGGTGCTGGACTAATGGGCGGTTAAAGGAGGTCAGGTATGTGTCTGGCACACGCTTTGTACGGCCCAATGTGGAGGAGCAAAAGGAGTTTTCTTTTTGCCACCATGGTGAGAAGCTGGCAATTGCATTTGGTCTGTAGCACCCCCTGGGATGCCTATCCATGTCATCGAGAACCTTTGGGTGTGTGGTGACTGCCACACCACCAAGTTCATCTCAAAAGGTTGTAGGGCGAGCAGTTGTTGCACTGGATGCCGCAGAAGAAAGCGCAGTGCTGAAAGTCGTGTTTCCTGAAAGAGACTATTTTCCCCAACTTCCGTATGTTGCCTGTTTCCCCAGTAATCACCAGAAGAACAAATCCCATCTTGAAAGTGGTGGAAATGGGCGAGCTGGGCATGGTGATGTTCACAGCTCCATTGTGGTCACACGTCATATCTGAGTTCAGCTGTCAAGTCATGGAAACCCAATGTTGCAGAATTGTTGCTTACCAAGGAACAGTATGCATGAAGAGAGTCCCGATGTAAGGGGCTTTGATACCCCAGAAAGTGGACTATGAGGATCGACCCAACAGATTCAAGAAAGACCACGCACTGAAAAGGTGATCTTCTCTGGACTGCCTGGGGAACATGCAGCATCTTAACACCTTTAGCTTCTAGTTGACACGCATTGGTGAGGGCCTCAAATAGTCAGTGTTATTTCCCAAGAGTGCCACATGTGAGAGTCAAGCACACAGTTTTGCAGTCGTAATCACATGAGAGGAATTCTGAATGGCACAATAATGGATAGCCAGGTTGTGGTGGCAGTTAAGGTGGCTAGGCCAGGGCAACTACCAGGATCAGAGTCTAAATCTCACCAACTGCAAGCTACTTGCCCACAATCAGCTCCCCACTGGGGCCATGCTGACTGCACAGTCTAGGGTGGGGACTGGGGCTTTTGGAGGCAGGGCAGGGTGAACGCATCGCAGGCAGAGATTTGTGGAGAGGGCAGACACTTGAGGCTCCTCACATTTCGGTGTCAGCCTGAGGTGGAAGATAATGAAATTCAATGCTGATGTGCAGATCCGCTGAGACAACAAAATAGCTGAAACAAGGGTTGCATAGAGTGCCTGCAGTTCTGTCTTACCACCCCATTCTCCAAGGGAGCAATTGAATTGTTAATCTATGGTGTGGCATTCCTAGCTAGAAGCTAAGAAGAATCCCATCAAGGATTGTTAGAACAAGAGCTTAAACATGAGAATGAGCAGGACTTAAAATCCCAATGGACAACAAAACTTGACCTCAAACAGATTCCATGCATCGTTAATCTTAGAAGCCAGATGACAAGCCAGACCTGTGAAAGGGGAGGCATTCTACCATGCACCTTTATCCTGAACAATCTTCAGGCGTTTCTCCACTTCAATAACTGCAAACTGGTGTATCTTTCATGGAAGCACACTTAACTCTTCTGTCCACCATCACTCTGGGGACACAACTGATCCTCCTTTTGACAGAATTTGAATTGCATATAATGGTGTGGTAGATGAAAGGGTCTCCCTTGCATTCAACTGACTTTTGACAAAGAAAAGTAAGAATTCATTGCAGGGTTCTAGAAAAGAAACTGGACCTTGTCGGTCAGAAATTCAATGTTGTTTGGAAAGGGAAGCAGAAGAGCTTCAATGCAATCGAGCTGCAACATCTGTGACTGATGAAGGACAGTCACCAATTGCTTGTACCCATAACCATATGACCGAAGTAATCCAAAAGAAAAGGAAGCTAGCAGTTAAGAATCAGTGGCTTGCATCTGCTACAATTACAACCATTCTCTTCCCGAACAAAATTTTCTGCGCAAGGCAAAACCAATCCACCTTTTCTGTCAGAAGAAGCACTCTGATGAGCATCTCCTACTGGACTACACCGAGCTAACGATGATTAAATAAAGTATCACCCAAAACTGTGGCTCGATAAGCAACATTTCATAAACAGAGTCTTATATGTCCACTGTGCCCCCACGTCCTCACTCAAGATGTGCAGAAAAACATGAGGCAATGATATCTCAACTTTTTAAATCATGTGGAGAATCAATTGCAAGCACATTGACAGTTGCCAAGTACTAGCCAAAGACAACCTTTCTCTAAGACCCGAAACCTCCTTGGCAATGCCAGACAAATACAGGACTATGTTCAGTGGGTCTTGAGCCTTCCCTGAAAATAAGAAACCTTTCTCTTGCAAATCAAGGCTGCTTCTTGAAAATCACTGCCACAGAAACGAGATTTGAAGCAAACATTGCATTGATCATAATCAGACAACAACAGAAGTCAGACTGCTCTATTCTATCATTGACAAGTAGAACAGTTTAAGTACTTCAAACAAAGAGTTCTGCATCAGTGTCATTTGATAAGCCTTCACCTCCCTCCTTGTTCCTTCAAATGTATGATCTTCATGGGGAGAGCTATACAAATTTACAGGAAAATTCCTTAAGAGTTTCGGCTGTAGTAAGTTTGGTGAAACCACACTCACACAAATCCTGAATGTTGGACTGACAGAACAAGAACCCTGGAAAAGATGTAACTGACATCTCGTCCAGCATCCTCTTCACCATTGCCGAAAGCACTATTACAGTTGAGAGGGATATAGTTCACCAGGTTGGAAGATTTGCTTGGATACAGTTTATTGGCAAGAACCGTCCCGCAGGTGCTAGATGTGTGCCTGAAAGTGCCTATATGACTGTGACCTCCCTGACAAAAAAGGTTGACAACGTCTTATGAGTACATTCTATCAGAAGTTCTGTTCTGCAGTTATACACGTTGGTGGTTCAGCTAGTTTTGCAGTTGACAGATCAAAAGAATGTTGAGTCTAAATCTGACACCTCCTTGACCTCGTAATTATATATCCTTACCACTTGGAACTTAATGTGTAAAGTTTTGTCATGGTCCATCGTTTGTTGGACAAACTTTGCCTTTGAAGGGGCAGTTCCGCATACTTATTTGTTAGTCTCCATAAGTAGTGCTAAATGTGGCAGTGCTGTATGCGCCTTCTGAAGGCTTCTGATGGTCTGTCTCTTCATTTTGGTTAGTGAGGCTCCATAAACTCAGACCAAGTGATTTCGAAGTCATAAAGGCTTCCACTTATTGTACTTACAGCAGATTAGTTCTGAAGGGCTATAGAGCACCAATGCAGAAACAACTACACGCCTGCATTGTGGCGAACCATTTCTGTGAGAGCAGAAGATAGAACGACAGAGAAAGCATTTGTTGACGTGCATTGGTAGCTCAAACAGCTTGGGAGGAAAGTAGAACATGAAAGAGAGAAAAAAAAGAGGAGAGAGCTCAGATCATGGGCGAACGATTCCATACTCCCGCGGGAAGCTCAAAGAGCTAACTTACAGAGGGAAGCCAACAAAGGCAGTAGGGCCCCTGCACAAGCAGCCCGATATAAGGTTTCGTTTGATCCAGGGAATGAGAAATGGTACTTTATAACGTCATCGAAGGAAGTAATATAACGGAAGGAAGTAGCCCAAATATACCAGGCCCAAGGGTCCAACTTGGCTATTATTTTTCTACCGAATTATCCCATATCGTTTGGCACGAAGTGGGTATGTATCCGCACATATAAAGCCGCTCGGTGCAAAGACTAATATACTTACCTGGGCGGGATCTATTGGTGATCAGCAAGGTCAATGGCCTAGGAGAATCCGCACCATTGCACTTCGGTGGGGGTGATCCTAGCGTCTCTCTACGGAGGGCACGCACGTCGTAATTTGTGGCAAAGGGGGCTCGCGTTCGCGCGGCCCCCACGACTCAATCCTAACCCTGGAAGAACCGTAATTGTCTTTGTCCTTGCGGACATGACTTCCTAGGTAGGGTAAAGCTCCTATTTCTCCATTTCATGGAGATAGATGCCGTTGTAGTCATTACTTGGACATGCTGAATACCATCAAGAGGTATTTCTGGACAGGCAAACTAATTTAGTCTTTTGTTAACGTCTGTCTACTTCTCGGGCAGTTGTTGAAGTCTCAAAGGTAGTTATAAAACTGCCGTAGTTTATCCTTTCAAGATAGTATTAAAATTTGCGCAATCTTTTCTTTCACATACAACTGGGTCGCCCAAAAGCAGCACTGATGTACGTGTGGAAATGATAACGAATTTGAATGCTATTTTGATCATAAGTTATGAAGAGCACCATTGGACTAATTGTACACAATGTCCGATTTGATTTGTAATGAATTGCGGTTTAGACACAGAATTCCAAGCCTCTGCAGTGGGAAGAACATAATCTAGGACAAGAGAGGTGGTTCAAATCTTTGGTTGAATAAATCACCTTCCGCTCCGGGCCAACAAACCGACTCAACGTTTTTCTTGCAATGGATAACCATTTGTGAGTTTTCTCCTCGTCCTTGCCTTTTGAAGCTTCTAAGGAGCGACTTAGCAGTAAATCTTTCTTTGCGCGACTGCGCAATACGTTCCTGTGCAATGATGTCACATCTTGGATTTGGTGCACTCGAGTTGATGTGAATTTCATGTGTGCTGACAGACTAGTTTCTACTAGATTAGACAGGTTGAGATGCATCAAACATGGGCTTTCCGCTTGGACACTAGATGTGTAATAGTTATGTCTGAATTTTTCTTTTTATGACTCGCAACTTCTGGTCTACAAATCTTCATTGAATGTGAGCTTGCCCATGGCAATTTGAGCAGAAATTGGTCAACTTGAAGCTGGTTAATAAGGGGCCTTATTCCTACTTATCCATACATGACTATCACAAGAGGTTTACACTAGACATAGGATGGGAGCTAACCGGAGGGCCCCGCGGTCAAATCCACACCCCTGCCTCCCTCCTGTATGCTTCACGCCCATCCGAGGGTCCCACGCTCCATGTTCCCGCTCCGCCGACCCCCTGTTATTGCTCCCTGCTCCTCTGCTCCTCTGTTCTCCGCTCCCCTGCTATTGCTCCCCGCTCATCCGCTCCCCTGTTCTTGGAGCGGCGAAGCAGTAAAACAGGGGAGCAATAGCTACACAAGGGAGCCGGGAGTAGTAACAGGGGAGCAATAACAGGGGAGCGGTGGGGAGCAATAACACAGCGGAGCAGAAACAAGGGAGCGGGTGGGCACAGGGGAGCGAGGAGAACAGGGGAGCAGCGATTCGGAACAGGAGAGCGGAGATCCGCTTCAGGGACTTAGTAAATTTTTGGAGATGCAAAAAACTAATGGTACCTTAGTCAAATCCTTTCACATACGATTTCCATCGTGCCATGGGCGAGATTTGAACCCAGCACCCCCGCAATCTGATCTACTGACAACTGATTTCCTGTGATTGCATCTGACGGTTTGGGAGCCTTCTTCTTCCAAACTTTGGGTGTAGGACCTGTTACATTGCAAATTGTGTATATAGACTAATGACAACTCCCATACTCGACTGTACTACCAGAGTCTTCAGGTGTCGAGACCCTACTATTTGGATATGATGGAGCTGACGACTTGGCATTGAGGACTTTGCCACTGGCCAGGCTACCCCCAAACCACACACTTGATGCTAAACCAAGCAGGTATGGTGGTACGTCCATATTACCAGGAGGTAGTGCCAGCAGAATAATGTAGGTTCTCATTCGCAGCCGATGCAGTGCATTTGCAAAATCCAGGTCCCAGGATATGAGAACATGCTGGAGGGGGGTTGTCAAGTGCCCAAAATATCATGTCCACCAACATGGTCTTACCGACTCCCTCCTTTCCTGGGCACCACCCACAGTCCATCCTGTATAAGGATCACACAATTGGTGATTCACAATACGAAGTTCCACTTGCAACATTGTTTGGACAAGTTACAAGCCGCAACATCCTGCCAACCTTCCAAGCCCCTATATCCTTGGCCAGGTGGTCTGATGCAAGTACTACCAATTCCTAGACTCATCCCGACCAGGTGGATCACTTGTGGAACGCCCTGTAGTGAGGGTGTTGTCCTTATGTTGACTGATAATTCCAACAGACAGCCCAATCGTTCTAGGGTACTGAACCACTCAGTAGGTGTCATAGAGAACCAGGCAAACATGGGAGGTTATGTGGGTCACAATCTCATGAGTGAAGCAGACACTGGTTCCACCCAGTTTGCTACTTTGCAGACCAATCAGCAGCGAACTAGTTGGCAGCCCAGGAGGGCTCAAGGCCAAACTATCACAAGAGTCCAACCTCAAGCTAAGTAAAGGAGACAATTGTCATGTATAATTTACCTCTTGCTGGTTTTGGACCATTTTATTTTCTTATTACCAGAGCAGGAATACGGAATGTAAGCTCATGAATCCATATACCACTATAGGACGTTCATTTGACTAATTGTTACAACGTAAATTTAATCATCGCTGATCGATAAGCAAATTATGTTCCATGTTTGGCAACACATATGTAAGAGGACACAGTCAAAAGACAAACCGGTCAGGACCAGTGTTGGACTGGTATCAAGTTTTTTACATACCAGACTGGTGGTACCAGGCTTATCACAAAACTTTCATACCAGTCCGGTCTATATAGTGGTGGATGTATTTTTTTTCCAAATACTGGTATGAATATGAGTGTCATGACCACAATACCAGCTGGTATGAGATGTCAACCCTGGTATCATTCCAAAGCCATCTTGAGTTACAAATTTATCAAGTGGCAAGTATCAAATGAAAACAAATAAAATATACATAAAGAAGTAGATATACTTAAGTACACATATATAGGCATATGTACACATAAATCAATTCAGTATACTTACCAGAGTAAATGAGGAAGACGGTGGGGGAGTACTGGTATTGTGGCTGGTATGAAAGAACTGACACCAGCCTGGTCTGGTATATGACCAAGTATTCTCCCAAATGATACCAGACTGGTCTGGTATCTAATACCAGTGCATATACCAGTATTATATACCAATATTATATACTAGTCCTTCACCTATATACCAGTCCAACTCTGGTCGGGACGTGGTGCAAGTCGATGCCTGTGCTTGACAGTGCTGTTTGAATGACTTTTGGCAGCGACTGTATGTCACCATATGTAGAAATCGAGACAGACCCTTTCAAATTGGCTTCAGCCAGCGATAAGCTTACGTTGTGGGCTATGACATTGGGTTCAGCCCCTCCAGGCACAGGACAATTCTCTCTGTCCCGCCAAACAGATATCTTTGATGTACTCGGTGTGTAGGCGCTCCCCTTTTCCATCTCGACCTCCCCCGCCCAAGCCACTAGAACCAAGATTAGGAAAGCCTAAATAATATTCTCCACTCTTGAATAAGTAATAAAGGACAACATCCGAGGCCCTAAGTCAATATCATCGCAAGGGTTACCATCTGCGTCTGCGTTTGGCTTCTCGTTCTAATCCACTAGTGAATTTTCAAGTGTGCCACGGCATGCAGGAAGCCAATCTGTGAATAAACCCTTCGAATTCCAAATCTCTTCTGAACCTCCATATACTTTGTTACATGAGCTTGGATTTAGTTGTGAAATTACCATTCGAGTCAAGTTCAATGCATAGTTGTCTTATTCATTAAGAAAATGGAGGTTCAGATACCCTTAAGCAGCCACAAACATTCTGACCGTGGTGTTCAAAAATGAAATTGGATTGTGCCTTCAAGAAGAGCATGCAAGTAGCAGTATCATTGCAAACAGACTGGCATCACTACAGTGGAGGAATGTAAGACTTGCTTCTGTTATACAATTAGACCGCCCATAATCGTCATTGACTGCGATACTGATCTCCTTCAGGATCTACTCAAGGCTTGCAAATGCAGCTCACCCATGTTTGAATGTGGTGAGTGTTTTATGTGTCGCATACAACCTTCATCTTTCAACCCCCTGATCTGGCTTCCCGAGAGATTTTTTTTCCGACATCTACAATCGTGTTAGGAAATGATTCACTGTCTAACTGGGGTACTGGATTGGGGATGTGCTCCTTCGATCAGTCTGGTCTTTGAACTGCTGTCTGAGGTTGTGTGACCCACTCCTTAAGTGCATCAGCTGCCATCCGGTCAGCCCCTACGTTGTGCTGGCGCGGATATGACACTGTGTCATCAAGGGACGATTTCGTTCTCTATTCTTGGCTTTCAACACCTCAGTATGGAGCAACTTGAAATTGGTGGACACAAGCAAAGCAGCTGAGGGTTTAGAAGGTCTACACCTGTGATCACCTGGCCCTTCCTTAGCAGATGACCTTACTTGTTTAAAGCACCCTTACCCTTTTGATCTCGTTTCCACTGCTCATAGATGGCAGGTAAGTCTGGCTGCATGGGGCAAAACCTGGTCCAGTGCTCAGTGCTCTTACAAATCAGGCAGGCTGCTCATTCCTGATAATCTAAACCAGTATTGGTTTGACCTCTATAACCTGTCTTCTTTTCACCATCATCAGAAGTCCGCCAATGACTTTCAGCTTTGAAAGCCTGCAGCTTTGTCCTCACGGTATCCTGCACATTTCTCACAACAGCAGGCAACAACTTTAGGCAGCCCTCATCCCCATCAATACCAGTACATGTATCAACATCATGCAACATGACTTGAGACTTTTTGGTAGGAACTAAACCCCTCTTTGCTGCCTTGATGCGAGCTCTCCTTGTCCGTTTTGTATGAGGTTTTCTCCAAAAACACCTGTTCAGCTGGTGGTAACCCTTTGATGAAGGAAATCTTGGTGACCAAAGGCCTCTCAGCCACCACTGGCACTGCCTTGCATACTGAAGTCCCGATTTCTGTCACTGGGATGCAGCATGCACTTTTCCCAATCCGTGACGGTGTAGGAAGAGATGAAACGGTGATTATAACTGAGATACACAGCTTCGCCCTGCAGATGCCAGAGTGACTGAGCCACCTTCAGCCAAAATGCAACGTGGGTCCACAAATTGCTGCCAATCAGTGGGCTTTGCAATGGGAGTGAGCAACGGAGTATTATACAGGGGAGTGCGAGCCTTTCTACCATAGAGTAACTCAAATGGAGAATACCTGGTGGTAGAGTGCACAGAGGTCCGATAAGCAAAAATCAGAGTGGGTAGAGTAGTATCCCAATCACCCAAGAGTGACCCTCTCTTCTCAAGCATGGCACACATGGTATGATTGAACCTTTCAGTCAAGCCATTGCATTGAGAATGATAGGGTGCGTTCGAATGATGCTTAACACCCAAATTAAAACACACAATCTGCATGAGCTTATTACAAAATTCAGAGCCTTGATCGGTGAGGATCTCCTTAGGATAGCCATGGCGTAAGATGACCTCGTTGAAGAAGAACTATGTCACTGTGTCTGCATCCTTAGCAGCCAAGGCTTGAACCTCCACCCACTTAGATAGGTAATCAGTTGCCACAACAATGTAACAATGTCCCTTAATCGTAGGCTGGAGTGGCCCAACAAGATCTAGGCCCACTGATCTGGCAAATGGGTCAGACACCGGAATGGGTTGCAAAGCAAGGGAAAGACGGGTCCTAAGAAGCAGTGTCTAAGAATGGCACTCCACACACCAAGAGATAAAGTGTGTAACATCTTGAACCATCCCTTTCCAATGATACCTCTCTTGGAGCCTCTTCCAAGTCTTAGTGATGCCCAAGTGACCAGCAAAAAGCAGAAGAATAATGCAACTCAAGCAACTCTGGAACTGAATCCCTATTCGGAACCTCCATAGCATGGGTCTGACCTTCCAAGGCAATCCTCATGAACAGTTTACCTTCATGTGCCTCACAATGGGGAAAATGATAGTTAATCTGTCTTTGAGTAGCCTTGGATATGCCTGGAAGTTGAGTGTCGGTCATGCACTTATGGAGTAGAGCCAAATGCAAGTGATTCTCCATACCTGTACACTTAGCAAGACCAGCGAGCAGTGGGTTAATATGAGGAGATAGGCGTGTCCGCCTCTGTGTTCTCCTATAACATAAGAGCCTCATACCACATCTGAACAGGTAACAGGCAGGGCTGAAGCACAGGTCCTAAGGGGAATATATCATTGCATGTAGCTATGTAAAAGACAGAATACCCCTAAGCTAAAGATACAACCACTCTGAAATATGCAGATGCGATCTGTTGCACACCCCTCCACCCACAAGAGAATCAACCAGGGTCAAATGTCATGAGATCCTAATCATCCAACAAGCCCATAGACCTAGGCATCTCATCAAGCAAGCTACAAAACAAGAGCTGATCTGTAGTGGTAATAGAAGTAGGAACAGATGCAGGCATGGCAATTAAATCATCAAGAAAAGAGTAAGGGGTGGGAACCTTTGTTTCCCCTCTTGTCAATGCATCAGTGTTACCATTTACCTTGCCCTTTTTATAAACAATATCATACTCAAACCCCTGTAGAAGAAAAGACCAGCAAGCCAATCTACCTGATAATTCGCGTGGGGTTTTCAAGGCTTTGGGAGGCAAGTGGTCAGTCTCAACAGTAAAATAACAACTATGCAAATACTGACGGAAATGCTTGACATCAAATATAACTGCTAGGCCTTCCTTATCAGGAATGCTATAATTTCTTTCATGCTTATCGAGTCTTCTAGATGCATAAGCAACAACATGCTCACGACCATCCTTCTTCTGGCTTAGGATGGCTGAAACAGCTAGGTTACTGGCATCAGTCAGCAACAACAGACGAGCACAATTTGACACCCAGTGTGGCCACATACCATTCAGGCAGCAAAAGATCCGAGAGAAGTTGTACGTTGAGAGTACTGCGATGGTGACACCGATTCGGCAGTGGGTAGAAGAGATTGCTTATGCAAGTGATGGTTTGGAGAGAAGAGAACAAGGCGTGAGATATACGGAGGCCCTGCCATTGTTTTAGGTTAAGGGCACTTTGGCCAACTTGATGCGACGTACCTAGTCCCTACCCTGTCTGGCAGGGCCAATAAAGAAATGAGTGTAACATGTGCCCAACTGGGAACTAAAAACTTTCATGTTCCCATCAAGTCTCATGGGAACAACCCATGATGTAAGGTTAAGGTGTAGAGCTCCAGATTCTATGGCTGTGCATATGCTCTCCTCTCAGTCCCTTGGATGAGAAGCATGGGGTTGTTGGACATATCCAATAAGAGTGCTGCATCTGGATCTCCAGATTAGCCTCTTCGGATTATTTAAATGAAGAGAGACAGGATGTTTTTGGTGTTCAAGCTGCTGCAGTGGGATGTGTGAAGGACTCTGGATGAAACTGTTTTGATATTCTGCTGCGTGCAACAATTGGCTTAGCTTGTGTATGTGTTCTGCAATAGATCCTCCCCTTTCAGCTTGGCAAGGTTCTATAGCTTACAATCCCCTGTGCATGACTTAACCCGCATAGGATAAGAGCATGTGCATGACTTAACCCGCATAGGATAAGAGCATATCCTTGCGACGGTTCTTTTTGGTGGAGATGGGGGCATTTAAATCTAACAGCCTTGGTGTTATGATGATGATAGCCTAGGTTCAGTGTGGCTATGGTGGAAAGACGGTTGTACGGGAAATCTAGAAAGATGGCAGCGCAATCCTCTATGTTCAATCATTTGTCCCTCCTGGTGTACGTTGTTTCTGCTGATTTTGTGTGTCTTGTGTCTTCCTGCTTTGTGAGCGAACATTGTGCAAACAGCGGCAATGGCTTCCAGTTCGAATGATGTTGCTTCGTTTGTGATTGACAACGATTCGTTTGAAGCTGGTCTTCCTGAGTGTTGTGCATGATACTGCGTCCCCTGAAGTGCTAAGGCCTTACGAAGGAGAGCCGCCAGCGAGGGGAGACGCGGAGATTCCACTTGACGTGCCCTCTGCTTACTGGATAGAGAAATTTGAGCATACGGCCGTTGATGAAGCTCGCAAAACCATGAATTCTGAAGGAGAGAAAAGCGAGCAGCGCCACAAGATTGCTGAAGCTAAGCAGGGTGCGTTTGTTGGCAGACTACTGCAGAAGCTGCATGCAAAAGAAATCGCTAAGTGCTTACCTCGGGAGGTCATCCGTGAGCGACTTAGACAGGGCGAGCTGCTCACTTGGCCACAGATTGGAGTACCTAAGTTTGTGGTCACCCGAGATCGCACCAACAACCTTGAGAGCTTTCTGCACCCGGAGGTTCCTAGTGGCTATCGCTTTTGGGAGCTTGTTCGAGGTGGGAGTGCAGCGGTGCTGACAAACATATGCTCTGCCTGGACTGCCGATCAGCCTGCTGATGATTTTTCGTGGGAACAATCCATCACTGGCGTCCCACAGCACTTATTTCATCTCTCTGATCGGGATATTGTGATTTTTCCTGGTGAAACCTTTGATCAAGAGAAGGTTGGGCTCTGTCGAGTCCAGATTCCTATTGAAAAATATCCGTTGCATCTCCCTGGTAGTCAAGGAGAAGGTAGTACGTACCTTTCCAAAAGGCTTGTCTTTGAAACTAAGGCCAGAACTAACATTTCTCGGGCTGAGGCTGTGCAAGCTCGTAACTACAACAAGAAAGTTCACTACTCAGAGAAATTCTTGGTGGGCTAAACTGTGTGTGTCCGTCTGCAACTTGGGAAAATAATTTCCAAAGCTTTGAAGCGTATTGAGGGCTCTTATCTCATCATTGAAAACTTCGTGGGAGAAAATTCTTGTTGCTTCCCCAACATCATTCCACACCAACCATAACTCACCCTGTGCATGTGGACTCCCTGGTGCACAGCAGATTGGTCTTCGATCTCACCTACATCAATGTAGAAGGCAGGATGACTGGCTGATTCTTGTGTGTGATTGAGTGCAGGGATTCAAGGCTGGAGTGTTGCAGCCTTGTGTGTTTTCTAGATGTCCAAGTTGTGGCCTCTCTTGTGTGCTTTCTGATAGTTCAACCAGTGGCCATCTCTGGTGTTGTGTGGTGTGCAAATAACGGTTTGTTGCAGACTAGCGACATCTGGTGTTAGAGGAGGTGGAAAACCTTAGCACGGGCTTTAGCTTCGTGTTAGTTTTTGCATCACTGTTGTAACGTGATTGGGGTTTTTCCCCAGCGAGTTTTGCCCTTAGCCCACTTTGCAGGTGCAAGGTTTTCTCGCTGCGGGTTTTTTCATCCTTCTCTTGTCGGATAATAGTATTAGGCATGGTGTGATTTGCTTAGCTTCGGTAGTTCAGTATTTCAGTTAGCTTGTGGGAGCTCGCTTTCCTAGCGGGGGCAAGCTTTACATATGTAGAGCTCCAGATTCTATGGCGGTGCATATGCTCTCTTGTCAGTCCCTTGGATGAAAAACATGGGGTTGTTGGACATTAATGATGACAGGGACTATCTTTGGTTATATGATTATCCTACGTTAACAATCACGAGATAAGCCAACCTGGAAACTGAGATGGCTGATGTGAGGTCTTGTAATCTGCATGTCCAATAAGAGTGCTGCATCTGGATCTCCAGATTAGCCTCTCCGGATTTTTAAATGAAGAGATCATCAGGCTTAGGCAAGATGTTTTGGGTGTTCAAGCTGGTGCAGTGGATGTGTGAAGGACTCTGGATGAAACTGTTTTGATACTCTGCTGCGTGCAACGATTGGCTTAGCTTGTGTATGTGCTCTGCAATAGATCCTCCCCTTTCAGCTTGGCAAGGTTCTATAGCTTACAATCCCCTGTGCATGACTTAACCCACAAAGGATAAGAGCATATCCTTGCGATGGGGCTTTTAGCTTTACAAAGGGCACTTTGGCCAACTTGATGCGTCGTCCCTACCCTGTCGGGCAGGGCCAACAAATTGGACGGCATGAACACGAATGCATTCAAAAGACTGACAGACTCATTAAGTAGAGCACTACTTTGACGGCATACCGTTGTATAACAGCCCACTTGCCTAGACCCCTGTTGTACAGTACTCATTCTGGCCTTTCCTTAGATCTACGGCTGGCTATGTATATCTTCCATCACTAATGGTGAGCTGCCATGTCTGCCTCAAAGTGGGTAACTGTAGAGGGGCTAGGGGGTGATCTTTTTGGTGTACAAAGCCGGTAACTAAGAGCCACTTCACCTTGCAGTGTTGTATTAATGTGCATTTGGAAAGTGGAGGTCCTGAATAAAGTGAGTATCTCATGGAGTCCTCACTGATAGACTTCTGTAAATTTGTAGCAAAGCTTGTGCCTTGTATAGGAGCACCCCGAAATGTTGAAACCCGTAGTGGAGTGGCATCTCTTCTACATATTATTTGATTTTGCAATCTTGATACCAACCCGGTTCTAACCATCTTGAGCAATCTTTTTGTACTTGGATACCAAGCAGGAGTATGTATATCATGTGAAAGTTGAAATGCCTAGGTAAAAATGGAAGGGTCCCAAGTCCCAACATGCATGATAGTATTAATCTAGGTCTTGTCTTAGATAAGAGTTTTTGGGGGATGATAAGAAGCAGTTGTGATGTGCTTGACACCAAGGTTAACACATTAACACCACCTCCATATTAAGTTCATTGTAGAATTCTTTGCCCTGATCCGAGAGGGTCCCTAAAGGACAAGTGTGGTTCAACCTCGTCCTTTAACAAGGTTGAACAATCTTTCGAAAGGCACCAATAACATTTTTCTATATGAGAGAGAAAATTGGAAATTGCGGTTCTAGTCCACAGGAATGATATTTCAGCCAGGCCAATAGTTGTCCATTGAGACAGATGGCCAGTTAACACCAAACTTCCACAGGAAATAAATAACCTTTTGAAATGTTGTTCAAAAAACCTGGAAGTTCATTGCAAAGCACAATAATGTTAGTGAACATTTACTCGAGATTTGTTGTTGTCACATCGTCACTCTCACTAGGGGTCAGCCATTGTCAGTTGTTTTATAATACTGCAATGCAACAGTGACAATGCTGTCATCAGCATGACACTTTTCTACCAAGAGATCAATCCACTGCTTGGGTGCAGTTTGCACTTATCTGTGGACTGGAAACTAACGATGATGACCAGAGTAAATACTGCTCCAAGAAAAGTTGTCTCCAATCCAACATTGCGCCATGTCCTCTTTCTGTCTATGAAGTCTTAACCTTAAAGTGGCAACAATTTTTAGCATTACACAATCCTTAGAACCTAGCATAAACCCCACTTGTGATCCTTACTGTCATAATGGATCTACCATACACATGAGGAGTCCAAGAAAGTATTAATGTCATGTGCAGACTAGGGATCCTCGTAGTTGGTTATCGTCTCACTGGAGCAAACTGCCTTACTGTACCTCACCCACTGTAAGGTCTCAGTAACACTAGTCTTTGCTACCCCGTTGCAAAACACGGAGAGGAATACCACCTAAATCAAAATCCTCGCGAAGGGCAGAAGCAAGAAATCGTAGATCAGTGTCCTGTAGCTTTCCGGACCCAGACACAAATACCACAAAGGTTGGTGGGCGCGCTTTCACTTGAGTCATATAGCGTACTTTAGCTCCATGGCTTTGCTCTCCTCTTCTTGGGTGTCGGCTCATGACCTGCATACATGAACATGAATATGGGGAGTCAGGGAACATGAGCTTTTTTGGGTGGTTCAACGGGTTACAGTGCTCTTGTATTTTGTGTGATTCAAGCTCCTGGTCGAAGCTCCATGATACAAGCTTGGACTTGGAAATCATTTAATTTGCAGTCATTTGGAAGTTAAAAGTAAGCCCAGAGAATAAGAAATTATTTGGTTTGGCAATGGTAGAGGTTGAACTAAACCACAAGAACCGACTGGACAGCTTCAAGCACCTTTCCAAAGGAAGCCTAACAACAAATTGCCGTAACCTAAGACTGACTGGTGTTTGCTATATTTACTCATTGCGGATGTGTCCTAATTTTCAGGCTAAGACACCGGCTGCCTTGTTCTGGCCCCTTGATTTTGCCAGACAGTCCAATGCAGTTGTGATTTCATGTAGCTAGTACGAGGATGATAAATCCTTACGCAATCCAATGATTATTCCAAGTTCCTTGCCAAGTCAAAATACTACAACACCTGGTAGGAACACCCACCTGTCATGGGACCCAAGGTATTAGCAATCAGTAGCATTAAGTGTTGCTATGAGCAGGGTGAGAGGTACACTGGACCTTGCGGAGCCAACGATTGAGCTGAGCAGTGGTCAATCGCGAGCACCATTTGTCATAGGTCTCAAGCACATTGCGCATAATGGCTGCTCGACCTTTCCCCTCCAGTGCAGACACAAAAACCACTGGCACCCCAGTAACCTGCGAAAAGCATCATTATTGTGTTACACCAAAGGGTTTGTGTCAAATGGTGATCACAACCAGACAACAAACAGCTAAAAGAGCTTTATTGGTGAAGGAGAAAATGGACATGAGAGACACCCACAAAGAGGACACTGATACAAAAGCAACCAGCACAGACCTGAGGAAGAACTTTCCGAATCTCCTCAGGCACAGCATGCATGACAAGGGCTCGTAGGCGTGCCTGCTCGCTGCCAGCCAGCAAGTCCATCTTATTAACCACAACCACTAGGCCCCGCCCCTCCTGTACCACCCACTGAGCCAGAGCTGCTTCGGCGTGCCGCATACTGCTCTTTGTCTGCGCTATCTGCCCTCGCACACACTCCCATTTACCACTTGTTTTGATCCTGTGTGTGTGTGTGCATGCATCTAAAGCTCTCTTCCTCAGCCCCACCCCTTCCCCAGGGCATGCTGCAGATGACCTTGCGCCCCTTGTGAGGGGAGGGAATACCGGATGTCAATGTGCCCGCATGAGAAAGCTTAAGTTTGTTGTACAACAAGTACATCTGAAAGACAGTGAAAAGTTTCACTGAAAAATCACCAGCAACATTCGTTCCAAATCAATAACCTAAAATTGCCTCTCAAGACTCCTCCACTGTGAGAAGGCAGATGGGGCAAGAGACACGTACGCAAACCCAAAATACTAGCTTCATACCTCTTCAGCATCAAGAACAAGGGCAACAATGTGAGCACGTTGAATAGTGCGACGAGAATGCATGGCACTAAGAGCAGCCGGTCCCTCCTTCACCTTTACTCTTTGCATCCAACCAGCTGTATCTACCTGCAAACCAAACAGCGGTACTTACAAAGGGCACTAGAACTTGTGTTCGAAAATCACTCATTTGGAGGCACATAGGTGAATAGACACATTATTCATATTTCAGCACCTTTATGAGGTCAGAACATTGGAACAGTTCAACATATAGGGCTAGCTAGGTTTGTTGATAACTGTGGCTAGCAACACTTCAGGATTGGACTCGAACAAAGCACAGCCTGGAAAGTCCTCCCCCTTTATCTCATTTCACTGCTTCATAAGGAAGAAACGAAACGCACAGATTGATGCTAACCAGGTAGACTGTCTGCCCCTCATACTCAAATTGCACACGGACACAATCGCGAGTTAAGCCAGGCTCTGGCCCAGTGAGCACACGTTCCTCACGCAGCAGCGCATTCAAGAGTGTGGACTTGCCAACATTAGGTCGGCCCGCTATGGCGAGCTGTAATGGCACTTTCTTCAATTCCACTTCCATATCTTCCTCCTCCCTTAGGCATGTTTCTGCTGTATTACCAGCATATCAAAACAGTTCACGCCGAGCTCTTAGTGTTCTGATTTGTCTGGCTCTCCTAATCATAGAAAAACTGAACTCTGCAATGTGGAACGAAGGCTTACAACCAGTGATGGAAAATTTCGGCAATCTGCTCGATCACTTTCATGTTGAGCCAGGCAACCAGGTGAGACTTCTATTGAATGGAACCAGATTAACCACTCCCCATATTGGTGATGAGACATCATGTTCTCACCTACCCAAACCAGACATCATACTCAGCAAGCTACATTATAAGAGAAAAAGCTATGAAGCTCAAGAGAGCCTAGCAAGAGATAGACAGCATACAGATCTTGAAACAAACCTTACTCTACCCAGCATGATAGAGCAGATGACTTAATCACAGAGATATAGTTGTCAGACTACCTCAGTCTCTGGTAGTAGAAAGCATAACATACCTGCTTTCTTCGTAAAAATTCTGTCCTGAGCATCTTCAACCCAAGGGTGCAATCTATCGAACAAATCAGCCAAGCCTTGTCCAGACTCTGCCGAAACTGCAACAGGCTCCCCAAATCCTAAGCTATAGGCCTCCCCTATCGCTGCTGTTAGTGAACCGTCAGTATCAGCAAGCATGCCTTCAGCTTTGTTGAGTAGCACCATAACACGCACATGAGGGGCAAGCTTGCGAAGCCATTTCCCAACATCAGCGTCAAGTGGTTGTAGTCCAGCTCTAGGCACCCCAGACCCAGTAACCCAACTCATTAACTTGAACCCCTGCACAAGCCTACCTACAACATAGATTATCTGGAAAAGAAAAGAGAGCGAAAGAACAAAGAGCAAAGAGAGGAACCTGCCATCAATGAGAAAAAGTGCAATTTGACACTCACGAAGCACCGCTGCTGTCAACCCTGCTGTTCTGGCCAAAACACTCTCTGATTCTGCTGAGGTTTCTAAGCCTGCTGTGTCCATCACTTGAAATCGAAGATCCCCTAGCTTTGCAATGCCCTCTCGCACATCCCGGGTGACGTGACTGTCCGGTGTGTTGTACACCAGTGCTTCACGCCTTCGTGTCAACCTATGGTCGATTCAAGCATTGCATCAGCCTGTGACTGTTCAAACGAGAAAAAAACTCAACCTCATCATACTCGCAAATATCGGGCCGAAACAGCACTGATGTTGGTCAAGTTGATAACTTGCCACCTACAAACTCCACACCTCTACTTTCCTGTAACAAAACTAGATTTCCTTGGATGATAGATGGGGGGATTCTACAAACAGCCCCACTTGTAAATACCACTCCGGTTTTGGAGGAACAATGGTTATCTTTTGAGTTACCTGTTAAACAAAGCTGACTTGCCCACATTAGGCCTTCCCACAAGCATGACTCTGGGTAGCATTTCAGCATCTATGTTTACGCTTTCTCCTCTGATGTACTTCATGCTCTTCGAGCTACTGCCCTCCTGCACACTCTCCCCTTCTATCCCTTCCTCCCCTTGAGACGATAGTTGCAAAGCCATTGCACTCCCTTCAGTTGTCAGCCCCATTGCCACTTCAGGATTATCCACTTCAGATTCCTCCTGCTGTATAGCCACTCCATCCCCTGCGAAAACCTCTCTGGCACCAGATGAATCCGGCTGGGAAATTTTGAGTGGACCTGCTGCCTCCTCTCCGGAAGATCCAGGCAAAGGCACTGCCTGCCATTCACTATTCCTTGCCAGACCCACCATCGTCCCACATTCCTCATACCTGTGTGTGCATATTCTTCTGTCATCGACCTTGGTGCTACAATTGGGTTGATGTATCGACGAAACATATAAACTGCAACACTGCTTCAGAACACTTGTCTCGAAAAACCCATGATGTACAGCGGTCGGCCGTGCCCCTCCAATCACTTGGCGCCCTGAGAAAGCCTTGAGAGGGGAAAAAAATCACCTTCATCACACAGTTAGGCCCTCTTCCGAAATCTGAAGGGCCATGATCAGCATGCGTCATTTACAAAGAATGCTAAGCAAAATAAGAGAAGGGGCAAGAGACTGACTGAGGAGCAAGCAGCGCAGGGCATCCACAGGCGCTGTAGAGCTCGCCTGCCAGCTCCGCCCATTCCTCCACAACTGATCGCTGCTCTGCCCCTCCTAAAACCCCATCTCTAGTGCCCCCTGGGGTTTAAGTGCCCCCCATTGTCGAGTGATCGGGGGAAATAATGTACGCGTGCGATCTGACGGTACTATCGCCGGATCCTGCCAGGCCGGGCTCCTCCGGTAGGGCCCTGTCAAATACTCCCCACCCCCTCTTACTTCGGTTTCACTATTCGAGCGACGACCGAAGGTCGGAGACTAGTTTAGCGTAGAGCAGGAATAGGGCGCCATAGAACCACGTCATCGTCACCTCATCATGGCCATGTCAGCATAGACACGTCATCATAGCCATGTCATCGTAGACACGTCATTGTCGTCACGTCATTGTCATTAGGTCGGAAGCTAATGTGGCAACAGAAAAGTATTGAAAAATAGATAAGAGAGACGAGGAGAAGCTATGGAATGAATACGTGTCCGACCCCAGTCAATGGTGGAACAATCTAGGCAAAAAGATGAATGCCAGTTGGAAGCTGACGCAAGTCAACGTAGGAACTTTGTGATCAGTAGGGTTGGGGTGTTTGCTGGAACAATTCTAGGCTGTCATTGTTAGCTGCTAGCAGTAAGGCAAGGATGTACATGCTTTGTGTAGAGGCATGGATAGCTGAAGGAGCAGGAACAGAGTGTGGGTCCAGATTCATCCAAGAGGGCCGGATTTCCTTTGATTCCCTCTGGAAGGATTTGTCTTCCACAACCAAGCCTAATTATTAATCGACAGAGCATCACGAAAAAACTCATAGAATTGGGACAGCCAGTCATGCCAAAATGATAAGAAGTGTTCCACTTCACACTTCATTGGAGAGGTGGTATTCATGAGTCTTTAAGCTTCATGTCTTAATCATGCCCTTTTGTCTGCAGAGCTGCTAAGCTGCAGTATGTCTTCATTGGTAATCATCTTTGTGTAATGATTGGTTGGTTTGATTACTGTGTGATTCAAATTTGTAACATGGCAGTTCTTAAGTGAGATGCTAGTTGGGGTTGTTCGTAAGGTGAAGACCAATGTTGGGTGGGTATATGAATTACCCTGATATATCTGCCAGGTATATCAGGGTATATTGATATATGTATAGCCTGTTGTGGCAAATTTAGGTACCCGGATGTATACCCTTATATCATGGTATATTTTGGAAGATAATAGGAATAATGTAAGAACTTAATGCGAGCGCGTCAGGACGGTCCAACCCTGACACCCGCACCGCCGGTTCTCCGCCTCCGGCAAACATCGAAAGGCAGCCGGCTGGGCTCGGTCAATCCCTCCCCACCCCTCGCCCTCATCCCATCGGCGTTGTTGCCCCAGGCGCGTCGTCGCCGCCTGCGTCGTCGTTCTGCGACACCAGTCCGCCAGTTCCTGTAACCCCCTGCACGTCAGCCCCTGTAACCCCGCCCCGGGTTCAACCCTCACCCCCATGTAACCCTCTGTAACTCCGCCGAGTGTAACCCACACCACCATGTAACCCTCTGTAACATCGCAGAGTGTCACTTCCACCCCTATGTAACCCTCACTCCATGTAAATTTCTGTAACACCGCAGAGTATCACCCTCTATCACCCATGTAACCCTCTGTAACACCGCAGAGTGTCACCCCCACCTCTATATAATCCTCACTACATGTAACCCTCTGTAACACTTTGCAACCCATATAAGCCTCTGTAACCCTCTGTAACCCATGTAACCATGTAACACCGCAGAGTGTAACCCTCACTCCATGTAACCCTTTGTAACCCTTTGTAATCCTTTGTGACCCTCTGTAACCCATGTAACCCTCTGTGACCCTTTGTAACCCTCACTCCATGTAACCCTCTCTGACCCTCCGTAACCCTCACCACCATGTAACCCTCTGTAACACCGTAAAGTGTCACCCTCACCACCATGTAACATTCACTCCATATAACCCTCTGTGACCCTCTGTAACCCATGTAACCCTCTGTAATACCATAGAGTGTCATCCTCACCACCATGTAACCTTCACTCCATATAACCCTCTGTGACCCTCTATAACCCTTACCACCATGTAACCCTCCGTAACCCATGTAACCCTCTGCGACACCACATAGTGTCACCCTCATCCCCATGTAACCCTCACTCCATGTAACCCTCTGTAACACCGCAGAGTGTCACCCTCACCCCTTATGTAACCCTCACTCCATGTAACCCTCTATAACCCTCTATGACCCTCTGTAACCCATGTAACCCTCAGTGACCCTCATAACCCTCACCAGGTGTAACCTTCACCACCATGTAACCCTCTGTAACCGTATGTAACCCTCTATAACACCGCAGAGTGTCATCCTCACCCCTATGTAACCTCACTCCATGTAACTAACCCTCTGTGACCCTCTGTGATCCTCTGTAACCCATGTAACCCTCTCTGATCCTCTGTAACCCTCACCACCATGTAACTCTCTGTAACACGTGTATCCCTCTATAACACCGCTGAGTGTCACTCTCACTCCATGTAACCCTCCCATGTAATCCTCTATCACCCTCTGTAACCCTTTAAAACCCCTGTAACCCTTTGTAACCCATGTAACCCTCTGTTACTCCACGGGGTGTAACCCTCACTCCATGTTATTCCGCATCGTGTAATCCTCCCATTATGTGATCTTATATAATCCCCACCATATGTAACCCGCATTGTGTAACCCCAATGCAAGCTTGTATCATGTTATCCTATGTATCCCTCTCCATGTAACTCCAGTTTCTCGTGTAACCCCATCATCCCTGTAACCCTCTACACGTCAGCCCTTGTAGCTCCGCCTCGTATAACCCTCATTGTGTAACTCTCACCATGTAACCCCACCATGTAACCCCGATACTGTATTAATCCCCTCCGTGTAACCCCCGATTGTGTCACTCCTAGCTCGTGTCACCCCGGATCATTTATCCCCAACGCATGTCACCCCTATTCATGTAGCCCCTTGGTGCCCAGAAAAAATTGGCGAGCTCCAAGAGGTGTCAGATATTTTGAATTCAAACCTGGGTTACACGATTTGGTGACATCAAAACCCAAATGTAACTCCATCATCGCACGTCATTTTCACCAGGTGCGTAGACGTCGTGCGGTCCTGAGGGCTCCGCTGCGTTGCCTGCGTGTGTTCTGCAATTTGTACTGTATTGGTGGTACTGTTGCCGCTAATGGCATGTGTTGCCGCGAAGGTGCTAGACGAGGAACGCAAAGCAGCATTGGAATCAAATCGTTTGAAAGATGAGGCGGGAGAACTCTGTCATTTGCAGCATTTGGTATCTCATTTGAAATGCATCTTACAGCTGCCCTCACACGGGCTTTTCAATCACACAAACCTCCGTTGGATACGCCAGGTTTCCCAGGGAAAAGGGAAACGGATATCCATCGAAGTAGCTATCGTTCCATGGTCTCGCATTCCTGATTTTCTGGAGGGAGAAAGGAGTAGAGTGGATAGGAAGACCCAATTTTATGTTCAAGATCGAAGGTACCGTGAGTTGCCAGATTTGACAACACCGCTGCAAACAGTTATCGTCAGTGGCATAAGTAAGTCACTTACGAGGGTTGTATAACATTCCCAGCCCCACTTCTTTCTGTTGGCCTAGCAAAGTCGTATATGGCGATAACCTTCCTCGCTTTGTATGCTTTCTTTGCAGGTACCACTGCTGCTACGGCCCGATAGATAGGCGCACGGATCCGTCGATTGTGAAGAAGAAAGAAAAACCGATAGCAGCCTCCGATAATCAAAAACCAGTCAAGCGAATCAGACGTAAGGCAGCAGATTTCGGAGAGTCATACAAACGTGGGTGTACGTGTAGCTTCAAAGTTGGCCAGTGTTTTCTAGATCCAGAGTTGGCAATCATCACATACTTCCAGAAACAACATGTGGATGCAAAAGGAAAGCCATGTCATGGTTCAGCTGACCCCTCTTCCCATTTCTCGCGATTTGTGCATGCCCCTCGTCTCACCCAAGATATGAAACAGTGGATCGTCGATAGTCTTCGCAGTGGCCTATCTCCAGCTACGATTATGACACAACATACTCAACAGCTCCAGGAAGCTTGTGCGTCTCAGCCAGGCATGGAGTGGAGTCGCGATTGTTTCTTGTTCGAGTACGACGTGAGAAACATTGTCGACAAGCTTACGATTGAGAGTTATAAAAAACATCCAAATGATGCACAAAGTGTACGTATGTGGGTCGATAGCAATCTTGAAAGCGTCTTCTTTTACCATGAAGAGACAGCGTCAGTGGCGGGTGATTTGAAGTTTGTGATTGGAATACAAACGGAATGGCGAAAACAGAAAATGATCGACCTGGGACACAACCGTGTGGTATCCTGCAATGCAACATTTGGGTCCAACGAAAATAAGGTATTCGTGTCACGCTTTATCTTTCATTGCATTCTGAAATGTGAGTGCCATGCAAGTGTTGTCAATATTACAACACTCACCTTATTCATTTTTGTACCATTGCGACATTGCAGTTCCCAATGTATACCATGATGGTGTTTGACGAATGGCTCAACGGCATACCTGTTGCTTATATTATATCAGCGAGAAACAAAACGACTGACCTGAGCCCCTGGATGAAACGTCTTCGCGACCGACTTCTTCAGAGCAAACCAGATTGGAGGCCAAATGCTTTTGTTGTCGACGATGCAGACGCAGAAATCAATGTTATCAGGTGCACGGCTAGAAGTTATAATGTTCTAAGTCACACAGTAATTTACACTGCAAGTTGCATGCATGAGGGGTTTCATGGATCGGGTGCACAAACTGCGGCGCCTTCAAATGCAACTCTCAATTATCAACCCCTTGCCACAGTAGCAGATATTCTTATGCTACCAAAAGTACTCTACACTTTCAATGATTGCTTATACTGGGCGGTCCTCATTATCTAGTTTTTGTGGTACATGTATGTCTTCATGGGTTGATTAATGTGGGTTTTATGGTGGGTGTTGTGTGCAGTTTAAGTTGAAGGACAAAATCAGCCTGTATGATCCTCATTTACCACGACACAGGGCTGCTAGTGGAATTGTCACTGGTGTGCCTGACAAAGATACATATCACTGTCGTGTTATACATGAGGGATTGTGGCGGGTTGAGGTAAATAATATCTATATTGCCAATTGTGTCTTGCCTCATCCTAACGAGGAAGAGGTCCCACCGCAAACAATGTTGGAGGATGTCGTCGGTCTGAATTGTCTTTGGCCAGAGAAGAACATGAAGATGGCTTAGATTTCGTTCGCTCGGGCATAGACATTGCTGGTAGTGAGAAGAAGGCAGGAAAGCAGTTCATTGTTCCTAGCATGCATGCGGAGACGCCGTTTAGAAATCAGGCTCTTCATTTGATCATGGTTGGATTTTGTTGACAGTGTTCCAGCACTTAACTCTCTAGGATTCTATTCTATTTTGTGGAGCTTGAATCCCCAATGGTACTTCTTTAAACACTACACTAGTGGTATGTGTTCCTCTAGTCATGTTCATAATCATTTGCACATCACTGTAATAGTGGTATAATTTAAAACTATGGGAGTAGCCAAATGCACACAATTGCCTACATTACCACTCGTATAGTGGTATAAGTAGTCACATATATATTACTGTACTAGTGGTATGAATTCCTCCAGTGATATTCCTAGTCACTCACACACCACTCTATTAGGAATCACTCCAATCCATAGTTCCCACTCAGAGAGACACCATGAATGACTCAAATAGCTTACACACCACTCTATGGGTAATCATTCCAATGACCTGCTGAGAGACGTCCTCCACTCGAATAACCACTCTGTGAGTAATATTGTATATTCTCAGTTTTCATAGAATGACTCTGAGTCATCTTTTGATCACTCAACAAGTGGTTTCGGAAGTCATTGATTTTTTCACTCCATCCATTTCGTAGCACTGACACACGACACGTGTCCATGCTGAAAGTGTCGCCATGTGTCGACATAATCTCCAATATCATCCACGGACCACCGGCTTACACGTCTCCACTACAAAACGGAAGTGGTTATTTTACCACTATGACACGTCAGTTTACCACTGTGACACGTCATAAGTGGTTGTTTTACCTCATTGACATGTCAGCGTACAGGTGGACCCGGACGTGAGTGGTTCGAACCACTGTCCTTAACCACGGGTGCCACGTAATGTCTTTCACCACTCACTTGTCCTAATCCACTGGTTCTTCATCACTCTAGGGCCGAGTGGTTAACAGAGTGGTTATTCTGCGTTTTTCTTCTAGTGTCTCCAAGCTTATATAAGAGTCTAGGTCCAACTTTTCCAACTTTTTCAACAGTCCCAAGGAGTGAGGCAATGCTTGCATGCTGGAGCAACCCTCAAGGTAAAAGAATCTTAACACTTCAAGATTACCAATGGAATCTGGCAGACCTTTGAGTGTTGTATTCTGGAGGCACAGTCTTCGGAGATGAATCAATGCTCCGATGGAATCAGGCAAGCTCCCCAAGTTGGTACAAGATTCTAGGTCCAACTCTATGAGCTCTTTCACTAGTCCCAATGAGTCAGAAAATGTTTGTATAAATTGGAGTAACCCTCAAGGTAAATGAGTCTTAACACTTCAAGATTACCAATGGACTCTGGTAGGGCTTTGAGTGATGTACAATTCTTGAGCCACAGTTGTTTGAGATGAATCAATGTTCCGATGGAATCAGACAACCTCTCCAAGCTGGTACAAGACTCTAGGTCCAACGTTTTGAGCTCCTTCAATAGACCCAAGCAGTCAGGCAAGGCTTGTATATTGGAACAACCCTTAAGGTTGAGGACTTTTAACTTTGTAAGATTACCAATGGAGTCTGGCAGGCCTTTGAGGGCTGTACAATTCATGAGCCACAGTTTTTGGAGATGAATCAATGTTTCGATGGCTTCAGGCAAGCTCTCCAAGCTGGTGCAAGAAGAGATATCCAAGTTTTTGAGCTCTTTCAATAGCCCTAAACACTCAGGAAAGGCTTGGATATTGGAGCAACCCTCAAGGTAAATGAATCTTAACTTTGCAAAATCACCAATGGAGTCTGGCAGGCCTTTGAGTGTTGTACAATTCTTGAGCCACATATTTTGGAGATGAATCAATGTCCGATGGAATCCGACAACCTCTCCAAGCTGGTACAAGACTCTAGGCCCAACATTTTGAGCTCCTTCAATAGCCCCAAGTAGTCAGGCAAGGCTTGTATGTTGGAACAACCCTCAAGGTTGAGGACTTTTAATTTTGCAAGATTACCAATGGAGTCTGGTAGGCCTTTGAGTGCTATACAATTTTGGAGCCACAATTTTTGGAGATGAATCAATGCTCTGATGAAATCAGGCAAGCTCTCCAAGCTCGTACAAGAAAAGAGGTCCAACTCTTTGAGCTCTTTCAACAGCCCCAAACAATCAGGCCCGACTTGTATGTTGGAACAACCCTCAAAGTTGAGGACTTTTAATTTTGCAAGATTACCAATGGAGTCTGGTAGGCCTTTAAGTGCTATACAATTCTCGAGCCACAATTTTTGGAGATAAATCAATGCTCCAAAGGAATCAGGCAACCTCGCCAAGCTCCTACAAGAAGAGAGGTCCAACTCTTCGAGCTTTTTCAACAGCCCAAACAATCAGGCACGACTTGTATGTTGGAACAACCCTCAAGGTTGAAGAATTTTAATTTTGCAAGATTACCAATGGACTCTGGTAGGCCTTTGAGTGCTATACAATTCTGGAGCCACAATTTTTGGAGCTGAATCAATGTTCCGATGGATTCAGGCAAGCTCTCCAAGCTGGTGCATGATGAGAGGTCCAACACTTCGAGCTCTTTCAACAGCCCCAAACAATCGGGAACGACTTGTATGTTGGAACAACCTTGAAGATAAAGGATTTTCAACAATGCAAGATTACCAATGGAGTCTGGCAAGCCTTTGAGTGTTGTACAATTCATGAGCCGCAGTTGTTGGAGATGAATCAATGTTCCGATGGATTCAGGCAAGCTCTCCAAGCTGGTGCATGATGAGAGGTCCAACACTTCGAGCTCTTTCAACAGCCCCAAACAATCAGGCATGACTTGTATGTTGGAACAACCCCGAAGATGGAGGATTTTCAACAATGCAAGATTACCAATGGAGTCTGGCAGGCCTTTGAGTGTTGTACAATCCATGAGCCGCAGTTGTTGGAGATGAATCAATGTTCCGATGGATTCAGGCAAGCTCTCCAAGCTGGTGCATGATGAGAGGTCCAACATTTCGAGCTCTTTCAACAGCCCCAAACAATCAGGAACGACTTGTATGTTGGAACAACCCTCAAGGTTGAGGACTTTCAACAATGCAAGATTACCAATGGAGTCTGGCAGGCCTTTGAGTGTTGTACAATTATTGAGCCACAGTTGTTGGAGATGAATCAATGTTCCGATGGATTCAGGCAAGCTCTCCAAGCTGGTGCACGATGAGAGGTCCAACACTTTGAGCTCTTTCAACAGCCCCAAACAATCAGGCACGACTTGTATGTTGGAACAACCCTCAAGGTTGAGGACTTTCAACAATGCAAGATTACCAATGGAGTCTGGCAGGCCTTTGAGTGTTGTACAATTATTGAGCCACAGTTGTTGGAGATGAATCAATGTTCCGATGGATTCAGGCAAGCTCTCCAAGCTGGTGCACGATGAGAGGTCCAACACTTCGAGCTCTTTCAACAGCCCCAAACAATCAGGCACGACTTGTATGTTGGAACAACCCTCAAGGAGTACCAATGGAGTCTGGCAGGCCTTTGAGTGTTGTACAATTATTGAGCCAAAGTTGTTGGAGATGAATCAATGTTCCGATGGATTCAGGCAAGCTCTCCAAGCTGGTGCACGATGAGAGGTCCAACACTTCGAGCTCTTTCAACAGCCCCAAACAATCAGGCACGACTTGTATGTTGGAACAACCCTCAAGGAGGAGGACTTTCAACAATGCAAGATTACCAATGGAGTCTGGCAGGCCTTTGAGTGTTGTACAATTATTGAGCCACAGTTGTTGGAGATGAATCAATGTTCCGATGGATTCAGGCAAGCTCTCCAAGCTGGTGCATGATGAGAGGTCCAACACTTTGAGCTCTTTCAACAGCCCCAAACAATCAGGAACGACTTGTATGTTGGAACAACCCCGAAGATGGAGGATTTTCAACAATGCAAGATTACCAATGGAGTCTGGCAGGCCTTTGAGTGTTATATAATTCGAGAGCCGCAGTTGTTGGAGATGAATCAATGCTCCGATGGATTCAGGCAAGCTCTCCAAGCTGGGGCATAATGAGAGGTCCAACACTTCGAGCTCTTTCAACAGCCCCAAACAATCAGGCACGACTTTGTATGTTGGAACAACCCTGAAGAAAGAGGATTTTCAACAATGCAAGATTACCAATGGAGTCTGGCAGGCCTTTGAGTGTTGTACAATTATTGAGCCACAGTTGTTGGAGATGAATCAATGTTCCGATGGATTCAGGCAAATCCTCCAAGCTGGTGCATGATGAGAGGTCCAACACTTCGAGCTCTTTCAACAGCCCCAAACAATCAGGAACGACTTGTATGTTGGAACAACCTTGAAGATAAAGGATTTTCAACAATGCAAGATTACCAATGGAGTCTGGCAAGCCTTTGAGTGTTGTACAATTCTCGAGCCGCAGTTGTTGGAGATGAATCAATGTTCCGATGGATTCAGGCAAGCTCTCCAAGCTGGTGCATGATGAGAGGTCCAACACTTCGAGCTCTTTCAACAGCCCCAAACAATCAGGCACGACTTGTATGTTGGAACAACCCCGAAGATGGAGGATTTTTAACAATGGAAGATTACCAATGGAGTCTGGCAGGCCTTTGAGTGTTGTACAATCCATGAGCCGCAGTTGTTGGAGATGAATCAATGTTCCGATGGATTCAGGCAAGCTCTCCAAGCTGGTGCATGATGAGAGGTCCGACATTTCGAGCTCTTTCAACAGCCCCAAACAATCAGGAACGACTTGTATGTTGGAACAACCCCGAAGATGGAGGATTTTCAGCAATGCAAGATTACCAATGGAGTCTGGCAAGCCTTTGAGTGTTGTACAATTATTGAGTTGCAGTTGTTCGAGCTGAATCAATGCTCCAATGGATTCAGGCAAGCTCTCCAAGCTGGTGCATGATGAGAGGTCCAACTCTTCGAGCTCTTTCAACAACCCCAAACAATCAGGCACGACTTGTATGTTGGAACAACCTTGAAGATGGAGGATTTTCAGCAATGCAAGATTACCAATGGAGTCTGGCAGGCCTTTGAGTGTTGTACAATTAATGAGCCGCAGTTGTTGGAGATTAAACAATGTTCCGATGGATTCAGGCAAGCTCTCCAAGCTGGTGCATGATGAGAGGTCCAACACTTCGAGCTCTTTCAACAGCCCCAAACAATCAGGCACGACTTTGTATGTTGGAACAACCCTCAAGGTGGAGGATTTTTAACAATGGAAGATTACCAATTGAGTCTGGCAGGCCTTTGAGTGTTGTACAATTACTGAGCCCCAATTTTTGGAACTGAATCAATGCTCCGATGGATTCAGGCAAGCTCTCCAAGCTGCTGCATGATGAAAGGTCCAACTCTTCGAGCTCTTTCAACAGCCCCAAGCAATCAGGCACGACTTGTATGTTGGAACAACCCCGAAGATGGAGGATTTTCAACAATGCAAGATTACCAATGGAGTCTGGCAGACCTTTGAGTGTTGTACAATTAATGAGCCGCAGTTGTTGGAGCTGAATCAATGTTCCGATGGATTCAGGCAAGCTCTCCAAGCTGGTGCATGATGAGAGGTCCAACACTTCGAGCTCTTTCAACAGCCCCAAACAATCAGGCACGACTTGTATGTTGGAACAACCCTCAAGGTGGAGGATTTTTAACAATGCAAGATCACCCATGGAGTCTGGCAGGCCTTTGAGTGTTATACAATGCTTGATAATCATTTTTTGAAGCATCGTTAGCTCTCCAATCGAATGCGGAAGCATTTTAAGTCTCCAACACCTAAATAATTCTATCTCCTCCAATTTTTTCATATGAGCCAAAGTGTGTGTTGGACCCTTCAAGACAATATCACCAAAATTTATTACTATCCGCACTTAATTTTACTCAAAATAATAGATATTGATCCCAGCTCATTTTTTACAACACAACATTTCAAAGAATCATACAATCTAAAGTCTACATTTAATGTAATATATAATATTCAATTTCAGTAACATGTACCTGATTATTATGATCTTCCTCCCACAACTTTTGGATGGTACTGTCTTGCACATAAAGCACGCGCAAATTGTTCGCAAAAGAAAGCCCATGAGGCAAGTAGTCGGATCGCAAATCACAGATGCGAAACCATGTCAAACTCTTTGGAAAAGTAATGGAAGATTCCCATGTTTTCACATGTAAGAAAAGTATTCTTAGCTTTTTCATGGTCTGAAAGCTCTCCATAGCCAATCTTTTGGAATCTCTGTCCACATTCTCCAAATTTAGTGAAAGCACTTGGACTTTGGATTTGATCTGGACAACACCACAACATACATTCTTGTATTCAACAGATAATAACATTCATGACATCTTCAAATAGAAATTCCAATCATATGGCATCTATGAAAAGAATTGAACGTGCATTACATTTTGTGTTTCTCTTGTACAATGAATGTCCATTGTTGATTTACAGTCAAGCCTTGAAGTTGTGCAGCTCTCAAAATGAGTTAACACTTGGAACATTCAGTTCGCTCCCTCTTCACCCATCAATCAAATATTTGAGTCTTGACTTGCATCGTACAAACTTTAACAACAATGGAATAGACAGTTCGATTTTTATGAAATCACCTCATTTTCAGTCAGGTCTGTTGCTTCATCTTGGGGTACCCAAAAGCCACTCCACTCCTCAAGCAAACCATGCCTTGTCATCACAATGTGTCGACCCATGTCTCGTATATGATCATGCATCAAGAATCTGCGTTCATGGTCCAACTTCACCAATGCCTTATCAATGAGATTTCGAAGTCCAATCTCTACAGACCACCCAGATCCTTTCCAGGCTCGTTTAGCCATCTCACTTGATTCCCCAAGGAGCACGCAAGCAATGTCAAGGAACATTTTTTTATGATCTTCCTCGAGAGCATCAAAGCTTATTCGCAAGATCTCATACAGTTTTTTGTTCTCTGGGAGATAAGATTGTTTCTTCAACTTCTCAAGGACTTCTTCCCAAATGCCTCTGTTCTCCTCTCCACTCAATGATGTGCCAATTATCTCCAAAATTAACGGAAGCCCACCACAAGCTTTCACAACATCATTTGCAAGCTTTTCAAAATGTTCTTTTGGGTTCGAATTCGAAAAGGCATGCAAATTGAACAACTTCTTCGAATCTTCCTCACAAAGACCCTCGACATTGTACATACCACCAAGTTTTAACATCAATCGCGTGTCACGTGATGTCATCACACAACAACTCCCATCTCCTAGTTCTCCAAACATCTCTGCATCGAACAATAGAGCATCCATTTGAGACTGATGATCAACGTCATCCAACACAATCAAAACCTTCTTCCCGCGTAGACGCGCCTTCAATATTTCTTTTCCTGAAGATTCGCAATTCATCCTAAAATCTGTATTTTTGCATATGTCATCGTGCAATTGCTTTTGCATGTTGGTGACCCCATCAGGCTGCTTAGCTCTCTCCTTGATGTCCGCCACAAAACTAGCCGCCTCAAAACCCTTAAAAATACTGTTGTATATTTCTTTTGCTAATGTCGTCTTGCCCACTCCACCTGTGCCCCATATGCCAAATGTCATAACTCGTGGACCAAGCTGCAGACTTTGGATTACAATTTTTGCTCTTTCCTTAAGCCCGACAGGGTGTTTGGCAGTTTCAAATGGTAATATGTTACTTCTTCAACTTTCTTCACGACTTTCTTCACCACACTCGCTTCAGACCTGCACATCAAGGGTATCGATAAGGCTACATAAGGCAGTGCCCCATAAGCATCTCATCAAGAATTGCTTCTAAGAATCAGTAATTTTCAATCAGTTATCCAAAGTCAAAAGCAAGCTTCCAAGGAGCTCCAACATCTACACCACAATCAGCACCACACTTTGTGATCTAAGAGTGCAACAAACAACTTTTTATGCAAAGCTCATAGTGCCAAGGGGCTTTGCCATTAAAAGTGATGTTGATCCACTAAAAGATCTCGTCAGAAAACAAACAATTACAACTATCATGAAATTTATATGAAATATCCTAAATCATATAATTAAAGTCCCACTTCTACATTTGCAATGCACTATTCTTTCCTAGGAGATAAAAAGAATGAGGAAATAGAGAGTGGGCTGTAATATTTTTTCGAATATGGAGATATATCCATACTTATAGTTAAAGGTAGCGAAATAAGAAGCATTGGGCAGATCTGATCTAAGGTTATTAGAGGAATTTTCAGATGAGCAAACAAAAAACAATTAGAGAAACAGCAACAAAAAAGTAATAGAAAAAGAAAAAGAAAAGAAAAAAAGAAGCATGTATAAAAGACGCCGCCCATAACAAAACAATGAACAAGGATTCATATGAACCCTGAACTAAGAATTGTAGCATATAGACTTGGTGACTGCCTCTCACACATCCATGGACCAAGCAAAAAATGAAGCCGTATGGAAGTATCAGGCCACCATCATTTTCTCTCCAAGAGAAAGTAAGTGCAATGACCTGATGGTACAAGAACGCATGACAAATCCTTAAAACCGACAAGAGAAGAAAACGATATCCCCATGCAGCCCCTCGTTGTTGACAAAGGCCTCCACAACTTCAAGGGTAGAGTCATAAAAGGAAGACAGCAAGGTAGGAGCAATTGGGAAATGAATGCTTACAAAAGTCAAAATTATGAAAGAGACGTGTTCTCAGGAGTGGGAGGGAGGTGGGAAATCAAGTAAATCATCATCATGCCAAATATACAGGAGTAAGCAAGCAAACTTTGCACACCCTACCCATCTGCAAGTTCCACTCGCATGCGATGTGATGCTTGAGTGAGTGCTTCCTTCCACTTTGTCACTTCTTCATCAGTGTGCCGCTGTCTTAGTTTCTCATTATCTGGCCTACGTACATCGCTGGGTGTCACATCATAGAAGATGGGCAAGATGATGACATTGTCACAGCTTTTCAACATGAGGCATAGCTCATCCAGGCACCACTTGGACTCCGTATAACCCTTACTGAACACCGGTATGCAGATACGAGCACTGTGGATAGCATGATCGATGGACTCCCATGGACTCTCTCCCAAACCAATATCTTTGGCATCGAGGAACGGTTTAAACCCAGCAGTGTGCAGCGCCTCATACAAGTGGCCCACGAAAGTCTTCTTTACGTCCGGCCCTCTATGACTGATAAACACATCATACCAGTCCACGGGACCTGCACATAGAAGAACAGAACCTTTTCCTGCACAAAGTGAATGCCTAAGAGGATGAGGTTGACTTGCAAAAGGGTCAGTTTAATCTGACCTTAACTCAAGGGGATTTTCCAGCAGCCATGACAAGAAAACAATGCCCAAGTAAATGCCCATGCCTGAGCATACAAACCAAAAAATGGTGAGGCTCCTGGGGCTGAGCGAAAAGGTATTTACCAAGCCACCAGTTCCCTCACCCCTGACTCTCTTTCTATCTTTCATACCTCAGATTCGTACCAATTGTGACACTATTTAGGTGTGTGACTCTTAGTGCACATCACCTACGGACTCACATGTACCGATCAACACCAGTATTGTAATACCAGTGTTAGACCTTCAAGCTGGCGTCCTTGGACTTCTAAAACAGATTAAACTTTTCTCATCTCCAGCAGGTAACTCCCACTTTCAGTCGTGCACCCAGCTTACTCACCTACGTCGTTTCTTCCAGTTCTCTTGCATTCCCATGTCATCATGTTTACCACGGATAGTTCCTAAACTTAACACCAGAACAGTGCTTCTTCATTCAGATCGGGTCTGGTGCGAACTACTCCCCATACTCCAAACAAGTTGGCGCAAGGTGAGAAGGACTTATGCTCATCAAGTCCCGCCAAATTTCCACCACTTTTGGGAGGTGCGGAATGTTCACAAAAGAAGCTCGCGGCGGTGGGCTATCGTCTGATAACTCCTACTAATTGTCAATCCCACCCAAGGAAGCCGGCGGAGTAGCTCTCTCAATGGAGGAAAGAAAGCTGACAGCGTTACCTCTGGGGGTTCGGTTGCCGCGGTTGATATCCACTGAGTCATCCTCGGCAGCCCGTTCATGTGGATCCTGAGAGCTGGAAGCAAGCGTGGACCTTTGAGCAGATGCAGCGCTGATATCCACTGAGTCATCCTCGGATCCACTGGATTTCGACCAGAGGAGACGATGCAGGGCGTCCATGGCAGCGAGCACGCAAGAAGAAGCAAGTAGCACTGAAGACACAGGATCGCAGTGAGGATCAGAAGGACCCAACACGTGCCTCGCTCCCTATCTCTTCCCAGTGTTCATCCAGAAATATGGATGAACAATCCGCTCATGGATGTTCGTTGACCTTCCCGTTAAACATAAAGCACTTGCCCAGTGGTTGGGTGTTTGTGCGTGTCATAACCTGGGTGATACCGGGTTCAATCCTTCAACATGTGCCTTCATACCGTCCATTGGGCCCTCGATGGGCCTGTGTGTTGAGAAGTAGGATTAGTAAATTCACTGGACGTTAAGGAAACTTTATCTTTATCTTTATCTTTATTCTTGTTATTATCTGCTCCCCAAGAGTAGATTGGCTCGCTTGGGGGCACTGCCAGACTTTCTTCTTTTCAACAAAAGCTGGAAGAACACTCAAAAAAAGCTAGTAGTGACTAGAGAATGAAAAGAAGTGCCTGGTCGAAAAGATTCGGAAGGTGGAAGGAAATCTTTCACGTGCTTTATGCAAGGGAAGCGAAAATCGAGGAATGCCCCACACCATGGGCCTGGAGTGGTGCAATCAAGTCGCCCGAGCTCTCCTCACATAAATTACATATCCACAATCGTGGGTATCTGAACATGCTCTCTCTTGGTCTTTTTCCATGTCCAAAGTACTATGATAGTGCACTACTGCTCAATTGACTCATTGCACCGAATCTTTTGTTGTTGTGTACATGAATCCATCGAATTGTATATATATTTACATTTGACGCCCCTCGAAGGAAGCGCAAATTATGGTGTCTCTTTCACCCCAAAGGGTTAATGCCTTCCGCCACGAAGGTGGACACCTTTGTGACACAAATGGGTGCATTGAACCCACAACCACTTCCGAGGTGGTGTGTGTCCATTACCATTGGGCTACAACTTGAATCCATCAAACAACCTTCAAAGAGGTGGAAAAAGAATAGACGGTAGAATGTCATGTCTGCACAACAGAGCTGGAAAAAGTGGAAGGCAGGACAAGAGGAAAGGTGGGGCCCAACCGTCCCCCAATGCTCACTTCAGAAGTGAGATTTTTTTTAGGCTGTTCTGATTTCCTGTACAATAGAAAATCATCAGTTTGTTTCAAAATGTTCACTGCACCATGAAACAAAGAAAGAAAGAAATTCTACACTATCAATGGGAAGCTAAGAAAGTTTATGGGACGAAGGAAGTTGGATACAAGGACAGTGGGGCCCACTACAAGCAGCCCAAAAACTACATTGGAACTTCAAGAAATTCTTTAAGGTAGAGGCATCTTCTGATCCTTGCAAAGAAACACATCTGTGTCAGATTGGCTATCGCTACATAGGCAGTAGTAGTGGGACAATGAGTAAAGAAATGCTCAGTCTCCATCTCCAGAAGCCAGGCAGAGTTGTCTAGCATGTTGTACCTATCCCATCTCCTAGTCTCTATCCTCACACTTTGTAAGCCCACATTAGGAGATGGAGAGAGAGGCACAATCCAATACTTAGGCTGTAAGATCCTGTCCTCGGGAGAAGAAGGAAGGCGAATCGATAGAGCTGCAGTTATGCGTTAAGTGGAGTCAGGAATTTCTCAGTTATCTCCCCCTGACATAGAGTTCAAACTCATGTCTAATGAGTCACAGGGGGGGAGCCCTCTTTGATCTCAACTCCCCTCCACCAGGTACAAACTTCTCAGCTCCAGGGTAATGGCGCCTCTTTGCTCTCAAGTTCCGCCCACAAACTCCTCCATTACCATCTCCACCATTTGCACTTCTGGTTTGAATGCATGAGGTACCTTCATATACATATCTTTTGATGTTATCAGCTCAAGAGCTATATCTCATTATTAATGAGTCTACAAAATAATGGGACCTTAAACCCTCATCCATACCGAGAAATGGAGGTATGACTTGTACATTACAAAATAACCCGGTTTCAGAGCAGGATATATTTATAACACAAAGAAAGGACCTCTGGTCAGACTCTCTATACCATACATACATATATATTCTTCGCTACCATCTAAAGAAAGAGGTTAGAGGAAGTCACACGCTAACCCAACTTATGATCATTGCATAATGGTCTTTGAAAATTGAAGAGAACACATAGAAACCATATCCAATGCCTTGGAAGCACTTGACAATGGCTTCAAACATAATGTACCAAAGATGTCTAGCAAAGCAGGACAAGCACTATGTGGGGGCTTGGATGGAAGGTGAAGCTGTTGACACCTCCATGTTGCATGGATGTGCCACGGGCTTTGTTGTGTATTTGTGTGCATTGGTGCAAAAGAGAGTACGTAAGTACCCCACCAGCAGGAAGCAGAAATAAGCATGGATAAATGCAAGCACAATTCTGCAAAGGAAGTTATGCTTGAGGGAGTAGAAGCTGCAGGACTACCTGAAGGACAGCTTGCTGAACTTTCTGAGTCTGGCCTTTTGATGCCTTACCTGCCACAGTGCATATAAAGGCCACATGTCAAAAAGATTGATTAACTGTTGCAGCTGTGATCTCACCATGAAGGAAGCTGAATTACATGGGTCACTTATATTCTGCGAGGTACCGTTGAATCAAGAGACACACAAGATCTGCCCTCCATGAGGTCCTCAATATCTTCCTTGGTGCAGTCATTGCACCTCCCATCTTACAATGCTTTAGATAGAGTTATAAGCAACTAGAAAGAGCACATGTTCGCTGAGACATATCCCATCTCTATGAGAACTATAATGGTGTTGAAGGGCAGCATAGGAAAGAAAGCAGTGGAACCTGATGCACATTATCAGTTTGGGTGACACAAATCCCAGGTGAGCTCGAAACAAAATTGTTTGAAGCAAATAGGAAATCAGTTTCATTAAAAATACAGGTGGAATTCACAAAAAGAAATAATCAAAGGTTTACAGGCTGACCATTGCCCTAAACAGTTGAGAATTGCAAACAATCCTTACTTACCAGAGCTCTGCCCAATAAACTCCATTGCTTTGACAACATCTCCAACTCTGTTGAGAGCTTCCATAATGTCTCTGCAATTAGGGATCACACACTAGTTGATGATAGATTAAAAATTACTTGACACGTTCCCTGAAATTGGTGAAGATAATCACTTGTGTCTAGCTAGATCATGTCGACCTGTCCCCATAAAAAACCAGCACCAATCTCAGGAAAACCTTTGATGCTCAGGTAAGATTCAACAAAGCATTCACCCTCCTCCGCCAAAGTTTTGCTGTAGGTTAGGTTGCCACAGTGAACATAAAATGCTTGGATCATATCTCCCTTGTGCTGCAAGGCCATTTGCTGTGGGTGAGGACTCTTGAGCACCTTACAAAGTAACTATTGGTAGTTGAAAGGCATCAAGACAGCCTTGATAGAGCATAGCAGAATGCCAAAGCCTATTTAGGGTTTATTATTACATACTTCAACTGGGCAACAAAAACAAACGGATTGCCATCCAAATCCATGGTCAGTAGATGTACTAGAGAATGGAGAGGGGTTTAGCTGAAATAAGAGAGTATAATTTCCTCCATCTTTAGTAGTTTGGAGTTGGAGACACCATGGCCAACACCCTGCTGCATCAGGCTCCTTACATACTGCAGCTTAGCATTCTTTGCCAGCTGCTATACAAAAAATGGTTGAAATGAGTTGGAGCTTCTCGAGTCCCAGATCCAGGCTGCTTCATCATCTATATATGCTCTCATCTGATTATCCGCAGGGTACAGAAATCTTTTCACGGTAAAAGTAGACAAGCGTGAGCTTTGTGGCCTCCTCATTCATTGGGATTTGGGTGGGAGTCTCGACTGAGATGTTTTGTGGTGCATAATCTTGCAGAAAGCAGCCGGAAGGACGGAAAAACCTACTGGAAGGCTAAAGAGATTGGGCTCGAACTAGAGCAGGTACTAGAACTTTTGCTCATTTTACCGATATGATGAAGGACCATAAAGCACAGCTGATCAGTTTTTGTAGCAACCTGTGCAGAGGTTGAATCACCTGGAGACAAAAATAGTGCACCTGGAGTGCCAATCCAGACCCTTTGGCAGGTAACATGAGTGTTTCCAACATAAAGTTTCATGCTCTAATGCAGTCAACAATCTTTTGGGCAGATTCTCCACTGGTCAGTGGAAATTGCCACCTTTTATTGCCATTGTATCCACTTGAGTTATGTTTTGGACACAGACTTGGATCAAAGGGCACTTGAGGGTCTCAAAAGTGATTAGTACCTACAATTGGTCAAGTAACAATTCTCTTGGCTGCTTTTGAAAAGGGAAACTCAAGGGGTTCAACATGCCTTACAATGCAGTGAGATCTCTTTTTCTTGTTCTCTTTTATCCTCTCCAGATCCATTTGTCTCCATGTCTCTGTGTGTCTCCGCGTCCCTGTCCGTAGGCCCTCTATGGATGTTATGAAGTCTTTTCTCTTGTATCTGCCTTTCCTTTGAGCTTCCCACGGATGTTATAAAGTACCATTCCATTTCTTCCTTTCTTCTGAAAAACAAACACCACAACCACAAACTGGACTCAGTATGCAACAATTTTAAGTCCATTTTTATGGCGTCTTTTCTGCACCCCTCCCCCCAGCTTTTCGATCATGTCTCTATACGCTATACAGCAACTCGAGGTCCATGACTACATTCTCTGTGTCTCAGTTCATTTCTTTAAAGGCTGGCAAGGGCATGTTTTCCTTCCTGAAATCTGTCTATCTTCTCTCGAGTACTGAAGTCATGTTTGTTATGGCCCTGTAGAACTTGGATGAGCAGTTGCTCGAGGAGCATGAGAAGTTTGGAACTGTGCCAGATTCAAATGGCATTAAGCACCACTTTATTCTCCCCATCCATGCCAAGGTATCCCTATACTGATGGATTCCCGCTTCACATTCTCAACTCATCTCCAGGTTCTCATGTGATCATTGTACCATGAAGCTATGGATTCAAGACATCGATTTATCCACTTCAGGGACTCTCTACAGGTGAGGTGCGGAAACCATGATATGATTGTGATTGAATGCAGCAATAAAACATGAGGTGCAGCATTGCAAAAACAGCGCTCCATGGGTTCAACTCAGGTGGGACCTATTTCATCACCATATCTGTCTCAGAGCTAGATGAGTAATTAGACCTGACACTGTTCAAGTCTCAAAAGGCATGAGCAGTTATTGTTGTCTTTCAAGATTCCCAGGCTTTTTGAAGAGACCTTGACCTGGCATGTATAATTGTAGCTTACCTCCAAAGAGCCACAGTAGTTGTTTCTAAAATGGTTACTTCTTGTTCTACTGTGTTCCATTGGCCCTTAGTACGTTATGAAATTTTCTGTCTTTTTTTCTGGCCCCCAAGGACGTTATGAAGTTCCTCTCATTTCCTTTCTCTCTTTGAGCTTTCCATGGACGTTATAAAGTACCATTTCATTTCATTTCGTTTCTCTAGCCATGCAGACTGCAGATTCCATTTCAACCAACAGGAAATTGAGACTGTCCAATTCGTACCAATGTCTGGGTCTGGTTATCCACTCATCCAAATTTTAGTTCGCCCAACTACATCTATGGACAGATTGACAAAGGGAAAGGCTGCCTCCATCCGCCTCCAGGCCAAATGCAATAAGATACATCTGTGCCAGGCCCCAACATACACAAATGGAAACTACTTAGTGGCATCAAAGAGAGAGAATGAAAGGAGGGAGGTGGACGAAGTAGAACAACATGAGAGAAACATGAGTGGTTTGTATGAGGGAGAAGTTCTTATCGTCATCTCTGAGAACTGAGGGTTGTAGCTCCATTAAACTGCTTGACCGGAGTTGGTGCACTGACCACTACCATTGTGAAAGCGGGGATATTCTGCTGAAGAGTGAGAGCTGGAAGTGTCTGTGCTATCACGATTGTCAGAATAGCTGAAAATGTAGGAGTTGCAACTTGAAGCATGAAGAAGTTTCATGAGAAGCTCAATCCATTTGATTGTGGCTGTGATGAATCATGAATATCCCAAGAGAATAGGGGTTCGAGTTCATCACTTCATTCCAGGAGGTCGCTCCGGATGGACAGTGGACCCTGGCATGAAGTGATGAACTCGGGCCCCCATCGCCCGCTTCTTAACTGAGACGGAGCCACAAATGGGAGGCCACTGAAGGTTAGTTGGCCTGGCATGATATCTCCGCATCGCAAAGGGCTCTCCGGCACGGCTGATGCAACACTGGAGTCTTTTTGCATGCGAGCGTCTCATAAGATTCCTCAAAGTGATCGGGAAGAGAGAATGGAAAACATACCCAACACCTCAGTTATGTCGTGGGAACCCTTCTGACATGTTTCTTCTATCCCCATGGAGCCAGGAGGGAGCTGCAGATGGAAGGAAATGATAGCCAAGAGCAAAGCTCATTGTGGGCTGAAGGAACTCAAACCCTAAGCGAACGGCCCGGATTCTAACACATGAGAAGCTTTCACCTCACATCTGATTTGTGTCAGGGATGCATAGGTGGAACTGAATTAATAACAAACTGCAGGGAGGAAGTACGGAAATCGGGATAGTCATTCATGTGGTCGATCATGTGTGCCAGGATTCAAAATGTGGAGCCGCGAGCGTCACTGATGGACTTGTGGAACTTGAGAGTCTGGAGATTCAGGAAAAGAAATGCTTGTTTATATACAGGAAGTGCAGGCCAGTAGCTACCTCAAGGGCTACTACCCCTTTCTGCAAAAAACAAAAGAAAAGAAAAAAAGAAAAAAAGAAAAAAAAAATGAAGGGGCATTGAAGTGCAAATTTGATTAAAAGGGCCTCCGTCCCCTTTCCTCTTAAAAACAAATGCCCAGGCGCAGATGGAGGGGCAGAATGGAGTGCCGGACATATGGATGCGATCTAGTCCGTCCATATGGTATCATTGAAGGGCGGAGATGTGCGTGAAGGGGCAAGAATTGGGGCAAAAGGAAGAAGAAGACCGAGGGAGGAAGGGAGGGAGAGAGAGAGAGAAGGAGGGCGAGCAGGCGAGGGCGGTGGGGTGCCAGTGTTCCATCGCGGCCCTGAGAAGAGCCGGGCAGAGTGAGAAAGAGGGGGAGAAGGATTCGAACAAGAAGGGGAATTTGATGAGGAAACAAGGGGATGGAGAATTTGGGAGGATCGCAAGATGACCCGGGGGAGAATTTGGAGTCGCAACATGAAACCCTAGGAGTGGAGGATGGGGAGTATGATGATGGGAGCGATGGATTGCCTCACAGAAACAATAGGATGTATAAGAGGACAAATTGGACGCATGAAAAGGTGATGGTGTTGCAGGATGCGAAGCGGGAGGACCCGGAGCGACAGATGAGAAGGAATGGGAAGGACAAACACCTGAGCTCGCAGGAGAGGTGGATGTTCATTGAGGACCTTTGCTGGAACCAGGGTATTGAGAGGAGCGGTAGGCAATGCCAGGATAAGTGGGAGTCGTTGGTAGCATATTTCCACAAGATTAGCAAGTATGAGAAGAAGCTCAGCAATGGTCGCAAATCATATTGGCAGATGTCAGTGACAGAGAGAAAGACAAGAAGATTTCCCCCTAACTTTTGGAAGGACGTGTATGATGCAGTTTCTCTGTGGTATGTGAGGAAGACGACGGCCTGGGGAGTGCACTCCAACCAATATGTACCAGCCACGTGCGTGCACAGGAGGGGGTATTTTAAACCCCTCCATGTACAACATTATACATATAGAGGGGGGTTTAAATCACCTTAAATATAATCTTACAGGAGGGGGTTAATGAATTTCAAGGGTGGTCTAGTGGTAAGAAAGTAGATTGTGTCGCGACGCACCGCTGGATCAAATCGCGATGCACTGTTTTTTTGTTTTTCTGTTTTTTTTTCTCCCCGCGATGTGTCTCCCGCGGGCTCTCTTTTTCCTCCTCTCCCGCGCCCCTTCCGCGTTAGCTTGGTCTTAGCAGGCCATGTTTCAATCTCTTCCTGCTCAATCTCGCCGTGGGTAGATGGTCAACTGGAAACAACAGCGGCAGCAGTGCATTGATAGAACAAGGCACTGCTAATGAAGGTACCTTCTTCAACGCATTTCAGCCTGATTAGTAGAGTTGTCCCTAATTTTTCATGTTGAATTCTGCAAGTTAGCTCGTTGGTGGATCTATGGTGGTTTTGGAGTGATTTTGTGCTCCCTCCACCTTCTTCTTCAACCTATTTCAGTTTGTTTTGCCCTCTCATCATTAGGGTTTAGGGTGTTTGCTAGAAGAACTTCATGCCATCAGTGTCAGCTGCTAGTAGCAAGGCTGAGGATGTATTCATGATTTGTCCACAGGCAGGGATCGTTAAGGACCAGGGATAGAGGTCCAGATTCATCCAAGAGGGTCGGATTTCAAACACAAGTTTTCTTCTACTTCCCTGTGAATCAATAGCTACAAGCAATCGCGCGGGTAGATGGTCAACTGGAAACAGCAGCGGTAATTTGGTCGGAGTTGCACCTTTTCGGGTGTACTTCTTTTCCCTGATATCAGAGTTTTTCCCCGTTTTTGCCTGAAGGAGCAGGGGTAGAGTGTGGGTCTTGATTCATCCACGAGGGTTGGACTTCAAGCTCCAGATTACCTTGATTCCATGTGGGTCAGTAGCTACAAGAAACCTGCATGGGTAGATGGTAAACTAAAGGTAGCAGCTGTAGCGGCACAGATGATAAAATCAGGCACCTCAACCATGACCACAACTTCTGAAAGAGGATCAAGAGAGGGAGTCCACAATGCCTCTTCTGGCACTTCTGGGCATATGAAGATACTTTGTGCGGCAGACAGCCTGACAGAGGCTCTATAGATTCTAAACCAAGGAGGCATTTCAGCAGATTCAGATATGTATGTCTGTCTCTTGCTTAAGTGCATCAAGATAGAAGGTCTCGAAGCTGGAAAGCACATGCACACTCACATTATCCAAAGTGGATTCACGACAAATGTTTTTCTACTCAACACCCTTATCAATATGTATGTTAAGTGCCGAGCAGAACTAGCCACGGCCACCCCAGGGCGTCACTAGTGTTCAACAGAATGCCTCAACGATCTTTGATCACGTGGAATATAATGATGGCAGGATGCAATGCGTGTGCAAGCTTGGGAGCTCTGGAAAAGGGGAAAGAGGTCCATGGTAACCTTGTCAAAGCTAGAATTGTACCAGATGTCATTCTGAACACTGCCCTGGTAGAATGTTTGCCAAATGTGGGTGCATTAAGGACGCGAGGGGAGTTTTCAACACTCTGGCTGAACGAGTGGTGTCATGGAACGTGATGCTTGCAGGGTAGGGTATGCACAGTAGGGGCACGAGATGGCTTGGCTTTGGAGACTATGAGCAAATGATGGGGGGAGGGGTGAAGCCTAACCACATCGCAAGGCATTTCAGCAGATTCAGATATGTATGTCTGTCTCTTGCTTAAGTGCATCAATGGAAGGTCTGGAAGCTAGAAAGCACGTGCATACTCATGTTATCCAAAGTGGATTCACGTCAAATATTTTTCTACTGAACACCCTTGTCAACATGTATGTTAAGTGCGGGAGATCATCGATGCTCACCAAGTGTTCAACAGAATGCCTCAACGATCTTTGATCAGGTGGAATTATAATATTGTTGGCAATATGCCTTCAGGATGCAATGCGTGTGCAAGCCTGGGAGCTCTGGAAAAGGGGAAAGAGGTCCATGGTGACATTGTCAAAGCTGGAATTGTACTAGATGTCATTCTGAACACTGCCCTGGTGGACATGTATGCCAAATGTGGGTGCATTAAGGATGCGAAGGGAGTTTCCAACACTATGGCTGAACAAGATGTGGTGTCATGGAACGCGATGCTTACAGGGTATGCACAGCAGGGACGTGGTATGGAGGCTTTGGATACCTATGATCAAATGATGGGGGAAGGGGTGAAGCCGGACCACATCACGTTTGTGTGCATTTGCAATGCGTGTGCAAGTGTGGCAGCTCTGGAAAAGGGCAAAGAGGTCCATGGTGACATTGTCAGAGCTGCAATTGTATCAAATGTCATTCTGAACAATACCCTTGTGGACATGTATGAAGGGCGAGCGTGTATGGCTGAACGAGATGTGCTGTCGTGGAGTGCGATCATTGTAGGATATGCACAGCAAGGGCGCGGGATGGAGGCTTTGGAGACCTATGAGCAAATGGTGTGCGAAGGGGTGAAACCCGCGCTTTGCATTGCATGATGTTGAGGAAGAGCTTAAAGAATTGTCTCTTTGCCACCACAATGAGAAGCTGGCCATTGATTTTGCATTCTTTGCCAGCTGCGAGTCAGGTTGGACTCCAACAGTGGCAGCAAAGGTGCATGAAATCTTTTCGGAGAGGAATTCTCAACAAGAGGTTTTGAACATAATTGGACCTTGCGAAGGTTGAGACTGTAGAACAAGTTCAGAAATTGTCCTAATCAATGAACAGAGGTGCAGTGACTAAGGTCTTGATGGTCCTCAAGAGAGTCACTCTCTGATGAAAATACCCAGGACTGTGTATCAGACAATGGAAACTTTCTTCAGGCCTCTTGCACATTGGGCATTAACAATGTCCCTTTCCTCTCTACATCTGTTTCTTCCAGAGTGAGATATTTGATATCAACTTGACGATTCCACACCAAGTCTTTGATAATTTTATCGAGGGCAATTTTTTTTTTAAATTAATTCATTAGTATTCTGTTCTAAAATAAATAAAGTTGATATAATATAAAAACATACATATACATATTTGAGGGTATTTTTTAATGATTGAAAAGGGAAATATACATACAGAAGGGGGTACTTTTTAAAGATAATAAATTTCTATATATTTATAGGAGGGGTTTTATAATCTTCAAAATGTATGTACAGAGGGGGTATAAATGATCCAAGGACCCGTATACAGGGGGTTTTTTTATTAGGCGACGCACGCACGTGATACAGACATTTTATAAAGAGTGCACCCCCCAGGGACGACGGTTGATCCCAGCGAACTTATTCTTGACACTTCAGCTCCCTTCAGACATGAAATCGGTGATGATGACGATACGCAAGGTCTGGTTGATGAAGATGTGGACACGTATGCAACTCCGCAGCTTGTAGGTCACCACCACTCTTTGAATTCATCCTCTACCTTCACCATGCTGTAACTTCCTCTTTGTGTTGTGGTGAAATGCAAGGCTTCTGTATACCTAATTTACAGGCGAGAAAGTCTTAAAACGACTCCCAGTAGGACGTGAGAGATATTGTGGGAGATGATCTGAGTGAATGGGTCCCCCTTACAACAACTGTTGGTAGAGTGTTCCAGCCCTTTGTTGTCCTTGAGCAAATGCACTATAACATATGTCTAGAGCGCCACAATCTGTACACGGTGAATGGGAACCATATGGTTATGTTGGAGAAGGCCAGTTGTGGTCACACTGTGACTCAGTGAGTTCAGACCAAGATTTATATGTTACTGTGGGTGTAAGTGTAGAATGGTGGTAATCCCTCTTCTGATCTTTCTGTTATGCCTAAAGACAACCAGTATTCTATTCAGGGATGAAGGGAACTTCAAATTGGCCACATGAATGCCAAACAGGTGACAGAGAAGAAAGGTTGACAAACAAGGAAACAAGTGAACCCCTGCCTGCCCTTGTCACCCCAAGAGAAGAGACTCCTTGATTGGATTATATGCTTCCAAAGAGTGTCGTACTGAGCCCTTTCTTCCCATGGGTGGGATTTTGCTTGGAAGGGCCACAATGTACTTGCACATAACCATAACTAGGGGGCACTTACAGACCTTTTTGCAGATTTTATCACTTAGATCTGGAAATTGAAAAGAAAACTCTGCATCATGTCTCACATTCTATCTTATCTACAACTTATTTTACAACCTTGACCATTTGAGGGTGTACTATGACATTACATTGTACTGAACTTCAGTAAATTTTGACCTTTGCAGGGATAAACACAAGCAACACAGTAGGCAGCAATGCCAAGTATTCAAAGACCGGTGAGGAGGCCGACGAGCAGATGGATTGCCCAAGCACAGGCAGGAAACGGAAGTGTTCAATATTGGTAGCTATGTCAAGGACAACCAATGGGCTAGCATCTATCCTAGAACACAACAATCAGAAGGTTGTAGATGCAATGATGAGATTCGAGGACAGGAAAGACAAGCGGCACAAAGAAGACACCATGGTAGCGAGCAAAGAGCTGAGAGGAGTGTGCGAAGAGAGAGGAGCAGCAATGTCTGCAAAGGCAAAGAAAGGAAAGAACTTTCGAACTGATGATGAGAGACAACTATGCAAATCATTTTTACATGTCTTCCAAGCATATCGCAGGCAATGGCCAAAAAAATGTCACCGCAACTTGCCACGACCCCCTAGGCTAGTATGTCGTCACCCTGGCCGCGCGCGACCAGGGCTCGCCACCACTTTGCGCCAAAGTGCTGGTCAGCCCACTCAACGTGCAAAGGGAACCATCTCATTTCGAGTTCGAAGGCTGGCTTCTTCATAGCCTCCCAAAACGCACTGCAGGGGTCACCATGGCGATTCACCTCCATCGGTGGCACCACGATCTTTGCCAACTCCACGTCCTGTATCGCCAAGGCCACGTTCTTCTTCCCACCCTCTCCCTTCTTTGTAGCCTCCTTCCCCTGCTCCTTTGTTACCCCACTGCCCTCCCCCGCATGCACACATGGGACTTCTTCTTTTTCTTTTTCTTTTTCTTCCCCTTCCCCGCTACTCCCTCTCTCTCCTTCTCCTTCTCCCTTCTCTCTCTCTCCTCAACAGCCCCTTCATTGATGGTAAAAAGAATCTCAGGAGGTCGAGGCCTCTTCTTCTTACCCAAGGAGCTTCGAAACAAAATGGGGAGTCATCAAGCACAATGTGGCAAAGTTTGTATGTAACTATGGGGCGGTATTGCAGTTAGTGGAACATCACTGAAGATACGCTACAAAAAGCATTGGAGCTTTACAAATTGAAGCATCCTAAAAAATTGTCGTTTGGATTTAATATTCACTGCTGGTTACTACTGAAGGACATACCTAGGTGGGCTGATATGAGAGATGAGCAGAAAAAAACCCTGCCCATGAAGAGAAATGCTAGTGGTCAAGTAGATGAAGCAGACAATTCTAGCTCTATGGAGGTTCAGGATGCCACGGTAAATTTCACTGAAGAGAAGGTTCTGAAACATCCGTAGGGCTCTCGAGCAGCCAAGGAGCAGCAAAAGACACAAACGATTAAAGAACGTGCTCATAGGGCACAAACTCAAGCAACTGTAGAGATGGCAGTTGCGACATTAAAGAAAGCAGAGATTATGCAAGATCAAAGTGCACTTGCACTATTCACCATAGCAGATGACGAAGTGACTTCGGAGGAGGCTCGTGAGTATTTGAGACTCAGAAGACAAGAGGAGTTGGTGAAGCTACGAAGGCGGTTGGAAGTTGGTGAATTTGCAAAGCTGCAAACATCCCATACAAACCCCATAGACACACCTCCTATTCGGCAAGCAGACTTGGCTCCCCAGCTAGACCCAGACACTGGATTTGCAAGCCACATGGAGACTGGACTCAACGAAGATGAATGACAGGTGTCATTGTGAAGATAAATGACAGGCATTTTTATTTCAATGAGAACTATTGCCTTTCAAGGCCCACAAATGCTCTATCAAATCTGCCCTAAGGTTGAAATGAGTTTGTGAATCCTCCAGCTCTTTAGTGCCTTGTTTGTAGGCCTCGAAAGTTAGCCCTCTTCTGAAATGTATGCCATTGTCAAGCTCAAATAAAGATTCCATATTGCTGTCACTCTCGTCTTCAATTATCATGTTGTGTAAAATCACACAAGCTCTCATAATATCTGAGATTGTCTTCATGCCCCATTGTTTAGAGGGGTTTTGTATTATGCAAAATCTGGATTGCAGCACACCAAAACATCTTTTCACATCTTTCCTTTTTGCTTCTTGTATCTTGGCAAAGTACTGCATTTTCTCATCTTGTGGCTCGTGTATGGTTTGAACAAAACAGCTCCATCTAGGATAGATTCCATCTGCCAAGAGATAATAACGGGGGTACGAATTCCCTTCACCACAAAGCTTAAGTCACCTGCTTCACCCCTCAATAAATCAACGACTAATGGAGACCTATCAATACATTAATATCATTATTTCCTCCTGGCATGCCAAAGAAAGCATGCCATACCACAGGGATTGATCGACAATGGCCTCTAGAATAATTGATCTAGATTTGTCTAGATCTAGATTGTCTTGAAACTGCCCTTGCAAGGGAACAGATGGAAACTGCCCTTGCCCTTGCCACATGGCAATTTTTCCATCCTTAGTGCATACAATCAATTGATGCGAACATCCCAGGAAAGCCTCTTGCTTTGTTGATTTCTAGCTGCTTCACAAGGTCAGCTCTGGTTGGCTGCCTCAAGTACGTAGACTCAAAAATTGCCCTAATGGCTGCCACAAATCGTTTAATGGCTTCCATCATGGTGCCATCACCTACATATGGAAACTGCCCTTGCCCTTGCCACATGGCAATTTTTCCATCCTTAGTGCATACAATCAATTGATGCGAACATCCCAGGAAAGCCTCTTGCTTTGTTGATTTCTAGCTGCTTCACAAGGTCAGCTCTGGTTGGCTGCCTCAAGTATGTAGACTCAAAAATTGCCCTAATGGCTGCCACAAATCGTTTGATGGCTTCCATCATGGTGCTATCACCTACAGATGGAAACTGCCCTTGCCCTTGCCACAGGGCAATTTTTCCATCTGTAGTGCATACAATCAATTGATGCGAACATCCCAGGAAAGCCTCTTGCTTTGTTGATTTCTAGCTGCTTCACAAGGTCAGCTTTGGTTGGCTGCCTCAAGTACATAGACTCAAAAATTGCCCTAATGGCTGCCACAAATCGTTTAATGGCTTCCATCATGGTGCTATCACCTAACCTGCACTCTTCATCCACAACATCAGCACTCACTCCATATGCGAGCATCCTCAATGTAGCGGTGCATTTTTGAATGAAAGACAATCTAAGAAGCCTAGCCGCATCTCTCTTTTGAACAAAATATGTATCATGTGTACATATTTTATCCATAATTTTTAGAAACAACCTCTGGCTCATCCTATATCGACGTCTAAACAATTCTGCAGAGTACACTGGTGAATATGAGAAGTAGTCGCGAAAGATTCTATCATGCCCTCGCTGTCTATCCCGCTCCGCGTTTGTAGATCGCCCAGCCCTAGAGCTGCCTCTTTTTTTTGCTTCATGGTTTTCAAAGTTTCATCAAGCTGATCTACAAGAATAGACAAGATAACGTTGTCATCGTCATCTAATTCGTCTTGCAATTGGGAGTAAAGTTGTTGTCTCCAACGTTGTAAATCCATGACGCACGGAGCATAAAAGGAGAACGCACGGGAAAAACAAGTGGAGGGAAGAACTTCGAGCGGCAAAGTATGTTGGTCACCATTTGCCGTCGACCGGTGGGCCATCGTGAAGCGTCAAACGGCACATGCCCTCATGGGTCCGTCAAGTTCACCTTCAAATCACTTTTACCGTGCTCATGTACCGTGCACCGCTGGAGATGTTCTTAGGCAGTTATTGGGTTTCCAGGGCATGAAAACCAAGTTATCAACCAGGTTATCAACCCGGTTATCAATATATTTCGATAACCGGAACTGTTCAAAAAAATGTGATACGGATAATATGTAGTTATGTGGTTTTTGATAACCATGCTACATTGATAACCGCAGGTTATATGATGATAAATAACCGGATAGAGAACCAGATAAGGGGATAAGGGAAATAAAAATGTCGGTTATGGGTGTATACATATATTAGTTACATTTATTTTAGGAAGATAATAGGAATAATGTAAAAACTTAATGGACGCGTGTGATCGGACAGTACTTTCGCCGGATTCCGGCAACCTGGGCTCCTCCGGCAGGGCTCCTGTCAAATCCTCCCCACCCCATATTATCTCGGTTTCACTTTTGAATACTTACGAATCCGAGATGGTTGCAAGTTGTGGTGGGTAGTCTGATGGTAAGGTGATAGCAATGGAGGTGGCGAGGCTCTGGGTTCAATTCTTGATGGGAGGTTGTGGCAGTGTAACCCCGGTCGATGTAACCCTCGGTAACCTCGATTTCTCATGTAACTCTGGTTGGTCCATTTTATACTTAGCCACATTTGGACTTAGTCAAATTTCGAGTTACACTCCATTCTGTGTAACCCCGAGTGGAGTTACACACCTCGCCGTGTAACCCGATGTAACCCCGAGTGGAGTTACTAACCTCGTGTAACCCCGAATGGAGTTGACACTCCTTCAGTCCCATGTCACCCTCAAGAGAGGGTGGGGAAGATTTGACATGCCGGAAACCGGCGTACCATCCTGTCAGAGGTTGCACGTGTACATTAAGTTCTTACATTATTCCTATTATCTTCCTTTATTTTAGGGCGTGGGGTATCAAGCAAGGAGGGGGCAGACGCGCAGGTCTTAAATGCGGGTCATGTAGAGCGTGGGCCCACAGCAAGCCCTTAAAAGTGTTTCCACCAGTGTTGTACCAGTATACAGCAGCACCAGGGTATATAGTACGGGTATGAGTAATGGTATAAGAGAACATACCCGACTGGTATGGAAGAACCTAAATACCTAGACGAGATACATACTGGGTGGGTATGCAGTTAGGGTTCACAGCCTCCATACCATATCAGCCTAGTTATTGCCCGTTGCCGATACTGTGTGCCATACCAGTATTCAGGGTTGAAGGCAGCGGCTGGAGCTAGGTAAGAGTAAGAGCAAGAGATGTGGTTTTGCTTCATTGTACCATATGACCACAAGAGGGCTATTTAGTGAAAGAGAGGGTGGCTGTGGGAAACAAGCTTCATAATATTAATAGAGAGCTAGGAGAGCCATATGGGACATGGTAGACTGAACCACAAAAGAAAAGGACCTTGTAAAGCCCAAGGGGCCCATGGGATACAGAACAAGAAACAGAACCAAAGAACTACTGAAGGAAAATTGAAAGGGGCAAGCTGGATAAGAATCTAATAGAGTGTTGTGGACATGAGCATATCAGTAGCTATTGATATTTTGTACCAACAAGTACCATACCAGTGTATATGTGTCAACGTATATTATACCATACCAGTGTTCATGTACCCCCAACATGAATTTCAAAAACTGCAATACCAGTATCATATCCATATACAACCCATTTCACAAGCACTCATACCATATTTATACAATACCAGATGATACACAAATTTATACATTTATACTCATAACAGCCTGGTCTGAGTAAGGGGTGGGATCCTTCATACCAGGACCAGTCTGGTATTAAAAAATACATATACCAGTACAACACTGGTTTCCTCGCGCCCTGTCCTGTTAAAATAATTAGATTATCACTTTGTGTATATAATAGTTATCAAATTAAATGTGATCAATGGTTTTTATCCTAAATATCGGCAATTGACAACGGGATATACAACCGCCAGTTATCATCCCAGAAATAACCAGATTTATTGATAACCGGAAAGGGGTGAAAAATCCGTTATTTATAACTAGCAGGTTATTAGAATTTGTAAAATTTTCAATAGCCAAAATCGCAGGTTATTAAAAAATAAATTAAGTATATCACCAGAACCTCGGGTTATCAAAAAAAAAAACAAAAACAAAAACAAAACAAAACAAAAAAACAAAGTGTGCATAGTCGAGGTGGGGTTACATGCCACGAAACTATACTGTTTCAGCAACGTGACCATGACATAGCCAGGAAGGCCCAACCATGTAACCCTGAGAGACCCATTGCATGTAACCCATAAGTATAACCCCACATTGTGAGACCCGGCACGGTGTAACCCGTCACTTATGTGTGAACCCACAGAGTGTAAGCCCATTGCCCTAGGGCCCCAAGGTGTACCCAAGTACTTGTCTATGACTCCACTTAATGTAACCTTATAAGGTGTAACCCCATGTAAGCCCATTGCATGAAACCCAAACTGTGAAGTGTTACGAACAAACCACATAGAAGCAAAAAATGCATCAAGAGACGCTATTTATTTCTTTGGCCATCTGACCAAGTCTTTGTCCATCTCGTCACACAGCCAACTAATCATATGAGTATGGGAAGCTATCATGGTTGACTCGTTGAACCAACTTGCAGTAAACGCCCGCCTATGATGGGTTCGATCATCTGTGGTTTTCACATTGAACTTCCACTCCAAGTAAAATTGCACAAAACAAAGTGCGTAACTGAAGTAATCAGATCCAGGCATGAAATCAAAGAACGCTATTGCAAAATTTCGCAAAATTCCTTCAATGAGTTTGGGTCGGGCAATGGTTTTATGGGAGTCCAAATGTACTATCCACCTTGGCGCTCTAAAACAGCAACACTCTAGTGATCACTGCAACACAAACAAAGCTGTTATGTCAGAATAGAGAAAAAAATCTCCAATGAAACCCATTGTGGTGTAACCCAGTAATGTAACCCTTTGTACTGTAACTCTAAACGGTGTTACACAACTAGTCAGCAGTGCAACTCCAAACTAGTGCAACTCAGTGTAGAATAGAGGAGTGTAACCTAACATGCTCAGTCAACGCTGAAATTACTTACTCGAAGACAATAGGGATGACAACCACGTCCACAAGATCTTGATTCTTTGTGAACACCATCCCTCGGGCATCCTGAGTGTACCATTCTTGCACCAACCCGAATAGCGTCTGCAGATCGTTACCATTGGTACGCATGACATGTCATTGGAAAGGAGCATAGATGACAAACTCAGGTGCGATAGCCTTAAACAATTTGGCCTCCAGAAATTTGTTGTAACCCGAGAGCAATGCATCTGTGACAGTTGCTCTTATTTTATACATCGGCTCAAAATTTGTCTCTTCTAAGTAAAACTGTAACGGGGTAGAAGCCAGGAAGGCATCGCCATAATAAAACTTCACTTCGGGCGCCCCAGGAGGGTCCGACACCATTCTGAACATTGTCAAGTATCGTTGTTTTAGTCTGCACAACAAACCGCACATTACGAACATTACGATGCATCATACAAGAGTTATAATCAATATTCGAAATCAGAGAGGATCAAAGTACAATGAGGTACCTCGAACGCTCCCACAAGTGCTTGGCAAGGACCTCTTGCTGCTGGACAACGTCAACCTCCGAGACCCCTGCACTCTTGCCTTTCGGTTTGGTTCGCTGTTTTTTGGGTGCGACAAGAACATGTACTTCTTTGTGAGCGCTAGGAGGTTCAGCCAACCGCTTTCTTTGAGCAGGCGGCCGTTTTGACCTCCTGGGATTCTCTGCAACCCTGACAATGCCGCCGGTAGGGGGAATTTCTAGGCCAGAGGTACCTTGTTCGGAGTTTGCTGCAAGTGCTGAAGACTGCACTCCCTCGTCTTAGACGTGCTGGGGAGGTGACTGACCAAGGGCAGAAGTGTTACAGCTCACCTCCTCAGTGCTACCCCTGTCAGTGTCACCCTTCTGTTCGGACCCCTTGTCAGAGTCACGCTTCTCAGTGTCACGCTTCTCTTCGGCTACCTCCTCAGTGTCACGTTTCTCAGTGTCACTCTTCTGAGTGTCACCCTTCTCTTTGGCTACCTCCTCAGTGTCACTCTTCTGAGTGTCACCCTTCTCTTCGGCTACCTCCTCAGTGTCACGCATCTCAGTGTCACCCTTATCTCCGGCTACCTTCTCAGTGTCACCCTTCTCTTTGGCCGCATTATCAGTGTCACCCTTCTCATCGGGTTCCTTCCCAGTGTCACCCTGCTGAATAACAATCTTATGTGTGTCATCCTTGACAGTGTCACTCTTCTCAGTGTTACGATGCTCCGCAATATCCTTCTCTTCGTGACTCTCCACATTGAAACGCTTCTCAGTGTGACTCTGCTCAGTGTGACCCTTCCAACTGACAACCTCATCGGTGACACCCTTCCCCGTGTCACCTATGTTGATGTCACTCTTCTTTGCATCAACCTCCTCAATGCCATCCTTGATTGTGTCCTCCAAGACCATGTTGACTAGCGGAAAAGCGTCATCCGTTGCGACTAGTGGCGGTGGCAAAGGAGTGTCACCCTCCACGATTAGTGGTAGTGGAGTGTCATCCATGACAATGTTATACTCATGGACATCTGCCATATGGGTTGGCTGTGGGGTGTCACCCCTATCAGTGTAACCCATGTCAATGTCACTCTCAACGGAAGTTGCAGTGTTCACGGGCAATGGTGTGTCACCCACGACAATGTCCCTCACGACAGTGTCAGCCACACCGGTATCCGCAGTGTCACCCTGAGGTGCAGTGTAACCCTTCTTCCCTGTTGCTCCTCTCTACGCAGTGTCATCCTCAGGTGCAGTGTAACCCTCGGTTTCAGGGCCTCCTCCCCTTGCAGTGTCACCCTGCGCATCAATGTGACCCACGAAGGCTCGGTGACTGTCTGTCTACTCAATCCCCCGGACAATGTCACCCTCAATACTGACCACCTCCTCCAATGAGTTAACTAGATTTGATTAATCTAATTCAAAACTCAATTGTCTACAATTTAGGAGAAAATGTTTGGAGTAGGGAAACACTTCTTGGCTAGGGGATCTGGGATGAGAGAAGAAATAGAGACTAGCACATTATGAGAAGGTGGAGAAACTGAGTAATAAAGAAGGAAAAAAAGATAGACGGAGAGAGAGGGAGGGAGGGTGAATGCAGGCTAAGGTGGCTAAAAAACGACAAATCAGACCTCCATGAAAGTCCACGGAATATATATATATATATATATATATGTTTCTTGATCAAATATATTTTTACATCGATAGATATTGATATGCCTAACATTTTCACTAAAAGATCCCATGCCAAATATTATATATATATATATATATTTCATAATTATGAAAATAGCTAATTTGTATTCTCCAATTATATAGTATTATAAGACGCGTCCAGCAGGCTTAGAGGTACAAGACGCGTCTCGTGGTTGCTATGCTGCAACCTCCTGAACAGTGACCACTACCTACTTTGTCAGTGACAATGCCTCATTTTGTCCCATCATCTCATCTTTGAAGACCTCATCAACCCGAGAAAAATCCCCAACCTCATCCATCACCGCCGCCTTGGCTGTCAACTCATTTTGAATCTCGAGCATCTCCCACGTGTGCCATGGATGCGGCCTGCACCTTGTGGTCCTCACCTGTTCGCCACTACTCGCTGCCTGTACCGTCTCGATAGGCAGAGAGACCATCAAGGGAAGTGTACTCCGTACTCTGCGCTGCTCAGCCACAACCAAGCTGATAATCCAGGTCAAGCAATTGAGATCCATTACTTGCCCCAACACCTGACGACGTGATGCCTCAGAAAGAGATGACACCACCGTGGTACCACTGGTAAAACCCATCGTCCGCTTGTGCTCGTCAGCATTGGGCTCCACTAACTGCTGCAACTGGCTATCCCACAAGAGGCCAGGTCCACCATCCCGGAAAGCATGAGATCCTGGAAAGCTGAGCAGTGTAGGCAATGCTGTTCGTGGGTGATACACCTTATTGACCACTGCCAAAGGTGACCAGTCATCGTGTCTTACACGCTGAGACTGCCTCTATATGTCCAAAATGCTATCCACCGTGAGGTTTGGTGGCCGCTGCACCCCATCAAATGCACGCTTAATCAGTGCAGGTGACATCAAGTTGGTCCACCATAGTCGTGGGCGATGAGCTCGTGACCCCACTACAGCTGCATCCAACAACACTGCTAATCCAAGCCAAGATCGTACTTGATGCACACTGGCCATCACCTTGGCCCGAGAATCACCCGTCAACGGCACATTCTCCAAGATATATGTCGGAGAGTCTGTCTGCTGAAGCTGTAAATAGCGCATGATCCTCAACATCTCCCAAAACAGGCGTGACCTTGGATCTTGTAACCTATTGCCATGCCTGGCCGATGAATGCCCTTGGCAAGGCCAACCTGCCACTACCAAGTGAATAGGGCCAACCCGCTCCAAATCATGCGCCCCCAGTAAAGAGATGTTTGCTAGCAAGACTTGCTGGTATCCACGAATTGCAGACACTGACAACAAATCAGGGTACTGCTGCACCAACTGAGCAACATGGCGCAGTGAGACGCATCGTGCAGTCTCATCCCTCTCCACATATAGGTAACATTGAACTCATACACCTACCTACAACACTATAGTCAATCTAGTGCTGATCCCGCCAAACAAGTCCAGAAGGCATATGCCTTCATCTGGGCACTGCCACACAAGAGGTGTGGTGTCCAATGGTGACAACTGAGGTCATCCTGGTACAATCATCGCACTCCCTCCTCTCCTGACGGTACAAAGGCCTCTACCCAGGCTTGTTGTACCCATGTATCAGCAGCCTGCTGCAAATCCTTGCTCATGCCCCACAATGGAGTGTGAGTAACCATGGTAGGCAACTCCGTTGTACCATGCATGTCATCCTGCTCTGCTGGAGGTGGCACATCCCTCTACATGGGCATTGCCCTCTAGCAACTCTCCAGGCCAACTAACTGTAGCTGTGAAGGCTGCTAGTGTTGGCATCTTGCCCCGCTGGGCAGCAGCAACACCCCCAATGAATGTCACAGGGAGCTGTACATGACGACCATCCCCTGACTACCATCCAGGCTTGTAGGATGCTAACTCCTCCCAAAAATCCAGGGTGAAGCCCATATGATACAACACTGCCCCCACCAATGAGGACATTGTAAGAGACCGCGTCTATCACAATGGCCTTGGCTTGCATCACTTAGCCATCTATAGGATGATCCGGTTGTAGTCTAATGACCAACTCACGCCGTGTCATGCTCCGAGCCTGCTCTGATCCACCCAGAGATGTCTGATCTGGAAAAGACAAGGCTCCATATCCGCCTCGATGAGGCCCAAACCTGCAATAGTAGCTTTACCCAACATCAGTGGTTGACCTCCCGAGTCCAACAAGACCCGCAGTGGCCGGTACCTCTTACCTGCCAATCCACTCAAAGAGAAAATGTCATCCTAGTTGTCTAACAAAACAACTCCAGATGTCACCATGGCATGCTCAAAGGCTGGCCTAGCCGGCAGCTCCGTCAAACTAGCAGTTTCAGCTTACCATGGCGTAGCCGTGGCAGTCTGGACCCTCAAATCCAAGGATCCCTCTGCCACTAACTCTACAGAAGATGAAGTGACATTCCCATGTTGCTGCTAGTCTGAACACTGCAGCTGGTCTTACCCCCCGCGTCGCAATCATGGTTGCCGAGAACAGTGGGGCCTGACACACAAAGGTGGCCGCCCCTAACAACACACTGGCTGCACTAGCCTTGGCAGTAGGTGTCAATGCTACACTTGTAGCTCTCCCCAATGGCACAATAACGGCCTCTGCTTTAGTATCCGTCGGACGAGAAGTATGTGAATGTCATAGATGTCATCGACATTGTCTCTGCCAAGATGAATGATTGAGGCAACCTAGCCTGACGGGTTGCCTCCCCATGATGTGGATCCAACTCCACCTCTGCACCTCGTGGCTCAGGAACTTGTGCTGATCCTCGAGTGACGGCTGCAGCAGACTCCACGTGCACTAGTGGTAGTGCTGCCCCACACATAAATCACATGCCTCCCATGGCTCCTCCATCAGGATGACGCTGCTGAGGAGGAACAAAAGGTGGACCCTCAGGTCTTGAAGTTGATACCACCTGAGCTGTGGCCATGGCAGCAAGCCTTTGCTCTAGTTGCTGAAGCCGGTTGGCCATGCCTTGGTCAACGCCCTGACCTCCACGTCCTTGGCCATACTGTGCTTGCCCTCGTCCTGCATCTCGTGCCTGACCACCTCGTCCTCTGTGAGGTGCTCTACCTCGCCCTCGGCCACCATTGTTCCCTTGGAACTGGCCTCGCCGCAACTCACGGTGCAAGTCATAACACTGAGCCTCTGCATGTCTATACTTGCCACAATGCCCACACTGCAACTGTGCAAGCTGTGCTTATGTCGGCCCTTTGCCACTCTCTGGGCAATCTTTCTTGACATGGGGTCCTCCAACATACCACCCCTGGTTGCTGTTGGCATGCGAAAGAAGCTACTGGCATCTACACCTGGGGTCCCCTGTAAAGCTCTATGGAATTTGGGTTGGGCAACCTTGCCCCCCTGACCACGCTGTTGGGCAGTCCCTTGTGCCTGTTGGTTGGCAGCTGCGCCTCGTGCAGGCATGTCCTTGCCAAATCCAATGGTAACAACTCGCTCCTCCACCATATTGAGCTCAATCCGCTCAGTCAACAGAAACACATATGCTAATGTGGGTTGGGCCGCTTGTAACAGGGTTGCATCTCACACCCTTCTTTTGAGCTTATTGTCCAAAATTCCATACCAGAACTGGACTGCCTGAGCTTCAGTAACCCCTTGGGTCACACTTATCAAGCGCATCATACGAGTGTAGGCCTCACGCAAACTCTCACTGGATTTGTGCTGGAAGTCTTGCAAACTTCGCAGCTTCTCTGTCCGTACTCCTTAGTAGTTCGTCCTTAACTCCTGGAAAAACTCGACCATTGGGTTGAAGACAGGAACGAGTGCTGGTGCTGCAGCAGGAGCTTGAGTGGATTTCCCAGCTCTTGTACCACTTGTCCCACTACTAGTGCTTGCAGTTAGAGATGTTGGTGTTGATGCAGCTGCCGGTCGCGTCGTGCATCGAATAATGGAGACGTAGTCAGGTGTCCAATACATCCTCCACTCCTTAATCTCTGCTTCATGTCCTCGCCTGAACTTGTGATAATCGTCCATAGGCGGGCCTTCCAAATGCTAGAATAGTCCCTTCCACGCCATGAATGGGGTAAACAGTTGTGGATTGCGTATCTGCTGCAAATTACACCAGCTGTCGAACTCATGGATAAAGTCATCCAGCTCGATTGTGCCCACAGCTCAAGAGTACCTACAAGGCCCCTTGGTAGTTCCATACATCTCCTCCATGTCGTCTTACAACAATGACGAAGGAAATTACATACTTGTTGATGAAGCCTTCAAGTCTGTGTCAGACTCTGCACCAGATAAAGGTGGGGGTGAAGGTGGTCTGAACCGAACCCCTCACCTCGTGAACCCACTGACAGTACTGGTGCTAGTGTTGGTCTGTCCTTCTAAATCCTTTGGCAACTCCGTGATGCCTGTTGTATCCAAACATGTCCACGTGACACTATAAGGCTCTATAGCTAGCTCTAACAGTGACACGGGTGGGCACATTTTGCGGCTTAAAATATCATGTCCCAATGGCTAAGGGCTCTTGCACCTGCACCTGCATCCACCGCAAGAATTCCTATGGTTGGCTGGTCATCAACCCAACCTCACCATAGAAAAAACATTGGTGGTCTTGCTGGTCATCACTCCAGCCTCACCACCGACAACATACTCTAGGATTGACCGGCAATCAAATCCGGCCTAATCCCTATGAAAGCAAACACCCACACAAAACCAACATGGCGCACAGTCAAGCATGCAGGTGTCGGGGGGATCCAAATACAAGAAATCAAAACATCGACACCCCCACACCAAAATCTCTCCGCAGTGCTGCTCTTGCAAAATACCCCAGCCCAAAAAACCCGGTCTGACTCTTGCCTCCACCTATGGAAATGTTTTGGCCTATTGAGAGGGTGGAAAGCTATGGGGAGGAGAGACTAAAGCAATTCCTAACCCCAACATGCCCTCATCCCGACACTCTCCATTTTGTGTCTCGCCATACACTAATGTCAAAAAAAGAGTGACAGGTGTGTTACAAACAGAAAGCTTGGTGATCATCCCTTACTTGAAACAGCTTATTCAATGGACCTCAAATAGATGTGGGGAGGATCTAATTTACATTAAAAAAATTCTATAGATTTTTGGTCAGGTCCAAAAAACTAAAACCACGGTCTGAGTTGGTAGGTATGAGTTGGTAGATTTCCCCTTTTTGCAGCTATCCCCTCAAAAACTGAGTCAAACGGAGTCCATTTGACAAAGATATGACCAATTAGGCTCTAAATCATTTCAATTACATCAAAAAGGTTAAAAAATAAAAATAAAAATTTAAAGTTACACCCCAAAATATATGATAACTGGTTCCCGGTTCCCTAAGTTCTATGCGGGTTCCTAGGTTCCCTGGCCACGTGCCCGCCATTCCCCTCCATTTCATTTGAGTTCAGCAGCTCACCATGCTTTGGAATCCTAGTCGTCTTTTATCACGAACGATGGTGACGATGGAGGCCGTGGAGCTCATTTCCCCTTAGCAACACCTCACCTTGGCACCCCTCACAATTTTCTATGAAGTGGCACCTGAGTAGGAAAAGCTGGCAAGCAAGTTCGTGCAGAGCCTGCCCCGTCCACCAGCTTATCAGTGTCCAAATTGAGTGATCCCCAGTTGGAGCCTTTCTTCAAGCCCGTAGACTATGTGGAAACCCTGCTGCAGTGCACGGAAGTATGAGTGCCTCGACCGCTCTGCAATGGTGCCTGGTTTTGTGGCAGATCTACCCTCTGATCCTTGTGCCTGTCGCAACCACGTCCAACCACTCTTCCGACCCACCTAGAATAATCACATGTGCAGGCTATGACTCAATTTGCCATTACTGGGTGGCATCTCTACACCTGCGACTGCCCCGTCTTTCTTCCTTCGGCAACTTGCTGGTTCCTCACACAACTGTATCGCTTCCCGCAAACCCATGCTAGACACCAAGTGTGAATTGGCTGTCTATGCACAAAGTGTATGCCACAAAGTAGCCGCTTGCACAAACTGAATAAGGCCCGCATGAGACAGTCGTCTTTATTTCTCATTGTTCTTAGCTGCTTGGCAGCCTGATTTGCTCATCATCTGAGAAAACTCCACAGCGCCCTCATCAGCCAGTTCTTCATCATCAATGCCTGAAGCATCATAGGCCTTCATGTGCAAGCTGGGGTCGTCCAAAACATAGTTGGCAAATCCTGGCACATAAGTAATCTCTTCCCCCATTTATGTCTTATCAACACTTCTTCTAAGAGCGATTTATCCATTGATCAGTATCAAAATCGGAACGTTGCATAGAACTTTGTTTTCTTGCGGGAACCCAGGGGTGCAATAAGCTGTTGGTTGGCTGCTGCCTTGATAAACGGCCCACCTGCGTAACTCAAAACCTGCCCATGCTCTCATACACAAGCTTGCATAACCCTAGCAAGCTACAATGCCATCTTAGAGCAAACTGAGCTGTAGCAGAAATAGTATCCGTGCCACAACGATCCTCAGCTCGGCCTGACCTGGTTCTCCATTTCAAAATACTATTCTGTATCGACAGGAACAACCTCCAGGGAGTTTGCCAAGCTGGTGGGAATCTCTTAAACTATTCCCCCAAGACCAAGAAAATGCGACATAGGCTGCTGGGCGGCTGCAGCCAGCCGCTTCACTAATCGACCAACTCTAGAATGCTGCCACGGCCTGGTTTGCTTCTGCATCGGCATATACATCTATGTATACAATTTATTTATTTATTATCAGTGACTTTGGCAGCTCCCAAGAAGTCCACAATTTGGTGCTCATTGATGGGTAGCGAGAAGAAGTATATCTGCTCCAGACTAGAATTGATCTTCCCGTCCTTAACCATGGCAAAACTAACAGCTCACCACCTGGTCACTATTCCCAATATCGATGGATGGATATTTTAGCATACACCAAATCCAACTATGGGACTGATCAGGTATGTCGGAAAAAAAAGTGGTTGTTGCCTGTGGCCATCAACACTCCTACTTTGCCATGATATCTTCTCTTTACATGGGTTACAGAGGGTCACAGAGGGTTATACAGGGTCTCAGAGGGTTACATGGGTTACAGAGGGTTATATGGGGTGAGGATTACATGGGGTGAGGGTGACACTCTGCGGTGTTACAGAGGGTTACATGGTGGTGAGGGTTACAGAGGGTTACATGGAGTGAGGGTTACATAGGGGTGAGGATGACACTCTGCGGTGTTACAGAGGGTTACATGGGTTACAGAGGGTCATAGAGGGTTATATGGAGTGAGGGTTACATGGTGGTGAGGGTGACACTCTACGGTGTTACAGAGGGTTACATGGGTTAGAGAGGGTTACATGGTGGTGAGGGTTACAAAGGGTCAGAGAGGGTTACATGGAGTGAGGGTTACATAGGGGTGAGGGTGACATTCTGCGGTGTTACAGAGGGTTATAAAGGGTCACCGAGGGTTACATGGGTTACAGAGGGTTACATGGAGTGAGGGTTACACTCTGCGGTGTTACAGAGGGTTACATGGGTTACAGAGTGTTACAGAGGGTTATATGTAGTGAGGGTTACATAGGGGTGGGGGTGACACTCTGCGGTGTTACAGAGGGTTACATGGAGTGAGGGTTACATAGGGGTGGAAGTGACACTCTGCGATGTTACATAGGGTTACATGGGGGTGAGGGTTGAACCCGGGGCGGGGGTTACAGGGGCTGACGTGCAGGGGGTTACAAGGAACTAGCGGACTGCTGGAAGCGGCGGAACGGCGTCGCAAAACAACGACGCAGGGGCGACGACGCCGATGGGATGAGGGCAGGGGTGGGGAGGGATTGACCGAGCCCAGCCGGCTGCCTTTCGATGTTTGCCGGAGGCGGAGAACCGGCGGTACGGGTGTCAGGGCTGGACCTGCTTGCATTAAATTCTTACATTATTCCTATTATCTTCCTATATATATATATATGGAAACCTGCCCACAATTTAGGTCCTTGAGGGGGGGATTTTTTTTTTTCTTTTCTTTTCTTTTCTTTGGGAAACCTGGGAGCGACAGCCCACAATTCTTCGGGAAAGATTAACCCCCTTTCATTTATGGACAATGAGACCTATAACGCCCAGACGTACCGTCACGAACAATCCCACACACAGGCTTCCACCACAGCGCCACACGCTGTGCACTTACCAGCTGAGCTACCAGCTGATGTGCTTTAAAAAAAATCTCAAACCTCCTTCATCTTCTTAATCGCCTTAGTAGGCATGCAAACAGTGAACTTGTGTTATTTGGATTTCAGCAATTATCCATGAATTTTACTGGAACTTACAATGTCCGTGGGGATTAGTGGGCCGGATGTCTCGGAAGGTCGAATTCTTGACATTGCTGAATAGGTGAAAGGAACAATCATGTCTTTTCAACAGGTAAGAACACAGTTTAAAGTACACTGAGAGCTGTGCATGCATACACACAAGATTCTCTGGAAAAAAGGCTTGCTGTGCTTGTTCAGCAAGACGGAACTGAGAGGGAAGTCATGATCTGTACAAGCTATCACTACTCCCACTGTCAGTGGTGGCTAAGCTTGGCTGCAGTTCGAAAAGCTGCAGAGAGGAACTGGGTGAGGTTGTCAGAGGGTTGTCAGTGTTTGTGCAGAAAGTAAGCCTTGGAGATATCCTCTGCAACTTGGACCGCATCGTACGAAACTCCAGCCAGTCCTCCACGACCAAAACCCACCGCGTATAAGCCCCGCTCTCCCTTCCATCCATTTGGAGCTTCTTTCTTGGGGAATCCATCAGCACCGAACATGTTATCATCCTGTCCAGTGTAAATCTTGCAGTTAGTAATCAGTAGCTTGTAGATGAGAGATGGGAAGCTTCATTGATCGGGGACCTCTTGGCACTAAACAGGACTAATTTGGAACCGAAATGGTTGTTGAGTTGCGATTCGATTGTCCTCTTCAAATCCGAACTCTAATGTGGTGTAAATCTCGCAAGATAATGTCGTGTTCTGAGTTGGGTTGTTCTTCAAGAGAAAATGTGAGATCTGCAATCTTACCTTCAACCAGCATTGCACGTTGCTCTTGTAACCTGTGGCCATTATGATGTCATCGAATTCTTTGTAAGTACCATCCACAAAGTGAACTCCCTTTTCGGACACGCATTCTATGGCAGGCACCACCTGCACAAAAAACATTTGCACAGTTGAATTTTGAGATGAGAAAAGTGTATAAGCAGATAGAGATTTGATAGAAATGATCTCAACAGTGAGGTTTGACACAAGGAAAAAGAAATATACGTAGACAAAGGAGGAATGGTAGAGCTTACCTTGACATGTCCACTCCTTACTTTCTCTAATATCCCAACGTCCAAAACAGGTGTCTTTCCTGTCCTCATCTTCCGCTCAAGAGGACCTTCCTTGGGCCTTTCGATCCCAAATTTGGCTACGCAGCCCATGGATAGTCGCGAAGCAAGAACAATGCAAGAGTCCACAAACCAGAGAGGAAAGTACTTCTTCAGCCACGATATTACTTGAAAGGTCGAAATAAGTCCAAGTAACTCTCTCGGCAAGACATGGTACTGCACAAGTGCCAAAATACAGATTCAATATCCTGAAAATTTTACACGACGTTTGCCAGCATGCTCAAGAAAATAATGATCTTGTCAGATGAGGGCGGGATTCCCAGATAGCTAGCAGTCAGTTTTCTGTCATGACACAGAAGTAGGCTCGTACCCACATGGGCTGTTCACTTCATGATGTAACTTATCAACAATTCTCCTATTTTTTCAAGACTGTATACTGGACTCATACTAGATAGCAAAGGCTCAGCAGTAGGACTTCGAACTGTTTCGGTAAAAGACTTTGCAATTGGCTCGTCAACTGTAAGCGATACCTGGAGGTGCAGATAAAGTGCCCGAAGTGCAGTTGCTCGCAAGATTTTGAGTCTTTTACAGTTTTTTATTTCTCTCTACATACTGTGCATTCACAAACTTAAACGAGCAGTGAGTCTAAACCATGCATACCTCTTTGGTTATGTTTCAGGCAAAGAGGTGAAGAGCACAATGATAGTCACTGTAGAAAAGCTTGAACTCTAGCTACGATGTGGTTTCATCTATTCGGCATAGCTTAGCAAGGTGTCCAATACCTACTTCTCCTGTGGGGAATGGAGTAAGTGTGATCCAGTGATCGTACGTAAGAATATGCAGTTTGTTATTGAGGGATCATGAGAGTTAATAAAGATTCAAGGAGAGGGACTAGAATATCCAAAATGTGACACCTCAGTGAGTTGTTACTTCGCCAATTCTAGTAGCAGCACCTGCAATGTTGCAGAAAAGCCTGCTTTTGACGAAGCGGGAGCTGGTATAAACCAAAACATTTGGCCACCCGGCAAGGACACACAAAAATCAATTAGTAAAGGGGGTGTAGTCTCACATTCCTCAGTCTTTCTTTTCCTACAGGCTCAAATAGCCCTTTTGTAGTTCAGGTCTATTTGATTTTCCTTTTCTTCTTCTCTGCACACCGTCTGTCTCCAACTAATTCTTGGCCCAATCAACAATGCAAAAGCTCCTATACTTTAGGCAGATTATCACATAGTGCCAAGTAGAGCCTACAGTGGCTCTTGCCACATTCCTGTCACACGCTTAGTGCTCACAATACCTTTCTTCATTCCAGTCATGTACAATTACACGATAGCAACACGCCAAACATCCGCTCGAGTCCCATCAATCTAAAACTCCCTGGACAATGAATTCACAACGATGGCACATGGTACTGGAACATATCCAGTCCTCCCAGCCTCCACACCATGCACGATTCTCCCCATTCCAGCTCTGTTCTTCAATCTCACGGCACTTTCTCAATGCCTTTTTTCTCCATCCCTGTTCACAGCTCATATCTACAACTTTTCACTCCAGGGAGAGAGAGAGAGAATCCTAATCTTTTCTATATCACATCCTATTCACATGTAGCCACGATCACATAGAGCCTGCCACCTACTTCATCACATGACAGCCCCTTTCTTCTCGCCAGACAGTTGTTGAACCGAGGTGAACGCTTCAATGCCCAGCCAAACCTGTCACAGGTTGTTCGAGTCAGGGAGGGACGTTATATGTAGCCATACTGGATTTTGGACGACGAGTGAGGGCGTGGCCTTGTAGTTGGCGAGGTCCAGTGCGACCTCCATTCCTGTGTTACCGCAGCCCAAAACAAGCAATTTTCTGTTCTCATATCTTTCTCCATTCCTGTATTTACTTGCGTGGATGATATTCCCAGCAAACTCGTCTTCTCCCTTTAGCGAGGGCCGAGAGATGTCAGCGTTCTCTCCTGACGCTACCACAAGCCAGTTGGCCGTGTAGATCGTCTGAACACCTTCCTCTTTCGAGTCGAATATGTCCAAAGCCCAGAGATTGTCCGAAAACCGTGGACTATTGGTTTGGCCCTTTGGATTGGCATTGTTCATGGCCACCGTGATTTCATTTGATCAAGAGGGCTCAAATTATCCATCATCTGGCTCTGCTGCCTTAGCCTCGAAAGTTGAGCGCTTGGCAAGTCCTGTCACTATGGATGTCTAGAGTGATCACATGTGCTCTACCTGTCATTAGATCAGAACCCCATGATCAACTTCCAGATGTGCCAAGGCAGCATATTTACTGACGTTTAACCTCTAGCTCCCAAATGCAGGGTCATGCAGCAGGGTCAGAAAATGAATATTTCCGACCACACAGCCGGCATTGACAATGTCCTTTTCTTGTCTGCATCTGCTTATTGTTCTAAGGTAGACTCCCGCCCTCATTTTGGATTTCAGTCTAGTACTGACTGTAGCTAGGCCCTTCAAATCATCCTTAAGGTGCTCAGCCATGTTGCGGACTGAATAGATGTTTCTTGCTGTAGCGGCTTGGCTGTCAGCCCCATGGATATAGCAGAAATGATAGCGAAGGAATCCTAGTAATACCTCTGAATTCAGCATCTCGTTTGTGTCGTGGTTCATCATGTAAGGTTGCTATAATGATGAAAATTCCTTGCAGATTCACTACGGATGCGAAGATCAAGAGTATCTCAGTGATTGGTGGTGTGGCACCAGTCCTGGTAAGATGCGCGTGTATGATTTTAAAAACTCCTTGCTTCTACGAATGGGGAGGGTGGCATCAAGGTACTTGTCGATTGTACGAGTAGCTAAGTAACTAATAGAGTGTAGGTCAAGGTGAGTAACTGAGTAACTAATAGAGTGTAGGTCAAGTGATCCATTTCGTGCTCACCGAGTATTGATCCAATCTGTTAGAGAGTGCACTAGTAGTATAGATAAGTTCATGTTAGCCACGGTTGTGTATCCAATGATTCCAACATTGCAACAGGTATGGGATTTTCACTCACTGAGGTTTGATTTATTGGCAGACCATTAGCAGACACCACTACTGAAGTGCAAAATGGAGGAGAGGTCGTACTCATAGAGGTTGTTCTGTGTTGGAAAAAGTGGCGTTATGAGCAAACCGAATTGCCATGTGAACTACTGGAGGAAAGCTCTGGGTTGATTACAATTTGTTCCTTTGTTGCAGTTTCATAAACAGGGACGATATTGATTTCCTGACCGCTGGAAAATTCAGGTTTTGTTTCTCCCTTCATTCGTAGATCTAAGTTGGTCCATGCTCGCAATGGACACATCCAGGCTCAATTATTTTTGTTCTTCTAACCACCAATGGGGTTAGAGTTTAACAGGGTTTCTAATACCTAATGGAGCCCATTGCGCTGTGATTCTATGATGGCCACAGGAGGGGAGCTTGAATATCCTACCAAGTAATACAGATATAGGGGAGTATGAATACATAGAAAACATAATCAGCCTGTGCTTCTTGATGGTGGGATGTGTAACCCCCCAGTGGGCAATATGTAACCCAATGTAACCCCAAGTGGAGTTACACACCTCGTCGTGTAACCCCCACTGGAGTTTACACTCCTTCAGTTTCTCAAGAGAGGGTGGGGATGATTTGACATGCTGGAATCCTGGGTGCCACCTGTCAAAGGTTGCACGTGTGCATTAAGTTATTACATTATTCCTATTATCTTCCCTAATCGGGGTATGACAACCACCCCTACTAGTTACTACCGGTGTTGGGCGGTTATGTAATATTTTTGATAACCCCCCCTTCAGGTTCTCTCTTTATGACTGTCAGGTTATTTGCTTCTTGATTTTCAAGAACCACCGGATCCGGTTATTAACCCTTAAATGCCCAAGCAACGCATGGGTTGCTTGGGTTTGCTTAACCAACCATAACTTCCTGTGGTTAAGGCTGATTGGGCAGCTCAATCCATAGAAAATCGGGTCCCCCTTCATACGGCATTGGTCAATGCTTGAAGGGGTACGGGTCTGGACCAATGGGAAGGGGGCCAACTCAGCTTTTTGAGGCCATTTTGGCCCCCCAAACCTGCCCAAGTTGCTGACATGGCAACCTGGGTCAGGTTAGGGTGAAAGAAATATACCCCAGAAAATATGGGGTGGCACGCTTGCCCAAACCCCTTGAATGCCCGGCAGGGGCAGGGAGGTGGACACAGGTTTGGGAATTTCCAGGCCTATTCCTAACCTGGAATCGACGGTGATGGCAGCTCCGGCCATCGCCTCAGGCCCGTGGCTGGCGGTCTGGATGGAGCTTTGCTGTGAGGGCGGCAAGCTCAGGGCTCAAGAGGTCTCCCATGCGCGGGCCAGCTGTTTGTAGGGTGTTGGTGCTAATGCAGCCCACCCATGAGGATTGCATGGCGGCGATGCAGCTCGTGGCATTCATTTTCACGCGCAGTGCTTGGAATCTTTCATTTGGGGTGTATGGATGTTTGTGGCACGATTTTTGCATGAGAGAATCACCCAATGCATTTCTTTGGCGTTTTGTTCTGTCAATTTGGGGTGACATTCCTTCCTGAAAACCCTAAACTTGCTCATTTCATTGCCCATCAATTTGTGGGATCATGGTTACTTCATCACGGTTTTTTGGCCATCGATTTTGCTCGAGCATGAGAGAAGCACCTATGGCGTGGTTTTGTGGGTGGCCCAGGTTTCCATGGTGTCTGGCATGTTCGGCTTTGTCCAACCTGAGGGTTCTCTCGATTTGGGGTGACATTCATGATTGTGGAACTAAATTGACCTGCGAATTTACATTCACGCTGTCATGGTTCCTGGCACGTTGGCCTTTCTGCAGGCTGAAGTTCTATCAATTATTAGGTAACATGCTTGACCTGCTCATCCATGTTGGCCATCGATGGTTACTTCATGCGATTTTTGGTCATTTGGCATTTTGTGTCATTTGCATGGTTGCTGGCACGATGGTATTTGTCCAGCTTGAGGGTTCAGTCGATTTGGGGTGACATTTCAAGCACACATCGATTTCTAATTGTCTACCTAACTGACATGCGAATTTTGATTTTGGGTGTCATGGTTCTTGGCACGTTGGCCTTTCTGCAAATGAAGTTTTATCAATTTCTTGGTAACATTTCTGACGTGCGATTCAACCTTGGTGAGACTTCTTCCCGAGAGCCTAAGTGTGGCCTGCTCATTCCAAATATCCTAGGCCTGTAGGCTATAACATAGGTGTGCCATTTGAAGTCTTGGGCAGGGAACCTAAAGATGCGATGACAGTTACTGATTGGTCTCAAAAACATTTGGGGACCTCAAATGGATGCCCTTGACACTTCAACCGGAGGGATTAGGAGTTGAACGGCTGAAATTTTTTGTAGAATATTTGGAAGAGAGATTTTGGTCTGCCCAAAGAAAATGACCCCCCCCTTTGTCACTACAAAGGAGCTCACTTGAGAACATTTCAGGAAAAACTGAAAATTTCTGAGGATGTGTGTTATCAGGTATAGAACAACATTCTTGAGACTGTAAGTTTTTTAAAAAAAAAACTGCCTGGGTATTGGCTAAAAAATTGCTTTTTTTGGCACCTATTTCTTAGAGGAGAGTTGTTTTTGTCCCCACTCTACACTTTATAATCTGCACATCTGGCGGTTCGCTTTTTGTGGCAGGAGGTGGGGTAGGTGGGAAGTAGTTCTAACGGTCAGTTTTACATGGACACAGAAAATCTCCAGATAAAAAGTTTTTGTGGGCCAGGGTCAAATTTTTCCACCAAAGGATGAAAATGAGCTTGGGCACTAAAGGGTTAAGTGGCTTTTCATGTCTTCTGGTTCTGATACATATCGGTTATTAGGCTACTTTCATATGCCAGTTAACCAATCCGGTTCGGATATATTATAAATCTTATATCGGGGATAGAACTGCCGGATCTTGAAATGGTTTCGGTTAGAAGAGCCTTAAGGCTTAGGCACTTTGGTGAACTATAACACTTATATATTTATTCTAACACAGCATTCATGTGATTCACAAGACCTCTTCCTTATCATTGTACCCACGATCAAAGAGTAAACAGGAGATGCTGGCTAAACCTACATCAAGTAACTGTTGGTTACCAGCAAGTATCATTAATTGTAACCGGGAGTCTCATCTTATCCCACACAGGTCAGGTTAAATAAAAAATTGTTTTATGCCTCGCCAGTTCCAAAGCCAGCCGGTTATGCCAGCATGTGGCCCTGCCGGTTTCCTTGCACCGCAGGTTATTATAGTTTCTTAGAACCTCAGGAGCAGTGGGTACATATCCGGAACCGGACCCGCCTGTTATTGGTCACGAATATAGAGAACCACCCAACACTGGATATCACCCCATTCGTGACACTCCAATCTAAATCACTCTCCAGAGTGGGCGGGGAAGATTTGAGAGGCCGGAAACCATCTTACTGTGCTGTTAGAGATCGCACAATTGCATTAAGTTCTTACATTAAGTATTGCTAGTGTTCTCCTTTTCAGTAGAGGGGTAGTAACGTAGTAACGTATCCTATGATCAAAGACACCACATTGACTAGTCTATTGGTAAGGCGATGGGGTGGTGACGGTGGTGACAGTAGCTATTCCTCATTGTTCTTTGTTTCAACTTAACTTAGTCAAGTTCGACTTAGCCAAATTTCGTGACGCCAAATGGGAGTTACACCGATTGGAGTCTTGTGTTTGGAGTTTGGATGCCACTCCAATGATATCACCAGTGTTGTGCGGATCCGGGTCGGGTCCGGGTTTTTTACCCGGGTACCTGGTGGGTTAGGATCCGGGTTACCCGGACCGGTGCTATCCCCAAAAACCCTGACCCTGACCCGGAGCTGAACCCGGACCAGGCTGCTGGGTTCAGAACCCGGTGAACCCGTTACCCGTGGTCAAGTGTAGCGGGGTCGGGGTCAAAATTTCTGGTGGGGCATGCGGGGTCCACCTTATATGTTGTAGGGTAGGTTCTGCTGTCAGCAATAGGCCGCTGCAGCAGCATGCCAGCGTTGTGTAGGCACATACCACCTCAAAAGTGGTTATGGGTTCAATCCACGGATTGGTGTCACAAAGTTGGGCCCTTCCAGATCTAGTGACACCATAACTTATACCTCGCAAAGGAGGAGTCATACGTTACTCCCACACATCCATGCTATAATCTATGAACCTTGAGGCATATTACTATTGTTAACATGTTTCAGAATTGATATTGACGAATGGAACTCAATTTCTGTCTTAATTCTTATGTTAAATGAGCAATACATACTTTTTGAAGGAATATGTCCTAAGATAAAATTCATTATTAGGATTTAATTTTATTTCAGCCAAAAATAATTTTATCCCTAATTAATATTATTTTTTCTAATTTATTTAAATAAATTAACTAGGACCCGGATCCCAACCCGTGAACCCGCTAATATTTTCCAACAACTACCCTGACCCTGAACCGGGTCCGTTTTGAGAAACCCGGACCCGGATTTTCCAAATTTCAAAAACCCGGATCCCGACCTGGACTAGGCAAAAAAATACCCATACCCGGACCCGGCGGGTTCCTTAAAAAGGCACAACCCGCACAACACTGATATCAACACATGGGACGAAGACTTTGAAGAACTTATTAGAATGCCAGTGTGATGAAGTCTTACAAAATAGAATTTTTAGTAGAAAACAAGCTGCTGGCTAGTCGCATATGGCTCCTCTTTGAAATTTACTTTCATCCATTAAGACCTCAAAATTCATTCATTCATTTTTCATAAATTGTTCAATAAGAAAGATGTTATCTAAGGGAGGTATTACCTTGAGAGAAGTAGTTTTCAGCAAAGGAGAGGAGGTAACACCTTGGGAAGGCACCACAGGGCTCAGCGATTTCTGTCTGATGCATAGTCTCCTCTTTAGAATAAAGAGGAGCGAACAAAATAAATAATAATAAAAGCACCCCCACGATCCATCCATGTAGAGAGCTGATATGAGCCAAAATCATCATTGTAGAGAGCTAATATAAGTAAAATCATCCATGCAGACAACTGATATGCATCGCATCGCGCCTGCAAGACAGCAGTACTAGAAAGAAGGTCGCAACCGCGATAAATAGCTGGGCTTGTCCAGAACCAATGGAAAGATAGTGTGGCACTCTTTTCTGAAATTTTGACGAATGTTTTCCACACTTGTGTTCTTAAAAATGAGAATAGATGATAATCCAATGTCCTGCTGTCTTCACTTAGATCCAACTTTGTAGGAGTCCCGCAATGTGACTGTTCGGTTGAAAACCAGCTTCTCTGCAGTAGAGTCCTTATCAACACAGAAATAACCTGCCCACCCACCAGAATAATTGAACTATTGAAATAGATCATAAGAAACCAAGAATAAACAGTTTCATCATGGGATATGCTGAAGCCTCTGTAAGAAATTTGACAAGAGTGAAACCCTACACCCCCCCTGATGCAGTGGAACCCAGACCCACCACCATCTAATAGCCCAGTTTCATGACGGGAATACTTTGCCGTCCCCAATCCGGCTCGGACACTGTTGCCAGTGCCATAGGCTTGAGGACACAGAATCCCGTAGGTACTGGGGCCTCTCAGAGCCGGGGTTGTGCCTAACCATGTATGTGAGTAAACCGAAACTACCAGATCATAACACATAGTTGACGTGAGGCCTTGACATCATGCTAGAAACAATCATCTTGCTTCCAAACCACTAGCCCAGTACCTTTCAAAGAGGAAACACAGGCATGTATTTGCACTGCAAGTATCTTGAAAGAGTGGGAAAGACACAACTGTGAGTGCTAAATGCATGGACACAGTGCGCACGAGCTCAGCCCTACATCAAAAAGATTGCTCTTCTTCATCGATTCAATATGAACTTCACCTAAGAGCAAAGAAAAGCACCCAATACAATCAAACAGGAATTACTATTAACTTGGAAAGGGTGGTAAGGTGATTCCTATACTTTTGCAGCCACATGTCCCATATTGGACACATTCAAGCAGGTTCTGCCCTCACAATCCCACTAAAGAGGCTGTGAAGTTAGACTCACCTAAGCGCTCGAACTGGAACTTGTTGCCTTCCTTTGCAAGCCTCAGTGTGGGGACTGCATATGCATCTGCAATGACTTCTCTCGATTTTGGATTGAGATCTCCAAGCCAATCATCCAACTCACTTGGATTCTGCCAGAGAGTTTTACCCAGTCAAATGAGTGAATATCATGAACAAAAAACTGTCAAATGTTTCTCCCATTTAAAAATCATTTTAGTGCAAACTCAGGGTAACCCCAAATTCTAAAGTCAATGTAATAAAATCGAGTTTCCACCAATCAATCCAAGGCTAGGCAATAGATAACCATGGGAAATTTGCAGCCAAAGCTTTCTTGAAGAGTAATGTTTCACAAAACTTACAGAACACAAAAAGGTCCATTGCATACAATCATAAGATACACAAGATCTGTAATCCTTAATCACCACCAGAGAGTGTGAAAGAGAGCCAGACCTCTGATTTGAAGAGCTTGTCAAACGACCGAACCTCCACCTTCAATGGCTCCACGTCAGGTGACGGCTCAGCCACCCAGTGTATCACACCCTGCAAGAGGCCACAAATAAGGATGTCGGCAGACATACTAATTAATGAATGAGCATACAAAGTGCCTTCCAGCATGGCCCACCATTGAAGCTTAGGCCGTGGTGGATAGTGGATACCTTTGGCTTGCTGCTCTTGGCACGGTCATACTCTACATGGAGCTCCACAACGGTCTCATTGTCCTCTGCCAACATAACATTTGTACACTTCATGGGATACGCGTATCTGCATATAAATGCCCATCAACCACCACACAAAGGCACACAATTTCCCCAGAATGCATACAATTCAGCATCTCTCTGATAGAACTAATGAGAAGATGTGCACAGCACTTGGGTAGAGTATCTAATAATTGACAATCCAGATTTAGTCAGGATGGCACCTTTTGCTTTAATATGGGATGTGTGAGCATACAAGCTAAATACATACTTAAATATGAAGAGGAGAATTGGGAGACGAACCTTAGTAAAACACTTTTCCCTGGTGCAAGGCCATAGTAGTCTTTGGAGTCTTTCAACCGAAAATCTGACGATTCTATGTACAACACCCTTGAAAACGGTACCTGCAGGAAGAAAGTAGTTTCCCAAAAAATTTCAGATGATAACATCAAGGTTCAAACAAAAAAATTGCCACTACTGATCACTTCACCGAGATGCATTTAGTCCCATCTCAGTGTTCCCTTGTTGAGATCAACTCTAGCATTGGGAAATTTGTAGTTATCTACCAAAACTTCACTCCTACACATAGCCCATTACCAGGCACTGGCTCACAGACAATTTACCATCAAGCTTCCTTTCTTTGGAGAATTAAAATGTCTATATAACTGGTATTTAGCAAATAACCTTGCAGTCTATGGTACAAGGATTTCTCTTGAGAGGAATCCTCCCCTTTACGGAGCATCTTCCATTAACTGGTGACGAAAGACAGACAAATTAAGACCAGAAACAAATCCAGATAGAAGCTGATGTTGCATATCCAACCCAATCAGCCAGGTCCAAGCTATTCCAACTAGAGCTGTGACATCAGAGTACAAATGCAAAACGCAAAATTTGACGATTAGGGTGTAGCCTAAAATAGACTACCTACCTTGTAAGTGCCTGCTGGGTCTCCATCCCTGGCATCCGGCCAGATTTTGGCCTCCAGCTCTTCCACCATGCCCTCTTTAAGATTCATGATTACCACCTGCAAGCCTCTCCCATTCATTCACTGCACGTGCCTAGCAGAACAGAAACATTTCACACCATTTCAACAGAGCAGAAAGAAAAGAACTTTACAACATCCACGCAGAGCAAGAGAATGTACTCATAAGACGTTGTTTGCCGTAGCCTTGTGGCCATTGCAGAGCAAGAGAGAGAAAGAGAGGAATGAGAGAAGAAATCTATTACCTCAATGCCAGGCCAAGATGGAGGCAGTTGAACAAGAAGATACATAAATAATGGACCTCTTAGGCAGACGACAAACAAACATAGGCAAATAACGTGCAACTACAAACATTGACACACCTTTAGAGGATTGAGGACGACCATGGTTCGGGCTGCATTTTTGTTCAAATCATCCCTCACGTAGTGCTCTAGCAGCTCCATTCGAATTAAGTTATCACTGTTTCTCAGAAGCATTTGTAGAAGATCCAAATAAACAGCCAATTCAAAGTAAGCACTTTCAACCTAGTTGGAATTCTTCATTTACTGGTGGACTTGACTACTGGGACATTATTGCATTGAATGTAAGAGGAAAACCAAATTAGGATGCATCTGAATGCAAGCACATCCACCAGACCAATCAAATGACTTCCTCGCACTTTGTGGAAGGGCCACTCCAATTTCCTGAATAGCAGCAGTGACTTTCTGAGATATTTACAACAGCATGGCTGCCAATATCTCCACAGATAAAACATTGTTCAAGCTATTACACAGTTCAACATTTCAACCCACTAAATTCCTTGCAGACACATGCTACTTTATTTTGACTGCTGATTCCTTGCTACAATTGGCCCCCACAGCATACATGTCGATGGAGCTTGACTATACAACCATCACACATAAATACCAATCCTTTATAATGCAGAAACATTTATGGCTCAATGCATCAGCATTTTCTCAGAAACTACATACCTGCGCGTGATACCAATGCCTCGACAAAAGGCATTGATGGCTTCAGGAGTGAAACCCCTTCTTCGGAGACCAGCGAGTGTAGGAAGGCGAGGATCGTCCCACCCATCGACATAACTCTCCGTGACAAGCAGATTCAGCTGATTCCAGAATAGAATTTAGACTTTACTAAGAACAGGTAAATCATTTCTAACACAGGGCCCATCAACAAAAGAGCCAGTTACGAGACTCTTTGAATTCTTCTAACTAACGTGCAAATGGTCGAGGATGGGGCCTCCTAGGAGGCAGTTGCTAGAAAGAAGCCATGGCATTGATTTGGTAGATCTAGCACAAACATCCAGAACAACCTCACCTTTCGTTTCGACATAACTGTGTTTGACATGCCCAGACGGGAATACTCCCACACATATGGAAGGTACAAATCCAGTGCCTCCAGTAACCAGTAGTATGATGCTCGCCGTGACTCAAACTCAAGAGTACAAAGCTGCACAGATGACGACAAAAGTGCCATTTCTTTCAGTAATTGCTAGCACAGGGTACAATGAAGCTGCAAAGAAGTCAAAGATCATGCCACTTTTCCAGCTGTACCTCACATTGCTCCTCTTGTCAACTTCCACCGCTTGGCAGAAACTAAAAAGACAATAATGTCCAGGGCAGTACATATGGCAACTTGCATATCAAACGAGCAACATGAATCTTCCAACATACAGAAGGTAGAAGCACAGTACATGGTGTACATGACAGAGGATGGAAGTTAAGCAAATAACTCATGAGATTGAAACTCAACATCAAAAGGGTACTGTAGTTCCAGATGTCCTCATGTCACCTGGCATGGCAGGACCCTCATAGTGATGGATTTGTGGGTTGATTTTCAGATGAGACAGATATGATTGGCATGCTTAAGTTCTTACGCATGTACCCATGGACAAGAGAAAGGGACTCACAGAGTGGGTGATGTTCTCAAGACAATCCACAATACAATGCGTATAGTCGTAGCTGGGGTATATGCACCATTTGTCACCTGCATGTGGGTGTGGGGCGAACTGGACATGGAGTATGCACAGAGAAAATGTCACTTGCTTTTAGTAGTTTATGTTCACCGAGGATCACTCAGACATGTGGAATTGCTGGATGCAAGCATAAATGCCCATGTTGAAGTATCAACTAAGAGCTCTTAATTCTACCTGCAAATGCCTTTCGTACACTAACTCATTGAGGAGACTGTACCTTGGAAATGTGAAATATGAATAAAGTGTCACCCTCAAGCTGGCTACTCTGCAGGGTGAGCCTGAACTAGCCTGGCCAACCAGTCATCTGATCGGCTTTGATTGAGATCCCACTTCTCTTACCTTTCTGTCATGGTTGCCATAATAATTCATTTCTCTTCCCCCAGGAAACATGTAGTCAACAGCAATCTACCATGATTCAGAGAGAACAGAGAATCTTTTACCTTGATTCTGTACGCAATGAGATCATACATGTTGAAATTGTCATTTTTCATGTCCTGTTTCATGCGCAATGTGGCATTGCCTTCATCTATCAGACCACACCGCATGTCGCAAAAAAGCTGAAGTGATTCTTCTATTGGGCGGTCTCTCCAAGGACTATCCAACTTCTGTTCTCGATATGATTTGATCTCATCAGCTGTCTGAAACCATAAAACCAATGTGGCCAATTGGTCAGGTAGCAAACTTAGAACCCTAAATCTCTGGAAACAGAGCAAGCAAGAAAGGAAGAATGAAAGAATGACAAACAGAGATGAAGGGAAAATAAATAGAAGTTTACCTGATGATCCACATAGGCACAGCCTTTCTTGATCAACTCAACAGCCAGATCGTAGAGCTTCTGAAAGTAGTCACTACTGTAGGTCACCTGCCCATCACACAGGGGAGAAAGTTCACTAAACACCCCAAAAAAAAACCCTGAGGTACGGAGGTTTCCACCCAATTACATAAGCAACCCCATAAGCTCCAGGGCCAAGTGCACTCAAGAACACTGGAATATTGATGAGGGAGCCCTAAATGCCAGAACACCCTCTATGCCACAACCAATCACACCCTAAAAGGGACCAACACTCTGATCCAAAACCTTGAATCACAGTCCATCCAAAATTCCACCAATAGATCCTCAACTCTCAGTCAGTAAGTGAGGAAGCACTGTAAGTTACCCAAACCACCTTACATCAGATGGAAGAAATGAAATGGTACTTTATAACGTCCGTGGAAAGCTCAAAGAGCTTATGGGACAAAATGGAAAAAACATGAGAGAGGAAACAAAACCAGAGCCAAAAAAACTACTGCTCGAGGGATTGTCTAAGGGTGAAGGCCCGTGCAGGTAGGCTGCCAAGCATTTCTGATCCTCATAGTGGAAGACTTCAGTGAGAGATTGAATTCCGCGGAATAGACAGTGGAATCTCACGGATCTCGTAATATAGAAAGAAAGAATTAAATACATCCTCAGCAGTGCCAGAAATAAATGTGCCAAGTTATTTCAAGCACCAGGATGAAGGTAAAGTGTCACCTTGAAAGGCTTCCATCCCAGCCAGTTGACAATTTCCTGGATATGGTCAATGTACTCCTGCTTCTCTGCCTCGGGGTTGGTGTCGTCAAATCTGCACCAAGAGTTTGACCATCAGCTAGAAAATGAATCGAATGTATCATAAAGCTGCATCATGTTGCCAAGAACTTCATGTTGTCACCTTAAGTAGCAGTCTCCATCATTTTCTTTGGCAAGTCCAAAATCCACAAACATGGCCTGCACGATATCCCCCCCATACAAGCCAAATTCCCAAGGGCATGAACAAGTTATAAAACAGCCCAAAGTCTATTGGCAGAGGCTCACACACAGGAAGGAGGCAAGCATGTAGGAAAGTAAATAGCTTTAAAGCAACTCAGTGTGTCTATGAGGTACAGGAACGAGGTAAAATGATGTGAGACTGTCAGTCATCTGGAGGATGGGTTACCTTGGCATGGCCAATATGCAAGTAGCCATTGGGCTCTGGAGGGAACCTCGTGAGGACCCTGCCACCAGTTTCCTTCAGATGCTTGTCTAGTTTTTCGCGTGAGTTATGTGGTCTCCAAATGGTGCCATCACTGAAGAAAATTTCAGTATGTACCTACTCAAATAACACCAGAACAATGAGAGCCTTACACAGAAGTTGAACAGAGGTAAAACAGATCATGGAACAATGGGATGTGAGAAAATCTGTTTTGCTTCACTTCACAAACCAAAACTCTCCAATAATTATTACACTGATTTCCAAGACAAAAGCCTTACCAAAATGTTGTCCTGTGGCTTGGGGAAGATGGCATAAGGATTGCTCTCCTCTGGAGCTGGTGCCGATGAAGGTGCCTGGTCAAAACCTACTCCAGAACTCACTTCCTGCAATTACCACAAGACAGCATCAAACTTAACCAGCCAACGTCATGGGTCTGCTCGCCTGTGTGACAGAATCATAGCCTAAACTGTACTGTGGAATAATTTAAGATATCATCATCTTGGCCACATCTATACCCTCTCTTTCTCACTGGTAGTCATTGCCTTGAGCTCTAGTATTGTCCTCCATCCACTACCCACAAATGATGCAAGCTTTTGCAAACTTTCACAGCCTACTCTGAGCAAGTAATGTAAGTGACACCTCACCAGGCAGGACATCAAGCTGAGATTCAAACTAAGACTTAGGTTGCTAATATCTGTAGAGTAGGATAACTCAGTTTTGAATGACGGAGCCCATAACCATGGGACCCATCTCCACTTGGGGGTATTATTATGAGGATACTGAATAATTTTTCTTTATAATTGTTCTGGATGAGATGCCCTCTATGAAAAAACATCAAATTTGCTTCATCCAAGAAGTTGAGATGACACTGCCAGCTGTAGCCCTCATTCTCGAACAAAAACTCACAAAGAGCTCTTGAAACTTACTTAAGGCATCACATAGGGCAAACTGACAACAAACCTATAGGTATGACAACCAAGCATCTCATCTTCTTTCTATCCCCTCTGCACTTCAATGTTTTCATCAATCAACTCCTCGAGGATGTGGAAAGTGAGGGAATTGGGTTAAGGGTGGGTGATACCACCATACCAGCCCTTATGTTTGCGGATGACTTTGCAGGCATAGGGGAGACTCCAACCAATCTCCAGGAGTTGATTGATTGCGCGAAGAGATACTTTGATCTTTGGGGGCTAGAGGCTAACGTCAGCAAATGTGCAGTGGTAGCATTCAACGACGGAGGAGAGGGAGGAAGTGATCTTAAGTGGCAGTGGGGTAGCCAAGAGATCCCGGTCCTTTCCTACACTTACCTGGGCGTTGAGTTTTCCTCCAATTGTAATTGGGATGCACATATCCGGAAAGTTGTTCAAACTGGCAAGGGCAAAGCTCTGGGGCTCACTAAATTTTTCCACTGCAGAGGGGTCAACTCTGAGGTTAAGAAAACCATGCTTTGTCGCGTTATTAGACCTGCCTTGGAGTACGGATCTGCAATATGGGTTGATAACTCCAACCAGGCTAAGTCTCTAGAATCCATTCAAGTGGGGGTGCTTAAGGAGTGTATGTCAGCATGCTCCAAAACAGCCAATGTGGCTGTTCGGGGTGAGTTTGGCATTCCGTCCTTAAGCTCCCGACGAGATGAATTCAAGGTCAGATGGTGGGGTCAGCTGCAACATATGTCCAACACCAGATATCCTAAGTTAATCGACTCTATATCTTGGAAACAGGACTGCCCTGTCAAACAGGCTAAGTCCTGGCAGAAGAGAGTACAAGAGATTCTCAAGGACCTGGATCTGGATCCACAAGTCTTGACCCTGCTGGATAAATCTGACTTAGAGGCTGTAGTGGCCAAAGCCATGTCTGTTGCTGTGACATGGCTACAGACATGGCTACAGCCATGTTGCAAAGACATGTCTGTTGCCCTCAATTGCCCGTTGTGTGGGCAACCTGAAGACAGTATTCATTTTCTGATACACTGTCCGGGGTTCTCTCACCAAAGAGATGCTCTCTTCAAATCTATCAAGGGAATTGTGCCTGTACCTCTGTTTACCAACTTTGAAAGTCGCGAGGCTGAGCCAAAAGCCCAGGCCCTTCTGAGGCCTAGTTTTTGGGCACATCACACACAGCAGACTGATGCTTGTGTGAAGGGATTTCTAGAGGATATCTGGAAAACCCGGATCAATTCTATGTATCAAGGTAAGTCTTACTACCAACGTCAGCCCCTGACAGGGGTAGGTTCTGTCCCTTTGGTTTCCGCTCAAACTGGGCGCGGGGTCAATGGCCACAAGGCTACGGCAAATAACGCTTATGAGTACATTCTATCTAACGAAAAAACTTAAACCTTAGAGAGGAAAGGAGAAAGCACCTCAACTTTCATTTTCTTCTCTTTTTTCTTCTTCACAAGCTTTTCTTCATCTGCAGCTGTCTTCTCCCCCAATAAATCGTTTATCTGCTTGTCCAATTCTTCCTGTCAATCCATCCCTTGAAGTGTAAATCACCTGTTGTGAGTGAGATACTCTCTCATCATCAACCTGAGCTTGCCTTAGCCTTAATCCGTAGAGCCATGTGCAACTGAAACTCAAGGAAGACAGATACACAGAGGTGACAGAAGTAGGAGGGAATGAACTACCTTTGAAAGCTTCCCATCTGCCCATGGCAGCAGCATACGCACCTGGGCGAGCAGGATACCAACTACAACCAAGACAGCGCACAAAGAGCCCCCTTAGGCATGCACTACTAAGCTAGAATGTGATAGATAATCGTAATGGGAGAAGTCAGGCAAGGGGGCAAGGAGAGGCAGCTTACACCCCATTGGTAAGGGTGAGTACTCACTATTGATACGGTAACGTTCAGCCAGTAGGAGATCCCGATTTCTACTGACAACATCCCTGACAGCTGCCTTGATATCTGCTGGGGACACATCCACACCTGTCTCGACCACAAACCACTTGTTGCTAAGTAGCATTACTTGTAAATTCTCCAACACAACTGTCGATTGAGGATGCTAGATTGTGTTTACTAGATAACAGTCCTTGAAGTATTGACCTGGTCCAGAAAGCTCAGGATGGGCCAAGTGCTAACACCACAAAACCTACGACACTGGCAGGTAGTGACAAACGTAGAACTGCAAACATGGCATGGGTGGAGCTCATAACAACCCTTGAAGGCATCGCACATCTCCCAAAGTGTGGCTGACACAGCCTCTTTACAGACGAGCAGTGATTCATCAGCAGAGACTTGGTGACCCACATTGACATTATAAAGTCTCTCTCACCCCATTTCCCACACTTCAGGAAGAAGTCAAGACCACATACCAACACCACACTTCTTCTCAAATTCAGTGACATCATATGAGTCAGGCCCAATAGTAGCCAGATAGCCAAAAGACGCTTCCAACTGAGGGATGGTTTTTATCTGTATCACAGATAGCCAAAATATTAGAGCTAAGAACTCTGAAATGGCTTTAGGTGCAATCATACAGGATTTGCCAATGAGAAATATGCCCAAGTGGACGAAAATGACGGCCGAAAGCAAAAGATGTCAGGGGGCTAAGCAACCCCAAGTTGCCTTGTCCTCTACAATGAGGAGACTGGCAGGTTTGTTCTCCAAAGAAAAGAATTTCAATCCCATACAGTATTGGAAGGTCTGTAATCAAGTTCTGCCTACTGGAGAACCTTGTTGTTGGTAATGTACATGCACAGGGACGGTCGATGCTTCAGAGCATTGGCTGGGTACTTCGTGGCTACCTGCATGCAACAGCCCAGCCATCTTGTATTCTGCATGTCTTCTCTCCAATTAAGCAGCTTGGTGCAACAGTGAAAAAGCAATGAAACAGTCTAGGAGAAAACCGCATCTATGTAGTAACAGTGCTGATGTAGAGCCACTCACTGCTTAAATTTTGTGAGCCATCCAGCAAAAGCACACAGTAAGAAAGATAAACTATCTGTCATTCAATTATACATGAACGACTTATGTTCAACTATACACAATGCAAGAAAGAGATATTAAGAAAAAACCTCTTACTGTGTAAAGCAGGTTGCCTATAGACTTTTCACAACCATGTTCCACTCCAGCCTGTGGACATGCTCCCCAACAATACTCACAGAACATGAACACAGGAAACTTTCCACAATCAAGTGCAGTAGTTATGGCAAGTAAAGCTAAATTTCCCATATTTGAAGTACAGATTACATTGAACCCCTCTGCCACATTTACATCTCTCTCTCTCTCTCTCTCTAATCAAGTTTTTGGGCAAATCACACACAGCAGATTGATGCTTGTGTGAAGGGATTTCTAGAGGATATCTGGAAAACCCGGATTAATTCTATATATGATGGTAAGTCACACTACCAACGTCAGCCCCTGACAGAGGTAGGTTCTGTCCCTTTTGTTCCCGCTCAAACTGGGCGCGGGGTCAATGGCCACAAGGCTACGGCAAACAACGTCTTATGAGTACAATCTCTCTAATCTTGGGTAGAATATTTCAGGTGGAAAAAAAGTGAATTTTCCTATGGATGCCCTGAAAATGACAAGTAGACACTTGCTGCAAAACTCATTCCCTGGCCAGGGCCTTGTGGGATATATTGAATGCCCATGTGCGGGTTTGAATTTAGGGTTTCCGAACCCTTACCCTACAATTTAGTACTCATGTACGAAAGTTGTTTGAGTACGAATGGCGGCTACCTGAAACTACAGGCAAAGTGTCGGGCCGACGGCTCACCGAGCTTTGCCTTCAAGATATTTTCAATAGGGCTGCGGCCAGCAAGGTTTAAGCGCAACCTTTCCTTCGTTGTGTTGGTCAAGCTCCCTATGCAGTTATAGGGAAGCCATGGCTCATTTGCAGACACAAACAGGAAGTTACACTCAGTCTTGCATGTGCTTTGCAATTACTTGTTGTTGCGTGAATGGATATGCGCAACGTTGTACACTGGTCTGCCTCCGACTTTCAAGAATCTGTGCAATGTCACACCTTTCCTATTACTCTTGCAATCTTTCACTTGCTTAGATCTGCATGTGGGGCAGCGATAGCAAGCGTGAAGACCTGCTACTCACCTCGTGCACCCTCACTAACACGTATTCTGTTGGATATGGTGGTTTTTGGGATGGGCAAAGGTGAGGGTCCTTCACCTTTCATGGGTCTCTAAGCTATATGTGTAAGTCTTGCTACAGAGTACATAGGGTAGATGATGGAAATCACCTATTGCATGAGGTGCCACTGCCTTAGGACGAATGGCACAATGCTTGATGACAGCCTCATCTTTCTGTGTGGGAAGTATTTCACGGAAGTAATCTACCCTTGGATCAGAGGGTTCTGAAGACCCATCTTGACTTCGATCAATCTCAGTTTACAGCCCAGCTGAGTGGTTTCATTTTGAATACTGTGTTTGTTTTGTTTTAAGACATGGCAGTACACCCCATTCGGGCTATGGTGGAAGACTTGGATTTGTCTCAATTTTGACATGTGATTTTCAGGGAAGTATGTGTTGACACTACTTTGATGAAACCGAATTATCCTCATAGAGAAGTACTATGCTCAGACATTTACTGTGGGCAGAGATCTCTATGGTTTTAAGCAAGCACTGGTTTGCTTAAGTAAAGGCTAAGGCTGACTTGGAGGTCACTGACCTACAGGCCACATGCTAAAAAGCATGAACATTGGTTTTCCGGAAATCCCAGTCTGACAGTACAGTGAATATGAGTATTGTTCAGTACGATGTCTGTCACTATGGAGAAAGGTGGTTTTTTGAAGGGTTTCTAACAAACCCCACCACCCACCCCAATCACCCAGAAGTGTGAAACAAATCAGGAACAAGACTGTGGTTTAGGAGAAGGGTGATGGTGCCTTGGTAACAATGCTGTATTTTGTCTTTGTTTTGGGAAGAAACAAAAATGGTCTGGTCTAGCAACCTTTCTTGTCAAGACAAGCCCTATCTCTCTCTCTGTTCCAGGGGTTGATTACTCCAACCAGGCTAAGTCTCTAGAATACGTCCACAAGTGGGGCTGCTCAAGGATTGCATGTCAGCATGCTCCAAAACAGCTAATGTGGCTGTTCCGGGTGAGTTTAGCATTCCTCCCTTAAGCTCCCGACGAGATGAATTCAAGGTCAGATGGGGTCAGCTGCAATGTATGAATAATATCAGATATCCTAAGTTAATCGACTCTATATCCTGGAAGCAAAATCGAGGGTAGAAGAGGGTAGAAGAGAGGGTAGACGAGATTTTCAAGGATCTGAAGCCAAGTCTGCAAGTCTTGACCCTGCTGGATAAATCTGACTTAGAGGCTGTAGTGTCCAACGCCATGTCTGTTGCCGAGAAATTGTCTGATGAAAATGACGTTACGCAGAAAACTTCCCTGAACTTGTTCCCGGTCTGTGATATGGGGGAGGCAATCATGCATGATCTCAACAGTTTACCCACTCTTGGCGCTAGACTGAAATTTAAACTCGGGGCGGGAAGCCTACCTTTGAGCAGCCAAAAGATGCAGAGAGGAAAGGGGGATTGCAAATGCCCGTTGTGTGGGCAACCTGAAGACAATATCCACTCTCTGATTCATTGTCCTGGGTACTCTTGACCAGAGAGACACCATCTTCAAATCTATCAAGGGATTTGTTCCTGTACCAACTTTGAAAATCTGGAGGCTGAGCCGAAAGCCCAGGCACCTTTGGGGTCTAGTTATTGGGCAAATCATCCACAGCAGATTGATGCTTGTGTGAAGGGATTTCTAGAGGATATCACTCGGATCAGTTGTCTGTTCCAAGGTTAGTCATACTATCGGCGTCAGCCCCTGCCAAAGGTAGTTTCCGTCCCTTTGTGTTCTGCTCAAACTGGGCGCGGATCAATGGCCACAAGGCTACGGCAAACAACGTCTTATGAGTACATTCTCTCCCTCTCTCACCAACTTTCAAAATCTTGAGAAGAGCCTAAAGCCCTGACCCTCTTGGGGTCTAATTGCTAGGCACCTCTCACACAGCAAGTTGATGCTTGTGTGAAGGGCTTTCTAGATGATATCTGGAAAACCCAAACTAATTGTCCATCAAGGTAAGTCACACTACCAGAGTGAGCCAAAGATAGTATATGTTCCCTTCTCTTCCACCCAAACTGGGCCCGGTGTCTATGGCAACAAGGCTACGGCAAACAACATCTTATGGGTACATTCTCTCCCTTTGCTGGATTTGGTTTTCTAGTTTATTGCTGGGACTCTCTCTCTCTCTATCTAATACTATTGAAAAGAACATGGTTCCTGCACCTCTGTTTACCAACTTTCAAATCTCGAGGCTCAGCCTAAAGCCCTGGCCCTGGTGGGATTGATGCCTCTGTGAAGGGCTTTCAAAAGGATATCTTGAAAACCTGAACTAATTGTCTATACCAAGGTAAGCCCCACGCCCCTCACAAAGGCAGTTTCTGTTCCCTTTCGTTCCGCCCAAACTGGGGGCGGGGTGTATGGCCACAGGGCTCCGGCCCACACACACAAGCAATGCTCGCTCGGAAGCTCTAAGTGAGCCAGTATTATGGACTGTCCCATCAGTGGCAGCCCTACTTTGTGAGAAGATAGTGTCCATAACCACCAGAAAATGTGAACCAACGTCATAGACAGATGTGCATGGATTGTTCCTTCTGGGCACGGACACCATAAAATGAAACATGGCCTTCCTTCCAGCATCTCAAAGACGGAGATAGAGAGCAGCAAACCTCATGAGCAACATCTTTTAAATTAGTTGTTACTTTGGCATTTGCAACAGCATTTTCCGCGGTCTTGGTATCCAATCCAAGCTTCTTGAACAGCTCGAGCGCCGCCTTATCCCGCACCTCCTTGCCCTCTTTATCAGCCGGCATGTTTGCACCTTCTAAATCCCCAACGACTGTGAATGAATGATGAGATCAACTACGGAAAAAGAGACAAAGAGAGCGTATGAACAGTCCACTTATAACCCCTAGCAACTCCGGGACAAGGAGATTGTGCTCTGCGAAATGAAATTCAAAGCGTATGGAGTGTATAAATTAAATTGTTTTGTGTTTCTCGTCATCAAGACTTACGCTGACAAGAGTGATGTGGGTCCTGCACCTCACTGACTCACCGTTAGAGGGAGGGCGCTACCTTCATCAAAGGCAAAGTCTAGATCGCAGCCGTCGGGATGGCACCCTGCTCCCGTGTTCTCTTGGAGAGCGCAAGGAGAAGGGACTACACCGAAGGCCTTGTCGTCTTTTTGCGGTGAACGGGCGGCCTCATCCAGCAGACTAACGGGCCAGGCTGCTATGGAGCTCAAGCTGATATCCCCAATGGCAACGCCGAGCTCGAGACCCTCTCAATTGATGGCTTTGACGCTTTCCCGGTCCCAACAGATCGAAGGTACGCACAACTCTACATATGTCTGAACTGAGTGTCTCAGAGTGATCCGGGCTCCATGTTATCCTTGCCCCATCCCAGCAGAAACTACAACCTTGTTAATCGGGAAAATTTCACTTCATTGTCGAACAAAGGCTGTAGAGGAACCTGGGTGTAAGCAACCTTGTCCTCCTTTCATTCAGCTCCTTCAGTATGGCTTGCTAGCGGCCAAAGGACCTGTGTGACACCCTATTTTGAGGGGAATACCTCTCAGTGTGAGAGTTAGGACAAGGCTCACACATAGCCCACGAGAATCTCATGGCAAGTTCCAAGAGGTGCAAGCATTATGAGCTCCCTCATCAATGTAGAGGGCTAGTTACCACAGATGTGATACGCAGTGATGTGGGCTTGCGGCAGTGCAGGGCCACACATTGCCGGAAGATTTGAGCTGGGAAAAGACACATGTATTCATTGACCATCCCCTGCGAGTTTTGGCATAGTCCCCACAGGGTGTCGACCCCATTGGAGCCGTTTGTGGGATTTTTAGCTACCAGGATCTGGAATTGCAGCCCGCCAAAGATATGGTGCTCGCACATCCAACAATGATCGGGATCCAGGGATTTAGAACTAAGGTGAAAGGCCAATAGACATGATGTTGATTCCAGGGCAGGGAAGAGCAGAGAGAGATAGCTCAACTGTAGACTTGATGGGAGGATTCAACCCAGCATCCAGACCCAGGAGGGCCACAGCTTTCAGCATTGTCTCCAGCTTATTTAGTGAAGAAGTGTGTCGATGTTTGATTCTTTCAAAGACAACCTCTCCTTGAGCAGAGAACCAATTCCAATACCTCAGAGCATATTTACTCCCCAAAGACCAGACCTGAGGCTCTTTTTCTCTGCTGGGGTAACTTGGGTGGCCTATTCCAAGGTACAGCAGCCCACACAGTAAGGTCATTTACGGAGCCTTTCAGTCCCACTTGCTCATGAAAGGTAAGTGTAAAAATTGTGCTGTGCTTGAGCCTGTCTTGGTTGGAGCAACATTTCCTCCGTGGCCTGGTCTCTGTCTCATCTGACTTATCACGGGGGTGAATTCTAAGAGAATGTACTCATAAGACGTTGTTTTCCATAGCCTTGTGGCCATTGACCCCCGCCCAGTTTGAGCGGAAATTCTGAGAGAGATTGTACTCATAAGACAATGTTTGCCGTAGCCTTGTGGCCATTGACCCCATGCCCAGTTTGAGCGGAAAACTTCTGAGAGAGAGAGAGAGAGAGAGAGAGAGAGAGAGAGAGAGAGAGGTTAATTTTCTGGAATCTTTCACTAGCGTTCTTCATTAAGATAGAGGTCAATTAGGATCTGTTAAAGATCTAGGCTGAAGTTTTGTACAAGACTGAGGCAATCAGGGAAAGTTCTCATGCCTTGCAGTTCTTGCTTGCAGGTCAAACGATGAGCATAGAACGGCCTCCGAGATCCTTCTCAGGGGTGGGACACCCGTGTCAACAATGAGGCTATATCTGAAAAACTTTTTCAAGGACTGAAGCTGGCAGGATGATGTTTTGTGGATGGAGTGTATCTCCAGTTGCTTAAATTAATGACAATTTTGTCAATGCGAAATACAGTAAAACGTGTTCTAACTATTGATATTAGTCGGTTGTTTGAAAGATGATTGGAACTTTGGTGGCTGTAGACTGTTGGATGGGAGGCCATGGTAGAAGCCATGGCTGCTCAGCTATGCCCATCAACGGTTTTCACAGATTGTACTCATAAGACGTTGTTTGCCGTAGCCTTGTGGCCATTGACCCCGCGCCCAGTTTGAGCGGGAACAAAAGGGACAGAACCTACCTCTGTCAGGGGCTGACGTTGGTAGTAAGACTTCCTCCATATATAGAATTAATCCGGGTTTTCCAGATATCCTCTAGAAATCCCTTCACACAAGCATCAATCTGCTGTGTGTGATTTGCCCAAAAACTAGGCCTCAGGAGGGCCTGGGCTTTTGGCTCAGCCTCGAGACTTTCAAAGTTGGTAAACAGGGGTACAGGCACAATACCCTTGATAGATTTGAAGAGAGCGTCTCTTTGGTGAGAGAACCCCGGACAGTGTTCAGAAAATGAATATTGTCTTCAGATTGCCCACACAACGGGCAATTGCACTCTCCCTTTCCTCTCTGCTTCTGTTTGCTGTTCAAAGGTAGGCTTCCTGCCCTGAGTTTAAATTTCAGTCTAGTGCCGAGAGTGGGTAGACCCTTGAGGTCATCCAAGATGTCCTCCCCCATGTCACAGACTGGAAACAAGTTCAGGGAAGTTTTCTGCCTAACTTCATTTTCATCAGACAATCTCATGGCAACAGACATGGCTGAGGACACTACAGCCTCTAAGTCAGATTTATCCAGCAGGGTCAAGACTTGCGGATCCAGGTCCAGGTCCTTGAGGATCTCTTCTACTCTCTTCTGCCAGGACTTGGCCTGTTTGACAGGGCGGTCCTGTTTAAAAAATATAGAGTCGATTAACTTAGGATATCTGGTGTTGGGCATATGTTGCAGCTGACCCCACCATCTGACCTTGAATTCATCTCGTCGGGAGCTTAAGGACGGAATGCCAAACTCACCCCGAACAGCCACATTGGCTGTTTTGGAGCATACTGACATACACTCCTTAAGCACCCCCACTTGAATGGATTCTAGAGACTTAGCCTGGTTGGAGTTATCAACCCATATAGCAGATCCGTACTCCAAGGCAGGTCTAATAACGCGACAAAGCATGGTTTTCTTAACCTCAGAGTTGACCCCTCTGCAGTGGAAAAAATTAGTGAGCCCCAGAGCTTTGCCCTTGCCAGTTTGAACAACTTTCCGGATATGTGCATCCCAATTACAATTGGAGGAGAACTCAACGCCCAGGTAAGTGTAGGAAGGGAGGACCGGGATCTCTTGACTACCCCACTGCCACTTAAGATCACTTCCTCCCTCTCCTCTGTCGTTCAATGCTACCACTGCACATTTGCTGACATTAGCCTCTAGCCCCCAAAGATCAACGTATCTCTTCGCGCAATCAATCAACTCCTGGAGATTGGTTGGAGTCTCCCCTATGCCTGCGAAGTCAAGGGCTGGTATGGTGGTATCACCCACCCTTAACCCAAATCCCTCACTTTCCACATCCTCGAGGAGTTGATTGATGAAAACTACACCTTGGTCTATGTCAAAGAAGTTGGACTTCTGTCCGTTAACAGTGACACAGCTTTTGGTGTGAGCATACAAGTTGTGGACAACTCTCCACATCTTTCCCTTGATCCCACAAGACCAGAGGCGGAACCATAGGCCATCTCTCCACACTGTGTAATAAGCCTTTTTGACATCCAGGAAAAAGACATAAATGGGTTTCCCTTCTTTTTTCCTTCCCTGGATAATCTGGCTTAGAGTGAAAATATGATCCACACAGCCCCTGTTTCGCCGAAAGCCAGCTTGGCCTTCGTGGAAACAACCTCTAGACTCCAGATCAACCTCGAGACGAGTACTTATAACTCTGCAGAATGTCTTGCCAACAGCATTGAGGAGCCTGATGCCACGGTTTTCACAGAGAAGTCCAAGATCACACAGTCTTGAATCATGCAGGGTGGCGGGGTTGAATCAGGCACAGTTGATTGTTGGACATGAGACTAGCAGCATTGATCACACCTCCGCCATCACCACTGGTTTTAAAAGAGAGACAGCGAACTCGTCCTCCACACCAACAAGACTTCTGGTGGCACTTGCGGGGATGTGAGGACACTGTGTGAGGCAGGACAAATGAAAGAGGCATTGCATGTTTTAAATCAACAAAGCATCCGGGTTGACTCCAGTACTTATGTCTGTCTCTTGCATGAGTGCATCAACCTGAAAGGCCTACCACAGGGAAAGCAGGTGCATGCCCATGTTGTGCAAAGTGGATTCAAGCCAAGCATCTTTCTACCCAACACCCTTGTCAAAATGTATACCAAGTGTGGGAGCATAGTGGATGCTCGGCAAGTGTTTGACAAAATGCCTGAAAGAGATCCTTTACAGGGAATATAATGATTGGAGGATATGCCAATCATGAGTGTGGGAGGGAGGCTCTGAAGATCTATGAGCAAATGCAACAGGAAGGAGTGATGCCCAATAGGGTCACATTCATTTGTGTTCTGAATGTGTGTGCCAGCCTAGGATCCTTGGAAAAGGGCAAAGAGATCTATGCTGATATTATTAAAGCTGGAATTCCATCATATATTAATCTGGAGAATACGCTCATCAACATGTATGCCAAATGTAGATGATAGAATATTGCGGCCCAATTAGCTTTCGGCATCTCTATCTCCTTTTCTCCTCAGGGCATTGGGGCAGTTCAGGGCGGGCTCCCACAACCTACGGATAGAGACTGGCAGACGGGAAACGTGCAGCGAGAGGACAGCCTATGTCCAGCATGCACAGGGCGCAACCAGGAAATTGAAACTGAAGAGCACTTCTTCCATTGCCCAGTTCAAATTGAGTTGCCCTAATCTGTTGTGATTGTATGTACACACTAGGAGACCCAGTGAGGGAAACAACCTTGCCATTTCCCCACACCTAAATAGCTTCATGTTTTGGAATTCTCACCCTCGGCAAAGTGGCTCTTAGTTATGCCAGCCTCAGCCCAAGTCATCTCTCTCTCTCTATGCCAACCCAAATCCCTATAATGGACGGGTATGGGTCTATATGTCATGTAAAAACAAATTTAAACATCAGAAGGAGCTTGAAAGGGAGAAACCTTATTAAAAAGAAAAAATAATAAGAACCCAATTTTGCTGGCAAAAATCCAAGTTTCGCAAGCGAAACCCATTTTTGGGGTGGTTCTTGGGAATGTTCTACACACAATGTTTTACCAAATGCCACATTGTTTACATTCGCTGATCTTTGAGTCCTGGCAGATATATTTGTCAAGCTTTGTTTTGTAAGTTTTATTGCATGAGCACATTTTGGTTTCACTATCGCATATTCTCCGAATTCTTGGGAAATATGTGGAATATGCCTTTGTGTTCGCCTCAGCCTTTCTCACAAGCTACCGCAACCTCTCTTGAATGTGTAAAGAAACCAAACAAAAATGATTAAAGTAATATTAGATCACATTCGCAAAAACAATGATATGAATACAATCTGTTTTTTCCCTTCCTGGGCAACTTAAGAAATGACCACGATGACATGGTGACGGTGAGGGTTTTCAAGAATCAATTTTTCTTTTTTGCAGTCCGGGCAGCTTATTTTAGCATGAAGTAGAATTGCTTATCTTCTGTGTATTCGTAGGTGACGATGTACTCTCCCAATACTTATTGTAACTTTGTATGGATTCAACGGTTTTTGAGTAATGTTACTACTCCCTATATATACTTCCGTGACTGTCCGCGAGGGTTTCACAAACAACACAGTCATTTTATGGCGAACCACCACGAAGACCCTTGATTCCCAGTGATGAGTCGCGATGAGTCTTGGCCCACCCACCACGGCCCCAATGGACAAGACTCCCCACGATTCTCACCACAAGGTCTTCGCCCCATGGTGAGTCTTATGTCACCCCCACTAAGACCCACTAAGCTACCACAACCCCTCGTGGAACCACCCCCACCGCAACCCAGTGTGTGGGGCTCCACCTAGTGAGTGTTTCCGCCTCCTTGAGTGCCTTGGGCACTCAAGGGTGCTTCCCCCCCCCCCTACCTATTGTTGCCACTACCCCCACCACAGGGGCAGACCCTCTTGTGTCCCGACCCCCTGCCCTCAAGGCAAAGGGCCGCGACAACAATAATCTAAATACAATTTGTTTTTTCCCTTCCTGGGCAGCTTAAGAAATGACCACGATGACATGGCGACGGTGAGGGTTTTCAAGAATCAGTTTTTCTTTTGTGCAGTCCGGGCAGCTTTAAAAAAAATTGATGACGATGTGGCATATGAAACGTGGTGACCATGATGTGACAACCAAATGTGACGACCATAACATGGCACCGGCGCCCCGCGAATTTACGGTAGCCACGTCGTAATGACTGGGGCTCCCTGGTCCCCAGTAGCGCACCTCCCGAGGCTTCACACGCCTGGCCACACATGTGGACCCGCCCCCTGCATATTCGTCAAAATTGGCTCGCCCATTGCCCTAAAATTTTGTTTTTCCCTCTTTGCCTTTCCCTGCCTGGACCTCGCATGCTCGGACCTTGCACATTATGCAATTTGGGGAATGGTAAGAACAACATTCCAGAGGGTACTCTAACATTATTTGGATTAAGCAATTTTAAACTTGACATGAACAGCCTTCCGAAAGGTATCCATCACGCATGACCTAATTGGTAGGAACAACTGTCCGTAAGGTATTTTAAAAAAATTGTTTGGATTTTTATGCAAGTTAAAAAAGCCTCTCATTTTATGATATTAGGGTAATGAATGCAAGCGTGCGAGAAGGATGGTGGGCCCGTCGTCCGGACGAGGGGCGCTCCCCCACCCGGGCCACCCCGCCCACGCTGCCAACGCTCGTGCTGTCGCGGCCCTTTGCCTTGAGGGCAGGGGGTCGGGACACATGAGGGGCTACCCCTGTGGTGGGGGCAGCGGCAGCGATAGGTATGAGGGGCTGAAGCACCCGTGAGTGCCCAAGGCACTCAAGGAGGCGGAGGCGCTCACTAGGTGGAGCCCCGCACACCGGGTTGCGGTGGGGGTGGCTCCACAAGGGGTGGTGGTAGCTTAGCGGGACTTAGTGGGGGTGGCATAGGACTCACCATGGGGGCGGAGACCTCGTGGTGGGAGTCGTGGGGAGTCTTGGGACTCATCACGGTCCATAGGGGCCGTGGTGAGTGGGCCAAGACTCACCGCGACTCATCACCGGGAGTCGAGGGTTTTTGTGGTGGTTCGCCATAAAATGGCATGGCTGGTTGTGAAACCCCCGCGGACAGCTACAGAAGTATATATAGGGAGTAGTAACCCCGAGAACGGTGCAAGCCCGTTGGTGACCAAAAACTAGTGAGTAAGCGAGCGAGCCGGAAAGCGACCAAAGAGTGGGGAGCTGTTCCGGACTGCCAACTACCAAAGGGAATTCCCGCTGGTTCCAAATCGGTGGAGGGTTCTTTGGGAAATCAAGGGGGGACCATTATGCCCCGGTGAGCAGCCGAAGCTCCAAGTTGGTCCGGCAGCCAGGTTGGGAGTTAGGCGCGCGCATCAAGCTAACAACTATGACTTGAAGGGGAGCTTACCGAATTGAGGTGCGCGACACGTGTGGTCACCCACGCCCGCTTGTGCCGCGGCCGCTACCTCCGCGGTTGCACCAGCCGCGGCCCAAAAGCCTCCGCGGTTGCTCCGCCTAGGGTCCGTCGCCCACGGGTCCGTTGGGGCTAGTCCGCTGCGGCAATTGGCTCTGCTACGCGGTCCGCTCTGCCATCCGGTCCGCTCCCGCCGCAAGATCTGGACCGTCCAGGAGGAAACCCATCGACCCAACCCTCCAATTTAGGGCACCATGCCACGCCTTATCTCTGCCGCCTGCGGTATCGCTCTCTTTGTTAATGTACGAAACTGCGTTGCGTTCCTGCGGAACGCGTTGCCTCGCACAGTGTTCGTCACTTCGTGTTATCGTGACATTATAATGATTTGGAAGGGCAGGAGAGGAGTCGCAGCCCTACAACCACCATCGTGCATATGTTTCCACTATTTTCGTCATTTTTTTGTTGGCGACGGGCCCTTGTTTGGCGATTAAATTGTACATGTAATGCGTTTTGCCCACATGGTTTGTGTGCCCGCTCATTTTGAATGGCCAATGTGTCCCCGAGAACGGTGCAAGCCCGTTGGTGACCAAAAACTAGCGAGTAAACATGCGAGCCGGAAAGCGACCAAGGTGTGGGGAGCTGTTCCGGACTGCCAACACCAAAGGGAATTTTCCTCTAGGCCCGAAGTGGGCGAGGGTCTCGTGGAGGAGCAAAGGGGGACCGTTATGCCCTGGTGAGCAGCCGAAGCTCCGAGTTGGCCCGGCGGCCAATTTGGGAGTTAGGCGCGTGCATCAAAGCAAATAACTATGACTTGAACTGCAGTGAGGTGCGCGACAATTGTTTTTGCGAATGTGATCTAATATCACTTTAATCATTTTTTTTTGTTCCTTCACACATTCAAGAGAGGTTGGGGTAGCGTGTGAGCAGGGCTCAAGCGAGCACAAAGGCATATTCCACATATTCCCCAAGAATTCGGAGAATATGTGATAGCAAAACCAAATGTGCTCATGCGACAAAACTTACAAAACAAAGCTTAACTCACGTGAGCACAAAGACCCACAAATATATCTGCCAGGACTCAAAGATTAGCGAATGTAAACAATGTGGCATTTGGTAAAACATTGTGTGTAGAACATTCCCAAGAACCTCCCCAAAAATGGGTTTCGCTTGTGAAACTTGGATTTTGCCAATGAAATTGGGTTTTTATTATTTTTTTCTTTTAATAAGGTTTCTCCCTTTCAAGCTCCTTCTGATGTTTAAATTTGTTTTTACATGACATATAGACCCATATCTGTCCATTATAGGGATTTGGGCTGGCATAGAGAGAGAGATGACTTCGGCTGAGGCTGGCATAACTAAGAGCCACTTTGCCGAGGGTGAGAATTCCAAAACATGAAGCTATTTAGGTGTGGGGAAATGGCAAGGTTGTTTCCCTTACTGGGTCTCCTAGTGTGTACATACAATCACAATAGATTAGGACAACTCAATTTGAACTGTAAACTAACCAGAATTCTTGCTTGGTGTGGGCAGGGCCCTCACTGGGTCTCCTAGTGTGTACATACAATCACAACAGATTAGGACAACTCAATTTGAATTGTAAACTATCTAGAATTCTTGCTTGGTGTGGCCAGGGTCACTTTCATAATTGGACTTATGTTGTTTCTGGCCGGGGCGGGCCTGAATCAACAGATAGATGCCTCTTGGTATGGGAACACGTGTCCAGTGGCAGGACCCATGGTCTTTCCTGGGGCTGACTTGTTGGCACTTGCCACGGTATTGTTTGTAGGCATTTATTACGTTGCTACCATCAGTGAAAGAAATGCAGCTTGGTCAGCTCCACAGCTTCCTCAGTATGGCCAGCACGGTATTGCCATGGGGCAGCCAGCATATGGAGTCCCAAGAGGGTTCCCCTATGGACCTCAGCCAACACCTTCACAGACATATCCAGTGCCTGCACACCCAATCTATGGACAAGATGGCCAAATGAAGGGAGTGAAGTGCCTGTTGCAATGATGAGTCAAACTGGCCTTGGGATTGATGTATCACATTAGTCATGATCCTTACTAACTGGCCTTGATGGCCAGCTCACATACAGACTTTCCGGGACCATGAGGAATTACTTGGTTCAATCCTTAACTGCCTATACACATGCTGATTTCACAAGGATATTCCACCACCTCATTGCAGATTTTTGAAGCTACAAAATCTACGACAAATTAAGCAAATCAACCTAACAGGTTATATGTCCCACTTCTGTCACCATACCAAAAACCTAGAACATTATACAGTTGATTTGAGAAACATGTGTTTCAGAGGACCAAATGTCATGTTGATAATGCCACCTTCAGTCCAAGTCCCAAGGCAGTACATTCCACATGCTCCTTTGTAATGTCCTTTAGGGAGCTCATCGCCATCAAAATTTTGAATTCCTCTGGTCAGCATGTGCATAACACGAAGCTACATTTTCACAGACCATTGCTTTTTAGTTCGCATCGGTTGCACCTTGCCTTGGTCTCGCATCTACTCAAAGTTCTCAACCTAGTATGATGATTTCCTTATGATCTCTCCAATTTCACAAAACACAAAAAAGAAGAAGTACATGTACACGGAACAACAAATGGAGTGTGGAGTCTAGCCCTTAAAGGACAAGACCTCTTTTGGCGGGCCACCCCCAAAAGCGTACATATCTGCCTCTCTTGGGCTCTATCTTGCTACCCTCAATCATCCATAAATTTGAACCTTACAAATACATTCCTGACTACCACATTCATCTACCCCCAGAAAATCAGGACGATCCACCGTTGGAATGGGTAGATTGTAACTAATACTATTGTGAATTTCTTAACCCACTCAAAAATTGCACAACAAAAATGGTTTGACCAAATGTTAAATTCAAGTGTCCAGTTTTTGAGGCAGATGCCCTCCATAATCTGATTACATGGTACCCAAGGGACTCTCTCCCCCAAAAAGTAGAACCAAATTCCAAAAATACAGATAGGCTGCTTTGTAATAGATAATGGCCATGGGGCGGACCCAGCGGGCCGCGAGCAGGGTCAACCGGTGGCCATTATCGAATGTAATTGGAATGGGGGACCCTAGATGTCGCTATCAAAGCTACGATAGCAAAGAAAATCTTACCACGTGCTGCAATTTGGCAAACTCCCTTGACAAGTGAAGGGCCAAACCTTGCAAAACATTGGGTGGAACCTGTAATACGACCCGGCCCATGTCCAATTACGTATGTGAAATCTGGGGGGCTAAATTATCGTAGTTTGGCTAGAACCCAAGTACACTCATGAGATGATGATTGCTTTCTAATTCCTGTGGTAAGTAACAATGATTTTTTTCTTAAATTTGAAAAATAGCACGAGTGGCTACAAGAAATAGCTATATATTTTGTTCATCCATTGAAAATTTGGATAGAATCATCCTCCTATGTACTTTCATCCATTTATATCATCCATATTTGGCAAATTCATCCATTATTATTTTTTTCCTTATAGAAGTTTGGCGATTTCATCCATGAAAAATTGGGAATTTACGACAGAATATTTTGGTAAGTAAGTGCCCATTAACATTGCATTTGTCAAAAAAATTGGCATTTTGATAAAATCTGAGCCCTAGATGTTGATTCATCATTTGGCTTGCCATGGAAGCAAGTGAACGCTAAATTTTCGCTTTGAAAAATTCTAGGAAGCAGAGCTCTTAATATTTCATAGTCCTAATCCACTTCCATCCACTCACATCAAGCGATGGATCGTGGCAAACGACTGAAGCCCCGAATCGCTTAGTCGTTTAGGGGCTGGACTTGTGTTGGACCGAAACTAAGACCGCTAACCAAACTTTGAAGGGCAAGGTCCAGTGTCCAGTGCAGTAGATATTGCCTTATCTAAGAGGACAAACATGGACATACACATAGACAACCTCAACGACAACAGCTCCCTTGCCCAGACCGTCCAAGAGACCCAGCAGCCTGTTCTGCGCTCTAGGCACACCGAAGATTTCGGACCTCAAAAGACCCCACAGAAGACTGAGGAACCATTTTGTCCGGGAACATTGCACCTACTTCCGTTTGGGGTTCTCTCCTAGGTCTGCCCGCCAGAAGACGATCCGCATTTCTTCCTTTTTTTCCACAGATATGTGCAGTCCAATCTGATGGCCTCAACTATTCACTAATCTGAACAGAATTGATTGAATGTCATGCGTGATGACGATGCGCATGACATACTTGAGGAGGTAACGTTTTCGCTCTGCCTGAACCATTCGGACTGCATTTTTTGGAGACTTTTCATTACAACAAGAAGTGGGTTTTTGGACTCTGTGGTTGACTATTTCTTGAGTCAAAAGTGACACTTTGACTGTCGCAAAATACTGTGACAAGCAGTGACAATGGTCGAGTCGTTTTCAGTTCAGTTGACCAAATCAAGGTGTCAGGTTTCTGACAGCATCTGACAGTCAAATGTGACAATAAAACAGAGGGGATGACGTGTAGTAAAGTGATTTAACTACAGTATGACATGGATGCGACGTGTACATGGCGTAGCTATGATGTGGCTATGGTGTGTAGTAAAGTGGTTCAACTACATTATGACGTGAATGCATGACGTGTAGTAAAAAGGTTCTGCTGTAGTATGACATGGACGTATGACGTGACGTATATATATATATATATATATATAAATTCCCGGTTTACCAAGAGAAATATCGATACGGATATTTAAGAATTTTCCTTCCAATGAGACAGAGTTAGTTCGAATAGAAAGTGGGAAAAGTCTGGAGAAATGGATTATCAATTTTATATAAACATCGTCAATTGGGACGTAAATGGATTAGTATGTGGTGTTGTCTGATAGATGGATATCCAGAGTTCATGAAAGAGCAGATTAAGGAAATGAAGATAGAAAGTCTCCAATTGGATTTATGGGAGAAGTATAACAGCGAAGTAAAAATCATTTGCATAGTAGAGAACAACGATGAGGGAAAATCCCTGGAGCAATTGAAGAAATAGGATTGGTGATAAACAGTGATCGATAATGATGTGTGAAAAAAAACGGATAGCGTATCCTGTAGAATTAATTACTAGACTGCCTAATAGTCCGTCGTTAGATATTTTTAAAAGACTGCAATGTAGTGATAGAGGGATAATCAATTTATGGCTGGTGAGTAAAGGATGGCGTCGAGAGCTATTGACCTTGTGTCAAAGACGAGAACATGACTGAACACAAACAAGAGATCAGACTAGAGGTACAAGACTAGACAAGAAGCCAAGGTCGGCGTGGCCGAGTGCATGGTGGATAAACATGAATCAAGATCATTTTTATAACAATGGACAAGAGTACAAGATACTGGAACTCGACTCGAATACTGGAATGCTAGAAACTGGACTGGAGTAAATCATCCCTCACGTAGTGCTCTAGCAGCTCCATTCGAATTAAGTTATCACTGTTTTTCAGAAGCATTTGTAGAAGATCCAAATAAACAGCCAATTCAAAGTAAGCACTTTCAACCTAGTTGGAGTTCTTCATTTACTGGTGGACTTGACTACTGGGACATTATTGCATTGAATGTAAGATGAAACCAAATTAGGATGCAACTGAATACAAACACATCACCAGACCAATCAAATGACTTCCTGGCACTTTATTGATGGGTCAGGGTTCTGAAGACCCATCTTGACTTGGATCAATCTCACTTTACAACCCAGCTGAGTGGTTTCATTTGGAACACTGTGTTCATTTTGTTTTAAGACATAGAAGTACACCCCATTCGGGCTATGGTGGAAGACTTGGATTTGTCTCAATTTCGACATGTGATTTTCAGGGAAGTATGTGCTGACACTACTACTTCGATGAAACCTATTATTCTCATAGAGAAGTACTATGCTCAGACATTTACTGTGGGCAGAGATCTCTATGGTTTTAAGCAAGCAATGGTTTGCTTAAGTAAAGGCTAAGGCTGACTTGGAGGTCACTGACCTACAGTCCACATGCTAGAAAACATGAACTTCAGTTTTCTGGAAATCCCACTCTGACAGTACAGTGAATATGAGTATTAGCCCAAACCATGGTCGTCCTCAATCCTCTAAAGGTGTGTCAATGTTTGTAGTTCCACGTTATTTGCCTATGTTTGTTTGTCATTTGCCTAAGAGGTCCATTATTTATGTATCTTCTTGTTCAACTGCCTTCCTGGCATTGAGGTAATAGATTTCGTCTCTTTTTCGTCTCTCTTTCTCTCTCTAGCTCTGCAATGGCCACAAGGCTACGCAAACAACGTCTTATGAGTACATTCTCTTGCTCTGCATGAATGTTGTAAAGTTCATTTCTTTCTGCTTTGTTGAAATGGTGTGAAATGTTTCTCTTTTGCTAGGCACGTGCAGTGAATGAATGGGAAAGGCTTTGAGGTGGTAATCACGAATCTTAAAGAGGGCATGGTGGAAGAGCTGGAGGCCAAAATCTGGCCGGATGCTAGGGATGTAGACCCAACAGGCACTTACAAGGTAGGTAATCTATTTAGGCTACACCTTAATCGTCGAATTTTTGCGTCGTGCATTTGTACTCTGATGTCACAACTCTAGTTGGCATAGCTTGGACGTGGCTGATTGGGTTGGATATAGTCTGCCTTGGATAAATGTTAACAGTCGGGAGTAGGGAAAAAATAACATTTAGACAAGGTTAACACATTAACAGTTATGAAGGTTTAGGGTTAACACATTAACATTTACAGAAAGAAACATTTAACAAATATAAGATTTATGAAATTAACACTTATAACACTTCATAAGGATTGTTAAGATCAAACTCAACCTCATAATTGACAAATTCTCGGGCATCCATATTCGGTAAATTAGGGAAGTAGTGTTTTCAGAGACCAAGAAAAGTTGCCTCAACAGGGTAGTGACCTCATCGAGATCTTCATCATGTGACCTAGGCCCCATCTCATTCAAATCTGGGATTATCAAAAGCCATGTGTGCCTCCAACAATGCATGATAGTATGCCTTTATGCCTGAATATATGGCTGATTATATGCCTTTATCGTGCATTTAACATTTATTGAGGGCAGATTTACTACGAGGGGAGTACACAATTGTTAACAAATAACAATTAACATTTGCTAGTACCGTACTTACCTAGCTTATTAGGCAATAATTAATTCAAAATCAGGTGCCTAACTAAATTTAGAACTTTTTTGGAAATGTGCCTAAAACTTAGAAAAACCTCCTGAGAACTGCTCAAAAATTGGGGAAAATACCAAAATGTCCAAATATGTGAAAAATGCCTAAATTATATTATTTAAAGTCCAAAAAATGGCAAAAATGCCTACAATTTAAATTTTCATGTCCACACAATTTCCATAGGGCCCTGCATTGATGCAACTACATCTTCATAAGCCTCATCCCCTATCTCATATGAATCTTCAAATTATGAGAGAAGGTTAAGGTTAGGAACATCATCATCCTTGATATGCATGTTTGCAAGACATCGGCTCATGCTCTCAATGACACTTCCATCAAGGTAGACATCAGGAACATCCTCCATGGCAAGATCTCCTTCCACTTGGGTGTTTGGGTTTGAAAACAAAGAAGATGTAAAATTGGCTCTCATTGCCTCACCTTGAAAGGCATTTTCAAATGCTCGTAAAATTCCACAAAGTCTCCAACCTGACAAAATCATCTCCCGTTGGCATTTCACCTCCACCCAAGACTCATACAACCAACAAACCACAAGTTTGCGCATAATTGGCAACTCTGTCTTCAACAATATTTGATCTGCAGGCACACCAGCCCTTATCTGTTCTTGAATCTCTCTTGCAGACCAATTCTTGAATCAAGCTGAAAATGCACATTTGAGTGGTCTCTGTAATATAACATCAGCAGGTTGCAACTTTGATGTGCAATTTGTAGGAATGTATAAAAGACAAATATAAGGATGATTCTCCTTCATGTATGCCCTGAATTCTTCAAACCGATGGACGCTCCAACAATCAATTAACCAGATTATTTTCTGGTCACTAGGCAACTGCAACCGGATCCTCTCAGACTGGAAATAAGGTAATATAATATTCTCCACAAATTCTTTGCAAGTGCTCAGGTTGGACCAATGGTTATGGGAGATAGTCAAATGAAAACCATGTTTTTGCAATACGACATATCTCTGGACTCTTGGGTAATAATCTCTTTGTCTTACCCTTGAAAACAATCTGAAGAGGCAACATCTCACCATCCGCACAAGAAGAAACGCAAGCAGTTACAGCTCTCTTGTCCTCCACTCCAATTTGTGCCACATCTTTTTTATCCTGTCTTTCCCATGTTCTCTCCCATGCCATTGGTACCAAATAAATGCCTATCTGATCGGTGTTCACAATGAGACTCGGTGGGATGTTATATATCTTGACCAAATAGGCAATCCGATGAGCCATAGTGGTGCCTTGGGCCTCCCAATCATTTGGAGACTTCCCATGCATAGTTGTTGGTCATCTATAACTCCAATTTAGTGAGTCATGCATGAACCTCCTAGTCCAATTCAAGCTGACACAAAATTGCCCCTGCAAGACATGAGGCACCTTCTCCCAGAAATAACCCAATATGATAGACTGCACAATGCTTGTATGAAATGATTAACTAGCTGCCCGCATAGAAAATAAGAGATTGACCAAGTCCTATATAATTACTGGATCCAAACCTGCTAAGGCCTTTGAATTGGGCCACTTAGAACCCCAAAAATGATTCTTTGATCACATATCAAACATTATGTGTTTTTTAAATAAAATAACCTCAACAATAGTTTTTGAGGGAGGTCAAAAACTATTGCTCATCATTATCCAGCCTAAATAAAATAACCTCAACAATAGTTTTTGAGGGAGGTCAAAAACTATTGTTCATCATTATCCAACCTAAATATATTAACCTCAACAATAGATTTTGAGGGAGGTCAAAAACTATTGTTCATCATTATCCAGCCTAAATAAAATAACCTCAACAATAGTTTTTGAGGGAGGTCAAAAACTATTGTTCATCATTATCCAGGGTCGACTGAAATACATGCCTAATATTTGGAAATTACCTAGTTGAGGTGCCTAAATAATAAAAACGAATCTGCCTAATAATATTCCATTTTTATTAATTATTAGGCGCGGAAGTGCCTAATAAGCTAGGTAAGTACGGTATGCACAAGCAGGGGAGTAAAATTTTCTTAATATTTATGGTAGTTTAACGTTTATAGAGGTAACATTTATCCAGGGCAGACTGTATATGCAACATTAGCTTCTATCTGGATTTGTTTCCGGTCTTAATTTGTCTGTCTTTCATCCCCAGTTAATGGAAGATGCTCCGTAAAGGGGAGGATTGCTCTCAAGAGAAATCATTGTACCATAGACTGCAAGGTTATTTGCTAAATACCAGGTTATTTGCTAAATTACGTAGTTGGTCTGGGGCGAGGGGCCACGGGATTCACAACCAAGGATAGGTTGCTCAAGATGGAAACTGCAAAGTATGGGGATTCAAACCCTACAATCACATAACAGTTTGTGGATTTGAAGAGGAAGCTCGTCTCTCTATCTGCTTCTAAGTTGGAGAGCATTCCTGAAGTCGGTGATCACTCTCTTAGGAACAAGAAGTGTTGGAAGTCAATTCTAACATTCATCAAGTCATATGATGAATCTTGTAGGGACACAACTGTTAGACAAAGAGTTGTGATCTGTGTGAGTTAGACCTATTGGTTGTATCAATAGTCACAACTATTCATATGTCTTAAAGTGAGCACACGCTCACTGTTGTAACATCTTCTTCATTATCAATTACAAGTCACTCTCTCTCTCCATAAATTTAACATGGTATCAGGCCTCTATAGATAATATAGAACGATCCGATGGGATGGGACTCCTTGTTTCAAATTGACCTTAACATTCTATGAGTTTTTTGAACCATAGAAAATGTATAATGTCTTCAGAAAACATAGGGTCCTAAAATTATATAGGAAGAGTAAATCCTAATCAACGCCACAATGGCATCCTCCTCATCTAATCAAAGAACCGTCGAGAAATTAGATGGTTCTAACTATCAAACCTAGAAGATTAGATTATCCTATCTTTAAAAAAAAAAAAAAACTCTGGGATTTAGTAATAGGTACTGAAATAAAACCTAGCTCAAGTACTTCCCCAGGTGGAACAATAACAAATCCACCAAGGACTGGTGTAGGTTCCATCGTCCATTTAAGAGATATGACAGCCCAATTGATAATCATAGATAGTGTTAAAAACACTTGTCTCGGTCATGCGACCTCTTTATTTACAGCAAATGGGAATTGGGTAGCTTTACAAAGAGTCTATCACACAAATGACATGATAAATAAGCCTTCGTGGGAGCAAAGTCCGTCAGCTCATGTGGCATGAGATTTTCCCTTCACACATGCGGCTTTTTATTCAGAAGTCCAAGACTGATCAGTATAGAGTAGGCACTTGGGTATTTATTGCCCGCATGAGCGGTGATTGTTGTCATGTAGCATTGATGGAACGTCTACTTATACTAGGGAACTATACAACCATAGATGCTTCTCAAGGTGGCCTCTTGCTACGAGGAATTATTGGTAGTAACCAAGAGAAATCTATGTGTTTACGACGTTGTGGCATCTCTTATTCAACACTTCGGAATTGGTTCAGGTTTTTTCATCTTAGAAAGCAATATGTCAATTACAGTTTGAGAGAAGGGAGTGACATTAAAATTCATATTCATGAACTTAGACTCCTCTTATAACAACTAGGGTCAGTGGGGGTCACATATTCAAATGAAGACAACGTAGAGACACTCTTAAGTAGTCTTCCTGAATCATACGAGCCCATAACTATGACCTTAAGTAATCAACTTGGATTATCCCTTCAAGATGTTGCAGTCAAATTATTGACTGACGACATTCGTAGAATGAAGAATGGTGACTTATCTGCAACAGATGGAGTCACGACATTCTGGGCTGGCAGGAAGCCAAACCAGAAGAGGCAGATAACTGGATCTCCAAGAGGATCAAATAGTTATCCTGTCAACCAAGGAAACCTAGGGAGTAGCATTCAGGTTAACTCTAGAATGTGACTCACTATCTAAGTGGGAGTGTTAAAGGGTTTGTAGATTAGTAAGTCAAGTAGTAAGTAACCTTTCATATCTCGTAGACTAGAGACACTTCTCAAGAGATGTAAAGGTATGTTCAGAGACTGTAATACAACGCCTCTATTCTGTCTCAACTCTCTTTCTCACTTGTATGTTTACTCATATATAGAATATAGATATTTATATGGTATCAGAGCTAATGTTCAACCGATCCATAGAGATCTAATGAGAGTCGACTTAAGATTGTCATACTAGTACTGTAATACTAGTAGATATAATAGTCAAACAACTATCAAATGAGAGCTATGTTCATGATCTAAAACATGTTAATATTGATATGTTAATGTTGATCTTTGCATCAATATAGTTACTATAAGCACCTAAGTATGGTGAACAAATTATTCCTAGGCAAAGAAGCCAACAATGAAATATTCATGGTGAAAAAAATTGCAGAGAAGTCATGGAGACAATTGAGTATAATGGTCATTTCAAACATTTTAAAATGTTATTCAAGCATGTAACAATTTAGATTGTTAATGATGGTTCGAGTTCCAACAAACTTGTTTAAGAACCTTCATAGAGTTATGTCATGCGACATTAACTTAAAGAAGAGATCTAAGGTGTTATCCCAACAACATCACTATTGGTGCATTATTTGAACTTCAAATGAGCAATTTCTCCAACGAGAAGTTCTATTTGAAAATCAAGCTATCTCTGACTAATTGATAGCAAGCTGATCACAATTACGACTTCCATTTTGATGTGAACGAAGTCTTAGTTCGACCACGGGAAAGGGAGCACATGTGAGAGGACGTTGGCCAACGCCGACAACTCTATAGATATTATTTAATCAAAGATTACAATTATGTGAATATGCTTTAATAGCATTGTTGGACAAAAACAGGGCCCTCAGAATTTAGACTCTTGAATGTTTTCATTGAGGGAGGGTGTTGGAAGTCAATTCTAGCATTCATCAAGTCATATGATAAATCTTGAAGGGACACAACTGTTAGACAAAAAGTTGTGATCTGTGTGAGTTAGACCTTTTGGCTGTATCAATAGTCACAACTATTCATATGCTTAAAGTGAGCACACACTCACTATTGTAACATCTTCTTCATTATCAATTACAAGTCAATCTCTCTTTTCGTAAATTTTACAAGAAGAAGCAGTTTCAAGAGGGCTACATCCATGATCCCCGTGCCCGACCTAGTGAGAGACTTAACAGAAGGTGAGGGCAGACGCAGAGACCTGGAGTTGACACTAGACCGTCTTTCTGCTCATGTTAGTGGGTTGACTGTGGTGGACCGCAAGAGTTATCTCACAGATCTGTAGAGCATGAATTTCAATGATTCAGATCAGATCCAAGCTATAAGAAACACCCGTTTGATGCTGAAGTCCGTCATCCGGACCAATCGTAAGTATGGCCGAGCCTGGATTGCCGCAACCCGACTGGATGAGGTGGCTGGTAAGAAAAGTTCAGCGAGATCTGTAATGGAGGAAGGGTGTCAAGCATGTTCGAGAAACGAGGATGTGTGGGTGGAAGCCTGCAGGTTGGCTACTCCCGACACTACAAAGCCGTGGTCGCCAAATCTTTGAAGGCTATGCCAAAGTCGGCGAAATCTCAATATTATGAAGCAATGAATCAAGAATTAGTTTTCAAGTGAATGTGCATGACTCCAAATTCCTTAAACGTCGACATCAAAGTCGAATGACATACATTAGACAATGCAAATGATATATATTAATAACACAATTTGCATGACTCCAAATTCATTAAACGTCGACATCAAAATCGAACGATATACAAATTTAGCCAATGCAAAGGATATATACTAATTAACACAAGTATCCATGAGACATCGTAACCTAGTACATGTTGTCAATTAGTCTGCTATCCCCAATAGTATTGGGCCAATACAAAGGCACTATATATAGTCCATAAACACCCTAGCCCTGAAACTATAACATCTACACATAAGGCTGACATTGAGAAGTCTGGGTGTGCGTCGCACGAAGATATGTTTTTGCAAATGCCTCCGCGTAGATAGGTAGTTTGTAAAAATGAAAACTCGAACTTAGACAAAATACTTTGTTTTGTAAAAAAAATGAATGTCGGTCTCGAATCAAAATTGACTCCTGCAAAAGAGTAAACCACGGATAAAAAAAATATGAATATTAACACATGAATACAAGGCCCGAAGGCGAACTAAAAGGTATTCAAAATCAAAACGGTACACCGAAATAAAAAAAAGTCTTATTCATATGAGAAATCCGAATCAACATTAATAAAATAGGTACATTGAACCTATGGAACTACTAGACATTTTTAATCGAAATAATTTTTCCAAACCAATGTATCAATGTACTCCAAAGTTGAAGCTATGTACATTTATTTTTTCAATGACTCACTTCGGGATATGAGGTTTCGAGGTATTGTAGGGTTTAGGAACGAACCTATAGAACCTATAGAACTTTCAATCAAATATCTCAACCTTGAATACATTGTACCCCAAAGTAAGAATGTGTTTTTTTAACGAGCTTCCAACATAGAGATAAGGTTTTAGGAGCATAAAGTTTTAGAATAATTATAAGTATGAATCACACAAATATGCAGGATAGTTTATGACCTATAAAAACGTTCAATCAAGTAATATTTTAACCATAATTGTATTATACCCAAAGCTGGAAAAATGATTTGAATGAACTTCAAATATTTGAATGAGGTTTAGGATACATGGGTTTGGAGAAGTAAAAATAATATCACGTACAAAATAAAATTGGACAAGTGTGTAGAACATATAAGAAATTTCGAGAAAATATCCTGATGACTCTATCATACATATAAGCTAGAATAAAATGAATCAATGAGCTTCAAATGTAGAAACTACGTTTTAGGATATACTAGGGTTTAGAACAAGCAAAAGTGTGATTGATACAAATAATGGGATACTATTTAGGACCAATACAAAATTTCATTAAATATTCCAACAACTCTTAGTAGTATGCAACCCCAAAGTTAGAAAATAAATTTTTGAGTGAGCTTCAAACATTACAAAGATATTTTTGGGGTACTGGGCTTAGGCTATTAAGCTAAAGTATAGGTAAGAACAAATATGAAAGAATGGAACTTAGGATCTACAAAAATATCAATAAAAATCCAGACCACTTTATCTTATTAGGGTGAGTCAATGGGGGAAAAAGAATAATGAGCTTCAAACAATCAAAAAAGTTTTTTAGGGTGACATACTAGGATTTAGGGTAAGCAAATTTAGTACTATTCAATGACAAACAAATTTACAAGAGTAATTAAGACATATAAAATCTCTCAATTAAATATCAAAAATTCTATAGACTAAGTCCCCAAAGCTTAGTACTAGCCAAAAAAAAAAAAAAAACAATCTATTCAATCTAACAAAGGGTTGAAAAGTGCTTATAAGGAAATTCCATACAAAATTGCTACCAAGTAAAACTAAGCAATTGTTTTAATGAGCTAATTCAATCTTATACATGTTGGGATTAAATTTGTTCCGACCACGAACAGCCAAACAAAAAAACAAAAACGGGACTTGGGCTTCAAACATGGATATGAGGTGGACAAAATTATCAATAAGAAACTAATATGGAAGAGACAGTTTGTGTACAAGGTCCTATAAAAACTTTCAAAAAACAACAACAGTGTATGGAACCTATAAAAACTTTAATCAAATATCCCAACCTTGAATGCATTGTATTCCAAAGTAGGAATTTGCTTTCTTAAGAAGCTTCAAACATGGATATAATGTTTTAGGGGCATAAAGTTTATAAGAAATAAAAGTATGAACCACATAAAAATATGCATGAATGTTTAGGACCTATAATTTTTAAAACATTCAACAATCAAGTCATCTAACCATTGTAATTTGTATTATACCCAAAGCTCAAAAATTGATTTGAATGAACTTCAAACATTTGAATGAGGTTTTGCAGTATAAGGTTTCGGATAAATAAAATTACTTCAAGTAAAAAAAACATATGGAAGAGTAAGAATTTTCAAGTAAATATCTCGATGACTCTGTTATACATGTAAGCTGGAAAATACAATTAATTGAGCTTCAAATATAACAACTACGTTTTAGGCTATAGGATTAAGACTATAGGGTTAAGTCTCCGGCAAAAGTATGAATGATAGGGGTGATGGGAGAGTGTTTAGGACATTTACAAATTTTCAATTAAATATTCCAACCACTCTAGTATGCAACCTCAAAGTTAGAAAAACAATTAATTCCGAGTGTCAGGCTTTAAACATTCCAAAGATATTTTTGTGGTATTGGGCTTAGGTTAAGCTAAAGTATATTAGATAATAAACAAATATTATGAAATAGTAACATTTAGGACCTATAAAAATGTCATTAAAAAATCCAAACCAATCCCAAAAAAAAAAGTGGAAAAGTGTTTAGGAGGTTATATGAAAACTTGCAAGTATTACTAAGCAAAAGGTTTTTTTTTAAAATCCCAACCACTCTAACAAAATTTATTCATACAAAATTTATTGAAAGTGGTCCAAATCTGGCTAGAAGAATGAACAACATTATAATTGAATAGAACAATTATTTTATATCCATCATTCAAAGTCATTGAGATTTAAAACATTACAATAAAACAAGAAAGTTGGAGAGTTGTCTGCATTCATACCATTTTAGTTTTCATTATCTTGACGATTTGCTGATTCCAAATTTGTTCTAGCATTGTCCGCCTCTCGAGCAGTTATTTTTTTTGTGCTTGCTTTTGTCGTATTTTTTCTCGGTGACATTTTCCACACTACATTGTCAACATGAATCCAATGAGCGAGATCCATTGGGTTGAACTCCCAATTTTTGGACCAACAATCTTAGTATCTATCCGCATCCGTAGGATTGCCCCCTTTCTTCGGTCTCCACCACGCCACAAGAAACTTCTTGTAATTGCGATCTTCTCTATCTCGTACAACATCCGATATTGTCATTCCCATCCAAACAGGAAAAATCTCCGTATCATTTGGACGAACAAAGACAAAGAATCCATTCTCAATATCCTTGAATGGATTCAACGGTGTTTTCAGACGGTCACATCTCGGCCCACAATACGGTTCCACAATATCTTCATTATCGGACAATGCGTCTTGAGACTGTCTATGAACAACGTCTCTCCTGTGGTACTCGACCCATTTTGTTGTTGATCAAAATCCTTTGATAAGTTCGTCATTTGGATCCTCCAACGGAATGTCAAGTTCTTCAAGAATATCTGCCCAATATTGATCATATTGTTTCATGATATTTCCATATAGATCATCTAAGAGCGTCCATTTTTTCCAAAAATCCATGTATTTTTTAATACCAGACTTGATGCAAGATTGTTTCTCCGATGCGTCCTCACCATCTCCCCAAATAGGTCTCTTACGGAGCGGTTTCAGCTGTCCAACTAGAAGCATTGGAGAACCATCATCTTTTGTTTTCCACATTTTGACATTGCCATTTTTTGGAAGTCAATCCGAATCTGTTGCAGATTTTTTGTATTGCATTAGAGGCCAACCATCCGAATCAATAAAATATGCCCTCAAACATGAGGGCATGTTCTGTTTTGGAATGGGCCCACCAAAAACCGGCTCGTCCATTAGGGGTTAAGTAGGGACTAAATCGTATCATCTCATCGTAGCCGTCAATCAGCCATCAAGATCGGCCGTCCAATTGGAAAAAAACGCTGAAAGAAAAAAACCGCGGTCACGGGCTTTACGCAGTGGGAGTCCCCACCCCTCGGGTATACCTTGGTATTCGGGTCGTACGCCCTAGGGCTACGAACCCTCACACCGTGGAACACCCTCGTGGCGGGGACTCCCCCTATACGTACAATTAGTTGGTTGAGTCCGTCTAAGTATACTATTGCGTGCACAAAAGGTAGAAACTTCGATAAAAACTCTCTCATCTTTCTCGTCAATTGCCAGCATTTCCAGTATTGTCCCTTGTTCCACCACGTTTCATAACCCTATACTTCAAACTGAGATTCCTCAAACAAGAAATGGAAGGAAAGGGAGGGACTTGGGGCGCATATTAGAACTTAAGATTGAGTGATTTGGGGAGAGACCAAGTTTTTGGAAAGTTATGTCACCTTTGGATACAAAGGGAAAAAAAAAAAAAAGAAAGATACAAAGACAAGAAAATGGGTAAGTAATTCTGTTGCTTTCCATCCAACGTCCGAGATCCTCAAACCATGTCCTAAACCTCTTGGGATGTGGATGAAAGCCACCTCCCACAATTGTGTGTGGGAATTCTGGGCTCGTGTGGGGAGTGATTTCTTGGAGTAGAATCGGGGGTGCTGTAGGTAGGCTTCGGAGATTAGCAGAGATTTTTGGTAAGAGAATTGTGAGGGTGTGGGCTCCTTAGTAGGAAATCGGGATGAGCAACGTCGGAGAGACAGGTAACACCCGTCCCTTTGCGACGGCGGATCTTGGGGCGACTCTCCCACCAGGCTCTGGAGGTAAATATATCGCCTTTACCGTTCTGTTATTGCAGCTGTTTCATTATGTTTCGTGTGCGTCGTTTTCTTTCTGTCTTGGTTCCATGTTTATTTGGGAGGGGAAGGAGGACGAGTCTCTGAAACAATCGCCCTAAGACCTTTGCAATATGTGCGTTGCTCCTAGTGACAACACAGATTGTGTTATTATTGGTACGTTCGTATAAGTAGTGGTAGGCTGTACAAGAGCTCAGCAATCAAAGGTACCAAAGTCTTTTTCATTTCGTTATACCTGATTTTGTTGTTGTAATATTCCATAAATCTCCACATAGATCCAATGGGAAAATTTAGGTCCCAATAAAACCCTTTTTATCGCACTACAGAGCATGCACGGAGGAAGGTTTGTTGTGGTAAGTATGTGCCCTTGTTCTCGTCTTTCTCTATGGTTGGAAAGTCCAGGGATTGCTGCTCTTGGAGGCTGCCAATCTTGGCAAGAGGAATTAGGCAATAAAAAAATAGCTTCATACTTTCTTCTCCCTTCTCGAAGTATATAGCTGGACAGTCGAGAATCAAAGGTCTCCCCTTATCACACAAGACCTTATGTACTTAGACAGCTCGAAGGCTAATCTCGTGTTGTTCTGCCTTCCTGAGCTATAGCAGACTCAATTTGTAGCCGAGAAGTAGGGCTTTTCACAGTCCAAAAGTGCCTTATGGTGGTTGACAGGCATGGTCCAAACTAGTGAATTTGGAAAGGATAGTGAGGACACAGGCACTAGTCTAAACTCTCCCAGCACATCATCAGCCTGCCTGTCTTTCTGGGGAAAAGGGTCAGTGAATGTAATGCTCAAGCAACAATATATAACTAGTGATCATATTGGTATATTGTGGTCAAGCCTTTTCTCCAAATCCCTTTTTCTGATCTGTTTCCAATGATCAGGAACAAACATACCATGAACTATGTAGTAATAACTAGATTTGAGAGTTTGCAATGACTAGACTGACACAGGAATGGGGAAATGGAAATGAAGCGGAAGCTGTTCTTACTTGAGTATGCGGCGTATTTGTGCAGTGCTCAGTGTAGAAGATCATGCTGGTTTGGTCACTGTCCTCAAGGTGGTTCCCTTCTTGTCAGTCTCTTTGGCTGATGTTTTTAGGTTATGACTTGTATCTCTCATGTTTTTAATCTCGTACCTTTGACTATTATGTGTTGTATTGTGAAATAATTTTTTGTGATCATTGCAGGATAAGTTACAGGTCCTTGCTGGACAGACATCTGAGTACATTGCGTCACTTCCAAAGAAAGTGAGGCGACGAGTGATTGTTCTTCAAGAACTCCAGGTGTGCAGCACCTCCTAAAGAAAGACTCTCCTTAACACAATGTCAATTCTTAAAGTGATCTGCAGGCATCAATGTTTCAACTAGAAATTCTAACTTTGAACATAAAGTTCAAGTCAGTGGCTCACGTTCAATTACAGTATCCAGGTATTTTGTAGATTACTGCCAAGAATGTAACTAAACTACTGGAAGGTCTATTTTTTTATGACTTCATGTATTGCGATGCCATCCCTTTTGTGAACTTTGTTGCTTTGTATAGTAGCTGACCATCATGAAAGTATTGAAACTAACCTAATATTGGAAGACCTTCGCTTAGCATAGTCAGCAGAAGGGGGTTAGCAAGGCGTTGGCTTATCAAAACTGATATTGATTCTCATGGTGCTTACAGAGTGAACATGACATTATTGAGGCAAAGTTTAAGGAGGAGAGAGCAGCTCTAGAAGCCAAGTATCTGAAGCTGTATGAACCCCACTACACAAAGGTATGAGCATAGGTTTGGCTGGTGGATACATGGCTTAAATAGACTGTCTACGCCTGTGAATGAACTAGATAAGGAGGTCTCATTACTTCGTGGTTATGTGATTACTGCCTGGAGCCATATCGCGACACATACAAGACACACTTACTAGGTATGGGGACAATGGTTCTCTCTAGAATCGTAATTTCCATCGTCTCAGCCTGGTCTCCTTAAACCTCACAGTGATGATATCTGGATAGCCAGGTACTCTCCCTTGGGTTCTCATCTATGAAGTTTCACAGGGCTATGGCAAACAGTCTTATGAGTACATCTCATCTATGATGTTCACTTTTTCAAAGGTTCTTAAACTAGTGTGACACAACATCCTGCTGTGAAAATGTTCTGATCTTGCAGTGGTTTCCTTGAGAGCTTACGAAAGAATCCTTATCTATTTTACTGTTGCCCTCAGCCTCAACTAGTTTGAGGTAAAAGTTGAGATATATTACACCTTCTAGTCATGTTTAGCCCTACGTTACAATAGATCAGGTTCTGACTCTTGACTATTTCTCTTTTCATGGGCTTCAGAGGGCAGAGATTGTGAATGGGGTTGTGGAAGTTGAGCCCACCAAGGAGGAAGCCCCTGAAACAGAAGAGGAGTCTAATGCTGAAGAAGGTAACTCACAACCAGTTTGGTTTGTTAAGGTGCATTTGTTAGAAGCTGTTTTTGGATGTTCGTTTCTAGGTTCAGGACTATGTATGTATTTCATACAGCTCAGTGCAAAGTATTCATGATTTTTGCTGATGAGGTTCTATGGTTAAACGTTCATTGCAAATGTTAGTTGACAATCTCTGTGCTCAGAATATTTGCTGTGACTGCATATTACTATCTTGGGGTCACTGCTCCTTGTACTCGCCCTTTGTATTGAGGTAGATGTTTCAGCTTGCATGATTCTTTTTGTCACGATTTGCATGGTGGCTTATGTTTCACTGGTACATGTGTCACAGAGAAGGGGGTTCCAGAGTTCTGGCTCACATCCATGAAGACAAATGAGATATTGGGCATGCAGGTAAGCTTGTAAGGTGGACAATGACTGTTACAGAAAGTGAGTGGTGGTGGATGAAACAAGTCTTCTGTTCATGATTTTTCAGTCATGTCTGTGGATCGCATTGGGAGAAGACAAAAATTCTGTTCCTCAACTTGTGTTCCACAGGATCTCGTGTTGCTCTATGATAAACTTATGTACCTAGAAAGTCCTAGCACAAACATTCTACTAGTGGCAGGAGCCTTCTTACCAGCCAACAGTTTGTGTAATGCTGACTAACACTTGTTTCATTTAGCCGTTTCTCGTTCTTTTTGCACTTGTGAGCCACACATTCATGATCTTCTTCCACCCAAACTAAATGTTACTTTACTGAGCTCAGAATCTACTTGCCATATTCCTGGTGCAACTAGTCATGTGGCTCATTGGTGCTGAGGGTTCAATGTGGTAATGCTACATCTGACATGCACTTGCAGATCACAGAGCGTGATGAAGGTGCTTTGAAATTTTTGGAGGATATTAAGTGGAGCAATTTGGCAGATAATAAGGGCTTTAAGCTTGACTTCTACTTTGACAGCAACCCTTACTTCAAGAACACTCTGGTATGTCTTCCAGCCTCTCGCCTTAAAGTCAGGTATATTTGACTTGCTTTAATCCCATGTATTCAGATAACATTGTAGTCCCCTTTCCTGTCTTTTTCTAAAGTCATACAGTTGGAGATATGGCTTCTGCAATCAGTACTGGAAATTCTAGCTACATGGGCCTTTACAATTTCTTTTTATGGCAGGAGAATTTACTTATAAAGCTTACAAAATTTTAACTGCATGTCAATTCAGTTATTGTGTGTGCACTGCATCTTGCCACGTTTCTCCCACATGCTTCACCCCTCAAACTGATTTGCAGTTGGCCATATTCACCAATCTTGTTGTGGTCTACTTCTTTAATCAACTTGGTGTGCAGCTCAAAGAACTCTAAAAACTGTGTAGAGGTTTGGCTAAGAGCTTGGGGTTCCTGGCAGTTGAGTAAGACTTACCACATGATTGACGATGATGAGCCTATTTTGGAGCGCGCTGTCGGGTAGGTTTTCTCCGTTGGCAGCTGGCTACAAGGTTAAGCGACTTTGTAGGATAACTCGCTTGAATGCCTGTCCTATTTGTCTCTTTCGCTCATGTCCTAGTTCTTTGTAGTGTGACGTCAATCACAACTGAAAGTATATCTTAGGGAGCAGACTGCGGTTGGGAATCTGGAGGTTCCTCATCTCAATGTCATAGGCAAGTCTCTCCTTTGAGAACTGCGGTGATGTAATCCACTGGAGCACATGTTCCAGCCAGCCTAACGTTGACATTGTTTATATGTGGCATCCACTTAATGGATTAGAAGAAACTGTATTGAGTGCAAGACTCAATTTTCTGTTATGAATCACTGACATTAGTCAGGTTGAGAATCAAAACTGTCACTGCCAGTCTTTGGTGTACTTCATGGATGTACTAGAAACAACATGTAACTATATCCAATTCTGCCATGTACTCAGTGGTGGACTGTTGTTTACCCGGTGCTTGTGTAGGACGGAGATTGAGTGGAACATGGGAAAGAACATGACACAGAAGGTGTTAAAAAAGAAGCCCAAGAAAGGAGCCAAGAATGCAAAACCTGTGACAAAGACAGAACAATGTGACAGTTTCTTCAACTTTTTTAACCCCCCTCAAGTACCTGACAATGATGATATGGACCAGGATACGGTATTGTCAACTATTCCCAGTTCTGGAGTCTGGCATTGTAATTTCACCTTCGAGTGTGGTGGTATAGTCTGTTTCTTTGTGCCCTAGACTATGTGCAGAATCATTTATTCAACTGTTTTCAACCAGCTCCTTAATTCTATTTGTTCACTTCAAATTGGTTAATACTGAGGAAGCATGTATCATACGGCTCTAGGCAGATCCGTTGTCACAGCTGGTCACAGCAGCATTGTCACACTTTACTAAGTGGTCTCAAGGTTAGCACTTACATACAAGCTAGCTTCAGACCGCTGTAGATTCTACAGTGTATAGAAAATAATGTAGGCATCTTCACTACGTGTAGGTTGGTCTGCCTAAGGCTTTCGTGGCAATGCAGGCTGAGCAGCTACAAGATCTGATGGAGCAAGACTACGATATTGGGTGTGTAATCTCTCTGTCCCCTTCCATCTGTTGTAGCTTGGGATTGACTTTTATTAGTCCTCAGTGGTTGCAGGAATGGATTTGAACAAATGTTATTAGTATATGCACTTGGAGTGTTGATAGTGCCATCTTGTATTTTACAAAGAAAATTGGACCTTGGAAGATAGCAAGCCGACAAGATAGATTGAAGCTCTATGTTTGAGCAAGACTAGGAATGATTTTGATATCCAGTGGTGAGAATCTTTCTGATCTCAAGATGCATTTGATCCATTTTGAGCTTCTCCTCACTGTGCAGGTCAACAATAAGGGACAAGATCATCCCGCATGCAGTGTCATGGTTCACAGGCGAAGCCCTACAAGGAGAAGAATTTGAGGATGAGGATGAGGAAGGTGATGGTGATGGTGATGGTGACGATGAGGATGAAGACGAGGATGATGAGGAGGAAGATGAGGAGGAAGAAGATGACGATGAGGAGCAAGTTCGCGGTCGAAAGGTCTCATCTAATTTCCCGTCTCTCTCTACTCTAAACCCGCTTGTAGAATATTGCCAGAAGTGCCTTACTTCTGTCTTCTTTTCTTTTTTCATATTTGTTCTTGTGTGCTTCTCTGAAACATTGGTGGGACAGGGCACAGGTACTATGGGCCATGGCTCCCTAGCTGGTCTAGTATCTGGACATGCAAAACAATTTTTTTCACAGTATCGCATCAAGAGGGATTTCCTGGGATTTGGTTGTGTGGTCTTCAGTTGGGACAACTATTCAGCAGATTCTCACAACTGACTGGGCACGCTGCTTATTACTGAGTGGATGTGCTATTGCCCATTTGCATATCTGATGCATGTTTGATCCACAGCTGTTCTATGGCCAAGGGTTGGCTGGATAGTTGCAAAAAAACTCTCTTTTAAGTTGCAGCACTGCTGACATGCCCTCTTGTTTTGATTTGATGCAGCGCAGGAGCTCTCCGATAAAGGTGATAGTACTATCTTACATTGAGGCTTCATCTCTTTGCCCCCACAGTTTTGCTGTTATGAACTGATAGCTCTTATGCTTGCATAACACATTAACCTACCTTACTTGAATTCAAATGAACTGGAGTCTCTTGGTTAAGTCAGTAGGACTGTACATGCCATGTTACCGAAACCAACACAGGATTCGTGCTTTTTACAGTCATTCATAGCAATTCGTCATACATCAATCACAAATTGAGGATGATTCGAGAGTTCAGTAACACACATAGGCTCTGCATTTCGGTCTGATTATTTTGCAGGCTGTACCTGAGAAGACTGCTTCTGGGAGGCAGCAGCAAGCTGGGGAACAGCCTCCTGAGTGCAAGCAGCAATAAAGTGATATTGAGCTGGAGACTTCAAATCATTCTGTGAGGTCAGCCCAGCACAGGAAGTGCCGGATTGGGCATTTCCAGTTGATTAGTAAATGTAGTGTGCAGTTGTAAAGACTGGAGATCTTCCACCATTTTTCACTGAAAAGGTTACAGAGGCCAGCATACCACAGAGAGCAAAATGAGGAATCGGGAATCATGAAAGAGGCAGCAATGTGGAAAGGAACTGACAGCAACCATATTGCTATTAGGTTTGGGATGCCCAGTTTTAGAGTCTCTGTAGATAACAATGGTAAAGGGCACCCAGTATATCAGTTTGTTGTTGCTCATGGAGATTAAGATCTCGTGTATATTCCTGTACAAGGTTTTCAGAGAATTATTTGACCCTTTTCCTGACCTGTCAAGGGCTTTTTCCTGAAAGCATTACATTCTCTGTGATACTTTTCCCTGTTTTTAGTACCTCCCCTTCAAGCCAAAGTGAAGAATGGAATACCTCCACACAGACATTGATAACTTAAAAGTTTGGGCTAGACAAAAGCTCTCCTAACTATCTGGCCTTGGCTCTGATTTGTGGAGAAGCTTGAGGAGGGAGCTTGCTTTGCGCTTGGCACGGGGGGTACCCATGGTTAGTAGTGTGTACAGATAAGGAACAGCTGTGTTGACCTGGAGCAAGTCTTCCCCATTCCTACACAAAGCCAGTAACAGAGTGATGATGTTTTCCTTTCCCCTGGGTGATGCAGCCCTCAACAGGTTCATGAGGATGGGGATGGCACTTGCTGCCCTGATGGCCCTAAGGCCCTCAGCAGATCCAGCAACAAGAGCAAGCACTGCCAAAGCATCATCAATGATGCCTGCTTCCTCATCGGTGAGGAGAGCCACAAGCAGTGGGATAGCCCCTGCATCCACAATTCTGGCCTTGTTCCCATGATAGACAGCTACATTGAACAAGGCATTAGCTGCATCTTTCTTACCTCTCCTTGGTGTGCCCTCGCGGAGAAGTGTGACCAAGGCAGGAATTGCGATGCTTCCGATCAAGCTCTTGTACTCATCGACCACTGACAAACTGAAGAGAGTCGCAGCAGCATTTTCTCTAGCCTCCCCGCTGCTGCCGCTTCTCAAAACCTCAAGAATGGGGTCCAGAGCCCCAGCAGCTACAATCAAAGACTTGTTATTGTCATAGATGGATAAATTCAGAAGAGCAGTCACTGCATTCTCTTGAGTTTTGGAATCACAAGAAGAAAGAAGGGAGACGAGAAACGGAATGGCTCCAGCCTCTGCAATGCACCTGCGATTTTCCATGCCACACTTAGCAAGTAACCTCAACTCACAGGCAACCTGCTTCTTCACCTCAGGATTTTCAGTATTAGCAACCTTCCTTAGAAGAAACGAAGCTGTCATCTTGGTCGCCTCCAGAGCTGCACGGGTTGTGGCCATATGATCAACCCCACTTCCCTTCTTGCTAACCTTGTCTGGTTTCTCAAAGGGCATCTCGTTATCTTCGCACCACTGGCTGATGAGGCTCCGAAGGGCATTGTTAGGGATCAAGCTCTTGTGTAGGAGCTTTTGCCCACTCTTCGGACACGTAGAATGTCCTGCCTCCAGCCATCTTGAAATGGATGCACGGTCGTAGGTTTGCCCACTGGTAACGATCACAGGATCACGTATAAGGTCGAGACTGATGGGACAGCGGAATTCATCGGGGGGGGTAATGGCCCCTGTGATTTCCCTGCTAGTTTTTGACACCTTCCCTGACATCATCGAATCACGAGATAAGTCCTCAGAATCTGCCATCTCGCTCACCCCGTAGAGCACGCATTTGCCATAGCGTACAAAGCTAATTAAGCTGGTTATGATCATTCTGTTGCTGCCTGAGTCATTGCTCAGCTCATCGTCCAACCTCTCCAGCTCTTTCTGGCAATCCCTGCCACTGAAGAGATGAAGTTGAGCAAATAACCTCTGCAATTGAGCAGAGTCTGGGGTCTCCTTCCTCTCGACTTCCTTCAGCAGTGTAAGCACCTCTTCACGCAGGTCTAGCTCTACGGGATCCAGAAAACACTTTGCCCTCGTCGCTTGCATTCTCACTAGCTCCACCTGTTCCCTGACCTCATCTGAAAGCTCCAATAACTCCAACGGAAGGCGGTTTAGTGCTACAGCCATGCTCTGCGTGAGCTGGTGGAACTGCTGGGCCACGAACTCACTCTCCATAAGCAGCCAGAAACCACTACCCTCTCTGCAATCATCAAGCAACACCTTTGCTCTATGCATTATTCCATGCATCTCCCGAAAGGATAGAACAGCAGATGGTGGCAGAGGAGGGCGTGAGTCTCCAATCTCTTCAAACAAGGAAGAAAGAAGCTTAATCCTGCAAGCAATGCTGGCCCCATTTCGCTTTTGACACACATCCGTCCTCTGGCATACAGCAACTTGTTGAGACAAGCTAAACAACGCTTTCACCAGGGACAAGACTGAAGGGGTGGGAGTTGGATCCATTCCCGTCATCGCCTCCTACTTGTTGTCAATGACATAATCTGCAGAAAGATCAGTATCTCTCTCTCAATTCCCCCTATTTCACGCACCGCTCAATCTTCATCCCGTCTTCTTCTCCTCCACATTCTCCAACGAGGAAATCTTTCGTCTCAGTGACCCAATGTGTAGAAAAGATGTACCTTTCCCTCAATTCCCTCTTCTTGGATGCCGAGCTTCCATCCCGGACCTCAGCATTATAAAGTACCATTTCATTTCATTTCATTCAATCTTCGGAATTCGTCCTTCACAGTAAATCATCTCCTCCCTAGAGCATCAACGCAATGAAAAACCCAGATTTCAGATTTCGCTGAAAGTGCAGCCTCGCATCGATCTGCGTCATCGCTCCAGCAATGCTCGTCTCTACAAACTCGCCATCGCTGCTTCTTCTTCGCCCTCCCTCTTACGTTACTTCATACCAGTATACCTCGACGTATACATTAGGTGGCACCGTATAGATATCCGTAATACGGTTCCGGGTTGAGTTGGGAATAAAGCCGCCCTTCAACAGTTACGGGACCACCTAATGTTCGCTTTTCTTTACTTTATATATTTCCGTGACCAAGTGGGTTTGAGCCCGAAACTAGTGCGATGTGGCCACACCAAGTGATGACGTGTGGATAGTTGACCTCCCTTTAATAGCTTCGGACAAGTAATCTTATCACACGTGGCGTGGATATTAGACAGTTTTTAAATACTGGCATTCAAGTGGTTGAGGTCAGCGGCTGTGTCGTGCAGTATTATAGCGCCACGTATGGATAAGATGCGGCGCCGAACGGCAATTTATGGTATGTGATATCGTTTTATAAGAGACTCTACCGTGGGTGTGTGTTTATTTAGGGCTCGCGTGGGCGTACAGAATATGTAGCTCATGTACATATTTATCATCTTTGGATGATGTGGCAAAGTGCCATTGCTTGTGAGGATGAGCGCTAGGTATATCCACCTGCATAGGGTACGAAATTTGGATGATAATTTGGGAAAACTTGGATGAACATCAAAGCCCGGTTATGTATTCGCCTGCCTCCTACCGACTGGCCGCTCCCGTGATTTTTCTTTAAAATTTGAAAAATAGCACAAGTGGCTACCTTAGTACCTTGGCGACTTCCACACAAATTTTAATATTTCAAAGATTGTTGAAATTTTTGGAAATTGATTTTGTGAAATTAAGGAACTTTGTGAATGATAATAAAGCATATTTAGGAATATTCCATATATTGAAATGAAATTCTCAAAATAAAATAAACATTCGACATATGATTGTTGATCTTGCCAAGGTACTACGGTATTAAGTTTTACAGGAAATAGCTATATAATCTGTTCATCCATTTGAAAATTTGGATAGAATCATCTTTTTATGTACGTTGATCCATTTATATAATCCATATTTGGTGAATTCATCCATTATTATTTTTTCCTTGTGGAAGTTTGGCGATTTCATCCATAAAAAAATGGGGAATTCACGACAGAATATTCCATTTTAATGGTTTGAGGTCGCCATTTGGCGTTTTTTCGCCAAAAAAGAAAAACATTGCCGGTTTGCTAGGCTAGCCAGGCTCATCTTGGTGGGCCTCTCATTTTAAGATAATAGGGTCTTCAATGGGCATGTGCGATGTGGCCGGTGGGCCCCGCGCACGGACGCTCAGCTCCCCAGCACCCCGCCCGCCCCGCCCGCCGCTGCGCGCGGTCGCCCAGCCACGGGCGCGGCTGCAGCAACCGCGCCCGCGCCCCCCGTCCACCGCGCGGCCAGTCCCCCGCCCATGAGTCCGCTGCCCTCCAGTCTGCCAATCCGCTGCTGCCCAGCAGTCTGCCAATCCGCCAGTCCGGTGCTGGCCAGTCCGCTGGCCAATCCCCTACCATCCAGTCCGCTGACGGCGCAGGATCGCCACCGTCCATTCCCATAACCCATCCGAGCCCTCCATTTTTAGGGCTGCAATTCAAACCTTTATCCCTGTCACCTGCCACTTGCCAGCAGCCGCGAACGTGCGCACTGTTCTTCTGGCACGTTGTCGATCGTGTCCTGTACTGCGGCGCGTTTCTTGCATGTTCAGAAGCATGTCATTTGTACTGTATAGGGCATGGACGTGGAAACAAAACCCGATGATATGCTGATCACGGAAAGCCCGCTTATACGGCCTCTTCGACAATGTTTGCAAACAGCAAAACCAGGACCCTTCAACAGGAAGGATCTCCATTGGAAGAGTGAGACGCAATATGGGTTTATGGGTATGCGAGTGAATGTTGAAAAGGCCTGCATACCTTGGGATAGAGTTGATGACTTTGTCTTGGGAGATGAGAGTTTGGAGGATTACCCCACTCAATTTTGGGTGAATGTCCATTCTAAAGTGGAACCCGGCTCGTGAAAAGCACCCAGAGCCAACACATTTCTGTCCAGTATTATGTGTGCACCATCCTCAGTCCTTTTGACGTTTCATTGCATGTCTGTTGTCATTTTTTGTTTCACGAGTTCTCTGATTTTATGCTTCCTCAAGTCGTTGGATATCGATTTTAGAACTTTCAGTCCAGGTATCAATGCTGCTACGGTCCTGATGACAAGCGCACCAACAAGGCAATAGTGGAGGATCCAAAACAGAAGCGTGGAGGACCTTTTGTGGGTGCTGGAACATCTTGCCCTCATAAAGGCCCAAGGAGAAAGAAGTCGGAGTATGGAGAGTCTTACAAGCGTGGTTGCCAATGTTGTTTCAAGGTCCAGCAATGCTATCTCGCCCCTGACATCTGTGTCCTCACGTACTACAACAACATGGAGCATACAGATGCGCAAGGGAAACCCTCGCATGGGAAGTCCGCAGAGTTCAGGAACACCCGCCACGCCTATGCACCACACATTAGCGAGGAATTGAAAGCCTGGGTCGTCGAGTGTTTGTGCCGAGGCCTGTCGGTCGCCCAAATCATGATGGAGCATAAAGAGCACGTGATGAACAACACCGGCTTGGGCGATGCATGGACCCGCGATGATTTCTTCTTGGAGCAAGATGTTCGCAACCTTGCCGAGAAACGTGCGTGACAAACCTTCAAAAAGCACGCCGATGATGCGGAGAGTGTGCGCATGTGGAGAGACCAGAATCCTGCGTCCGTTTTTTTCTATCAAGAGGAGAAATTAGAGCCAACATTCGAGCATTTTGATGGAGATTTGACATTCACTATTGGCATACAGACTCCGTGGCAGAAACGACGAATGCTGGAACTAGGATATGACCGTATCGTTGCATGTGATGCAACCTTTGGGACAAATCATGACAAGGTACTATTCGAACGATTCCATGGACTTGTACGAGCATGATAGCATAGTACCATGCAACATTCACATAAAATTTGGTGTGCTGACTCTTTCTGTATGTTTTCATATGTACGTTGTGGAAGACCGAGGGGCAGACCCATTGTGAACCGCTGCAGACCTTATCACTCTTATGAAGCCTTCTCGTGCATAATTGAGCGGAATTTGCTTTCTTTGACCATCTTACATTGTGCATTCCAACATATTGTACACGTTGACCGCTGTGGCAGTCCAATGGGGCAGTCCGCTGCCCCAGTCCTAGCTAGGGGAAGTCCAATGGGGAAGTCCAATGGGGAAGTCCACTGGGTAGTCCAATGGGGTTATTCCTGCACATCAACGTCATGGCATTGTACTGTCCACTGGGCGAGTCAAGTGGCTCTGCCCACTGATACAGATCGCTGTTACAGTCCACTCCGGCAGTCCACCATTGCAATCCGATCCCAAGACTCTAATGTGTACCATGTGTGTTGTGCAGAATTGTTTTTGAAGGAGTACTCATTTTCCTCTGCCTTTGGCATGTCCACAAGGCATGGGTGAAGCAATCATGCAAGAAAACGAAGGATCCGGTGACCGCTGTAAACTTGTTGAAGGATATGGGAGACCTCATGTACTATAGAGGGGGACCACACAACGAGAAAAGAGCGCTTCAGTGGGTTGCAAGGAGAATCCGTCGTATGAGGTCAAAATACCCGAAAGGACATGAATTTCTTGACTATATCGAACAGTACTGGAAGCCCAAAATAGCAATGTGGTGTACAGCAGCCCACCATGTCCCTCATGCGAGCCAAGACACAAACGCAAGCATTGAGGCATACCATGGAAATCTGAAGGCAAGAATTGCCATAGGGAAAGGCAAGATGAGTGGTCGTAGAGTGGACTGGCTTATATGGGAACTCACTGGCCGTGTGCTAACACAGTACTGGTACGCAATCCATTTGAAGACCCACGGGTTCATAAGAAATGACAAACACGAAAAGTATATATCCAGTTCTATACTTGCGGCATGAGACATTCATGCTGAGAGTGTTACTTTTCCCTTGGGTCCTGGTGAACCAGCCTTCGTTCTCAGCAGCACCCCGGCACAACATACATTGTTTACAATCCTAATTGTGATTGGGCTTGTTGCACGTGCCCATGGGCAATGAAGCAAGCATCAGGTCCGTGTCCTGAAGATGCTTCACCCTGACCTGCAGGATGGCCTCCTTGTGCGCGCTTGTGGCACGGCGCTGGGAACCATTCATGGAGGATTACCTAACTTGCTCTTGGGCAATGGTGCCAGCGGCAACAACGAATCCAACCAGTTCATGGAAAGACATCCTCCGGACGACTTCCCCTACGACGAGGCACCTCTGGAGGTCTCAGCCTCAATGGAACAAGAATTCGCGGATATACTTCGCATTGTAGGTGATGACAAATACCTGGAGGCACATGCCCGATCTACTATTTGTATGTGCAGATGGCAGCTCGTTGATATCCTGACGAAAAGTGCGGCTACAATGTTGCACCCTGCGGCAGCGAAGGCTTTCCGTTCTCTGAACAACAACAACAACAACAACAACATGTCTCTGAAAAGGAGACGAGATTTCATGGAGGCCTGGAAAACCCGGCCTAGGGTTTTGCGGAGAACCAGCAAGAGGGTGTCTGCACCTGCACCTGCAGCACATATATACTCGAAAATTCGCAAGGTTTCAGGTCGTGTAGGTGTCACGAAGAAGACAATATAAGTCTGCAATTCCTCTAGTAGCATTGTCCTTTTCTGAAATACAAGTCCGCAATGGACTCATGCACAGTCTCCCAACAGACTCCTCCAGTCTCCACAATCCCAGCACACTCCGGCACAAACTCCCGGTTGCAGAGTCCCACAATGGACTCCTGCACAGTCTCCCAACTGACTCCCACACAGTCTCCCAAGCATAGTTTCCCAACGGACTCACGCACAGTCTCCCAACAGAGTCACAGTCAACAGACTGCGAACGCCAATAAGCCAGTCTGCTGGTCAGTCTGCTGCCCACTCCAAAAGTCTGCTCACCACACTTCCACCTCATCCCTGCAACTCTTCCAGCAGACTGCTAGACAGACTAAGTCTCAAGCAGACTCATCCACAACAGTAGACTCAAAATGGACAGGCTCCAGTGGACTACCTCCCTAACGACTCATGCCAATCCAGCGTCCCAGCAGACTCATGGACATGGTGCCTACCAGACTAGGTACCAGACCCACCAGTCCTAGCCTCGGCAGCGTACTGCTTGCACATTCAAGCTTAGCAGACTCGGGTGCACAGTGCATGGAAAAATTGACACCATTGTGTCCATTGAGTTTAGTGACAACATTACAAAACATGCCAGCACCCACAGTACACAAAAGTGCTCATCACCACTGGAATAGTAAGCGAAAAGACTCGCATGTTTTATTTCGGTACATAGACACAGGACAAGTACATCATACTCATGAGAGCAATTTCTCTATATACTAGGCACACTGCATTCGCTGCCCAAGTGCAAACTTGAAAGTAAACCAGTCCTTTGTGAAAGGTGTTCCTCTCTCTGGCTTTGCAGTCTTGGAGACATTTCCTCTAACTTTTACCCACTCATAAAACACTTGAATGAATGACATGATGTAAAAGCCACACTCCCAGCTGAATGGTTGCTGGGGTAGATCAGGCGCGTGGAACTGAAATGCTTGGACAATCTCATGCCACTCCGGTGAGTCCATCGAGTACCCTAAGCACTCAGCATGAAGCTTCCGAATCCACCCTAGAACAAAAGGACAACTATGCAAGTCCCTAATAGAGTTCAGGTGAGTGTAACAGCCCTTGCGGAGGTCGATGATACAAACACTCCAGTGCCCCCTGCAATGGTATCAAACAACATGGCGTCATTGCACAATCATGATGGGCAGACTCAGCAGACTGACACTTAGCAGACCGACCACTCAGTAGACTCAGCACTCAACAGACTCAATCTTCAAACCCAGTCCACTGCACAAACACAGAGGTCAACTTAATTGCTCAGAGTCAAGACGACACTGCGAAACCAGACTATGACTCAGGAGACAGTCTCAGCAGACTCGGAAGAGTTCTCACTCGTCCCCAATTGGCACCAAAATGAAATCGCACTCTTTCAAGTCCTTGCCTAGTCGTTCAGTGCTAAGGCAACATTTCAAGACCTCCAGAAGGCTTTCACGTTGCCCCACCCCCAATGACTTCAACACTGTCCACGTCGACGTTGGAAGAACAGCAATAGTGTTGGTGAACCGACTTCTCATAGAATCGACACCACAGCTCCATGAGTCTATCTGTGCACTCCGACTCAACCTTCTAGAGCGCCTTTATGTCATCCGGCGACAGTCCGCATTCAAACCGTGGGTCCCCTTCAAAAAACATCAGCATGGAATTACCCGCCTTGACGTGCAGAGCATGTGCTTTGCCAAACCGAGCACCCATCCTGTACAAAGCAGACCATCCTTCGGGAAGCCTCATGTACTGAACAGACTGACGTCAACATGGTACCAAACACTCTACAGGCTAAACAGTTCATCAGACTGACAAGACTAACCACAACAGACAATGATGAAACCAACAGCAGACTGACTAGCGAGCAGACTGACCACAACAGAGCGCAAAGCACTTAATGACAAAGACAGACGAGGAGACTGAGCACAGTACTCACCTATGCTGCTCCAGGAAACGACCCACATCTTTGTCCATGTCCACGGCCAGCTTGCAGTTCTTGTTCATAAAGACGCCAGACTTTTTCTTCATCGGTCTCTTGGTACTCGGTCCCTCCTCGACCTCCTCAGCATGGTCCACGACAGTCCGCTTCTTGGCTTTGCCTCTCCCCTGGAAAGCAGGGACAGCTGTAGGCGGGCTGGATAGAGCAGACAAACGCAGCGCTGCCGCCCTACTTCGCAACAGAGGCTGGTCAGCAGGTTTGTTTACACTTGCTGGACCTGTCTTTGCAGCTTCGTGGGTCGCATGTGTACAACTGACCCGCGCATCGGGGGGCGTGCTCACCCCCACACCTTTCTTGGTTGTCGATCCCACGTTTGCAGCATAGGCAGAAGATGTCATATCCTTAGAAGTAGACAGTCTGCCGACGGAGGGACGAACATCCTGTGAGGATACCGAGCAAAATGGCGAATTAGCCCAATTTCACAATGTGCTAAAACATAAACAATAGTGCTGAAAGATGAAATGGCACAACCTGCCCAAGGGGTGAGGGAGCAAACTCCATGTAATCCAGCGCTATACCAGACATTGTCTGCGCCGCATGTGGTTCCTTGTCAGTGTGCCTGCCAGCATGTTCAGTCTGTTGCTCAATGTGGGCAGTCTGCTCGGCCACCGGTTCTTCGTCAGTCCTTTCGTCTGTGAACTGTGCAGTCTGCTGGCAACTCTGCGGTTCAGTCTCGTCCTCAATGTGGGCAGTGTGCTCGGTGGCAGGTTGGTTGTCAGTCCTTCCCTCTGTGAAGTGTGCAGTGTGCTGGTCAGGCCGTGCAGTCTGAACTGTGCAGTCAGAGCTGAGCTGTGCAGTCTGCCGCTCCGAGCCATCCTAGTCAGTCGTTCCATCTGTGACCTGTGCAGTCTGTTAATTAGTCTGCGGTTCAGTCTGCTCATCAATGAAGACAGTATGCTGCCCCGCCACAGGTTGCTCGGCAGTCCTTCCATGTGTCGACTGTTCAGTGTGTTGGTCAGTCTGGTGGACAGCCGGCTGGGTGTTCGGATCTCCATGGGCTTGGGAAACATCAAGAACATGTATGGAAGACCCACCGGCAATTGCTTCCTCAGACTCTTCTGTAAGATCTATGATACGGTTTTGCGTTCCCAGATTGAGTTCGGTCATCACGTAAGACTCATCTATGGCTTTCGCCACTGAGCGCACGAAAACGGGACTAAGTTGGAAGGTCATAGAAGGCAGGCCACGGGGAGCTGGATAAAAATGCTTTATCGGTGACCTAATGACGTCGTCAGTGAATGTGCCTGGGAGAAAAGTGGACTCGATCAAAACACTCATACTGGCAGATCCAAAAACATGTTGTTGGGAACTCAGCAGAAATTCGTCCACAGGGTCCCGGTGAGGCCAGTGCATCCGAGTCTGTTGCACAATCCAGGGAACAGACTGGCTGTTAGTCTCCTGGATAGTCTGCTCGGCCATCTGCTGAGTGGGTTCGCCAGTGTGCTGCACAGTCTGCTGAGGGGTAATCTGCTGGCTGGATTCGTCGGTCTGCTGCACAGTCTGCTGAGGGGCAGTCTGGTGGCCATGTTTGCTGGTCTGCTGCATAGTCGACTAAGGGGCAGTCTATTGGCCGGTCTGTTCTCCGGTCTGCTGCAAAGTCTGCAAAGTTTGCTGCCCGCTCAGTATTGTTTGCACATACTGAGTATGTGTGTGCGGGGTAGTCTGCTGGGAGTGATCCGGCCTATTACCCAGGACGGTCTGGTGCACATGCTCGGTTTCCAGCACTTGGGCAGTCTGCCCACATGTATCGTGGGGAATATGTTGTTGGACATTCTTGTGGCCAGTCTGCTGGATAGTCTCCCGAACTCCTTGTAAAGCCAGGACAAGGTCCCTTGCACCTTTGGCAAAAGAGTCGAAAGCAGCCTGCACTTGCTTGTCTCTCAGATCAACTCGCCCTGCAACACATGTTTATGCAAATGTGAACTTCTAAAAAAGTTGGCAAAAGAAATTGAGTTGAAACACGAAAGTTGCCCATAACATTTTACCTTCCAAGAGATTTCCAACGAGGCCAATGTCCTTGATTTGCCGGCACAGGCATGCTCCATCGAGATGAGCAATGGCGCCGATGCGGTCTTCAGTTGGGATCCCACACCACAGGACTTTGAAGACATTGGGATTCTGCAAAACAATGTCGAATACTACTCACTCCATCACCAATGCAAACCAGTGCAATGCGTCATCCACCACAAACTTCTGTGAATGGTGTGTTCCATGGAGTAAGTCCATCCTCAAACTATGCAGATCCTTCATCAACTTGTTGTATGAGCGGAAATTGCCAAATTGCATCCAACTGTGTTGTAGGAAGGAAGCTGCCATGCGCTCAAAGTCCTCCTCAGTCAATCCAAACAAGTGCTTTCTTCGCACCCCAAAGGTTGGATGTGTCATAGGCATATGTCTGAGGTCTTCAGGTCGTGGGTCATCCATGAGAATCAGCTGCACAAGTAGAGGCGACACATTTTGGACGCTTGTGGCTTCAATGGCAACAGCAGAGGCGGCTTCCAGAACATGGTTGGCTTCCTCAATAGAAAACTCCATGGAATAATGAAAGGGTACAAATGACCACCGGCGGTCCGCAACAATCCAGTGGAGCTCATTATGCCAATCCAAATGGGGATTGATTTCTCCCACCCTAAGCCGGGGAAGTGTGAGGTCTTCAGCTCCGGGTCGAATTACCGGTGATGGCGATCGCCAAACTGCAAAAAGCGCCATGCTATATGAGAGAAAGGCAGTCTGCTGGTCCGCAGTCTGTTGGATGACAAGACTTCCCATTGGCATGGGCTGCATGATGGGCTCCTGGAGAGGAGTCTGCAGGATAACAGGCTGCTCGTTGGGAGTCTGCTCCATTGGAGTCTGCTGGATGACAGGCTACTGGATGACGGCCTGCTGAATGGGAGTCTGTTGGATGGCAGACTCGACTGTCCCAGACGTATTCCCTCCCGACGCGTTTTGAATATGTAATGCCGCTATAGCAGCAGATGACCCAGGATACTTCAATAATATGTACTCTCGCACGCGGTCCACTTCTGCACGCACTACAGTCGCTTGTAAATGAACATCATTGCTAGGTATCCGCCAAGCCTGAATGGCCCTACGAATAGAAACACGTTCATCCTGGTACACGGCAGAGATATTGGACGTCAGGAACATAGACGTGAACTCTATATTCACCTCATGCAGCGGACTGGACTCACAGACCAGCAGACTAACAGACGTAACGTGCGTACGTAGGGTGGAGGTAACTAGTAGACTGTACCAGTGGACTGGACCAGCGGACTGACAAACGGACTCAGTAAGTAATGCAGCGATATAAAACAGACTAACTGACGAGCGGAGTGAGCCAGCGGACCGAGGAGAGAACGCAGCGGATTGACTAGACTGAATAGGCAACGTGACCCCGATGATGGACTCAAACAGCACAGAGAACAGACTGGGCGGTCAGACTGACCATTACCTCCTCTACTTCATCATCGTCATCTTCATCTTCAAAGCTATTCAACCAGTTCTGTTCCGCCTGTCGGATGAATGTGCGTAGCAGACCTGACTGGGCAACTCTGTAGAAATAACGGAAGAAATCTGGATCCCCAATTGGTGGGCACTCTGATGGGAAAAGCCCAAAGTCAACGAGGCGCAATGTGCCAAGGCAGACTGGTCCTTCAGTGCTCTGTTGAGTTTTTGGTTTTGACCCTAAACCTCTGGCATGGGTCGCGATATTTGTGTGAGTCTGCTGCCGAGTCTGGTCAGGCAAGTCAATGTCCACTGGACTTGTCACCCCTTCCAGGCCTTCGAAGTCATCATTCCGGATAATGGTTTGCCCGCCCTGAGCAGATTCACTTTCAGTATCAGTACTGATGGTGTGGGTCTGCCGCCCAGGACGGGGTTCAGTCTATTGCGTGGATTTTGCCCTTGCCTCGCGAGCAGACCTTGCAGCCTTCTCCTTTTCTTGCCTCTCCTTTTTTTGGGCCCCATCACTCAGTTTACGTTTTCTGGCAGCGTCCGTCGTTCCCTGCACTTGCAAATCCTCCATTGACGGGCCACCAGAATGGACGCCATACCGTGCGCGCACTTCGTCTAATTCCAAAGTGCGGGGGTCAAGCACTGATCCGCGCAAGCGCATTGTGGCCTCTTTGACAATCGACATTTCTTTCAGTATCGGCCAAGGCTTGAAATCCCGTGGAATCATTGCAACAATCTCCTTGCAACCCATGTCAACACAATGCCAATTTAGTTGGATTTTGTCCTTGATAACCTCTTCACAGAAGGGACAGAAGAGCTTGTCCTTCTGCCAATTCGAGTTTTTGGGCTTCCGGGCGCAGAGGTCTACAAATGCTTCCACTATTTTATGATCAAACTCGTCTGGTGAGTACCAGTACCTTCGCTCCTTCTTCAGTCTGGTTTGGTGCACAAAATCCACCCAGTCCGCTCCACCCTTTTCACAAGCATCCTCCATCGCTGCAGAATGAAGCGAGGGTGCAAGGACAATGAGCGACAGATAGAAGTCCTATGAAAAGACTCACCCTCAGCAAAAAGAGGACACAGAATGGAATGGAAACACCATAGCAAGTGAGAACCTCACCGAGCCGATGAACTTCGAGTTGTTACGAAGGCGAGCATGTTTGCGACGCTTTGCGGCTCACCGCGACTCTCCACACCTGGGGAAGAACGGCCGTCTTTTGTTACGGTGATGGAAACGCAAAGAGGAAAACAAAACAGTGCGAAGAAACAAGCGCGAAGAGAATGGAGTCGATCACACAGGGAACATGAGAAGAAAGTAGAAGTAGAAGGGGGAAAACGGGCATGGCACTGCCAACGTGGCGCGATTTCACAGGCGCCAACTATCCGTCGTCATCGCATTGAATACATCCACCGAACGAACACATCGTACTAAATTCATCCACGGTCCTCGCACGTGCAACAGACTCATTTCCCATCGGGCCGAGAGTCCACCGGACCGCCAGTCCAGCGGACTATTCGCTTTGCTGAGGCGAAGCGGCTTCATATTGGAGGCACTTCCCTGCCAGCGGACACACTGAAAAGAGACTGGCAGCAGAACAGACTGACAAAGTACCAGACGAACAGACTGATATCTATCAAGGAACGATTGTCGAGCATACCTCTAGTTCAGCAGACTGGTTTGCAAAGAAGCGGGTGGAATGAAGACAAAAGAGAGTAAGGGGAGAACAGAAAAGTCGAACACACCCATTGCGAATAGACTCGCGGCACAACAGACTGATGCATGCACAGTCCAACAGACTGATATCCATAGAGGAGAACTGTCCAGCAGACGGATGTTTCGCCAGACTGGCGGGAGAACAAGCCAAAAGACTGACCAGAGGGAAAATAAGAAGTCAAACAGACTTAGTGCAACAGACTTCCAACACAACAGACTGACAAATTCACAAGTGCAACAGACTGATATCCCAACAGACGGACTTCCAGCAGACCGCCTCCAAACTGATTGTTATGCACGCGGGGAATATCCGGAGCACTGACGGGCCAGCGGACCCACTGTGAACAGACTCGCGACACAACGGACCTCAAACATCCACGCGCATTTGCAGATGCAATTGTCTCAGCCTGGTCCGTCTCCTGGCAAATGCGACAATGTACCGATTCTGCACCTACTCCCGTCGTGGCTCAGATATCTGCATTCAGCAGGTGCGTGTGGATGTTTGATGACCTTAGGACTGGATGGTGTTCCGTGACGACTCGAATTGCTTTTTTGTGCTGCCATCCCTTATATAATACCATGTGGATCCATCACAAAGCTGGGTTTCTTCAGAACCTCCACCCTTTTCCACAACTTATGCACGACGGATGCAAGCCGCTATACTTGGTCACATAAACAGTCCCATCGTCCGATACGAAATCTGCAATACACGCCCCCATGTGCATACGCTTCCGCCATTTTCGCGCCCATGTTACCCATGGGTTCCTTTAACGAACTAAACTTGTGAAGGCTCTCATGAGGGATGCAGTACGAAGGGGCTAAACGTATCATAATGGATCACAAGCAGAGGACGTTATCGACGACAAATGTCCGCATTTTCCATATTTATGACATAGAACCAAACCATAAAACGAAGGTTCCCGAAAGCACAACAAGAAGGCAAAAATAGTGGAAGCATATGCACGATGGTGGCTGTAGTGCTGAGACAGTCCTCTCATGTTTAAGCACACGCTTCATCATCATCATGAACATCGCGCGCAAAAGAGGAACAGTCGCGTGCATGGAAACGCCTACCGCAACATCGGACAACAAACAGCCGTCAAAAGAGAGCGGCCGGGATTTGGTGGCAAGATCATTGCCATTTTCGCAGCCCTAAAAATGGAGGGCTCGGATGGGTTATGGGAATGGACGGTGGCGATCCTGCGCCGTCAGCGGACTGGATGGCAGGGGACTGGCCAGCGGACTAGTGGGCAGACTAGCGGACTGGCAGACTGCTCGGCACCGGACTGGCCAGCACCGGACTGGCGGGCAGACTGGCGGACTGGCAGACTACTGGGCAATAGACTGGCTAGCAGCGGCCAGCAGCGGACTGGCAGATTGGAGGGCAGCGGACTCATGGGCGGGGGACTGGCCGCGCCTGCAGCTGGGCAACCGCGCGCAGCAGCGGCGGGGCGGGGCGGGCGGGGTGCTGGGGAGCCGGGCGTCCGTGCGCGGGGCCCACCGGCCACATCGCACGTGGCCATTGAAGACCCTATTATCTTTAAAATGAGAGGCTCTTGGTGGATACTGGATACCTAATCCATAATACATATAGAATAATAATCTCTCAGAAATCACACTTAAAGCCTAAGGAGCACTTACACAGAGCTTAAAAACCGGATTTTAACCCCAAAAAAATAAAATAAAATTGAATGATCTCCATGTTAAACAAGCAGCTAGTATGGCTCCTCTTTGTGAATAATTTCATAATAAGCTTGAAAATTCACCATTTATTTCTTATAAGTTGTTCAATATCATAGATATATAACTTGAGAGAGGTGTTACCTGGAGAAGGCACATTAGGAACCAGTTTTCAACAAAGGAGAGGAGGTGACACCTGGGCACAACAGGGTCTTAGCGGTTTTTGACATGGATGCATAGTCTCCGCTTTAGAATATAGAGGAGCCAATAAAGAGCTGACAGATTTAATTGATATATGTGATGACCCTTTTAGACGAAGTTCTCTTGCTATACATATGTACATGTGTGCGTTTGAAGAAAATTAACACTTATTAAGGGTCAGTTAGTAAAGAAAGGAGTAAGAAAACATCATAACACATACCGTAGTACCTTGGCAATTTCGACACAAATTTTAATATTTCAAAGATTGTTGAAAATTTTGAAAATTGATTTTGTGAAATTAAATAACTTTGTGAATGATAATGAAGAATCTTTGGGAATGTTCCATATGTTGAAATGAAATTCTCAAAATAAAATAAATATTCGACCAATGATTGTTGAACTTGCCAAGGTACTACAATAATACTTAACACTTGCTTTGTAATATCTTGGGGAACAGGAATCAGACATTCAATCATTTTTAATAAAGTTCTCAAGGGCTACCTCCCCTTTCTCTAAATTGTTTTTAAAAAAAAATTCAGACAAAATTTCAGGTCGGAAGGCGCCCATGATTGGACCGTTCATTGTGGTCAGTTTAGAAAAGCTGCTAAAAAAAGTGGTACTTGAGCATTCACAGACATACTCGAGCATTCTGCTACCTACTATTTTGGCCTCCTTCTAATAGGAGAACAAAGTATTTGGAGTTTATAAAAAAAGAAAAAAAAAGAATGTAAGTATTTAATGGAAGCATGCAATTTGACGGTATTTTTGCGGGTCTTCACGGGCCCCGTCAAATCCTCCCACTCCCTCTTACACCCGACTCACTATTAAAGATTTTAGATTGCCATTGGTTGTTTTGTAGCTACAGGTAGTCTGCTACTAAGGCAATGGTGATAGAAGTTATGAGGTGCAGGCTTTTATTCTTGTCGGATTGCTATGTTACCCCGGTCCGTGTAACTCCGGTTTAGGGTTCACTTTAATTTGTGATATAGCAATTGGTAAATTTTGCGACACCATGTGACACCCCCTTCCATGTTGCTCCAGTATCACTCCAACTACTAGTATTACTCTGGTGATGGCACCTCGTTCTGTCTCACTTTGGTGTCACCCCTAATTTGTGCCACTCTCAAGAGGGGGTGGGGAAGATTTGACAGGGAGAAAACCATCGTCTGGGCGTTAGTTGGGGGCAAACGTGGTAGCGACTCTTTACATTGCTGGTTGTTAATCAGCTCCAACACCATCATCACTGAACCGAAGAATTTGGAGTTGATGGAGAGTCCAATTGCTCACAATTGGAAATTGATTCTAGGGGAAAACCATTAAAGAGCGCAAGTATACTAAATCATATCGTACCATAGACGAAAAGCGCTGAAACGACTACCTTTGAATCGAATATGTCAAGGATCAATTAACCATTCGATGGTATTGTTCTGCAACGGTCGAAGCAACCCAACATGAGATCCTCCATGTCGTGCGCACACATATCGTTACACAACTACATCGCTGTCCAAAACTACACAACACATGTGCACGCCACACACTAGTATATCACTAGTCCACCACTAGTCCGGCCACTAGTCCAACCACTAGGCTACAACTGGTCAGTCACTAGGCTGCCACTATGCTGCCCACTATGGCAGTCACTAGTCCACACAATCGCCCCCCTAGCTGGTGCTTAGGTCTCTCTAAGTCCAGGTAGCCACAAGATGTGATAGTGACCATAGCCTCACTAAGTGCTCTACCACTATCCCTACTACACTCAAACTCGATAGATCAAGAGGCCGGGTGCAAGAGTTGCCCCATCGTTAGTCGCCGTCTTGCAACCTGTGAACTTGAGCTTGGGATCTCATGTATTGACTCCTATGAGCTTGGCCTCCCATGTCTTGTTAGCTGCCTCCAGTCATGTCCACTACCACTATCCCAAGCAGTGTGGACACAACCAATCTCCGTCAGGAACCTTCTCAAGAGGTGGTGTCAAGCATCCCATATGCCAACCCCTTGAGCATCGATCACACACCAGCATGGTGGCTGCCCCTTTGGCAGACCCACAGAGCATGCACCTCAAACCTGCAGGTACCACTGCCAAGTTTGGGTCAACTCTGCCATCGACATTGGGAAGGTGACATGGCACACAATTACGCACATGGTCCTTCCAAGTCATGCCATCCCGACCCTCCAATATCAGGACCCCTGAGGGCGACACCTCTCGAACCCTCAGAATAACATGCCCTGCAGTAACATCCAGAAGTCGTAAGAGTAGTCTGCTACAAATAAACATAGTCACCAGGGCTAAACCTCTGAACCCTAGGACGATATCCTCCACCACGTATAGTGGCATACCTCAACGTATCACGGTGCTGTGCAATGGCAAGGTTCTCAAAAACCATGTGTCGCGGCCCTTTGCCTTGAGGGCAGGGGGTCGGGACACATGAGGGGCTGCCCCTGTGGTGGGGGCAGCGGCAGCGATAGGTATGGGGGGGCTGAAGCACCCTTGAGTGCCCAAGGCACTCAAGGAGGCGGAGGCGCTCACTAGGTGGAGCCCCGCACACCGGGTTGCGGTGGAGGTGGCTCCACAAGGGGTGGTGGTAGCTTAGTGGGACTTAGTGGGGGTGGCATAGGACTCACCATGGGGTGGAGACCTCGAGGTGGGAGTCGTGGGGAGTCTTGGGACTCATCACGGTCCATTGGGGCCGCGGTGAGTGGGCCAAGACTCACCGCGACTCACCACCGGGAGTCGAGGGTTTTCGTGGTGGTTCGCCATAAAATGGCATGGCTGGTTATGAATCCCCCGCGGACAGCTACAGAAGTATATATAGGGAGTAGTAACCCCGAGAACGGTGCAAGCCCGTTGGCGACCAAAAACTAGTGAGTAAGCGAGCGAGCCGGAAAGCGACCAAAGAGTGGGGAGCTGTTCCGGACTGCCATCTACCAAAGGGAATTCTCCTAGTCCCAAATAGGTGGAGGGTTTAGAGGGAAGCGGAAGGGGACCGTTATGTCCCGGTGAGCAGCCGAAACTCCAAGTTGGCCCGGCGGCCAGGTTGGGAGTCAGGCGCGCGCATCAAAGCGAGTAACTATGACTTGAAGGGGAGTTTACCGAATTGAGGTGTGCGACACTTGGTATCAGAGCCTAGAGTTCAGTACGCGATCGTCCTTGGGATTGGCCTCATCATGGGGTCGGGCAAGCCGAAGCGAAAGCGGAACGGCCCAAAAGATGATGATCCCGGTGAGCCCGAAGGGGGCGACGTGTCACCGAGGCGGCCGTTTGAGGAAGCGATTAATGTTTCCGAAAACGAGGCCGCTCAGGAGCGGGAGGAATCCGAGGAGTCGGAGCCCGAGGAATCTTTGAGAGCTCCGACAAACCAAGAGATGCCTCCCATGCCGGCAGCCTTTTGGGAAGGGTTGTTGGCGCAGTTTGGCGGGACGTTGAAAGACGTGTTGAAGGCGGCTAATGCCACTTCCACCAAGGCAAAGTTTAAGGTGAAGCCTAAGGAACCCGGCACCTTCGAGGGCGTTCGAAACCGGAAGGCACTCAACACCTGGCTCCTGGAGCTAGAGCAGTACTTCCGGGCGGCCAAGTTGAGTGACGAGGATCGGGTGGAAGTGGCTCCCACCTATTTGAGGGGCTATGCTCAACAATGGTGGCAGAAACGCCTTCACGACCGAGGCCCAAGCCCGGAAACCTTGAACTGGAGTGAGTTCAAGGAATTGATGAAGAGACAGTTTGTGCCCCTCAACGCATCCTGGCTTGCCCGGGACAAGATGAGGAATTTGAAGCAAACAGATGACATTCGGGGGTATGTCCAGGCTTTCAATGTGCTGTTGCTCGAAGTCGCGGACATGGCAGAACCAGAAATGGTCTTCAACTTTGTGGCGGGACTGGCCCCATGGGCTAGGCGGAAGTTGGAGGAGAAGCCACCCAAGACTTTGAACGAGGCAATTGAGAGAGCTGAATGTTTCTCGGATGTCTCTAGGGGTGAGAGACAAGGCCGTACGGAGCTGAACCACAAGAAGACCCGGCGGGAAGGTGACTCCTCCCGACCGGAAAAGAAGTGGGATAGGCCACGCGGCGAAAATGGCACGTGGAAATCGAAGGGAGGTCCTTCACACGTCAAGGCGGCACCCGGTGCTTCGAAAGGAAAAGCGGGTGGAGCGACTTATGGCGGGCAGAAGGCGACCTTTGATGGAGTGTGTTTCAATTGCGGGGAGCCCGGGCACATGGCCAAGAAGTGCACGAAGCCCTGGCAATTGAACATGACTCGGGCGACCACAGAGCTGTCGGAAGATACCATCAGTCGCTTGGTGGAAGCGGTGGTCGCCAGGACTTGCAAGGTAGGCAAATTTTCTTGTGAGTTGTATTAGGAAACTGGCGCCTTACAAAAAGGGAGTCAGTTATTGTTCGTGGATGGGATAATATCCGGAACTAATGTGTCGTTGTTGGTGGACACAGGAGCGTCGCACTCCTTCATGACGCCGGCGGCGGCGCGAAAGTTGGGACTCCCGACAAGTGACGTGGGGGCCTCTATTGAGGTGCGCTCTGCCAAAGGAGAACCTCAGTTGGCAACAAGGTTGGCGTTTGATGTTCCTCTTCAACTGGGGAGTTGGGAGGGACGTGAGAACTTCACTATCTGCGAGATCGATGGAGTGGATCTCATTTTGGGAATGACCTTTTTGAGCAAATCCGGAGCGGTCATAGATGGCCGCAAGAGAGTAGTCACGCTGCCATGTGGGAATGGTGGCGAGGTTTTACGAGTGTCGGAAACGCCCAAATCCGTGGGAGGGCGAATAAACCTTCTATCAGCAAAGGAGTGGGCCGTGGAGGAGACACACGAGTCCCAGTTTTTGCTTTACATTAGAGAAGTGAAAGGAGAAGGCGATGGGGAGCCGAGCCCAGATTGGATCAAGGGGATTTTGGAGAAATACCAGGATGTGATGCCGGAGGATTTACCAAGCGGCTTGCCACCGCGAAGAGGAGTTGACCACAAAATTGAGGTGATACCGGGATCGGAACCGCCTGCCAAGGCGCCCTACCGGTTGAGCCACAAAGAGTTGGTCGAGCTGAAGACTCAGCTCAAAGATCTAATGTCAAAGGGGTACATCCGGCCGAGTAAGTCACCTTACGGAGCCCCGGTGCTATTTGCAGACAAGAAGGATGGGACGCTGCGGATGTGTGTCGATTACAGGGCTCTGAATAAGGTGACTATCAAAAACCGGTACCCTTTGCCAAGGATCGACGACCTCTTCGATCGGTTGGCAGGAGCGAAGTATTTCAGCCGGATCGACTTGCGCTCCGGCTATCACCAAATTCGGGTGGCGGAAGGAGATGAGGAGAAGACCGCGTGCAGGACAAGGTATGGTTCATATGAGTTCTTGGTGATGCCTTTTGGGCTCACCAATGCACCAGCGACATTTAGCACGCTGATGAACAGCCTTTTCCAGGAGTGGTTGGATGACTTTGTGATCGTGTACATCGACGACATCTTGGTGTACTCGAAAACAAAGGAGGAGCACCTGGAGCACCTCAAAAGGGTGTTCCAAAAATTGCGAGAAGGGAAGCTGTATGCCAAAGCTTCAAAGTGCGAATTCGGGGTCACAAAAGTGGAGTTCTTGGGGCACGTGATTACACAGGATGGGATCAAAATGGATGACAGAAAGGTGAGGGCGATCTTGGACTGGGAGCCTCCGACTTCGGTCCCGGGAGTGCGATCCTTCCTAGGACTCGCCTCCTATTACCGGAAGTATGTGAGAAATTTCGCCAAGATCGCGGGGCCGCTGTCGGACCTTCTGTATAAATCCAAAGTCTGGGTATGGAACACATTTTGTGGCCAAGCTTTTGCTGAATTGAAGCAGCGGATGACGGAAGCTCCAGTCTTAAAAATCCCGGAGTTCGATCGTCCGTTTGAGATTCATACAGATGCATCGGACTTCGCAATTGGGGGTGTACTTATGCAAGATGGACGTCCAGTGGCTTACGAAAGTAAGAAACTGAATGAAGTGGAGCGACGGTGGCCGACGCACGAAAAAGAGATGAAGGCGGTGGTACATTGCCTTGAACTCTGGCGCCACTATGTTGGTTCCAACCCAGTGAAGGTGTTCACGGACAATGTCACGGTGAAGTATTTTGCCACGCAGCCCAAGTTGTCCCCAAAACAACTTAGGTGGCAAGATACTTTGGCAGTGTTCGACGTGGATATCCAGTACAAACCGGGACGGGACAATGTGGTGGCCGATGCTTTAAGTAGAAAGCAGCAGCTCTTGTTGGTGTACAAGGGCGAGACGGCGCTCCAAAGGAAGATCCGGAAGGCTTGCCGGAAGGATGAGCTGGCAAAGTGCGTGATGCAAAACTTGAGAATGGGGGTTAAATCGCAGTTCCACTTGCAAAACGGACTGCTCCGGTATAAGCAAAAACGTCTCTATGTGCCAAAGGGAGGGATCAGGGATAGTCTCTTGAGAGAATGCCATGATAGCCCGCTTGCGGGCCACGGTGGAGCCAAGCGCACTGCGGCACTCTTGAAGAAAGAGTATTTCTGGCCCAAACTGAGGGAGGAGGCAGAGGAGTATGTAAAGACATGCACCACATGCCAACAAAACCGGAGCGAATATAAAAGCAAGCGGGGCTGTTACAACCCTTGCCGATTCCAGAGGGGACTTGGGAAAGCGTCTCGATGGATTTCATGACTGCTATGCCGCTGTCAAAAGGATTCGATGCAATCATGGTGGTGGTAGATAGGTTCAGTAAAATGGCCCATTTCATCCCCACCAAGGAGACGGCTACTGCGCAGGAGACAGGGCGACTTTACTTCGCCCACGTCTTAAAGCATCATGGAGTCCCGAAGGATATTGTCTCGGACCGCGACCCAAAGTTTACGAGTAAATTCTGGAGAGCACTTTGGAAGAAGATGGGGACGAGGCTGAAGATGAGCACCGCCTTCCGACCTACGACGGACGGCCAAACGGAAAGAGTGAATTCCGTAGTGAAGCAATTCTTGCGGAATTACGTGTCGGCAGACCAATCAGACTGGATGGAACACTTAGACGCGGCAGAGTTCTGTTATAATAACACAGAACACTCCGCGACGGGAGTTTCCCCTTTTGTGTTGGTCTATGGAAAAGCACCTCTGGTGCCGACAAGTTGGGCCGCCCAGGACGTTGAGGAACCGGCAGTAGCGGCGGTACTGGAAGAACGCGAGCGTTTGTTGAAGCTCGCAAAGTACAACATTGCCAAAGCTAGGAAACGGTATGAAAGGCAGGCGAATCGGAAGCGGAGGGAAGTGAAGTTTGAGGCAGGCACAGAGGTCTGGTTGAACATCAAGAATTTTCGACTACCTCCGGAAATGAGTCCGAAGTTCGTACCTCCGTATGCGGGTCCCTTTCGCATTCGGAGGGTTATGAATGAAGATGTGTATGAATTGGAGCTGCCAGCAAACAGCAAGGTGCACCCAGTATTCCATGTCTCCCTTTTGAAGCCTTACTTCAAAGATGAAGCACGTCCGAATCGGCAGCAAGTGTTGCGTCCGCCACCTATGCTGTTGGATCATGAAAATGAACCCGAGTACGAGGTGGAGGCAATACTTAAGTCGAGGAGGTTCAAGAACCAAGAAACGGAGTATCTCGTCAAATGGAAGGGCTATCATCTTGTGGAGGCATCTTGGGTGCGTGCCTCAGAAATGGGAAACGCATCCGAGGCAGTTGCAGCGTTCGAAGGGCGACCTCAAAAGCGGAAGAAGCGTTGATGGGGACATCAACCTTGGAGCGTGGGGGAGGAAATGCATGCTTAGCCCGGTTTAGCTAGCTCAGGAATCCGATTGCAAAAACTTGTATTGTACAAAAATTTGTGATAAAGGAAATGGGTTCCAAATATTGTGCGTCCTATTGTGTTTGGAATGTTGATGCATGGTGTGGTTGACTGGTGTGTAGAATGCATGCTAGCTTACAAAAGTGGGAGAGGTAAATTGGGTTAATCGTGTGTTTGCGCAGTGCCGAAATCGGGTGACTCCCATCCAAGGGGCAAGGAAACTTGCGCCTTATTTGGGAGTTCAAGTGCTAGTGCGCACCTGGCGCGTGCGCGTACTATAACTGCGCTACCGAGGGGGTTGCCTTGTAGTGCGGGCTAACGCGGAAGCTACGTGCTTCCGTTCACGTACTATAATCGTGTAGCCTCGGGACGAAGTCGTAGTGCGGCTTCGGCGTGTTCCCGTACCTCAGGCCAGCATTCCAAGGCGGACCCAATTGTAGTGATTGGGGCGCACGGTTGGTTCAAGATTATCTTCCTAGTCAAAGAGGGTTCCAGGTGAACCCTTGCTCAAGGTGATGCCAAAAGCGGCATCATGAGCGATCGCAAGCAATGTTGTTGCAGTAAGGCGATTCGATCCTCGGGGAGGATCGTTCCTTGGCCTTGAAGTAGGCCAAGAAGAGTGCACTAGGAGGAGCTGGAGAGGCTCCACCCTTGGCCGGGACTTGGAGGAAGTCGGCCGAACTAGCTAGTGGAGAGTGGAGTCAAGTGTGTGGTTTGGTTCTTTGCCATGGGACGCCATGGTACGAAAACAAACTCCTTGATGTGGGACGCCACAACTTGGATGTTCGTGTCTACAAAATGGACAAGTCGATGAGGACATCGACTCCCTGTTGGTAGGGGTGTGTGTCGCGGCCCTTTGCCTTGAGGGCAGGGGGTCGGGACACATGAGGGGCTGCCCCTGTGGTGGGGGCAGCGGCAGCGATAGGTATGGGGGGCTGAAGCACCCTTGAGTGCCCAAGGCACTCAAGGAGGCGGAGGCGCTCACTAGGTGGAGCCCCGCACACCGGGTTGCGGTGGAGGTGGCTCCACAAGGGGTGGTGGTAGCTTAGTGGGACTTAGTGGGGGTGGCATAGGACTCACCATGGGGTGGAGACCTCGAGGTGGGAGTCGTGGGGAGTCTTGGGACTCATCACGGTCCATTGGGGCCGCGGTGAGTGGGCCAAGACTCACCGCGACTCACCACCGGGAGTCGAGGGTTTTCGTGGTGGTTCGCCATAAAATGGCATGGCTGGTTATGAATCCCCCGCGGACAGCTACAGAAGTATATATAGGGAGTAGTAACCCCGAGAACGGTGCAAGCCCGTTGGCGACCAAAAACTAGTGAGTAAGCGAGCGAGCCGGAAAGCGACCAAAGAGTGGGGAGCTGTTCCGGACTGCCATCTACCAAAGGGAATTCTCCTAGTCCCAAATAGGTGGAGGGTTTAGAGGGAAGCGGAAGGGGACCGTTATGTCCCGGTGAGCAGCCGAAACTCCAAGTTGGCCCGGCGGCCAGGTTGGGAGTCAGGCGCGCGCATCAAAGCGAGTAACTATGACTTGAAGGGGAGTTTACCGAACTGAGGTGTGCGACACCATGGGCATGACTTTCTTGAACAACTATGCACGCTGATCACATGCACGTACCCACACGTCCGGATCGTCAAGGTTAAGGACTTGAGTAGTGTCCCTACGAATGGCTGCAGGCAAATCCGGCTCTCGGCCAAAGAGAAGGAAATATGGTGAGAAGGAGGCAAGTGATGCTTGTTTCCTGAACCTGTAGCCCATGGCTAACCAAGGAACTTGAAGATCCCAATCTCCTAGGTGTCCCTTCTGCAAGCCATACTTACGCAAACCCCTCTTCACCGTCTGAATAACTCTCTCTACCAAGCCATCGGCCTCAGGATGATCCTGAGAAGTGGTGCGGTGGTCTATCAAGGCTTTATCACACAAAGCCTGAAACTCCCCCAAGAACTCTCTCCCTTGGTCCGTGAGTACCTCAGCTGGAGCACCAAATCGGCTAAGCACACGATCCAAGAATGCATACGCAGCCCCTTCACTAGCCTTGTCAGGTAATGGAACCAACTCAATCCACTTGGAGAAGTGCTCTACCATCACTAACACATATCTGTGGTGGCGCATAGTCAGTGGCAACGGTCCTGCGAAGTCAAGACTCCACCTGTAGCCCAATCCCATGATTGGTAAATGATGCAACTGTGGTGTAGGGGCGTTGAATGAAGCACGCATCCTGTCACACACCATGCACCTAGCCACGAACTGTTGCACCTCTGTATGCATACCACGCCACCAATACTGCCCCTGCAGTAAACTGTGAGTGCGTCGCACTCCAAAATGCCCCAACTCCTCATGGGCATGCCGCACTAACCGTGCACGCTGTGTGGGGTGAGGCACAATCCTCACCCGACCATCCTCCCATACTCGGAGCAGGTGTATCCCCTCCCACTTGAACCTCTTGGCTCGTTGCAGGATCCGATCCCTCTCCTTGGCAATCACAGTGGTTGCCATGTCTCTAGTACAGAGGTAGTCCAACACAGCCGAATCCTCATGTATATCTCTGGTACCACCTGGCTCATCACTAGCCTCAGGGTCCTCATACACTCCATCTACAGTCAAATGAAGGGAGAGACCCCTGCATCTGAGGTCCTCTCTGCCCTTCCCTGAGCTTCACCTGAGCCCCCTTGTTGCCTTGAGCACGTTGAGGTAGTGGTTGGCTAGGAGCACCACTACCCCGTGGTGTCTCCTTAGCAAATCCCACCATGACCACTCATTCCTCCACCATGTTGAGCTCTATCCGCTCTGCCAGCAAAAACACATTTGTTAAGGTGGGTTGGGCCACTTGTAGGAGAGTTGCATCCCTCACCCTTCTCCTCAGCTCCTTGTCCAATATCCCATACCAAAATTGGACTGCATGAGCTTCCGTAACCCCTTGGGTTATATTTATCAAGCGCCTCATGCGAGTGAAAGCCTCCCTCAAGCTCTTGGTCGGCTTCCGTTGGAACTCTTGCAAGCTCCGCAACTTCTCTGTCCTCACCCCTTGATAGTTCCCTCTCAACTCTTCGAAGAACTCCACAACAGGGTTGAAGGCAGACACGAGTACTGGTGCTGGTGCGGTAGTGGCTTGGGTGGACGTCGTAGCTACTGCACCACCAGTCCCACTAGTCCCACTGTTGCTTGCTGAAGCTGCCGGTGCAGCGGCAGGTGTAGCCACTGCCCTCGTGGCTCTAGTGCCCCTAGTGATGGAGACATAGTCGGGTGACCAGTACATCCTCCACTCCTCGATCTCAACCTCATGCCCCCGCCTGAACTCATGGTAATCATCCATAGGCGGCCCCTCAAGGTGCTGATACAACCCCTTCCATGCCATGAAAGGCGTAAATAGTTGTGGATTGCGCATTTGCTGCAAATCACACCAACTATCAAACTCTTGAATAAAATCCAACTCGATGGTGCCCACCGCCCCAGAGTACCTTTGTGGCCCCTTGGTAGCTCCATACATCTCCTCCATTGTGTCCCACAACAATGGCAAGGAAACAACTTGCACCGCTGGTATGAGTCCTCCTGATTCACAATCCGAATCAAAACCTTCCGTAGAAGACACAGGAGGTGAAGGTGGCCTAAACTGCACACCTCGTCTCGTGTACCTACTAATCACGCTAGTGCTCGAACCGGCACTGTTCCCAGCAACTAGTGGCACCTCCGTGTTGACACTCAACCGGTCATGAACATGTCCCTAACCCCCTCTCCACAAGGTAACCGGGTAGAGAACTTGTTGCGGCTTATGGTTTGGAATACTAAGTTCCTAACATAGCCTATACCTATACATGCATCCACCGCAAGCACTCCTATGGTTGGCTGGTCATCACCTCCAACCTCACCACAGGAGAAACAATGATGGTCTGGCTGGTCTTCACCCCAACCTCACCATCGACAGCATGCTCTAGGATTGGCAGGTGATCAAATCCGGACCAATCACCTATAAACAAGCGCCCACACAAAACTAGCATGGCGCCCAGTCAAGCATGCAGGTATGGAGGGGATCCAAACACAAGAAATTAGAACGACAACTCCCCCACACCAAAAACAACTCCACGGTGTTGCTCCTGCAATGACACCCCAGCCCAAACCCGGACTGACTCTTGCCTCCACCTACGGAAAGGTCTTGGCCTAATGAGAGGGTGGAAACTACGAGGAATAAAAGCTAAATCAATGCCTAACCCCAGCATGCCCTCATCCCAACACTCTTCCTCTCCTCTCTTCCCTCACTTGCATGACCATGGGAATATCATGAAGATACTCCTCAAACTGCCCTCCACGAGCTTCAAAATTCGGCCTTCAAGACCACATGCCAGTTCTTAGGCAGTCCACCAGTGCCTCCACGAGTCAGCACAGGCCGTCCACAGGTCAACACGAGCCACCACAGACCAGCACAGGCCCACATAGCTCACTCGTCACAGCCGTCACAGCCATCACAGCCCCACACAGGCCACAACCTGTCACAGCCCTACACAGGTCACAGGATCACAGCCCCACAGGCCGCAGCCTGTCACAGCCCGTCACAGCCCCAAAGGCCACATGTCACAGCCTGTCACAGCCCATCACAGCCCCAAAGGCCACAGGCACAGCCTGTCACAGCCCCTCACAGCCCGTCACAGCCCCACAGGCCACATAGCACAGCCTGTCACAGCCCCTCACAGCCCATCACAGCCTGTCATAGCCCTACACATGTCACAGGGTCACAGCTCCAAAGGCCACAGCATATCACAGCCCCTCACAGCCCCTCACAGCCCCACAGGCCACATGGCACAGCCTGTCACAGCCCTACACAGGTCACAGGGGTCACAGCCCCAAAGGCCACAACCTGTCACAGCCCGTCATAGCCCCGCAAGCCATAGGGCACAGCTTGTCACAGCCCTACACAGGTCATAGGGGTCACAGCCCCAAAGGCCACAGCCTCTCACAGCCCCTCACAGCCCCATAGGCCACAGGGCACAGCCTGTCACAGCCCGTCATAGCCCCACAGGCCACATGGCACAGTCTGTCACAGCCCTACACAGGTCACAGGGGTCACAGCCCCAAAGGCCACAGCCTGTCACAGCCTGTCACAGCCCTACACAGGTCACAGGGGTCACAGCCCCAAAGGCCACAGCATATCACAGCCCCTCACAGCCCCTCACAGCCCCACAGGCCACATGGCACAGCCTGTCACAGCCCCTCACAGCCCCTCACAGGTCACAGCCCTACACAGGTCACAGGGGTCACAGCCCCAAAGGCCACAGCCTGTCACAGCCCCTCACAGTCCCTCACAGCCCCACAGGCCACAAGGCACAGCCTGTCACAGCCCCTCACAGCCCCAGAGGCCACTGGGCACAGCCTGTCACTGCCCGCCAGAGCCTGTCACAGCCCATCACAGCCTGTCACAGCCCGTCACAACCCCACAGGCCACTCATGACAGTTTAGCCATTTCTCCAAGGGGTTTAGCCACGCCAAGCTAGGGTTTGTGTCTCTTGGACTCTAGGCTTCTTTGCACCGAGCTATGGCGGCTGTGAAGAAATCAGCAAGGTATTCTTGCTCTTTCGGCCCCCACACACCACCATAGTAGCCCTAAGCCATGAGGAAGATGGTTGCCACAAACCAAGCCTTCTTTCTCACTTAGACTCCCCAAACACGCCACTAAACTCAATGGCAAACAACCAAGCCTTGCTGGTTTCCAGCCCTTGTGAGCACTCATTCAAGCGTTTCCCTTGGCCATAGCATCTGTCTTAGAACCTATTCCAGCCCCCTACACCTGTCACTTCAAGAGCCATGCTCTATCTAGGCTTGAGGTTGAAACCCCAACTCAGAACACGCTCTACAAGTGTCGGACTGTCACATAAGAGCAGATCAGCCCCTGACCTTCTCTTCTAGTTCTCTAAAGCCTGAAAACAAAAGCCCAATGGACTGAAGGCATGCTCCACACATGCCCCACTCTCACCACCAGAAAATCAGCCCCTTTGCTTTATTTCTTGCACCCACCAACCTGAAAATACACACTTCAGCGGGCTGGAAGCATGCTCCACACATGCCCTACAGGGAAACCAGCCCTTTTCTTCTTTTCTTGCACTCCCAAACCTGAAAGTACAAGCCTTCAACAGGCTGAAAACATGCTCCACACATGCATTACCCTCACATATTGGAAGTCAGCCCTTCCCTCTTCCTTGCTTGCCCTCCAAGCTTGAAGATGGAAGCTTCAATGAGCTGAATACATGCTCCACACATGCAACCTCTTCACACAAGAGGTAGCAGCCCCTATCTTGGCTCCCTGGCTCATTGATGCTCTCTAAGACAAGACTAAGCACTCCACAGCCTTTGCCAAGCTCCTGAAACCCTAAGGCTTACATTTCCAGCCACAAGACACTCCTCTTGTGGTGCAAGAGCTCTTCTTCCAAGCTCTAAAACCCTAGGTGCACATTCCATTGTCTTGCCGCACCTCTTAGATCCTGTTCCAGCCCTGCTCTTTCCATGACAAGAGCCCTCTCAATGCTGAAGCTCGAGATTGAAACCCAATCTCAACATACTCCACAAAGTGCACTGATTTTCCCCAAGCCAAATCAGCCCTTTCGCTTGGTCTTGCAATCCTTCACACAATGAAAGCTCGCATTCCCAAGGCTAGTTCTCAGATTTGCCACCAAAGCCACTATAACCTGCTCTTGACTGGTCCTTTTCCCAATCGTGCTTGCTCATGCATGTACACAATCTAAAACCATCAAGGTGCTCTGGAATTACCTGCAGCATGGTGCCCCTGCGGTGGAGAACGCACTATGACCCATGACGTCGTCCGGGATGCAGCAGCTGCGGTTGCTCGTGATGTTGGGATATACGTCATTCGATAGCATGTGCACATACTCCCATCAACCCACAATCACCATTCCACTCGACGACATGTTGACATTGTTCTCTCACATGACGGACTGCGTACATTGGCGGACGTTGTCATCGCTGATCCTACTAGGTCGGATCTCCTGCCCCGCACAGCCTCATCACAGGGAGTTGCCGCTTCAGTAGCTGCGCAGGGAAATGAGCATGACTATCAGGCACGTCATTCTAGAGACACATTCCTTCCTTTGGCAGTCGAGATCTTTGGTTGTTTGCATCATCAGTTCAACGAGTTCCTTCGCACATGTGCCCATCGTGCAGTAGAAAACAAAAGCCTTGGAAGCCCATACACCTCTGTTCTTGTAGCTTTCTTTAGACAACGAGTTTCTGTTGCTTTGCAAAAGGCTCAAGCTCAATCTATTTTACGTCGGGCAGAGGTTGCAGGGGTGGCTTCATCTCGCCTCCCCGCACTCTCTGATCCACCCTCTTTCCTGTTGTCTGACCTTCTTCAGGCTGTAGGTGATACTAGAATAGTTTGATTTCTTTCTTTGTATTAATATATCTAGCTCTACGAGCTTTGGTTGTTTCCTCTTGGGGACAGTTACGCCGTCTTTTTATAAAGCTATGCAGAGATATTATATTCCAATGGAAAGCAGTAGACCTGAGTAATCTTGAAGGCCTTGGTCCCTCCATCCCTCTGGGGCCCCAACCTTCTTTCTGTAGCGCTCTAGGTCGTGGAATGATAAAGATTTGTCGGAACACGTTTTTTCCCAAAAGCTTCATCATACATTCATCCCCCGTCCCTTGGTGTGAACTTCACCTGCATAACCTCCTTCATGGTGACCTTTGCCATGAGGAGCACAAGCCTCATGAGGGAAGGGGGGTAGATCATAGCATTTAGCAGGATTTGAACCCAAAATCACCTAGGTGGCGCACTTGGTGCTCCAACTAAGTTCCAGAGGTTGGTCATCCAAAGTTTTTTCTTGGTACCCAAACCAAGAAATCAACGCCACCTAGATGCCGCTTTATTTTCACTTTCTTGGTCTTGGTAAGTATGGCCCAAAAAAGTCTGTTTTGTCCCTTACTTGTACGATTTGAGAACCACCACCACACCAAAGTGTTAGGTCCTAATTAACTGAGGTCATTCATTACTAAACTGGACTATTTGGAGAGCGGATCTTTTAGTAATGCGTACCTTGTAGGTACCATCCGTGCTCTCCATGGATGTGATACCGAGTCTTACCTCTAACCATTACTTTGGGGGGGGGGTCACTATATCTTTTATACATCAAGTGCGAAACAAGGGTAATTTGTATGGGGGTATTATTTTTATTTTGGTCTTTATCAATGTTTGGGCGACATGTAGATTCTACCCAACACCCATGTGGCGAGAATAACCAGGTGACAGAGCTGGAAAAGAGGCTATATTACAGGTGTCATACTGTGACAGGTCCACGTAGGACAATCTGGCTGCTGGTATTTATCCTTTGGCGCTTTCTGGCGATTTTCTTGATTTTTAATCCCAGAATTCCTTAGTAAAAGTCGCTGACCCATTTTCCACGTCGAAATCTGGCGATTATTCGCCAGGAAAAAAAAACACTGGTCTTTATTGGCCACCCCTAAAATTTGCTAGCAGCAGAAAATTATAATTAATATAGCCTGCCAGAAAATATAGCATTTTACAATTTTATATAATTTTGTAAAATGCTGGATTTTCAGACAGGCTATGTTAATTATATTTTACTACTGCTAGCAAATTTCAGGCACACTATAATAATACAATAAAAGAAATATTTTCACAGTAAAAAATAGTTCATTATTTGGTCGAAACAAACTCATCCAAAGCTTGGGTAGCTTTCAAGCACTAAGCATTCTGAACTTTGTCAAAAGTCATAGTAACTGAACTAATGATTGAATTTATGTCTATCCATTTATTATCTGTTACATCATACTTGAATTTAAGGTGCCCTCTAAAATTGCGAACCAAGTGCCGTCAGCAGTTCAAGTCCCCAAATCCAAGTCTAACCCACCTGATAAACCAATAACTAAACGATACGTGTCTCATGTTATTAGGACCCTATTGGTAGTTGTGAGCAAATTTGTTTTCTAAATTTTCTCTGCCAAGAAGATATTATACCCTATATTTTTTTGCATGTAGTATCGGAATATTTGGAAGTAGCGCCCCCGCCCCCGAAAACCATTATTAAATCAAAAGAAACCTCAATAGAAACCTTGAGTTGTTCGGATTTGTTGACATATGCATACATTTTTGTTCAAACAATCATAAGAGTACAAAAATAAAACATTTGTCTTACTGATGGCAATAGCCTTTGCATTCGAAATGCTTAGTTCATTCAAAAGTAACACATCCACTCTTAGGTGAAGGTGCTGAATATAATTAGCAAGACCGGTAGAGAAATTCAACCCGAATATGTTAGTATATGATATATATTTCATCAACTTACATTACTTAAAAGTGGGGTTATCACCGCGTCTATCTCCACCAGCGTTCTTCATATCAGTCCTCTTGAGATTGTCTATTCGGTGATTCCATATTTGTCTCATAATGCCACAATGAGGAAATAAAATAAAGTACTAGTTCTTTTTACCGGTTAAGTAAAGATTAAAAAGAAAAAAACCCCCACACCCCACAATAGGCCCTATAAAATAGGATTTATTGGCAATGGCCCAAACCCACAGATATATTTCCAGATGTGACACAATTAACACCTCTGTAGACAACCACATTCCATGCATTTCCCCCTCCTACAATTCTTCAAGGAGAACTAGTCAAGGCCTCTTGGATTTACCACACAACAGAGGACTTACGAGGCTACGAAACACGTTCTGAGCAATGCACGCGAAAAGCTTCCAACAGAACCCAAAATTTGGTTAGCGGCAACCAAGCTTTGAAATATCTCAACATGGGATTGGTTGTTCCAGAATAGAAGCAAAGGTGTAATAGAATATCTATAAATACAACGTGTATAGAATAGGAAGGAAGATACTGTAATAGAGTTCTTACGTTCACAACAGCTGACGAAGCTGGCATATGAGCTCTATTTCCTCACTGGAGAGCCACAAGAGTTGTAATTTGTTGTCAAACCAAGATACGGCAGCAATTTTGTTAGACACATGTTTCATTCTAATCTTATTCTCTCTCAATTGTTCCCAAATTCAAAGATCTTGAAAAACAAGTACGTGGTATATAGATATGTGCTCATGTCCACCTCAATACACCTGCATTGTTTTGGCAAAATAGATCAACAAGGACATAAACCAGGAAAATATATTGATGAAAAAAATTGTCATACGTGACAATGTGGCATTTACCTTTGCAACCTTTCAAAAGATGTGTCATAATAGAATATCCATGTCCAAATGTCAAGTCCAAATAATCATTTCTTTCCAAATACCTATCCCTACATTTTTTGAACATATTTGGAGATGGCTTTCATATGCTGAATTCAGTTAAAATACTTACCACTATATTCATCTTATTCACACATAGATTTTGTTCGGACATTCAAAATCACAAAACAACTTGTTTTGCCCATCTATCAATCATTATTATTTTGGTAAGCTTGTTATAAGCTGGATTGTTCTTATCAGTTTCAACATTACGATTGTCAAGCAAGTGTAGATATCACATGAGTATGGCTTCCCATCCATTGTGAAGTAGCAATGCAGAAGCCCATTATAGATCAGTGAGATCAACATTACGATCAAGTTTAACAGCCTCCTCATTCAATCCTCAGCCCCCTCCTCCAAACTATCAGAATCCTCCATGTTAGTATCTTTAGTGGGTGATTGCAGCCTACAATGTCCATTTTTCGCTGTCACAGCACTGTTTTTTCCAAACATAGAATATTGGTAAATTATCATACTCTTAAACTATATATGCACGACTCATACTAACATGAAACATTGACAAATGAGTGGCATCAGCTAATTCAGGAGTGACCCATAATTACACCATGTCTCGGATGATCTCTGAGCATCCACAAATAAAGTTTCATACATTCTACAAATGTGGTAAATTTTCTATGGCAAATGTTGTATCACACCCAACCCTATACTTTTCCTTACTCAGATCTCAAAACACCTTTGCCCAGATGACTAGAACCGGACATGTATACTATATTTTGATTATATCTTGAGACCTTCATGCATAACTACTTTTTTTGGTACTAATTGACTATTGACCAACACTAAAGTCTTTCCTTCAATGTATGGAGATGCACAAAACCTTTCTTGGTGATACCAAGCTTTAACTTAGACATGGCTGGAAATCCCAAAATTGCATCAAAGATTTTTTTAGTCCTTACCTTATTTTATGGGACTGATTTGGAAGGGGCTGGTTGCTAATTTTTCAGATGATGGATTGTTTGTGCCTTTGAGGGCCCATACCTCAAGCCATGCAAATCGTCCACCATCATCAGCCTCCTTCGAGGGGGAATCTTCTGCAAACATGTCTATGTTCTGATCATAGAGCAAGGTGCATAAAACACTTCCCCACCGTCGTAAGTCCAAAGAGGCATTTGCTGCACCCCTTGCTTTCTGTTTGATCCCCTCTGGCGCAAGCCCAAGCCTCTCAGCAGTGTACACCAACAAAAGTAAATCAAAACTACAACCTATATCGAGGCCACCTCCTCCAGGCGGGCTGTGGCAATATAGCCTCATGCATAATTAGGATTCGTCCAGATGACGGACCAACAGACGTGTATTTTAACGTTTTCGACTCACTTTTTGCTTTTCTCAAGAGATTCAACAGGCTTTGAAGGCGAGGCTGCGCTCACGGAGATGATTGCCTTGGAAGTTGGCTAAGTTGTGGCCGCTCGCCGATTCCGCACCTGAGTGAGAGAGAATTTGCATGGGGTATGAGCACTAGAGGAGCAATCGCCACCTCGAGCACGCACTCGGGGTTCGGTGCAGTTTCAGTTGTGAAAAAGATGGTGATCCCCTCTGGCGCAAGCCCAAGCCCCTCAGCAGTGTACTCCGACAAAGTAGATCAAAACTACAATCTATATCGAGGAGCACCATTGCATCACAAACATGATCTCTGGTGGTCACCTTGATACTAACGTACAAACTGCTCCTCTTATGAGTTTGACGGACTTTGAAGTTGCTGTCATCTGCAAAACACACCATAGCCATGAATTAAGCAAATTTACCTTAAGCATCAAGTAAGTGGCTCTCCCTCTGCATACACACCGGTCACTAAGTGCTGAAGAGGATGAGAAAGAGCAATAAAGCTGATCATCAACACACCCGTCGCTGATAAGAATCCACAAAGTACGAAGAAGTGGAAATCGTAAAGGTTCTGGGGGACCGAAATTATAAAAGAAGATCACACGCGATGGTCAGAAAATTCATTCAAACAACAACCAATACATTACTGACACTACTAAACAAAGATGCGAAACTTCATAAGTTCACAAGGTGAAGAACAAAAACCTTGATTCGGAGGCATGACAATGTCAAGATTGTAGGTGCCGCCTGCAACGAACGCGTCCATGCTCAAACCCTCATTGTCGGCTTCCATGAGACTCCCGTCTTCCATAATAGCCGTAGAGGCATTGAACCCGGTCAACACATTGGCCACCCTCACACGGCTCGTCTCATAGAACGTAGAATGGTTACATAGAATGGTCAAATAGAATGGTTATCCCGTGTCTATCATAATACGATAGTCTTGAGAAGCGATTGTTAGATACATATAATGACCAATTTTGATTATTTGGATGTAAACGTGTTTCATTTAATATATGATATGTTCATAGGTTGTGTCGTGCGCATACGTATCGCTACACAACTACATCGCTGTCCAAACCACACCACACATATATGCACAATAAAGTAGTCTGCCACAGTAGATAAGAAAACTAGAAACACACTCTTAACACAAGAAACATGAAATCCATCTCGTCATCACTCTTTCAGATAATAGTCGAGCCAGGGGCACCCCAAGCTATGGGGACTCCACCCCACAACAACCTATCCTCCCATCATAAGCACACTCAGTTCTAAACGATGAAGGAGCTCGGTCGCGCAGGCTCAACTCGAGAGAGATGAGCTGCGCGACTGCCGCTCTCGTGAAGATAAGACGGTTCAGGTGTCAAACTAAACTTGACACCTGATTTAACACTTGACCTAAATCCAAGTGTTAAATACAAATAACTAGCTTTATTCTAGTTGTTTTCACACTGTGCTTATTTAACTTGACAGCCGTCGTGCACATACGTATCGCTACACAACTACATCGCCGTCCAAACCACACCACACATATATGCACAATAAAGTAGTCTGCCACAATCGCCCCCCTAGCTGGTGGATAGGTCCCTCTACCTCCAGATAGCTACAAGATGTAATAGCCACAGCCGTACTAAGTCCTCTATCACTGTCCCTATTGTACTCAAACTCTATAGACCAAGAGGCCGGGTACAAGAGTAGCCCCATCGTTAGTCGCCGTCTTGCAATCTGTGAACTTGAGCTAAGATCTCGTGTGTTCAAGGTCTCCTAGTAGCTTGGCCTTTCATTTCTTGTTAGCCTTCCATGGTTGTATCCACTCCCACTATCCAATGCAATGTGGACATAACCAATCCCCATCCGGAACCATCTCAAGAGGTGGAGTCAAGCATCCCATATGCCAACCTCTAGAGCATCGATCACACACCAGCATGGTGGCTGCCCCTCCAGCAGACCCACACAACATGCACCTCAAACTTGCAGATACCACTGCCAGGTTTGGGTCAATCCTGCCATTGACATTCGGAAGGTGACATGGCGCACAATTATGCACATGGTCCTTCCAAGTTATGCCATCCCGACCCTCCAAGACCAAGATGCCTGAGGGCAAGACCTCTCGAACCCTCAAAATAACACGTCCTGCAGTCACATCCAAGGTCGTAGGAGCAGTCTGCTGTAGATAGACATAGTCACCAGGGTTGAATCTCCGAACCCCAGGACGATAGCCCCCACCACGTATGGTAGCATACCTCAACGTATCACGGTGTTGTGCAATGACAAGGTTCTCGAAAGCCATGGGCATGACTTTCTTGAACAACTCTGCACGCTGCTCACATGCACGTGCCCACACGTCCGGATCGTCAAGATTAAGAACTGTAGCAGCTTCTCTGCGAATGGATGTAGGCAAATCCGGCTCTCAGCCAAAGAGAAGAAAGTATGGTGAGAAGGAGGCAAGTGATGCTTGCTTGCTGAACCTGTACCCCATGACTAACCAGGGTAACTGAAGGTCCCAATCTCCTAGGTGTCCCTTCTGCAAGCCATACTTGCGCAAACCCCTCTTTACTGTCTGAACAACTCTCTCTGCCAAGCCATCGGCCTCAGGATGATCCCGAGAAGTGGTGCGGTGGTCTATCAAGGCCTTGTCACACAAAGCCTGAAACTCCCCCAAGAACTCTCTCCCTTGGTCCGTGATTACTTCAGCTGGAGCACCGAATCGGCTAAGCACACAAATCCAAGAATGCATATGCAGCTCCCTCACTAGCCTTATCAGGCAATGGAACCAACTCAATCCACTTGGAGAAGTGCTCCACCATCACCAACACGTACTTGTTGTGGCGCATGGTCAGTGGCAACGGCCCTGCGAAGTCAAGACTCCACCTGTAGCCCAATCCCATGATCGGAAGAGGGTGTAATTGTGGAGTATGGGCGTTGAATGAAGCACGCACCCTGTCACACACCATGCACCTAGCCACAAATTGTTGCACCTCTGTGTGCATACCACGCCACCAATACTGCCCCTGCAGTAGACTATGAGTGCGTCGCACCCCAAAATGCCCCAACTCCTCATGGGCATGCCGCACTAACCGTGCCCGCTGTGTTGGGTGAGGCACAATCCTCACTCGACCATCCTCCCACACTCGGAGCAGGTCTGTCCCCTCCCACTTGAATCTCTTGGCTCGTTGTAGGATCCGATCCCTCTCCTTGGCAGTCACAGTGGCTGCCGTGTCTCCAGTGCGAAGATAGTCCAACACAGCTGAATCCTCATGTATATCTTTGGCGCCACCTTGCTCATTGCTGGCCTCAGGGTCCTCAGACACTTGATCCACAGTCATCCCTGTTGCAGGTCCAACCTGGCCTTCCGCTGCCAAGATACACAGAAATGCAGATGCATGCCATCCGGACACCATCTCCTCATCCGTCTCACCATGCCACGGAGCTCCAGTGTCATCCTGCTGGCTCGTGCATGGATTGCGACTCAACCCATCTGCATTGCGATTGACCAAACCCGGTCGATGCACCACCTGAAAGTCATACTCTTGAAGGATGAGTGCCCACCGTGCAAGCTTCCCCGTAAGCTTGTCTGACTCCATCAACCACTTGAGTGGTTGGTGATCCGTGACAAGGGTAAAGAGATTGCTGTATAGATAGCACCTGAAGTGTGCCACGGCCCACACTGCAGCTAAATATTCTCCCTCATATGAAATATACTTAGACTCTGCAACGTTGTTCGAGCGGCTAGCATAAGCCACTACGAACTCTCTTCCCTCATCATCCACCTGTGTGAGCACCGCTCCAAGCCCCATCATGCTCCAATCTGTATGCAGCTGAAAAGGACGCCCCCTGATAGGTCGTCTCAAGATGGGGGCTGAGGTCAACCTCGCCTTGAGCTCTTGAAAAGCTTGTTCTTGCCCATCTTCCCACTGCCACTCCTGGTCCACCTTGGTCAGCTTGGTTAGAGCCTTTGCAATGGCACTAAATCCCTTAACAAACCGTCTATAATAGTTTGCTAACCCCATGAAAGCTCGAACTCGGCTCACATCTGTGGGGCGTGGAACCTGTGCAATGGACTCTACCTTAGTCTGCTGTACCCCCAATCCTCCAGGATATATCATGTGACCCAGATACTCAATCTGGTCGTGGAAAAACTTGCACTTTCCTGGATGTAACTTCAATCCGTGCACCCTCAAGCGCTCAAATACCCCCTAAAGGTGTCTCTCATGCTCCTCCACTGTAGCACTAAAGATGATGATGTCATCTATGTAGCACCGAGCAAACTCCACCCCTGCTAGAATCTGTCGCGCGGCTTTTACTCACCCATCCCTTCGCTATTCGAGGCGGAAACTCCAAGATAGAAGAGTTGGAAATCTCTAAGTACTCAGCCCGCGCAGAACAATCAGTCATGACCTACAGCTAGTGTATCATGGGGGTGTTTCCTATTTGTTTCCCTTTTGGTATTCATGTTAGCTATCTTACCATTGATAATTAAGTATCAGTTTGCTTTATCAATCTATTGGATTCCATCAACTCATCCATTCATTCCACAGCTTCACTCAGATCTCTCTACACAGTGTGATTGTATCGTAAAAGTATCCGATTATGATTTATCAGGTATCAGGCCGAAGCCATTGTGTCTCTAATCTGCTCTACAATATCATTACAGCCTTGCATATATCAAGCATCTACTCATCATCTCTCTATCTTCACTTCGTTCTTCATCTCTGCCCGATCCCCTCCTTCCTGACCAAGAAGTCCTCCTCCGAATGATCTCCTCAATTCCCCGTTTCTTCCCTTATCTCCTATCCGTGGTTCTAAACGTTTCCCTCACTAACCGTCGTCTGTGAATTAACATGTTTCCCCACAGTCGTTCCTGTCCTACCTCCGTTCCCTATGATCGTGACAGCTGTGTCAAGCTGTGACTGGCTGTGGAAACTGTGACGGGCTGTGACTGGCTGTGCGATGTGCTTGGCTGTGTCGGGCTGTGACTGGTGGACTGGCTGTGGCTGGTTGGCTGTGTCGGGCTGTGTGTGCTGTGTGCGACTGTGACGGCTGTGTCGGGCTGTGTCTGCTGTGACGACTGTGTACGGGCTGTGTGTGGCTGTGTCGGCTGTGACGACTGTGACGGGCTGTGTTGGCTGTGTCGGCTGTGACTACTGGACGGGCTGTGTTGGCTGTGTGGCTGTGACGACTGTGACGGGCTGTGTAACCCCCCTCTACAGTGCGCTGCTGTCACCCCTAAGGCTCCTGTTGGTCTCAGTGTTGGTCTCAGTCTGTGCAAAAATTAAGGGTACCCTACAGATCCCGTATAAGTGTCTAAGTCCCCGACAGTCCTCTAACATTACCCCTTCCCCCCTCAAAAAGCCGTGTCCTCACGGTTTACTGATTTCGATTAGCAAACCTTTGTGAGTGAGCACCTTTTTGACGTTGAGAGTTTCGTGGCGGACTGTGTGTACGAGCCCGAGGTCTGTCTCTGGTTGACGGAGATGGTTGATCACTACCTGGATAAGTGAGGCCCTCTGGAGGCTGATATCGAGGTAACCTTCCGGCATAGGAGACCCCGTCGCTTCTTCTCTGCCATCTGAATGCATAGTCTTCTCCCATGTCAAAAGAATTCGGTGAAGAAGAAACAGTTGTATCAGAATCCTCATCGCCTCTCAGGTGTTTTAATTTTCGAACTTTTTGTGGAATCATCTGGGGCATACAATGCTGTCCTACCATGTCTGGAAGTTTGTATTTTACAACTTGGTGTAACCGCTGAACAGCAAAATTGGTGTAGACACTGAGCTCCTTGTCTGTCCAGGTGAGTGGTGGGTACCAATTACTGGTGCAGCGTGCAAGTATTTCCATGCCACATGTCCCTTATAGAAAATGTCATCAATGCCGAATTTTGTGTTGACAAATGGTTCCAGGCCGCTTGAAACCATGAACGAAATTGAGAATCCTTTTGCATCATAACTTTTGGGTCATATAGGTACATATGAGGTGGCACCGAAGGTAATACCCAATGATCTCCACTGGAATAACTCAGAAAGCGTGTTTGCATCTTTTGTTGCTCAATGTGGTAACGTACCAGAAAACAAGCAGCGTAGTATAAACCCGCACCCATGACAATACTTGCTACCTCCTTGGTCTTGGTATAAATGAGTCCATGTACAACCTGGAAAGCAATCAATTCCCTCAACATGGTACCTGCCTCGTGCCAGTATTGTGCAAAGTGATGATCTTCAATATGTCGATTGTTCGGAAGAACTTTAGTCCTAGTTGCCACTGGCAGCCAAATACGCATGATTTGGTAGTAATGTGCGAATGACTGCGGAGGACTAAATTCTTTCCAAGCCAAATCCAACATGATGGGAATTTGGTTGAAGGGCATAATCATAGCCCTACTGTACTCCCTTGCAGCTGGAGTTTTAGGTGGGTTAAAAGCGGCATTGCCCCATACCTCCGGCTGTGGTGGCTGTGGTGTGGTTGTTGTAGTAACCACAGGTTCAGCTACTGGTACAGTGACTTGTTGTGGTGGTGGTGGTACTGGCTCTTGTATCATTGGCATCTCCTGCACCTCCTGTGAAGACTGAAAAGCCAAAGTTCTGGCTTGTAAATAAGAAGCCATTAGCTGTTCCTGAGGGATATAGACTCTTTTGTCGATGTTTGAAGTGAGGTCTTCCACTTGAGTCTGCAGTCCGTCTACATCCTCTTGTAACTCTGCTATCCTACTATAGACATTGTCTATAGTAGTTGTGGCAATGTTCTGCACCTGCAGCCTGAGCTCATTCATCTCGCTTTGGGTGAGCTTTCGTGGTGCTTTGCCCTCTACTGGCCCTTGTGCTAACCAGACCTGCATAAGGCTGTTATCCACCAAGTTGCTTGTGGTTCCCCTGAGAGTTTGCTCCTCTCTTAGCTTGTACAATTCCAACTGCTGTTGTAAAGCCTCCATGCGCTTCGCCTGAGGTTCAACCAATTGCGCATAAGCAGCAAGTAGATTATTGGCTTCCTTCCAAGCCTTGTTATTGACCGCGATTTCATTTCTATTGGCCATGATGGTTTGTTGCAACTCCACGATGTGCTTCTCTTGATCAGCTTCAATCTGCCTGTATTGCTTGAAAGTATCTTCATTGCGACAGATTGTATTCTTCATATCGACAATGAGCTTCATTTGCTCAACATTCTCTTCTTCTGCCTTCGTACATTTTTCCGCTTGACTGTTTATTTCTTTTGTAGATTGGTCAAGCATAGTTGTAATGTAGCACATTGTATCGCCATCCTGTCATGCACTGTCTGCAACTCCGTATGTAGTGCATTCACTTCTTGCAACTTGCTTTCATGCTGCACCTGCATTTGGTATAGCTGTTGCTTATGTGCTTCGTGCAACTGGTCTTGCGCGAGGCCTGCCTCAATCAATTGTTCCTTGGCCAATTGCAAAGCCATTTCTGTATTTCCCAAGTCCTGCTTCATCTTGAGAGTGACCTCTTCATCGACCTTGTTTGCACACTCAGTGGCTAGTCGAGCCTCAAACTCCTTCCTGAGTTCCTCTCTCAAGGCTGTCAATTGGGTAATTGGAACATGGGATTTGACATAAGTCCCCAACAAATTAAGTGTCCTGCCTATGGAACTCATCAGCATTGCCTGTTGAGGGTCATCATGGTGAGGTTGCTGCTGTTCCTCCTGATCTTCAACAGTGTGATGTCTCACGAACCATTCAGGCCATTGTCCCACCGGATTTTCTTCCTGAACTACTTCATCTATCACCGGTGCTACAGTGTCATGACCTTCCGCCTGTGGTACCTCCGACACAGGTGTGTGTATTATATGCACCTCAGGATTTCCCTTGGGCAACTGTTGCACCTCTGGGATCTCTGTCTCCTTGACCAGACCAGAATATTCATAGAGAAGGTCCCCCTTCTCCATTTCTGCCACTATCTGTTCTGTAGTTGGAATATCTAACCCTTCTCTTTCCAAATCAATTATTTCTGGTTGAGCTGCATGGATAACTTGTGACCTTGTGACAAGTCGATCAGCTGGCTGTGATGGTTGTGATACAGAAGTAACTTCCTCCTCCCTCTCTGAAGGTCCTGCTTCCAGTAATAGCATTTCTCTGTGCTGCTGTGCCCCTTCCTGACCATGAGCTTGGGAAACATTATCATGCGGAATCCGTGAAGCCAGTGGATCCGCCACTACAGTCTTTCCCCGTCTCTGCCTCTTAGTCTCGGGTTGCCCTGCTAGTCCACCCTCACTGTGTGAAGAGCCTTGCTCTTCCATTGCAGTTGTTTCTGGCTCAAACACTCCCATTTCCTTTCTTTCTTGCGCATCAAGTATGCCAGAATCAAGGATTATTTGAGCAATGATTGGGCCAGACACTATGATAGGAGACTTTGCGGTAGTACCTTGTAATCTTTTCATCTCCTCTACCAGTGCGTTGTACATTATGTCCGCCCATTGTACCTCTTGTCCCTTCAGGCCTTTGAGTATTTCCTCCGTGAAGGATCTGCTCAAATACTGTTGGTTCTGTTTCATGGCAATCAGAACGTTCAATACCTGGCCTACCTCTTTTAGCCCTGGGTACACAGCCTTGGTACAAGCATAACCCTGAGTTTTAAAGAAACTCCCTTCTTGGAATAAGTCCCCTATTTGCAGTCTTGCCCTGTGTTCCTCCACATGCACCTGACCTGCTGGCAATCGAAACAATTGCTGGAGGTATAGGGGAGTAATCATTAATTCAACTCCCTTCACCGTTGTTGTTCCTGTCCTTGGCTCAAAGTTCTGCAAAAATTGTAACATGTACTGTCTATGGTGTAATGTCCAATCTAGGCTTTGCAATCCTTGCAATCTCAGCTCCTCCAGTATCTGTATCGCCTGTGGGGTAGCAATCGTTTGTTTCTGCAGAATTGTGGTGCTCTTCACCCTGATTTCCTCCATTCCTCTCACTCTCTTCATTTTAGACTCACAGAACTGTTTTGGCTGTAACAACTGCAGGAATGCCTGTAGTGCACAAAGCATAAACGTATGGTTGCCGCAGAAAGCTATGGGTAATTTCTTGTAAGCCTGCGGGGCTTGCAAGCATCGCTCAAGAGAAAAGCTCCGCTCTGTCCTTTCGTGTCTATGCCACTGCGTAAGTAATATTGCGAGCGTATAGTCTGTTAGTTCCTCCATAGTTTCCAAGCTATAGCATTGATGGTCTGTCCCGTCGAGACGCCCGTTACTCAGAACGACGCCGCCTCTTGCGCTCAATTTCCCTCCATTTTCTTGATCCTTTCTCTGGTTTTCTATTGGCTGTATCCGCTGTGACTGGATTTTAGATTTTATTTTCTTTAGTGGACTTTCCCTGTTGGATAGTCCACTAGGATCACACATGTGACAAGAATTCCGCTTTTCTGTACTTGCCGTTCGTTCCGTTTCCCTTTTTCCGTATTCATTAATGGGCCCGCCTTTCATCCCTTTTGACGGCCGTTCTTGTCCTCTTTCTTTTTGACACCTGTTCTTGCACTTCCTTCTCGGCTGTGTGTCGCGCCCTGACCTCCACGTGTCTATTTTTAAAGTAATTTCCGTTTTCTCTTCCGTCAGCCATTTTCCTGAAGTTATTATGCGTCCACTTGTCACTGATTCTATGGATCGTGTAACTTTAGTAGGCTGTGTTGAGCTGTGACAGGCTGTGTCATACTGTGTTACGCTGTGATAGGCTGTGATGCACTGTGGTAAGCTGTGATAGGCTGTGACACGCTGTGGTAGGTTGTGATAGGCTGTGTTGCGCCGTGCTGGGCTGTGATAGGCTGTGTCACGTTGTGATGGGCTGTGATAGGCTGTGCTTTGCCTTGATGGGCTGTGATAGGCTGTGCTTTGCCTTGATGGGCTGTGATAGGCTGTGCTTTGCCTTGATGGGCTGTGATAGGCTGTGTTTGCCTTGTGGGCTGTGATAGGCTGTGTCACGTTGTTTTGCCCGCCCTGGTCATATATGCTGGCCTAGCGACAAGTGCTCCATACTCCGTTCGTAACACTGGTGCAGCCCGTGACTGCTCTTGCGGTTCAACATGCAAATCATGCTGCAAGGGTTTGTCATGGATACCACTGTACCCCTTCAACTTATTTGCATTGACTCTTCCCAGCATTTCTTTGTTAATGGTTTGTAACATGGCGGTGTTGTTATCATACATCTTTTGTATGACATAAGGTCCTTTCCATGGTGATTTAAGCTTAGAAGCTTGAATCTTTCCTTTCTTCTGCAACCATAGAACCAAATCCCCCGTCTTAAAAGTCTTTAACTTGCCTTCATCAAACTGTTCCTTTCGCTTCATCTGAATTCTGGTCATATTATCAGCTGCATCAGCACGTACTTCTTCCACATGGTATAATTCATGTTTCCTGACCTTGATGGAGTCTTGCAATTCCATTCTTTTTCCCCACTCCGTTCTCATGGTAGGTAACAGGAATTCCACTGGAAGTAAGGCTTCCATACCATAAACTAATTGGAATGGTGTATACTTAGTGGTGACTTTATATGAAGTCCTGTATGACCACAAAGCTGTCAGCAGCTTTGTATCCCAATCCGTTCTGTTTGCATTGACTATCTTAGCCAAGATAGTACATAGTATTTTGTTGGTAGCCTCTGCCTGCCCATTACCCTGTGGGTAATATGTTGTACTCTTTCTATGCACAATCATAAACTCTTTAGTCAACAACTCAATGGTCTCATTCATGAAGTGACTTCCTTGATCACTGATAAATTCTAAGGGACAGCCAAATCGTGTAAGTATGTTCTCGTACAGGAACCTTGCTGTGGACTTGGCTGTGTTGTCCCTCAAAGCTTTAGCTTCCACCCACTTTGTAGTATAATCAGTGGCTATAATTATGCAAGGCCATCCTTCCAGATCTCTGCAAAGGTCCTAGCCTCTGACATTCATCACACTTCTGACAATACTCGTGTACATCTTTGAACAAAGTAGGCCACCAGTATCCTGCGAGTAGTATCTTTCTACTGGTAGTCTCTTCTCCAAAATGACCTCCAGCCACTCCTTTATGAACTTCCGCCAAAACTTTATTTACTTCATGGTGGTACAAGCATCGTTTTAGTACTCCATCAGGTCCTAACTTATACATTCTGCTTCCTACCATAGTATAAGGTAAAGCTTTGATAGCGATTCTCTTCCTCTGCTCCTTACCATAACTAGGTGGGCACTGACCATGAGCAAGGTAGTATCTGATTGGCCACTGCCAATCTAACCAGTCATCTGCACTTCCCTGCACCTCCACTGCAAAGAGACTCGCATCTGGTAATTGATCATCTATTCCTGTGGCTGGTTCTCCTGTTGACAATCGTGACAAATGATCCGCCACAAGATGCAGTCTCCCAGGCTTGTAAACAACCTCGAACTCAAACTCGTGCAAGATTATCAACCATCTTGCTATTCTTCCGCTTATCAGAGGTTTGTTTACCAGGTATATCAGAGCCTGGTGATCCACATAGAACATAAACTTCTTGCCCAACAGGTAATGCCTGAATTTCTTCACTGCATAGATCATTGCCAATGCTTCTCTTTCCGTTGTGCTATAGTTCCTCTCAGCACTGTTCATCAACCGGCTAGCATAGTACACAGGTGAATCTATATTCCCTGTAACATTCTGGGCTAACACCGCTCCCAACGCTTCTCCTGATGCATCGCAGTGAACATGGAATACTACATGCCAGTGAGGGTTAATCAGCACAGGTGTAGTTGTTACTGACAGTGTAAGTTCCTCAAATGCCTGTTGACATTCAGCTGTCCAGGCAAACACTGCATCTTTCTTCAGTAGTTTGCTCAATGGTGCTGCTATTTGTGCATACCTTTTGACAAATCTCCTGTAATAACTGGTTTGCCCAAGGAATCTCCGTAGACTTTTAACATTCACTGGTGGTGGAGAGGCTTTAATGGACTCTGTCTTTCTGGGATCCACAAGGAGTCCCTTCTTACACACAATGTGTCCCAGAAGCACCCCTGAGTTCACACAGAAAGTACACTTCTCTGGATTCAGGCCCAGACCTCTCATCCTGCATCTGGCCAAACATAACTCCAATTTATGCAAGTGCTCACTCTTAGAGCTGTACACACTGAAATCATCCAAGAATACCTGCATGAAATCATCCAGATACTCATGAAAAGATTCACTTATCACTCTCTGAAAGGTCGCTGGTGCATTACAAAGTCCAAAGGGCATGACTTTGTATGCATAAGCCCCCCAGTCTGTGATGAAAGCTGTTTTCCCTTGGTCTTCTTCTGCCACTTGCACTTGATTATAACCACTGAAGCCATCCATGAATGAGTACATCTCATGGCCTGCCACAGTGTCTAATACTGCTTCTGTGAATGGCAAAGGGAAAGGATCTTTCTTCGTACAAGCATTCAGCTTCTTATAGTTCACACATACTCTTAGTTTGCCATTCTTCTTGGGAACTATAACAATGGGTGACAACCAAGTTGTATACTCTATTGGGTATATAAACTTAGCCTCAGCCAACTTCTTTATCTCTTCTCCAACCTTCTGTGCGTAGTTGGGATTCATTCTATACCTCGCCTGCTTGATTGGTACTGACCCTGGTTCCAGTTCAATCTTATGCTGACAGACTTCAGGTGGTATCCCTTTTAGATCCTCATAGCTCCAAGCAAATACATCTCTGTATTTGATGAACAAGCTTTTAGCTTCTTCGAAGAATTCCGGCTCCAAATCAGCTCCTACTTTCACCATCCTCGGTTCCTCTTTAGTTCCCACATTTACTTCCCTCACCTGCTCATCAGCTGTGATTGTCCAACCAGTCACCACTTCATCCTGTAAGCTCACAGTGGCTGGTTCTTCTAGGATTTCTATTTCTCCTTCTCTTTCTTCATAGAAATGTGATGGGTAAATGCTGGTTTCCTCTTCAGTTGGTGTTGCTGTCACTACACCACAGCAGATACCTCTCAAACAACTTAGGCTTTCCAGCCGCATCTCTGCAACCTGCTCCCACTCTGGGTGTGCAGCAAATAGGGTAGCTTCCTGCTCCTCATCCAGTCCTCCTTTCCAGTCATACTCTCTGACTCCTCGAGGTCTTCTTGTAGCAGGTAATCTACTAGATTTCTTTGTGGTAATTTGTATCTCGTGTATCCCATTATGCACGGTTAGTAACTGAGAATTCCAGTCATGGAATACCCTGGCCTGTTTCAGCCACGGACGTCCCAATAATAAGGAGTAAGCCTCCATGACTTCATCCATTTTTAATACAGTTACTGTGATCATAAAGATCATTTTCTGTATCTGTATCTTAACTCCTCTTATTAATCCCAATGGCTGTACACTTCTTTGATCTGCCATTGTTACTGTAAATGGGGCTGGTTTCATGTTACTTAGACCAAGCTTCTTCCTTAATTGGTCTGTCATGATATTTACTCCAGAACCACCATCTATCAGTACATCAGTTAGTTCTGTGCTTCCAATTCTCAATTGGATTACTGGCATAGAATCATCAAAGTCCATGACTGTTTCTCGCCCTTCCGGCTTCACATTATAACTGGTCACCTTGCTGTTCAGGTCTGTGTTTCCTGTCTCTTGGGCAATTCGATTGATTGCTTGATACAGCCTGTGCCTACAATAAGGTGCCACAGCTAATAGCTGTCCAATGGTAATTTCTGCTTTGGTCTGACATATTACTTCAGCCAAAGTCTCTTCATTACTTTGCATGTCTGCATCTTCTTTTTTCCTTTCTTCCTCACTCCCTTCTTCATCCGAATCAGAGGAATCTGCCACAGGAATATCAGTACTCTTTTGCATTTCCCTTATAGTATCTGCCACTTCCTTGTGCAGTTCCTTCTCATCTTTCCAAGTCTCTTCATCTTCAGGCATATCATTGCCACTTCCATTCTCATCTTCTTCCTCTTCTACTGGAGGTATTAGTTTGGCTTTACTTCTTGTTACTATCATTGTACTTACTTCTGGTACAACACATGGCCTAACCATGTGAGCTGCCACCACTGGGCCCTCATTCACAGGAGCTCTCATCTCATTCTGGTGTCTTATCCAGAATGAACAGGCTGCCTTGCGATGTCCTGGCTGATTACAATAGTAACATAGCTCTTCACCATTGGGTCCTCGCCCTTGGTCTGTTCTTGGATTATTTCTATAATCCTGATTCCCGGGCTGGTAATTCCCCCTTGGATTACCCTGATAGTTGCCTCTGGAATTTCCTTGGTAATTCCCTCTTGAATTACCTCTCCCTTCCATGCCATTGTTATAACCACCAGACCTACCATAGTGGTCCTGATCATTGTTTCTTCTTGGCTGGGGCTGCACCTGATGCACCCTTACTTGCCTAGGTTCTCTTGCAGCTGTCCTTCTGTTGTAGTAACAATTCTCAGTAGAATGGTTATCCATTTTACAGATAGTACAGTGTTTCTCCTTCATGTGGCATTCTGTGGTGGTATGGCCTTCATTCTGGCACTTTGCACACCATACACCCTTCCTCCAATGTGTTGCAGCCTCTGTGGCATACTTCTTCAAGATTTCTTCCAATTTTTTTTCATAGTTATCCCTCTTCAACTTCTCCTTTCTCTTACTCTTTCTTTTTAGTTCTTGCTCTTCTTCTTCATCTGACTCATCCTCAGAGTCCTCATCTTCTTTTTCTCTCTCCTGAGCATTCCCAATTGCTCAATTCTGTTCGCAGTTTCAAATGCCTCCTCCACTGTATTATGGGGTAACATATCCACTTTCTTTTGCAACTCTGGTCTTAGTCCACTCACAAACCAAGTCTTCTGTAAACCGGGTGCTGGTACTGCAGCCAGCTTTTTCATCATCAATTCCATCTTCTCCATATACTCTTCAACAGTTTCATGCTTCTTCTGCTTCAGCTGTTGTAAACTTCCATACACTTCATCCTCAGTTTTACTTGTCCTGAACCTATTTCGAAATGCTGTATTCAAGCCATTCCAGGTTAGGAAATGATTATCAGGGAATCTTGCATACCATTCACTTGCTTTCTTGATAAGTGAACAAGGAAACAGTCTCATCTTGGCATCATCGCCATTCTCATTGTTCACTATACACATGTGCTCAAATTGGCTAATGTGTACATCGGGATCCCCTTTTCCTGAATATATTGGAAAGGGTGGTTTTGCCCGTGTTGGTTGTAACGCCATCTGTGGCCCTACCTTCTGCCCACTGACAGGTGCTGGCACCCTTGCTGGTGCTGGTCCTTCTGGACCTGTTGTTTTTGTGGTGGATCTTCCACCAAGTGGTGGCCCTTGAGCACTCCCTGCTTCTGGCCCCACGATATTCACAGTATTCCCAGCTTCAGTTGCACTACTTCCCACACTCCCTGTCCCCCCAGAGCCAGATCCAGGCAGCCCGCCTGATCCCCCTGAGCCGACACCTTCGTTGGCCTGTGATCCAAGTGCTCCACTTGATCCAGGTCCAACGGGTTGGGATGTCCTGGTTGTAGTCTCAACCTCAGCTGTTGGGTCTACTTCTTCATATTCTTCCTCTTCTAATTTCTTCTCTCTGTTTTCATCCTCCAAGTTCTGCCCTTGGGTTTCTTCTTCACTCATGTAACTCAACTGTAATGGTGTTGGAGAGTCTGAACTCTCCGTTGGCTCTGCCACATCCTCTTCTCCTTCTTCACCTTCTGCTTCAGAAACTGGAGTTCCTGCTTTTGGTGTTCCATGCCAACTCTTATCAAAGATTTCTGTCAAGTCTTTTATCCAAGGATGTACCTCAGATCTTTCACCTCGTGATTGATCTTCTTCCTGTACCAATTCCCTTAATCTTTCTTGCAAAGAAACAGAAGGAGTGGCATCCAACTCTAGTTCTTCCGGTATAGGTGATGCACTCTTTGATCTTAATGGTGTGAGAGGTCCAGATGATTCCCCTATGTCTATTCCTCTCTCCCAAAGATATGGATAATTAGCTTTCAGATAGCTTTCTCTTTTTGCTGAATATCTCTGTCGTCTAGCTTCTCTTTCATCACTCATGTCCCATGTCTTTCATTTCTTTTAATGTGGCAATAACCAAAACTCTCTTCTGTAATATCTCTCGTATATGCCTGGGTTTCTTTCAAGCTTCAATGCACCCTTGGCTATACTTGAAGTCTCCGTTACCATATAACCATATGGCAAACAAGTCTGAAAAGCTGTTCTTGGTGTGAGTTTGATCCACAAAATATCCTTTGGAATCCAATTCTTTACCAGTACAAGCTCTTCATGCATATGAGTATAAACATTCACCTTTCTTTCTTCCCAGCCTTCAAACTCTACTCGTTTAATGGATAGCAATGCTATCACATAAACCAATGTTGGTAACCAACGTGCTCTTCCTCTACAGGCTACCTGATAAATCTTTATCACTCCTTTCTCCAGACCCCATTCTGGATCAGCATCATGCACTCGTTTAAGAATATTTTCTTTACAACCGTCTGGCAATTCCAAGAACCTTTGAAAGAATTGTTTGGACAATCTTTCTTCCTTCGTTCCACAGGGAATTTGATTCACTTCAAATTCTTTAATGGTCCAACCACCATGATCCCACCAGATGCCTGTCACATCTGGTTGTTCATGTCTCAGGTCCCCAGTATGGTCGCCAAATGTCGCGCGGCTTTTACTCACCCATCCCTTCGCTATTCGAGGCGGAAACTCCAAGATAGAAGAGTTGGAAATCTCTAAGTACTCAGCCCGCGCAGAACAATCAGTCATGACCTACAGCTAGTGTATCATGGGGGTGTTTCCTATTTGTTTCCCTTTTGGTATTCATGTTAGCTATCTTACCATTGATAATTAAGTATCAGTTTGCTTTATCAATCTATTGGATTCCATCAGCTCATCCATTCATTTCACAGCTTCACTCAGATCTCTCTACACAGTGTGATTGTATCGTAAAAGTATCCGATTATGATTTATCAGGTATCAGGCCGAAGCCATTGTGTCTCTAATCTGCTCTACAATATCATTACAGCCTTGCATATATCAAGCATCTACTCATCATCTCTCTATCTTCACTTCCGTTCTTCATCTCTGCCCGATCCCCTCTCCTTCATGACCAAGAAGTCCTTCTCCGAATGATCTCTCTCAATTCCCCGTTTCTTCCCTTTATCTTCCTATCCGTGGTTCTAACCGTTTCCCTCACTAACCGTCGTCTGTGAACTAACATGTTCCCCACAGTCGTTCCTGTCCTGCTCTCCGTTCCCTATGATCGTGACAGCTGTGTCAAGCTGTGATTGGCTGTGTGAAATTGTGACGGGCTGTGACTGGCTGTGCGACTGTGTTTGGCTTTGTCGGGCTGTGACTGGCTGTGTGGCTGTGTTGGCTGTGTCGGGCTGTGTCGGCTGTGACGACTGTGACGGGCTGTGTCGGCTGTGTCTGCTGTGACGACTGTAACGGGCTGTGTTGGCTGTGTCGGCTGTGATGACTGTGACGGGCTGTGTTGGCTGTGTCGGCTGTGACTACTGTGACGGGCTGTGTAACCCCCCTCTACAGTGCGCTGCTGTCACCCCTAAGGCTCATGTTGGTCTCAGTGTTGGTCTCAGTCTGTGCAAAAATTAAGGGTACCCTACAGATCCCGTATAAGTGTCTAAGTCCCCGACAGTCCTCTAACAGAATCCTGTCCATGACTCTTTGAAACTCAGCAGGAGCGTTTTTAAGCCCAAATGGTAAGAACCGCCACTAGTATAGGCAATCCTTCTCGTGCTCATTGATCCCCCATAATGCCGTCTTTTGCTTATCCGCCTCCTTGATCGGCAACTGGTCATATCCGGATCGTAAATCCAACGTGCTAAAGACCTTGGCATGCCCAATGGCATCAAAGATCTCCTCTGGTGTCGGCATAGCATACCTATCGGACTTGGTCTGACGATTTATAGGCCGGTAATCACCGCACATACGTCTCTCCGTCCAATTGCCATAGACATCCTTCTTGGCTGGCATCACTGTGGCTGAAGCATACTCTCCCCCAGATAGCTCCACCAAACCAGCCTCCCAAAGGTCCTGAGTTCTCATCTGAATCAAGGACCTCTCCATGTTACTATATCTATAGGGTCTCCAAAAGATTGGCGTGTCAGTAGCCAATTCAATGCGAATCTGTTGACCCTTCAGTGCTCCTAAGTCCTTCAAACTGAAGGCAAAGCAGTTCCTGTAAGCCCTCAAGAACCGCCGTATACGTCGTCTTTCCCCTTCGGTGACTATAGGTCCAACATCAGGCTCCCAGTTGTTCTCCGTGACTGCAACCTTGAGTCCAGCAGGCTTAGAGGTAGAAGACGCGTCCCGTGGTTGCTATGCTGCAACCTCTTGAGCAGTGACCACTGCCTCCTCTGTTAGTGACAATGTCTCATCCTGCCCCATCATCCCATCCTTGAGGACCTCCTCAACCCGAGAAAAATCCCCAACCTGATCCATCACCGCCGCCTTGGCTGCCAACTCCTTCTGAACCTCGAGCACCTCCCACGTGTGCCATGGATGCGGCCTGCACCTCGTGGTCCTTACTTGCTCGTCCCCACTCACTGCCTGTACCGTCTCGGTAGGCAGGGAGACCATGAAGGGAAGTGTACTCCGTACTCTGCGCTGCTCAGCCATAGCCAAGCTGATAATCCAGGTCAAGCAATTGAGATCCATTACTTGCCCCAACACCTGACGACGTGATGCCTCAGAAAGAGAGGGCACCACCATGGTACCAGTGGTAAAACCCATCGCCCGCTCGCGCTCGTTAGCATTGGGCTCCACTAATTGTTGCAACTGGCTATCCCACAAGAGGCCAGGTCCACCATCCCGGAAAGCATGAGATCCTGGGAAGCTGAGCAGTGTAGGTAATGTTGCTCGTGGTTGACCCACCCTGTTGACCACTGCCAAAGGCGAACGGTCATCGTGTCTCACAAGTTGAGACTGCCTCCCTGTGTCCAAAATGCTGTCCACTATGAGGTGTGTTGGCCGCTGCACCCCATCAAATGCACGCTTGAGCAGTGCGGGTGGCATCAAGTTAGTCCACCATAGCCGTGGACGATGAGCCCGTGACCCCACTGCAGCTGCATCCAAGCCACGACCGGACTTGATGCACACTGGCCATCACCCTGGCCCGAGAATCACCCATCAGTGGCACATTCTCCAAGATGTATGCTGAAGATATAGCTTGATGAAGCTGCAAGTGGCGCAAAACCCGCACCATCTCCCAAAACAGACCCGTCCTCGAGTCTCGCAATCCATTGCCATGCCCGGCTGATGAATGCCATTGGCAGGACCAACCTGCCACCACCAGATCAATGGAGCTAACCTGCTCCAAATCCTGCGCCCCCAGCAACGAAATGTCTGCTGGCAAGGCTTGTTGGTATCCACGAACTGCAGACACTGGCAACAAAACATGGTACTGCTGTACCAACTGAGCAACATGGCGCAGTGAGACGCGTCGTGTAGTCTCATCCCTCTCCACATACAGGTAACGTCGAACTCGTCCACCTGCCTGCAGCACTGCAGCCAATCCAGTGCTGATCCCGCCAAACAAGTCCAGAAGGCATATGCCTTCATCCGGGCACTGCCACACGAGAAGTGTGGTGTCCAATGGCGACAACTGAGGTGGTCCTGGTGCAATCACCGCACTCTCCTCTTCTCCTGACGGTACGAAGGCCTCTACCCAGGCTTGTTGCACCTGTCCATCAGCAGTCTGCTGCAAATCCTTGCTCGTACCCCACAATGGAGTGTGAGCAACCATGGCAGGCAACTCCGCCGTACCATGCATGTCATCCTGCTCTGCTGGAGGTGGCACATCCTCTGCATGGGCATTGCCTTCCAGCAACTCTCCAGGCCAACTAACTGCAGCTGTAAAGGCGGCTAGTGTTTGCATCTTGCCCCGCTGGGCAGCAGCAATACCCCCAATGAATGTCACAGGGAGCTGTGCACGACAACATCCCCTGACTGCCATCCAGGCCTGTAGGATGCTGACTCCTCCCAAAAGTCCAGGGTGAAGCCCATGGGGTATAACACTGTCCCACCAACCAGGACATCGTAAGAGACCACGTCTGTCACAATAGCCTTGGCTCGCATCACTGAGCCATCTCTAGGATGATCCGGCTGCAGTCTAATGGCCAACTCATGCAGTGTCATGCCCCGAGCCTGCTCTGATCCTCCCACAAATGTCTGTATCTGGAAAGGACAAGGCTCCATATCTGCCTCCATGAGGCCGAAACCTGCAATAGCAGCTCTGCCCAACATCAGTGGCTGAGCTCCCGAGTCCAATAAGACCCGAAGTGGCCGGTACTTCTTGCCTGCCGGTCCACTCAATGAGAAAATGCCCTCATGGTTGTCTAACAAGACAACTCCAGGTGTCACCATGGCGCGCTCAAAGGCTGGCCTAGCTGACAGCTCCGTCAACCTGGCAGCTGCAGCTTGCCATGGCGCAACCGTGGCAGTCTTGACCCTCAAATCTGAGGATCCCTCTGCCACTATACCTTCCACTAACTCCGCAGAAGATGAAGTGACCTCCCCACTCTCACAGAGTGTTGCTGCTAGTCTGAACACTGCAGCTGGTCTTACCCCCGGCGTCGCAATCATGGTTGCCAAGAACAGTGGGGCTTGACACACAGAGGTGGCTGCCCCCAACAACACACCGGCTGCACTAGCCTTGGCAGCAGGTGTCAGTGTTGCACGTGTAGCTCTCCCCAATGGCATAGTAACCTCCGCCTCGGTAATAGTCGGGCGAGAACTAGGTGCCATGGATGGCATCGACACAGTCTCCGCCAATGTGAATGACTGAGGAAGCCTCGCCTGACGGCTTGCCTCCCCACGCTGTGGATCCAATTCCACCTCTGCACCTCGTGGCTCAGGAACTCGTGCTGCTCCTCGAGTCACGGCTGCAGCAGACTCCACCAGCTCTAGTGGTAGCGCTGCTCCGCACATGAATCCCATGCCTCCCATATCTCCTCCCTCAGGAGCAGGAGGTGGACCATCCCGCCTGGGAGCCGGTACCGCCTGAGCTGTGGCCATGGCAGCGAGCCTCTACTCTAGCTACTGAAGCCGGTTGGCCATGCCTTGGTCAACACCCTGACCTCCGCGTCCTTGGCCATGTTGAGCTTGCCCTTGGCCTGCACCTCGTGCCGGACCACCTCGTCCTCTCTAGGCTGGTCCACCTCGCCCCCGGCCACCATTGTTCCCTTGGAACTGGCCTGGGCGCAACTCAGGATGCAAGTCATAACACTGGGCATCTCCATGCCCATACTTGCCACAATGCTCACACTGCAACTGTGCAGGCTGTGCTTGTACCGGCCTTCTGCCACTCTCTGGGCAATCTCTCTTGACATGGGGTCCTCCACATGTCCAACATATCACCCCTGGTTGTTGTTGGCCTGCAAAAGATGCCACAGGCCTCTGCACCTGAGGTCCCCTGTAAGCTCCATGGAACTTGGGTTGGGAAACCTTGCCCCCTGACCACGCTGTTGGGCAGTCCCTTGTGCCTGTGGGCTGGCAGCTGTGCCTCGTGCAGGCATGTCCTTGCCAAATCCAATGGTAACAACTCGCTCCTCCACTATATTGAGCTCAATCCGCTCAGCCAGCAGAAACACATCTGCTAATATGGGTTGGGCTGCTTGTAACAGGGTTGCATCTCGCACCCTTCTTCTGAGCTGTTTGTCTAGAATTCCATACCAAAACTGGATTGCCTGAGCTTCAGTAACCCCTTGGGTCACACTTATCAAGCGCCTCATACGAGTGTACGCCTCTCACAAGCTCTCACTGGGTTCGCGCTGGAAGTCTTGCAAACTTCGCAGCTTCTCAGTCTGTACACCTTGGTAGTTCCTCCGCAACTCCTGGAAGAACTCCACCACCGGGCTGAATCTAGGCACATGTGTTGTAGTCGTGGGAGGATGAGTAGTAGCACCTTCTCCAGAAGTACTGGCACTACTAGTGCTAGCTGTGGGAGGTATTGGTGCTGATGCCGCTACTGGTCGTGTTGTTCCCCGAGTAATGGAGACGTAGTCAGGTGACCAATACATCCTCCACTCTTCAATTTCTGCTTCATGTCCTCGCCTGAACTCGTGGTAATCGTCCATAGGCGGGCCTTCCAAATGCTGGAACAATCCCTTCCACGCCATGAATGGGGTGAACAGCTGTGGATTGCGCATCTGCTGCAAATCACACCAACTGTCGAACTCCTGGATAAAGTCATCCAGCTCGATTGTGCCCACAGCTCCAGAGTACCTATGAGGTCCCTTGGTAGCTCCATACATCTCCTCCATGTCGTCCCACAACAATGGCGAAGAAAACTGCACACTTGTTGATGAAACCTCCGGGTCAGTGTCAGATTCTACAGTAGTTGAGGGTGGCGGTGAAGGTGGTCTGAACCGAATACCTCGTCTTGTGAACCCACTCTCACTGTTACTGCCTGCAGCCATACTCCCCTCAAAACCCTTGGGTAAATCCGTGATGACACTTCAATGTGCACCTCCCCCACGTGACACTATAAGGCTCTAGTACTAATTCTAATAGTGACACGGGTGGGCACCTGTTGCAGTTTAAGGGTCATATCCCAGTGGCTCAGGGCACCTGCACCTGCATCCACCGCAAGAACTCCTATGGTTGGCTGGTCATCAACCCAGCCTCACCATAGAAGAAACACTGGTGGTCTTGCTGGTCATCACTCCAGCCTCACCACCGACAGCATACTCTAGGATTGACCGGTGATCAAATCCGGCCTAATCCCTATGAAAGCAAGTGCCCACACAAAACCAACATGGCGCACAGTCAAGCATGCAGGTGTTGGGGGGGATCCAAACACAAGAAATCAAAACATCAACACCCCCACACCAAAATCCAGCTGCAATGCTGATCGTGCAGAATATCCCAGCCCAAAACCCCGGACTGACTGGCCTCCACCAAGAAAGGCTTTGGCAACTACAAGTACAAGATAATGAAAATAGTATAGAGATGGAGGAGAAGAATAGAAGCCCGACCAAGCAAGATCTAATCCTGATCTATGCTATCAACTGCCAGACTTCTCTCAAAGTGCCTCGCTCTGCATGATGGTAAGGTGTAGGAGGTATATCTATGTCCAGAAACCCGTCACTAACCTTGTCCCAAGCTACAGTAGCTCGCTCTAACCAACCCTCCTCCTCTTTCTGCCAAGTAGAAACAAAGCAATACTCCCTATCTCCCGCTCACTGAACACTAAAGAAAACAAAGGTAGGGTCTGATAGTCTCTCAACTCGAAAGCTTTGAGACGGTTGCGGGTGTCCTCATTGCGAATGACTGCATCTCCCTCAAGCAAAACAAACTCGTCATTGCTAATGAGCCCCCGCTCATGGTTGCTTTGTGCAGAGTGTGTCCGGCTGCAACCATGTCTGATTGCACAAACTTGTGTAGCTCTTGCTCCTCTGCTCTAGTACACCACAGCCTTGTGGCTGAACACCTTGGTCCCCGGGGCTGTCTTTGGCTGTGTTCCAAGCCTAGCTTTCACCCACTTTGGTATTTCACTTACAGCTGCAGAACTGCTGGCTCCAACAAAGTTCTGACTGTCCAAAGCAACATTGAGGCCCTCAACACCAACTACAGCAGTTTGTTGTCTACTGCTAATGCCTGACTCCCAGTATGCAATCAACTCGTCCAACTATTCTCCACTCAAATCAAATCAGTCTGAGTTCCTTGGGAAACATAAATCTTGTCCCCTTGTGTGCACAGGCTAAGAGACGAGACCTGCCCTTCAATTACGTCCTCATTTCCCCCAGCCATACAAAGAGGACATCCACAGATTGGTCTCTCATATAGACCAGAACAGGTTCTAGAAACAGAATTGTGGATCTTTCACGGCACACTCACACTCTAAAAATTCCATAGATTTTTAGCAGAGTCCCAAAAACTAAATCCAGATCGAGATAGGTAGATTTCCTCTTTCTACAGCTATCCCCTCAAAAACTGAGTCAAACAGAGCCCATTTGACAAAGATTTGGCTCTAAATCATTTAAATTAGATCAAAGGTTTTTTTTTTTTTTTTTAATTTAATAAGTTTTTCAAAAGTTACACCCAGAATATCTGGTAACTGGTTCCCGGTTCCCTAAGTTCTATATGGTTTCCTAGGTTCCCTGGCCACGTGCCCTATAATTCCTAGGATTTCAGTTGTGTTTACAAATGCACCCCCCACAGCTCTTGGTTACCAGTGACCTGCTCTCCTCCAGTCGAGATCCGTAGCTATGCCGAGCCTTAATCCTTTGCACCAATATTCCCAACAAAAGCAGGAGCACTTACAATGCAACCCCGGAAATCACTAGAGCTAACTAGCTTTGATCAAGAACGCTTACAGCCTTTCATGCGCGCTGATTTTTCAAGGTGGCAACAACAGATCTGCTATCACTGATTGTGTAAGCCTTTACATGGAGTTGGCACAGGCTGCCCTCAAGTTCTGGATTGTAAACATAGACCGAGCAGGTCGTGTAGTGAGTTGGGCCCCTTCTGTCTTCAAGGAACCGGCAGTTTCAGATGACAACCCATTAATGCCTAAATTGTCATCATTCTCTTCAATCTCAGCACGACCACATGAGCAATTCTTGCACGTTTTTTTTTTTTTTCCAGCCTTGCCTACTTCACAGTCATCTGCAATAGGTAATTTAGGTGGCTTGAGGTCATCTTCAGTAAGCAATGCATCCTCGTCAACAAGCTCATCCATGTCGTCGTCCACAGGGGCCACCTTCCAGGAGTTGGAAACAGGAAGAACAATGTCTGTAACATCTCGTGATGACAGTCTCACAGTGGCTCCATTGGTCTGCACAGCAGCCTCTGAAGAAAACGAGCTACCAGTTGCCAGACCTTGCTCAACAGCTGCCTTCTTCTTGATAACGAAAGAAGATCATGTTTCCCATGCAGGCTTCTACCCGCTCACCGCAACAGGTTTGAGGAGTGGACCTTGACTGGATCCCACAGAAACAGACGTGATGCCGCTACATGACTCGGCCAACCCAACACCTTCCACGCACTCAACCACTTTCGAACCAACAAAACCTGCCAGCAAAAGACCATGCTCCAATGCTGCTTGTGTCTGCACAGTAGCAGCACCAAGCCTTTGACGCTCATCTGAAGCTACATCTCGACATGTTAGGGGCTCTTGCACCCAGAGCAGGCCGCCTGGTCTAAGGATCCGTGCTGCCTCATGGAGCCAAGCTGCAGTGTGGTGGCCGGGCGTTTCGACTAGAGAAATTATTACGTCCACAGATGACGCCTCTGCCGCAACCTTGCCACCAAGCTGTGAGACGTTGGTGATCACTGCCAATCCCTTGCCACTGGCGGATTTCTCTTCAAAGGTCTGCACAGCCCACAAAACAACTGTGGCTGGGAGCGCCGCAGTGTCCGTCACCAGAAGCACCGCTGCCTTCCCTGCCTACGGCGGTGCACGGCTCTCATCCAGCCAAGCAGTCAGCAGCGCAGCCTTTCTTCGATCCCCCTGTAGTCCGGACGGACGACAAAACCGTGGCTTGGAAGAGCGCCCAGCTCCACACCCACTTCACCTCCTCAGCTCCGCATCACTACCTCCAGCTTCACAGCAATGAAAGTGTTGCGCCTCGGGTATGGCCTCTCCTTGCCTCTAACACACCACGGGGCGATTGGAAGGCGGCCCCCTTATCAGTGTCCCACCATTGCGACTGAGGATGTGAGACGAACTCAGGCTAGAGCCATTCTATGCTCATTGCTTGAGCTGTGTACAAGACCATGACCATCTATATTATAATAGTGCTTAAAAACAAAAACATCATATCTAGCTTAGCACTGGAAAACTAGATAGAGAGCTCATCTCTCTCGAGTGATAAGAAAACTAGAAACAAACTCTTAACACAAGAAACATGAAATCCATCTCGTCATCACTCTTTCAGATAATAGTCGAGCCAGGGGCACCCCAAGCTATGGGGACTCCACCCCACAACAACCTATCCTCCCATCATAAGCACACTCAGTTCTAAACGATGAAGGAGCTCGGTCGCGTAGGCTCAACTCGAGAGAGATGAGCTGCGTGACTGCCGCTCTCGTGAAGATAAGACGGTTCAGTGTCAAACTAAACTTGACACCTGATTTAACACTTGACCTAAATCCAAGTGTTAAATACAAATAACTAGCTTTATTCTAGTTGTTTTCACACTGTGCTTATTTAACTTGACAGTTGTAATTGTCCATAATATCACAATAGTGATTGTACATTGAACGAATATTTAACGATTGAATGATTACATGTGTGCGATATAGTAGTTGTAAATTTGGTGTGGATAGTTTCCATCTAGCAATTGTTTGAAGTCTCTTTATTTCTTCATGTATCATACCTAGAGAGGATGCGAAAGAGCAATAAAGCCGGTCATCAACACACCCGTCACTGATAAGAATCCACAAGGTACGAAGAAGTGGAAATCGTAAAGGTTCTGGGGGATTTGAACGACACTACCGAAATTACAAAAGAGGATCACAAACGACGTTCACAAAATCAAACAACAAAGGGAACAAAAAGTAGCCAAGACACTACTGATACTACTAAACAAAGATGCGAAACTTTACAAGTTCACAAGGTGAAGAACAAAAACCTTGATTTGCAGGCATGACAATGTTGAGGGTAGCAACGGCGTGAGCAGAACCCGCACTACAAGAGATGAGCGTTTTTAGGACTACGGGTTTGGCGGAGTCATAAAAACTGCACTAGGTACATGACTACAGAGCCTTGAAATGCATTACAGTTTTAGTTTTATGACTTTGTAGTAATGGATATCACTACATGACTCCGGAAAGTTAGGGAGCATTGGTCAAACATTGTTGACCATGATGACAGGGATGGTTTATATGACTAGTGTGATATGTTTGACTACACGTGGACGACGTTTCATGGAATCTTATGACTCCATGACTGAAGATGGTTTCAGAGCTCTATTTATACGACTACATCACTACACGTGTCATTTTGAAGGCACATATAATGCAAATAAGGTTGCCCATTAGGTTTAAAAAAGTTAAAAATTTTGCTAATAAGGTTGCCCATTAGTGTAATCGTGAACAGAAAGGAGGGCTGGGACTTGGCGTCTTTTTGTCTCCTACGCCACACCACATAGCTGAGGGATGGAACGCGATGATAGCAGGATATGCAGGGGCGTGGGATGGAGGCGTTGAACAATGATGCATGAAGGAGAAGAGGAGGAGGAGACGAGACGAGGACAAGCGAGCTCGCCGTTCTTGGGAGAGTCAGCTTGGTCTTAGCAAGCGTGTTTCAATCTCTGACTACTCATCTACGCCGTAGTGGTTCGATCTGACAGACCAATCTGACATTACCTGACTACAGACACAAGCAGCACACACAAGAGGTCATCGGTCAAATCCTCCATGGGTCAGGACAGGTCAAGGACAATGTGGTAGGGCACCTTCTTCTTCGACCTATTTCAGCCTGTGTTGCCCTCTCATCAGACTCGGCCGCAAGATGCATATTGAATTCTGTAAGTTAGGTCGTTGGGTACATCTGTGGTGGTTTGGAGTGACTTTGGCAAGTTACTGCCAGTGTGGCAGCAGGGAAGTATCCAAAAACATATAATAGAGGTGAGGAGAAGCTTTGGGTGAACACTTTCCGACCCCAATGGTGGGACAATGGAGACAAAAAGGCGAATGCCTGTTGGACTACAGAGAGAAGCAGATGCATTTCAGATTGTGATAAGTAGGGTTGGGGTGTTTTGGGGAAGAACTCCACACCAGTATGGTTGGGGTGTTTGCTGGTAGAATTGTAGGCTGTCAGAGGCATGGATAGCTGAAGGAGCAGGGATAGAGTGTGGGTCCACATTCATCCAAGAGGGCTGGATTTCAAGCTCCACATTACCTATGATTCCCTGTGGAAGGATAGGTACAAGAAACCTACATGGGTAGATGGTCAACTGGAAGCGGCATGCTGTACTATATGTCATTACTGTACTATATGTCATTCCAGAGACTGTCATTGTTGGTCCATGTGTTTTACAACAATGCTATCAATATAAGACTCCTGGTTCGCATTGGAAGCTCAATCCCTGCAAGTTCATTGTGTGTGAAGCTCAAACTTGCGATTTGAAGGATCTTGTAGCCAAGTTCATTCAACCAGAAAGGAGAAATTCTGAAAGCTCCCAAATTTGATGTGGGCAAGCTTATGGAGGTAAGACTTAGCTTCCCTCCTCTAATGTAAGTGTTGGATAAGTTTCATTTAGTGTCGACCTTCACTGCATATATTGGCTCTTTTCTTGGCTGGTTTCATATTTTCTTGGCTAGTATGCTGTTGGTTGGCTTCTTTCATTTCATGTGTGTAGTGAAAGGGGAGAAGTACTTTCCTAAGTTCTGCTGCAACAATGTCTTTTTCCAGCCTAGATGTTTTCGATGGATACAAATTGAAGTGCTTTGAATGTTGCTGCAATACTATAATAAAGTGGAGGGTGCTGAATGCAGTTGGCCTTGCTTCGTGCAGGCATAATCCAGGGAAATGTGGACATAGCTGAAACCCCATGATAGCATTTCCAGAGGACGGTGTGGATGGCCTCACAATCCAGCATGCAAAATCCATGACAATGTGGAGCTGGCTGAATGGGCAAACAGGTTAAGTGGCGAACAAGCCACGTCACTGGTACATAGTTGCATGCTTACATAGTACATGAAAGCGTACTATATGTCATTCCCGAAATTGACCATGTTGGTCCATGTATTTTACAACAATGCTATCAATAAAAGACCAATGGTTCGCATTGGAAACTCTATCCCCGTAAGTGGCTTGTGCGTGATGCTCAAACTTGTGATTTGAAGCATCTTATACCCAAGTTCATTGCAGAGGTCATTGGAAAAGACATTGAGAAGGCAATAGCCGTTATCTATAATCTACAGATCCCCTTCAATTTGATGTGGGAAAGCCGGCTGGCTGGAGGTCTAGTCTCACTTTCACTCATCTAATGTCAGTGTTGTATCCATTGCAATGTGGAGATGTTTGAAACAACATTGGAGCATTTCCAAGGATGGTCTGGAAGGCCTTTCGTGGCGTGTGCTGAATCCATGGCAAGAAAACATTGCAGGCAGAACCCATGGCAATGGTACCAGCACGGGTTGGTCCAAAGCCAATTGCAACAACAAATGAATAAAGGGTGCTGAAAGGAAAGCACTCCATAATTGATCATAAAATCCAGTGTTCAAGCATGATATCTTAATGGGAATGCGAAGGGAGTGTTACCACCTTAAACTATCATGCATGGTCTATAACTGGAGTGCACAAATCGCACATATCTAATCTTCATCATCCTCATCTATGTCTGGGTCACTACATGTATCACTGTCTTCATCACAGACTTCATCTTCTCCAAGGGTTGGCTGAACATCATCACCACATATACGGGGTGCTCGGAGGTACAAGGAGGCCACCTGCTCTGGAGTAACCGGTACCGCTCGGCTGCATGTTGGGCCATCAGTAACCACAGTCTCCTCTAGTCTTTGTGGGGCTAACAATCCTTCCACTTCCGCCACATCATCATTATCAATTGATATGTCGCAGACCACTCTACGTGCTCGGGGGCTCTTCTCCAGGACGACTTTCCACCCCGGCTCCTTCACACAATCAGAAAAAAAACACTTGATCAACCTGGCCAGGAAACACAAAAGGTTGCTCAGAAGGTGGAAGCATACGGTTAAAATTGACAAGTGTGAAGCCAGCATCATCCTGCTTCATTGACATAGGTTGACGACCCACGCGACTCGCCCGTACCCACGAACACAAAAACACTATAGGCTGTGTTTGGCCATAGTCAATTTGCAAAATCTCCCTTATAAGACCCACATATCTTGTAGGTTCCTCCATGTCATTGCCTGAATTGTTGGTAATGGGCTGGTGCTGGAAAACAGATGAGACTCCACAATCAAAAGACACCATACTTGTTGTGTTCATGCCGGGGGATGTAACCCTGTAATGGTTACCATACGCTATCATACTCTTGAATGACAGGGCAGTAAATGATGGAGGCCTTGAAAGATCCAGTAATTCCTCACGTGTTGTAGGATCAAGCCCATCTGATTGAATTGAGAGATGATCCCGTACACCTTGAGGGAGCCAAACAGCAAATGGAGGACAAGATGCAAATCAGGAGGGTACTGAATTGCCGTGGGATTGCTCATGCCTTCCAGCCCTTGCTCCTCACGAAACAAGCGTCGTCTGGCTTCTATCCGTGTGGACTCTGCTTCATATATCCTGTCACAATCCGAGGGTCAGCCAGGAGATTGACAGAGGTGGCGTGGGAGATTTGAAAAGACGCCATATGCCAACTAATGATAAATGACTAAAACTTGGAAATCTGAATGTCAATGAAGTAGATTTCTTACCCCAACATGACTGATAGACGAGGATGGTTCTGAATGATGTACTCATGTACAATATCACACAGGTCATTCAATTTTCGGGCTTTAGAACTTCCTTCCACAACTTCACGTTCCACAGATTCTGCCTCATCTGCATCCCACACCCTTCGTACACTTCCATCAAATCCTGCCATATACTCTGTGCAAAAACCCAATGCTTCTTCAAATTGGTATCCTTCTGCCATGCTCCCCTCGGGCCTTGCCATGTTTCTTACGTAGCCCTTCATATCTTTCATTGCCCGCTCCATGGGGTACATCCAACGAGATGCTACGGGCCCGCATAAGTACAACTCATCCACTAGGTGAACAACCAGATGTGTCATCACATCAAAAAATGATGGTGGGAACTCCTTCTCTATAAGACACAGAGTGAGAACTGCTTCAGTTCTCAATTCCTCATACTCTACAGGATTCACCACTTTTGCACACAACTTCTTAAATACACGACATACTCGCAAAATGGCCCTTCGAGGACCACTTGGCATGAGCCCACGGATAGCAAGCGGTATAATTTGCTGCATGAGCACATGATAGTCATGTGATTTCATGCCTGACAACTTCTTCTTCACCACATGCTTTTTGAAAGCTGATGCGTAGCCTGTTGGCACTTTCAAGTTCTGCACAATCTCCAGAAAGACTTGTAACTCAGCCTCAGTGAGGACATAAGGGGCAGGAGGCATAATTAACGTATCTGCTCTGTCAGGATCACGTTGTAGCCACAATTCCGGGCGCATCCCAAGTAGCTCCAAATCACGGCGAACTTTCAATGTGTCTTTCTCACCAAAGATAGTTTTAATAATATTTTCAGCCAAGTTCTTCTCGCAATGCATTGCGTCAAACGTGTGGCGGATGAGGAGACCCTACAAAATGAACACATAAGCAATTGAGCATTTACTCATCACAATTTAAACAAAAACGCAAAAATGTACACAGCCAATTTAAAGGCCATGAAGGAATTACCTCCCAATAAGGTAAGACATATAAAATTGACAATCGCTTAACTCCATGAGTTTTTGCTGGGTCTGTCCTGCTATCTGGCGTCCCTCCGTTTTCCACCCATGCAGTGCGAGCTGTTGCAAGGTCCTTGATTTGTGTTCCAGTCTGCGTTTTTGGAGGAGTTCCATGCTCAGTAGCGCCATTGAACATTCTTGACCTTCTATATGGATGATTGCGGGCCAAAAATCTTCGGTGGCCTAGAAAACAATTTTTCCACATGTGTGTAACTGCTGTGAAGTCACCCCGGGTCCACAAGCTGGACAACCAGCATAACCTTTCGTCACTTGACCTGAGAGCAAGCCATATGCAGGGTAGTCATGGATTGACCACATCAACACTGCCCTCAGTGTGAATTCGCGTTGACCACGAGGACGGGAAACATCATGAGCTGCAATCCCTCTCCATAGTTCCAATAGCTCTTCCACTAGGGGCATCAGGTAAACATCTACGTTGTCCGAGGTAACAGACTCCTTACCAGGAATCAGTAGCGCTAACATGACAAAGAACTTTTTGGTCATTAACCACGGAGGCAGATTGTAATTGACCAAGAGAACGGGCCATGTGCTCCAACTTGTGGATTGAGCTCCGTAGGGATTTACACCGTCTAAGGCCAATCCAAATCGCAGAGATCGTGGCTCTGCAGCAAAATCCGCAAATGTGGTGTCAATGTGTCTCCATGCTTTGCTATCAGCTGGATGTCGAACCAACCCATCCTGGCTCTTATGTCTGTCGTGCCATGTCATGAGGTTAGCGATCGATTTACATCGGTACATACGTTTCAACCTTGGAATGACAGGGAAGTGTCGCAATACTTTCTTGGGCACACTTCCACGACCTGGAATGTAACGGGAACTGCGGCACACTGGGCAAATGTCTACATTCTCATACTCCCCACGGAAGAGTACACAACCACGCTCACAGGCATGAATCATCGTGTACTGCAATCCCATCTTGGCAATCATGGTTTTTGCTTCATAGTGAGTTTTCGGCAATGAATTCTCTTTAGGCAAAAAACTCTTACGCAACAATCCCAGAAGCTCATCCACAAATGCATTGGTGCACTTGTGGGTAGTGCATGCGTTCAGCAACGTCAAAGTTGCTTGCAGCCGGCTGATGGAGCACCCTTCAAAAAGTGGACATTGCGACGCTTGGAAGAGTTTATCATACTCGGGATCAACGTGCAGGTGAGCATTCTCATCAAATTCATTGTCTCCGGAATCGTCGAGATCATCGTCATGATCGGCAAATGTGTGATCGGTTCCACCATGAATGGGGTCCTCTCTGTTTGCATCTGCAAAGAGAAACGCTTCCTGCAATGCACGCTGCATTTCTACCTCCAATCCACCACTCTCATCTGCGTTCTCTGTGACATTGGGCTCCCGCTGTGCCGCAGGGCCTTCGTCTTCATCATCTGAATATTCACATCCCTGCATCCCAATAGTCATCTTGTGAGTGGACCAACAACGATGTGACACTTGTTCATATTATGACATAGGAGGCACGGTGACGTTGCAGTGATGCAGTCATATTTACGTATGTATCTTATGAATATACACCCAATCAAAACACGACATTTGTAACCATTGAAGTCATAGTTGCAGTCACTTACTTAGTCATATATGACTACATGACTACACATGACCAATGAAAACACGACATGTGCATTAATTAAAGTGATAACGGAAGTGGCGTAGTCATACTCACGTCTGTATCTTATGACTTCTTGACTACAATCACCCAACGAAATGTCGACATGTGGAGAAGAGGATCGTTGCATTCAAAATTCAAACTAAAGTGCTGAAGGGAAAGTGACGATCTTACCGGAAGAGAACAGCGTTGGAGAAGAGGATCCCTCCCGTGTATCATGTAATGATTCCTCAGTGTTTCCAACAAGAGTACTTTTCCTCCATGACACTCATCGCAGTTGCATAACATTTTTGTATGCCCATTCCTTGTGGCATAAGCTTCTTCCATTCGCCATAGACGGTCATCTATTCTACGCCTACGCATCCGTTCGCCACCTGCACTGTACATGCTTTGAACGTCACCCCTTCCCTCTTTGCATGCTACGCACAGTGCATTGTCTCTAGTTTTGCACCAGCTGCCAATGTGCTATTTCTATATCTATAGTATACTATAAGTATCGTTTCTGAGTGTCCATGGTGAAGCGGAAGGTCTTCGAAGTGACAGTCCCTCTCACTGAGTACGAGAAGTTCCGAGAGCGCCGGATTGCTGCCATAAAGGAGGTGGAAGCAACGTTCAAGCAGTCGATAGATGGGTGAGTTTAGTTCCTGACTTTGGATACCCACCCACTAAACTTGCGATTTGCCTTATCCTCTAACCTTCCTACAACGATCATAAGCTTCATAGCACAAATGGGGGCGAGTAGCTGCGACTTGTACAAACAGAGAGGCAAACAACATGCAGTGAGTGACGATTAGGTTTGAGGAGGGTGTGTCATTAGGCGGGAGATGTCCGCCGTCATTCGTGGGCAGGCATTACGTCCTGGTAGGGTGCGGCTGTGTTTCAGCGTAGGCTTAAGAGTATTAGGGTATGTATGCTTACATTTGTTTGTGATTGTTTGAGAGGGAGGTCATGGAGGTGTTTGTGCAGGCTTGCGGGAGCGAATCGCCCTCGCAAGCCACGCGCTCCGAAGGAAAAAGGTAGGGATCAAGGTCCTGCAAGGCAAAGTGCCAGACTGAAGACGATGAAGACTACGATTCTGCATGAGGGCTCTTCTGAGGACGATGAGGACGATCCACTCCTCCCACGCCAGTGCGAGGCGAGTGCGTCGTCGGCGGATGCCACGGCAAGCCGAGGAGAACATGCCCATGCTCATGTCGCAGGACAAAAACGCCCATCATCTACACTACGAACACCTTCTCCGTCTGTGAGTTATAGTTCTTCACAATGACCATGATTCTAATTATGTATGTTTTTGGTAAAATCACGAAGAGATAGGGTATGTCTGTCAAGACAGGGAAGTTGGACAATGCAGGGGTCAGCCAAGGCACAATCACAAATGATTTCCACTAGACAAGTTGAAGTGCCAAAGGCATGATGTCAGGCCAATGTAGACTTCAGGTGTGTTCAAATTCTTTGCCCCATGAAACCAACGTCCTGGTACTAAGCTACAATGGCTACTTATAGAGATACTTGGGTTACTTATGCACCCAGAATATCAGTAAAACTTGGAGGGATACTTCTCATGGACCCATCAGGTTTGTCCATTTGAATTCTTGCTATGGATTTCAGGAACACCCCATACCTAAGAGGGCTCAAAAATGTACTGGGAGGACATCATTGGGGCCAATCAAATTTGGGAGATTTACTGCCCAAGATCATACTGAGTTTTGGGTAATCTTGTCTTTACAAATGATATGTGCTTCCAGTTTGTTTTGCTTGAATTCAAGGATTTGCTGCTTGCTGCCTATATGTATGTGTAATCACCCACATTGTACTGGGGGAATTTCTTTTCAGGGCAAGCACAAGCGCACTGGATCCACGATCCCTGCTGCTAGCAATGGAGATGGCGCCCACAAGAACGCAGGAGGTGGCCCTAACTCTCCCAACGTTGTGGGTTCTGTGCCACCAGTACCCCCACCTTATTATGGTATGCCTCAGTACCCACAGTCTGGCACTCAGTATGGTCAGGGTCAATATGGTGCTCCTCCATATGGGCAGTATG